>JARQOC010000003.1:167066298-167787150 GCA_033576535.1 Allobates femoralis
CCTGGGGCTGGACCGGGCAGAGGACGTGCGTATGGCCGCGCCGGGGGGGAACTACCCGACCCCCCGGACCGTCTGGGGTGGGGGATTAGCCCGATCCCCACGTCGCGCTCGCGAACCCTCCACACACCTCCTTCCGTACCACCCGTTACGTGGGGGCTCGGGATGAAGACATGGGGTTGAGAGGAGAGAATTGGGGTCGGGGATAAGCCCAGCAAGCGGGGATGGAAACGCCACCCGCCTCCGCTGCTTTCCCCCCCCTCTCCTCTGGGGAACCTCAGGTCAGAACCGTTCTCTGAGAAGACCGGTGTGCTTTCCACCGCACAGGAAGCGATGAGGAGGACAGCCAACACCGTGTGACCCTGGAGCGTGTTCCCCTGGGGGTAAGGGTCACCGGGTTGCTTCCCGACATTGTGCCTGTGCGGGGATTTCGGACCGCTTTCAGTCGCGCCACGGACCCCCCTTCTCCGGAGAAGGAAGGGGGGGATTACGAGGGCTTAGGGTTCGGTTCAAACTCACCAAAGCTAAGCCACCTCCACGGAAAAGGGGGGGTTTGTCGGAGGTGCCATTTCAACGCGTGCCACCATGGGTCGAGGGGACCCCCGGGTTGGAGGAGGATGGAAAGCCTCTCGCCTGTAGCCGGCGCGGGCTCCAAAGCCCGGGCCGAGCGAGCGGCACAACCTCCCCGCCCGGGGGCGCAGAGCCAAATCGATCGGGGAATGCAACATCTATATTTATAGTGTGCACCGTGGTTGGAGGGGACTACCAGACCCGGGTGGGTCCGTCAGAGGAGGTCCAAGTTGGGGCACCTTCTCATGGGCACAGTCCCCCACGGGAGCTGCTGAGAAGCCAATGCATCACCAAGCTACGCTACCTCCAATGCTGAATTTGGGGTCTCTGAGCCTAAAATCGCGCCCAACTCAGAGAACCACGCTTTCAGCCTCTTGTCAAAGCCAGGGCTCCAGAGTACGAGCGCCACATCTATATTTATAGTGTGCAGCGTGGTTGGAGGGGACTACCAGACCCGGGTGGGTCCGTCGGAGGAGGTCCGAGTTGGGGCACCTTCTCCTGGGCACAGTCCCCCGCGGGAGCTGCTGAGAAGCCAATGCATCACCAAGCTACGCTACCTCCAGGCTGAATTTGGGGTCTCTGAGCCTAAAATCGCACCCCACTCAAAGATCCACGCTTCCAGCCTCGTTTCTGGGCCCTGGCGCCATGATTCGGGGGACTACCGGACCTAGGGGGGTCCGTCGGGGGAGATCCGAGTTAGGGCACCTTCTCCTGGGCACAGTCCCCCGGGGAGCTGCTGAGAAGCCAATGCATCGCCGATCTGAGGACCTCCGGGTTGAAGAGGGCACCTGAGTCACAAATTGCACCCATTCACAGGACCACACTTTCAACCTCTTTTTTAGGGTCTTGAGAGATCACCCTCTCTCATATATAAAACCCGCGCTGTGGCATTTGGCGTTGCCAACTAGTCATACACCGTGCAAGATAAGCCAGTGCGAAGCTGAAAAGTGTCCGACCTCCTGGAACTGCAGGGCGGACGCCAGAAGCAAATTCACCTTCATTCCGGTTCTTTTTCACTCTTTGACTCACTGGCGGCATCTTGTGGATCTTTTGGGGTACTACAACCCCAATGCTTTTAAATGCAGGGATGGATCCCTTTTTTGAAGGGGTTCCCTCAGAGCTCCAGGGGCCACAGCAGGACCTCAGACAAAGTGAATCTGACACTCTGGAACTGCTCTTGGGCGTGGCATTTTCCATTCTGACCATGGAAGTATGAATATTACAGGAATTTTTACAAGTACCAAGGACTCGTCGCCCAGAATCCTCTGGTACCTTTTCCGGGCTCACCATCTGCATTTTTCCCTCCATTGCAACAACTCTGATCTTGGAGAAATGCTTAGAGGCTGGAGGGGACTACCAGACCCGGGTGGGTCCGTCGGAGGAGGTCCGAGTTGGGGCACCTTCTCATGGGCACAGTCCCCCACGGGAGCTGCTGAGAAGCCAATGCTCACCATGCTACGGTACCTCCAGGCTGAATTTGGGGTCCCTGAGCCTAAAATCACACCCGACTCAGAGAACCACGCTTTCAGCCTCTTGCCAGAGCCAGGGCTCCAGAGTATGAGCGCAACATCCATATTTTTAGGGTTCAGCGTGGTTGGAGGGGACTACCAGACCCGGGTGGGTCCATCGGAGGAGGTCCGAGTTGGGGCACCTTCTCCTGGGCACAGTCTCCCGCAGGGGAGGGGGAGCTGCTGAGAAGCCAATACATCACCAAGCCACCGTACCTCCAGGCTGAATTTGGGGTCTCTGAGTCTAAAATCGCGCCCAACTCAGAGAACCACACTTTCAGCCTCTTGCCAAAGCCAGGGGCTCCAGGGTATGAGCGCAACAAACATATTTTTACTGTGCACTGTGTTTGGAGGGGACTACCAGACCCGGGTGGGTCCGTCGGAGGAGATCCGAGTTAGAGCACCTTCCCTTGGGCACAGTCCCCCGCAGGGGAGGGGGAGCTGCTGAGAAGCCCAATGCATCGCCCAAGCTGAGGGGACCTCCGGGTTGAGCCATAAATCGCACCCGACTCACAGGACCACACTGTCAGCCTCATGCACCACGGTTGGAAGGGGGGCCTACCGGACCCGGGTGGGTCCGTCGGAAGAGACCCGAGTTGGGGCACTTTCTCCTGGGCACAGTCGTCCCCCCGCGGGGAGCTGCTGAGAAGCCAATGCACCGCCGCCAAAGCTGAGGACCTCCGGAAAGAACAGGGGGCCTGAGCCATAAATTGCACCCGACTCACAGAACCACACTGTCATCCTCTTTTTTAGGGTCTCGAGAGATCACCCTCTCTCATATATAAAACCGGCGCTGTGGCATTTGGCGTTGCCACATAGACATACACAGTGCAAGATAAGCCGGTGCGAAGCTGAAAAGTGCCCGCCCCCGTGGAACTGCAGGGCGGACGCCAGAAGCAAATTCGTCTTCATCCCGGTTCTTTTTCACTTTTTGCCTCGTTGGCGGCATCTTGTGGACAAAAGTGAATACTACAACCGAGGGTCTGTCGATTCTCATGGTACTCCAGGGCGGATCCCCCTTTTCGGGGGTCCCCCTCAGAGCTCCAGGGGCCACAGCGGGACCTCGGACAAAGTGAGTCCAATGTTCTGGAACTGCTCTCGGGCATGGACTTTTCCAGCCTGACCATGGAAGTATGCATTTTCCAGAAGTTTTTACAAGTGCCAAGGACTCATCGCCCCAAATCCCCTGGAACTGTTCTCGGGGAGCAAATCTGGGGTTTTGGGCCCCATTTTATGGATCATAGAAAATGACCACACACTCCACCAAGCAACAGGACAACTGTCCCCCATCTGCCCACCTGTCTCTGGGCTCATTTTGTGCTTTTTCGCCCTCTGGAGCAGGATTTTTTGAACTTTTCTGAAAATCGCACCAAGTCCAAAAATCTCAGAAAAATGACTAAGTCCCAAGGACTCATCGCTGAAATTCTCTGGAACTATTTTCGGGGAACAATTCCCGGTTTTTGGGGAACTTCCCAAATGCTCAGAAATGCCAGAATTCACATGGATAACCATCTCACATGTGCCCACCTGTCTCAGGCATCATATTGTGGATTTTCGCCTTCCAAATCACATTTTTCAAACTTTTTCTGAAAATCGCGCGAAGTCCAAAAAGTTCAGAAAAATGACTAAGTCCTAAGGACTCATCGCGGAAATTCTCTGGAACTATTTTCGGGGAACAATTCCCGGTTTTTGGGGTCCATTTTATGGTACTTCCCAAATGCTCAGAAATGTCATATTTCACCAGGATAACCATATCCCATGTGCCCATCTGCCTCTGGGCTCATATTGTGCTTTTTCTCGCTCCAAAGCATGATTTTATGAACTTTTCTGAAAATCGCGCTAAGTCCAAAAATCTCAGAAAAATGACTAAGTCCCAAGGACTCATCGCTGAAATTCTCTGGAACTGTTTTCGGGGAACAATTCCCGGTTTTTGGGGTCCATTTTATGGTACTTCCAAAATGCTCAGAAATGCCAGAATTCACCTGGACAACCTTCTCCCATGTGCCCACCTGTCTCAGGCATCATATTGTGGATTTTCGCCTTCTAAATCACATTTTTTGAACTTTTTCTGAAAATCGCGCTAAGTCCAAAAATCTCAGAAAAATTACTAAGTCCTAAGGACTCATCGCGGAAATTCTCTGGAACTGTTTTCGGGGAACAATTCCCGGTTTTTGGGGTCCATTTTATGGAACTTCCACTAGGCTCAGAAATGCCAGAATTCACCTGGACAACCATCTCCCATGTGCCCATCTGTCTCAGGCATCATATTGTGGATTTTCGCCTTCTAAATCACATTTTTTAACTTTTTCTGAAAATCGCGCTAAGTCCAAAAATCTCAGAAAAATGACTAAGTCCTAAGGACTCATTGCGGAAATTCTCTGGAACTGTTTTCGGGGAACAATTCCCGGTTTTTGGGGGTCCATTTTATGGTACTTCCAAAATGCTCAGAAATGTCATATTTCACATGGATAACCATCTGACATGTGCCCATCTGTCTCAGGCATATTGTGGATTTTCGCCTTCCAAATCACATTTTTTGAACTTTTTCTGAAAATCGCGCTAAGTCCAAAAATCTCAGAAAAATGACTAAGTCCTAAGGACTCATCGCGGAAAACGTCTGGAACTGTTTTCGGGGTGCAAATCTGGATTTTTGGGGTCCATTTTGTGGATCATGGAAAATGCTCAGAAATTGCAGCAAGCACCAGGAAAACCGTCTCCCATGTGTGCACCTGTCTCTGGGCTCAAAATGTCCATTTTCATGCTCCAAAGCATGATTTTTCCAACTGTTTTCAGGAAAAAAAATACTGTCATTGATCGGATTCGAACACGGCTCTCAGCGTCCAAGCCTGACGCGCTAACCATTATGCTAGTGCGCTTGCTTTGGAGCTGTAATCGGTCACGGGGAAGATGCCTTATACCCCTTTGAGAGATGAAGATGGACGAATTTAATTTTAAATCAATGGAGGAATTTAATTTTTTTTTTAGTTTTTAAAAATTTTTTTTCTACTTCTTACTGTAATAGTCCCCTTTTGTGACTTAATCTGTAATGGCCTGATCATTTGTTCTATATACAGAAATACCACAGCGTTGTATATAGAATAAAATCACAGTCTGTTATGAACGCCAGCCATGGGCTGATTTTCATAGGAGAACTGTGATGACTGAAACAGGGGTCTTCAGCAGACCCTTGGCTGTCATGATAACACATCAGCATCCTGCGATCGCTTCAAGGGAATGCCGATGAGAGGTCAGAAGATTTTGCCCCCGCCAGTGTGTGTTAAATGACACTGTCACAGATCGACAGCAGCATTTAACAGGTTAACAGCCATGGGAGGAGCACCTCTTCATTCACAGCTTTTAAAAGCAGATGAAGGCAGACTAAGGGCCCTTTCACATTGTTTTCACCAAAATGCAACAATGCGGCAGATTTACCGCATCTGCCGCCTAACGGCTGCACTTGCGGCAAGCCCCATGCATTGTCTATGGGGCTTGCGGCAAGTGTGGTTCCAGCAGTTGCGGCTGTGAAAAAACGCTGCTGACCGCGTTTTTTTGCGTGCCCACCCCTGCCGCACCTGCCACACATTACCGCAAAGACCCATACACAATGCATGGGGCTTGCCGCAAGTGAGCAGCAAGTGCGGCCGTCAGGCGGGACCCTCGGCAGATGTGTCTTTTTGTCCGGATCCGGACAAAAAAAAGCTAGTGTGAAAGAGGCCTTAGGCTGGTTTCACACTGCAGTTCTTTCCCTGATCAGGTTCGATCAGGTTTGTGTGCCAAAACCAGGAGAGGAACCAGAAGAGAAACCAGGAGAAGAACTTGCAAAGAAAAATTGTAATTGAAAGATTGACACCTGTTCCGAGTTTTGACACACAAACTTGATCGAACCTGATCAGGAAAAAAAACGCAGTGTGAAACCGGCCTAAGGCTGGCTTCACACCACGGTGTGATCCGGTCCGGGGCTGTCAGGCATGAACCTGACAGCCCCGGACTGGATCAGCACACAGAACCGGAGGGCCAAAATGTGCCCTCCGGTCCTGTGTGCAGCCGGATGGCTGTAATTGCAGCCGCATCTGCTGATTTTTCAAGACCGCGGCTAGCATGGACCTAGCCGCGGTCCTGAAACAACAGCGGCGTGCAGCCGCCGGTATCCGGTTCCAAGATCCTCCCGGGAGAATCCGGGAAATTGGGGAGATTTTTCTCCCCGGATACAAAAATGTTGCATGCAACATTTTTGTGTCCGGAGAGTATAAACCGAATTCACCGCAGAGATGAAACCGGATGGCAGAGAGCTGCCATCCAGCTCCATAGGCTACTATGGGGCCAAAAACCGGTCCGGGGCTGTCTGGTTTACACCGGACCGGATCACACCGTGATGTGAAGCCAGCCTAAGACCCCCTTCACACCACGGTTTTTCCCTGATCAGGTTCGATCAGGTTTCTGTATCAAAACCAGGAGTGTCTCCAAAACTCAGAACAGGTGTCAATCTTTCAATTATACTTTTTCTCTGCAAGGTCCTCTCCTGGTTCCTCTCCTGGTTTTGACACACAAACCTGATCAGGGAAAAACCGTAGTGTGAAGGGGGCCTTAGGCTTGTTTCACACTGCAGTTTTTTTTCCCCTGATCAGGTCCCATCCAGTTTGTGTGCCAAAACCAGGAGAGGAACTTGCAGAGAAAAAGTATAATTGAAAAAAGTATGATTATCACCTGTTCTGGTTTTGACACACAAACCTGATCTGGGAAAAAACTGCAGTGTGAAACAGGCCTAATTCAGCTTTCATCTGCAGTGTGCATGTCCTCATCAAATTAAGGGAAATGACTGCACAACATGTTATAAATCTTTTAATCAGTGTTTTAGTCAGTAGATTATCATTAGGGCTCGGACACACTGACGACTGCAATGCGAGTAAGGGTGCGTGCACACGGCCCGGAGGAGCTGCGTGTTGGACGCAGCTCCTCCAGACCTGAGTGAATCCGCGGGTGGCCGCAGGGAGACCGCAGCCGCCCTGTACTCACCATGTGCGGCAGGTGCGGGGCGGCTTCTCCCTGCAGTCACCCGATGGGAACCGCTTCATACTTTATGTTTATTTCATGCTGCGGAGGAGCGGACTCCCAGCAACCCGCACAGCAGCTCCAAACACGCTGCGGGCGGGTTACGCTTAGTGAGGATGGGATTTCTTGAAATCCTATCCACTATGCTAGTACTGTACTACGCAGCGTTATGGCGCTGCGTCCAAAACACTGCATATACTCATCGTGTGCACGTACCCTAAAGGTACAGTCACACGCTAGGATATAGGTGAAGGATATCGTTAGCTATGTCACGTGACCGCGATCCTTTCGACATTATTAGTGCGTTGTCACACGCAGGGATATCGTTAACGATCTTAAATTTTGCAATGCGCCAGCTATTTGGAGAACGATTGAACGGTGTTAAAAAGTGGCAGGAATAGGAGAATTATGAACGACATCGTTCAAAAAGGTGTCACACTGAACGATGTTGCTGCCTTCCAGAACGTTAATTGGACGATGAACGATAGATTTGAGGTCCAGGATCTCAAATTTTTGATGAACGATCCAACGATTTATCCTCCCAACATCGTTCATTTACACGCAACGACGCACTAACAGTATCATTTGAACGATCACAAATCCGTGACATTTCAACGATATCATTAACGAGATCCTAGCATTGTGAAGTAGACTTTAAAATCGCATTGCAGTCTGACCAATGTTAGTCAATGTCCGAGGACACATTTCAAGTCTATGGGTCCGACAAAAAATAGAATTATTCTTACCGTTAATTCGGTTTCTAGGGCCCTTCTACGACAGCATAGGAGGTTGCCTCTCCACGTCCTATTACGGACAGGAAGCACAAGAGAGGTTAAAAGGACCCTCCCACCTCCCACTCGCCAGTGTCTTACAAAGAACCATAGCATGACAAAAGCAAGACATAACATTCCATGAAAAACAAGGAAATAAGGGAAGGAATTAGGTGCTGTCGTGGAAGGGCCCTAGAAACCGAATTAACGGTAAGAATAATTCTATTTTCTCCAGACCCCTTCCACGACAGCATAGGAGGAATACTAACGAATACAAACCTAGGGTGGGACCACAGCCTGCAGGACTTTCCTGCCAAAGGCCAAATCCCTGGTAGAACCCAGGTCCACACGATAATGCTTCGTGAAATTATGCAGGGAGGGCCATGTAGCAGCTGTGCAGATCTGTTCTGGAGAAGCCCTTGCCTTTTCTGCCAGGAGACTGAGATAGCTCTGGTGGAATGGGCAGTAAACCCAGAAGGTATCGGCAGTTGTTGAGACTGGCAGGATGCAGTAATGGCACGTTTAATCCAGCTGGCAATGGTGCACTTAGCCACTTTTCTGCCCTTATTGGGACCAAAGGGCTGGATGAAAAGGTTGGTCAATGCGCCAGGGTGCCGTGATCTCCAGGTAATGGAGCACTGTTCTGCGAACATCCAAAAGAGTGGAACTCTTCCTCCTTCGGAGTACGAGGAGACTGACAAAAGGAAGGAAGCACAATTGATTTGGAAAATCCGCGACTACCTTGGGTAGGAAAGAAGGGTCCAGCTGAAGTACGATGCAGTCATCACGGACCCTTAAATATGGCTCCCGGATGGATAGAGCCTGAAGTTCCCCCACACGGCGAGCAGACGTGATTGCCACAAGAAAGGCCGTTTTATGAGATAGCAGCCGAAGATCACAGGAGGACAACGGTTCATAGGGGGAATGGGACAAACCAGTCAAGACCACGTTGAGATCCCAGGCAGGAGCAAGAACTGGTATACGTGGACGAATCCTAGAAGCAGACACCATAACTATATGAATCCAGCGATGATTCGCCAAATCTGCGTCAAAACCAGAGCTGAGAGCGGAAACGTGGACCTTCAACATGCTTGATTTAAGTCCCAGGTCTAACCCAGCCTGGAGAAAATTTGAGATATATCAGGATGGAGTGGGTCAGGAAGGCGAGAACCAAACCAGGAGGAGAATTTCTTCCAGACTTTATTATAAATCGTATTGGTGACAGGCTTATGATTCTTTTGTAAAGTAGCCACCACTTTATCAGACAAGCCCTGATCCTTCAATACCCAGGCCTCAGAAGCCAAGCAGCTAAGCTGAGCCTCTGAGGATCTGGATGAAATAGCAGACCTTGTGACAGCAGACTGGGATCTGAGCTCAAAACCAAAGGACCATCAACCTGAAGAGACACAATCAAATTGTACCAGCTCCTGTTCGGCCACAGAGGAGCCGCCAGGATCATTGGAACCCCGTCCACTCTGATCTTCCGCAAGGTCTTTCCCAGAAGTGGAACAGGAGGGAAGGCATAGGTCAGATGGAAGTCTCACATCTGTGAAAAGGCATCCACTCCCATCGCATCGTCCCGCGGGTTCAGGGAGAAATATGTTGCGACCTTTCGATTGGCGCTGGAGGTGAAGAGGTCGATGTCCGGGGTACCCCATCTTGCTACCAGTGATCAGAAAACGGCCTGATCCAGACTCCATTCTCCTGGATGGATGTCTTTGCAACTGAGAAAATCCGCCTGAAGGTTCAATGAACCCCTTCAGGTGGACAGCTGAAAGGGATAGGAGAAACCATTCTGCCCAGAAAAATATTCGAGAGGACACAGACTTCAGGGTTTTGGATCGTGTCACACCTTGATGATGGAGGTGAGCTACCGTGGAGATATTGTCGGAGTACACTAGAGCGTGGGATCCCTTTACCAAATCGTAAGTGGCAAGGAGGGCTTCCTCCACAGCCCTCAACTCCCGGTAATTGGAAGACAGAGCTGATTTCCTGATTCCTGACTCCCCGAAATGAGGTGCGGGCAACGACAGCACCCACCCCCTCTGGCTGGCGTCTGTAGTGGGAGTGATGACTGGGGACTGATCCCAGGACACCCCTTTCAGCAAGTTCCGGGGATTCAACCACAAGAGGAGAGACAAGGAGACAGGACCCGAAAGACGGTACCGTTTGTTGAGGGACGAAGGCAGTCCGTCCCAGTGTGAAAGGACATGTTCTTGAAGAGGTCGAGAGTGGGCTTGAGCCCACATGACTGACAGTAAGCAGGACGTCATGGACCCCAGCACCGACATTGTCGTCCGAAGGGTGGGAGAGGACATCCGATGCAGAGCGGAAATCTTGGTCCAAAGCGTCAACCTGTGATCGTTCAGGAAGAAGGAAGCTTGTTCGTCGGAGTTCAACAGGACCCTAAGGAACCTCCTCTTGGAGGATGGCAGGAGATGGGACTTCTGGAGATTGGGGATCTAGCCCAAAGACCTCAGCACCCTCAAGGACTCCTCCACGTTGCTCCTGAGGGCTAGCACGGATGGAGGAGAAAGTCGTTCAGGTACGGCACCAGACAAATGCCCCAACCTATCAGGAAGGGCACCACCTCCGCCATAATCTTCGAGAAGACCCTGGGAGCCGGGGAGATTCCAAAGGGAAGGACATTGAATTGGAAATGGAGAAGCTCCCCGTTGTGCAGAACAGCAAATTTGAGGAACTTCCGGTGCAGAGGATGAATAGGAACATGGAAGTATGCATCCTGCAGATCAATGGTTGCCATCTGGTGATGGCGGCCTATCAATGGAACCGCAGAATTGATTGATTCCATTTTGAAACGTCGGTAATGAACATGCTGGTTGAGGCGTTTCAGGTTGATGATCATCCGGAAACCTCCAGATGGTTTCTTGACCAAAAAGAGGCGGGAGTAGTGACCTAACCCCTCCTCCTGGACCAGAACGGGGGAGACGACATTGCCATGAAGCATTTCCTGTACTTTTGAGTACAGGACCCCTGAGCTGCCTTTGAAGGCAGTGCAGTGACCTGAAGACCTGGTGGGGGAGGCGACTCGAATTCGATGAGGAGACCTTTAGAGATGACGTTCAACACCCACTGGGAAGTGGTGATCTGTCTCCACTGTGGGAGAAAGGCTGCCAGTCGTCCCCCCACCCGGACCGAGTCACTGTTTGTCGGGTTGTTGAGACTGATGGGAGGGGACGAGGATATTCTTCCCTCTCCCCTTCTGATAACTCCATCGACCGGATTTGCCCTTTCCTTTGGGCTGGGAGGCCTGAGGCACCGAGGGACGAAAAGGTCGCTTCCGGATGGGTTTCTGCTCCGGGAGAGTCTTGCGGTCAGTCGCTTTTTCCAAGATCTCTTCCAGAGCTGGTCCAAACACCATATCCCCTTTGAACGGAAGGGAGCAGAGCTTCACTTTAGAAGTGGAATCCCCACTCCACATCTTCAACCATAAAGCCCATCTGGCGGAATTGAACAGGACCAAAGTCCTGGCCGCCAAACGGACCGAATCCGCAGAGGCATCTGTGAGTAAACAAGTCGCCTTACGTAGCAAGGGAAGAGACTCCAGGAGTTCTTCCCTAGGGTTGCCCTACGAAATATGAAACTCCAGCTGGTCCATCCACTTAAGGAGGGATCTAGACACACAAGTGAAGGCAATATTCGCCTGCATAGAAGCTGAGGACGCATCCCAGGAGAGTCTCATAAAGCCTTCAATCTTCTGGTCCAACTGATCCTTGAGCAGAGATGTATCTTCAAAGGGGAGTGCAGTCTTTTTGGCCACACGGGCCACCTGCACATCCACTTTCGGCACATCCCATTGGATTGCTCAAGGCTCCAGCGGAAAGCGGCGAGTGAGATCACTTTTGAATCTCTTCTCAGGGAATTCCCATTCCTGTGAGATAAGATTCAGGATAGTAAAATGAACCGGAAACCCCGTCTGCTTAGCCGATCTGAGGCCTGCAAACATCTCATCCTGGATTGAAGAGGGGGTGAGAACTTCTTCTAACCCCATAGTGCTCCTAACAGCCCCAATAAGGTTCCACGAGGTCATCAGAGGAAAACAGAAATCTACGAAGATCCGCCTGTTTACTGGAAGAGGAGTCCTCGGAGTCCGCAGAGTATGAGTCAGGGTCCTCAGAGCCTGACGGGGCAGCCTGAAGTTTCCTTCTCTTAGGGGAGGGAGGTACAGCAATGAGAGTCGCAGGTGAGAGGGAGGCCAGGGAAGCTTGAATCTCCTGCTTGACCATGGCCCTCAAGTCATCCACCAGGCATGGGTATTCGGCCCTTACAACCTTATCTGTGCAAGCCTGGGACAGCTTCTTGTCCCAACCTGCAGGGAGCTTCTTAATGCAGACAGGAAATGTAGCCGACTTCTTTGGGGCAGGCTTGTCCTAAAAAACAACACACAGGACAGGGAGCCGTCAGCCATGCAGCATTAAGGGATCTCCTCCCTGTCCCCCAGACTTACTGAGGCAGGGGGACTACAGGGCTCCGCAGACACTTGAGAGGACATGGCAGCATCACAAGTTTCACCTACCATGACTCAGTCGGCTTCAGGGCAGTCTTTAACCCGGAACGCCTGCCCCACCCAGTAGACAATTGGAATCCCCACCTCCCACACTGGGTCCTGGGCAGGCCGCCATAGGAGACGTGCCCGCACGCTGCCCCACCGGATCCTGCAACAGGAACCCGGAAAAGTCGCACTCCCGCCGGGGAGCATGCGACTGGAAGTCCTGTCCCCTCCGGCGTCGCTTCTGGTCACAGGACAGGACGCCACAGCCGGCATCACCCCCGCAAGGGATCCGGAGGGCCGGGCGGCGGGCCAACAGCTCCAGCCATGGGAGCAGCAGAGGAAGAACCGAAGCCGGACCAAAGCTGTCCAGCAGTCAGGTATGCTGTAGCTTGCTGGCCCACCACAGCATAATGAAGAAACCTCTCCATGCCCCATGGGGACAGGAAAGACACTGGCGAGTGGGAGGTGGATGGGTCCTTTTAACCTCTCTTGTGCTTCCTGTCCCTAATAGGGCGTGGAGAGGCAACCTCCTATGCTGTCGTGGAAGGGGCCTGGAGAAAAGACGTCGGATGCGATTTTTAATTGATACATTTTCATTCTGTAGCTTAGACAATTGTAAAAAAATGCTCCTGGAAATGCTAATATAGTAAATAGCTGCTGAGTAAAAACAGGGATTGTACTCGGACAACACACGGAAGCTACACTGACCAAAAGTTAGATGACACTCCTCCGACCCTCGGATCTGTCAATCGGACCATTTTTGAACTCTAGTGTGTTTCCAGCCTTAGAGAAAGTTCCTCCTGTGTAATCTATGTAACCCCGACCTAATCACTAATTAGCAGTTATGTTACAGAAAGCTGCCAATCAGTGTTGTGGGCGGGGTTATGCAGAGCTCAGCATTCAAAGCACTGCTATATCTGCAGCAGAGAAAACTGTGTTTGTATCAAAATGACAGTATGCACACTGGTCAGTGAGCCATCACTGGAATCAGGGTCTCAGTCTCTCCACCATGATGCTTTCACATTACATAGCAAAACCTGCTGACAGACGCCCTTTAAATATGTGAAGCGTGCAGGAAAAATAAAAAGCTTTTTAACAGCAGTGACATTTTTTTTTTTATTATGATCAATGCAAGATGGGTGGGGATCTGATGCCCAAACCCCCACTAATTAAATGCTATCACTTTGGATACTTGATGTATAGTGTATAGAGCGGAACCCTCCGCTGATTACTGCAGATCACTGGTTAAGACGGGAGCTAATCACCATCTTTTGTTTCCTTTCACGTGCATCAGCCGAGGCAAGATGGTCGCCCCCATAATTATGTGCAGAAAATAGCATTAAGAAAAACGCCACAAGCAGAATAAAAACTGTAGATGGTTCATTCCTTGAGGAAACATTTGAGATTATTTCACTAGAACAGGAGTCTTAACCTCTTCACCCCCAGGCCATTTTCAGTTTTTTCCTCCCCTTCTTCCAAGAGCCATAACTCTTATTTTTCTGTCAATAGAGACATATGAGGGCTTGTTTTTTGTGGGATAAGTTGTACTTATGAATTACAATTTATTGTACCATATAGTGTACTGGACAACAGGAAAAAATTCAAAGTTCAGTGAAATTGAATAAAAAGTGAAATTACAAAATAGTTTTTTTTTTTTGCATTCACCATGTTCACTATATGGTAAAACTGACATGTCAGTACAATGCTTTGGGTCGGTAGATACCAAACATGTATACTTTTATCTAAGAGGTGAAAAAAAATCTGAAGTTGTTAAAGAAACACTATTTCAAATTTGTTGTGATTTTCCGTGACTCATAGTGCTCTCAGTTTTTGGGATCTGGGGCTGTGTGCTGGCTTATTTTTGGTGACTTGAGCTGACGTTCTAATGATATTATTTTGGGTAGTTGTGATGTATTAATCGCCTGCTATTGCATTTTATTGCAATGTTGCGGCAAAAAAAAAAAAAAAAAAAGTTTCCTGTTTTTTTCATGGGGCCCCTCAGCACTACACAGTGCGATCACTTGTGTTCTGCTGAGAGATTCTTCAGCATCTTGGGCATCAGTGGCAGGAAGTGATTCATGACAGCATCCGGGGTCTTCATCTGACCCCACACATGGAAATGCATCGATGCCCAGTGATAGCTTCACGTGGCCACTGATGCTGGCAGGGAGCAACGCAATCCCCACCGTAGTGCTTTAGGTCGTTCTGCCAGTGATTGACAGCGTGATCTAAAGGGTTAACAGTGCCAATCGGATCTCTGACCCAATCGGTGCAGTTAGCTATATCTCAGCTGATCAGAGCAGCTGAAGTGTACAGGGAATGATACGAACACAGCACGTGAGGGAGGCGTACATAATGCCCTTGGTCATAAATGGGTTAAAGTGAACCTGTCACCAGTTTAACATATAAGCTGTGGCCACCCCCAGTGAGACCTTATTTACACCATTCTATAAGTCTCCAGCTCGATCTGTAGAATGTACAAAAACCCCAGCTGTTATTATACTTACTTGAGGGTCCCGGTCCGGTGCCTCCCTTCTTCCTGCGATAGCCGTCCTCCTCTTCTTCAAGTGGGTGACGTGTCCTACATCACTCTATTACGCTCCTGTGCACGAGTACTTCTGTCTGCCCTGCTGACCAAGACCAGTGACGCCCAGCGGACTGGACCATCCCAGGTTAATATATTAAAAGCTGTTTTTTGCATTATACAGATCAACCTGGGGAATATACAGTATTCCAGAATGCCATATATAAGGCCTTACTGGTGGTGGCCGCATTTTATATGCAAAAAAAATGCTGACAGGTTCACTTAAAGATAATGAGGACATCTACACAATACTGTGCTGAAGATTATTGGGTGTATGTAAGAGTTATGCAGAATTAAATGTATACTAAAATCTGTGGTGTAAAGACTTAATGACGTTTAGCTGATACCGGCCGGCTTCTCTAACAAAATGATACAATAAACGTAGAACATGGAGGGTTTTCTTTTTTCCAAAAACGTCTTCTTTAGCATCAATATGTAAAACATAGAAAACTTTTCTTGCACATTCTATGTATAAGTAAGGCATTGTCCGTGGCTGGTGTTGAGCATGCCTCACAGTAGGCTTCAATCCCACCAGATACAATAAGGCAATATACTGGCACAATCAGCCATCTTCCAAAGCAGAAATCAGACGCCCGTTCTACATTAGTGTTAGTGTCATTCCACAAGTAATGGTGGAAATCCACAGTCTTAAATTCCTCTTTGATTAAAGCCTGAAATTAGTTTTCTAGAACCATTCTGGCGTCAGCTGTCGGTACCAGTCAGTCACAGGATAAAAAAACACTGTTCTCCAGGGTGGGGCGCTCACATTCCATTGTAGGCCGGTCCGCCGCCACCTTCCGGCACAACCCAGTTGATATTCTGACTTGGATCTTTAATATCACAGGTCTTACAGTGCACACAGTTCTGAGCATTGATTTGTAACCGTGACCCTTCACCAGATTCCAGAGGAACATATTCATAGACTCCTGAAACGAGAACAAGCGCACAATTTATCACTCAACCTTCAGGAAGATAACACTGTGTTTGGAGAAGTGTAGACAGACTGATGCTTTTTCTAGTTGTGAAGCATCAAAAAAACAAAACCCAAAAAAAACCCACTCCAGTTACAGGGGTCTTAGAAGTGTTCTCCCTTTGCATTGACAGCTTAACCACCTAATACATTAGGATAAAGTTGTCCACAGTGTCTGTAAGTGACCGTATATAAAACAAATATCAGATGATTGGTGGGAAAGGAGGGGTACGGGTCCTAAGACCCCAAGTGATTGTACAAAATCCCTGTGAAGCACACAGAATCGCATACAGAGGAGAGTATGGATATAAGGCTGGGGTCACATAAGCATATTAAACATTCTCATCTAGGAAAGTGTGATGATTTCTTCCACTTGTCAACACTGCGCAATTCATTTTTATACAGGACCATTTACAGTTTCTCATCTTACAGATCTGTAATGTATCCGCAAAAATCAGATGATATAATGATATGTCATATGATTTTTTTTTCTCGTATCGATTTCAGAGTCAAATCACTGCATGCTGCAATTTTTTTCTCATGCCAAATACAAGTGAGAAACAAAAAACAAATCTGCTCTTCCTCATTGAATAACATTGGGCTGAGTGTAATTGTTTCATCTTTTATCGGCTTGCACTCATCCGATTTATGTGCACATGTGAGTGATCCCTAATAGAAAGTATAGGTGTTGTAGTCTCAGAATTAAGAGCATGAGAAAATATTAAAAACTCAAGCTATCAAAGGTTTAGTTACCCTTCAAATTGTGCATGTCACCAGGTTTTCCCATATAAAGTGCGGCCTCCTCCTGTACAACCTTATGCACAGTATTTTAAAATACTGCATACAAGTCCCCAATCCGTTCTGCGTAACGTGAAATAGACATTTAATTACACTCACCTACAGGGCAGTATGGTCCAATAGGAGTCATTGGTCTTGATCTGACACCTCCTCTCTTCTTGCTTCATGTGGATGGCATGTCCTGCATCATGCAGTGTCTCCCATTGCGCTCCTGCACAAGCGCTCTTTTCTCTGACTTACCAAGGCCATAGCAAAGGATTGTAGTGCGCAGACGTTTTGACCTTTCTCAGTGAATGTGCACTACAATACTTTGCTCTGCCCTCAGCAGGGCAGAAGGAAGTGCGCATGTGCAGGAACGCAATGGGGAGACTGTGTGGATGACACAAAGTAAGAGGAGAGGAGGCACTGGACCAAAACCAGCAACACCCATCGGACTGGACTGACCATCCAGGCAAGTATATTAAAAGCGTTATGTTATGCAGAGCGTATTGGGGACTTATGTACAGCATTTAAAAAAAAAAGCTGGTGACAGGCTGGCCCTTTAATTTAGACTAATATTGATGTGAACACACAGAAATTGGTCAAATATCTGTGCATGTGAAAGCACCCTTAGCTGCTTCTATGTTGTGGAGGTAAACCTTCATCACTGGTGGTTATCTACTGGCATTTGTTATAATATCTGTTATCTAGGGATTCTAGAAATCAAGTAATTACATGAAGAACTCCCTACAATGCCCCATATCCACTTCCAGTAACTATTCAAAATCCAACTGTATGGTGATTACCAACTTAATGACTTGATTGACTAAGATTTGCAAAGAAAGATCATATACTGACTTTGGACTTACAAAAAAAAAAAAATCTGCCCAAATGTATTGACTAGTAAAAAATAAAGCGTTTACAGGGCACGGATGAGCAATCTGATTGGCACTCACCTGCCGGGCAGAATCTTTGTTCTGGGCCATCATATATAGCCAGATTCTTGTTGACCGGTATACTATCATCACGTAATGTTAGATGTGCAGGCTGGTCATGGTCATGGTTGGTACCGCTTAGAGCCACAGATGAAAGGAGATCAAAACTAATCTTGCCATCAGGTTTGGGGTACTCAATGGGTGTGCAATCCTTGGCGGGTTTCAGCTGGTTACTATCAAGACCTATTAGAGGAAATACAAATTTATTAAAAAGACATTTTACGGGTTGTGTACATCTGGAGTATGTGCAAAACAAAATATAACAGGTGATCCTAGAATGTGCATAAATTATAAGACAAGCAATGAAGTCAGTCTACTTTCAGGTGTACAATAGGTAGGAGCTTTGCTCACAGTCTAGGGTATATACACAAGGCAGATTAGAGGTGCAGATTCTTCAAAATCCATTTATGTTCTTTTTTAAAGGAAACCTGTCATGAGATTCATGCTTTACAAACCATGGGATACATGAATCAGACTGCTTGCAAGATGTCACCTAGGTGGTGTGTTTCACTTTGAAATGCTGCAATTGCAGTATGAATAGCCAACTGGCTATCATAGAGAGAGCCCTGACCTGTTTGGTGGTGCCCCCGGCTGATTTTACCCCACTCCAGTTGATCGACATGTCTCTGTAAGTACACACATGGGAGATACCTGTTAAATCACATGTAGAGGGAGGAGCCTGCTTATCAAAGTATGTTTTCCCTGAAATGCTGTGTAAAACATACATGGATGCCATCCTGCAGCCAGGCCCAGATTCATGCCGCCATGGTTTGTGTAGCATATATCATAATTAAGACTGTTCACATTCCTCTTGATCAATTCAGAGCTTGTGGATAGTCGGACCCTCATTAATGTAATATGGATGGCTTATGCACAGGATAACCATCAATCTTTAAAAGCTGGATAACCCCTGTAACTACTACCGTATATTAATGCAAAGAGGTTTCTCTTCATGGTTACACTTATACATGGACGTCCATTTAAAATGTTATGTTTTCACAGAAACACTGCAGTAGTTTAGAGCATCATACCTGACTGAAATGAGGGAGCTGTGTAACTTCATGCTATCTGTGGTTCACCCTCTAGAATTGTACTACTGATGATTCAGTGGTCATCAATGTTCTTCATTCACTCTGTGAATGATGATGGGCTTTACATGCTTGTGACAACTGCGACCAATAACTGGAAGTGACCTTAACATGTATGACAATGACTGTGAAGGCCAGCGACTCTAGAATGTGACAGTACAGTGCATACACAGAGAATGGTGGGGATCGGAGCTGGAGGGAATTTAATAGCTTTTATTTTATACATTTTCCGTCAGATCCTTTATTGCACTGAGACAACCCCTTTTTAAGGCTATGTTCCTACATTGTGCATTTGGTGCAGTTTTTTTGCTTTTATTTCTGTTTTTCAGTAATCCACTAATGAAATGCAATAAAGCAGTACCATAGCAGGTAGATGAGTGGCTGCAAGTATGAACCCAGTCTTTGTTCATGTGGTTCTTATTGAGTTCTATAAGATGATTCCCAATTTAAATAAAGTAAGAAAAGATTTTGCAATGGAACAATTTGTCTATTTTCCTCTCCTAACCACTTGGCTATATGGGCCAAAGATACACCCGATATCTGAGCCATGAAAAGTTGACTACATGGTGGGACATACTTCTTTTATTTGCAAAAATAGCAATGTGCATCTTGGCTGCAATGAACATTAAGGCCATCTCCTGACTACATAATGTGGTGTAACGATTTGAGTTCCTTTTCAGGGTCTGGAGAGTAGAGTCTGGTCTGTTGCTTTATAAAAGATTTTCGGTATGCGCTCACCTACACAACTGAATAACCCTTACCTGGAAAATCTGAAATATTGTAAGGATTAGTAGACTTGTGTGTAGGTTTATGCAAAAGAGGTTGTCCGGTCTAAACCCTTAAGTAATAGTTATCTGGCCACGAGTACGCAATATGCATACACCCGGCCAAAATCCAACAAGAAGGGCAAGGTCACGCTCAACACACTTACATTGAAGTGGTCACGCCCACCTAGTCAGAATGCGGCCAGGAGTGTCCACATCGCATACTGCTGGCCAGGTGACTAACAATCTCAGCTGTGAAACCGGTAAATCCTCACAGCGTACAGTGTGTGTGATGTGAAGATTTGTAAGTCTCCAGTCACAGTCACTGCACAGTTATGGACTTGGGCTGCTTTCACATCAGCGGTTTTCAGCATTTGTGGCAGATCAGGCAGAAGCCGGAACAATTGCAGCAACACTGCGTTCAGCCTAATGCATTCCCTATGGGACTTGCGCGGCACTTGTGGTTTTGCTGTGATCCCGCCAATCCGGCACTTGCGGCAATGGACAAAAACTGCTGCTAGCAGGTTTTTCTGACTCGCCGCAAGTGCAAAACCACAAGTGCCGCACGTGTCCGCAAGTCCCAAAGGGAATGCATTAGGCCAAACGCAGTCTTGCAGCAATTGTTCTGCTTACTGGCAGATCCAGCAAACTGCTGGATCTGCCACAAATGGGAAGAAAATGCAGATGTGAAAGCAGCCTTAGCCTGAACAACCTCACTTAATGTATACAGTGGTTAATAAATGAATAAATGACTACATTCTCACACAGGTACCTTTATGCTTTAATGTCCAAGGCTCCATTCCCCTTAGTATCCAGTAGAAAATCCCAGTGTATATCATGCCACCGTACAATCCCAGAGATCCATGGCAGGAAGGTCTAATGTTCCTCACACTGTAAAGCTCTTTCCATACCCAGGATTTTTTTAAATTTTCTTCATAATCTGTGACATTGAGCCCTAAAAACCCAATACGAAAGAAAAAAATTAATTAAAAATATACATTAAAACAAGGGTTGGGCAGCTTGATTTGCTCTGGCTGCTAGATGGGAGGCTCATAAATCTCTTACCATCCAAGATCCCCTGTGTGGCTTTTGATAAGACTGGTTTGCACAACTGCATCTATACAATATGCCCCAATGATGATGTTGGGCCAACCCAGTTACTTAAGGATGGAGTCACTTTGCACCTTAATGATCAAGCCCACGCTCATTTTGCTATTCTGACCAGTGTCACTTTATGAGGTAATAACTCTGGAATGCTTCAATGGATCCCAGTGATTCTGACAATGTTTTTTCGTATCATATTGGACATTAGGTAAGTGGTAAATTTAGGTCGGTATTTTAAGCATTAATTTGTGAAGAAAAATTAGAATTTTTATTCTGTTAACCCCTTGCCGACCCGTGACGCAGCATATGCGTCATGAAAACAAGTTCGTTCCCGACCTTGGACGCATATGCTGCGTTCTCGGGTTTCCCTTGCTGCGGCTCTATTAACCGCGGTCACTAAGGGGTTAATAGAGCCGCAGCTTAGTGACAACCTATACTTAAGCAACAGGGGGGGGGGGGCCTAAGCCACCCCCCCCCGGGCTGAAGTCGCTCTGATTGGCAGTTAAAACTGAAACTGCCATCAGAGCGAATCATAGGGATTCACCCCTCCAGATCTGAGCTGCATCCACCGACGCCGCGGGTGCATCCCGCCGGCAGATACATACAGAGCCGCCAGTCAGGCTTCTCAGCCCCCTCCCGCTAATGTCATTCCCCCCCGATCCCTGTGTTTCTGGGACCCCCCCCTCACCTCTCCCGGCGGGCTGCACCCGCCGGTCAGCTTCCTGTGCGGTGTAGGCCCCTCCTCCTCTCCTGGGCCCCTCCTCCTCACCGGTGGATCATGGGTGAGGTAAGTATGAATGAATGAATGCATAGATTGATGTGTGTGTGCATGGACGGATGTGTGCATGGACATTGCATGGATGGATGTGTGCGTGCGTCCGTGGATGCGTGCGTGTGTGGATGTGTGCATGGACATTGCATGAATAGATGTGTGCGTGCGCCCATGGATGTGTGCGTGTGTGGATGTGTACATGGATATTGCATGGATAGATGTATGCGTGTGTGGATGTGTGCATGGATGGATGTGTGCATGGATGGATGTGTGCGTCCGTGGATGCGTGTGTGTGTCAATGTGTGCATGGACATTGCATGAATAGATGTATACGTGTGTCCGTGCATGTGTGCGTGCGTGGATGTGTGCATGGACATTGCATGGATAGATGTGTGTGTGCGTCCGTGGATGTGTGCGTGAGTGCATGTGTGCATGGATATTGCATGGATGGATGTGTGTGTCCGTGAATGCGTGCGTGTGTGCATGTATGGATGTGTGTGTCCGTGAATGCGTGCGTGTGTGCGTGCGTGCATGTATGGATGTGTGCGTCTGTGGATGCGTGCGTCCGTGGATGCGTGCGTCCGTGGATGCGTGCGTCCGTGGATGCGTGCGTGTGGATGTATGCATGGACATTGCATGGATAGATGTGTGCGTGCGTCCGTGGATGTGTGCGTCTGTGGCACCCCTGCAGGGGATTGCCACAGTTTACACTGGTGCAAGAAAGGACTGACACCTTGGTTTGCTCAGCACACACCACCTACCACTCCAGACCTGAAGGGAGAGCTCTACTGGCTGGATTAGGTCAGTTCCCCTTTAAGAAGATCCAGGCTGAGAGGAGGAGACAGTTAGTCCCAGGAAACAGTTGGCAGTTAGTTCGTGTGAGGAGAGAAGGGAGGAGGAGAGCTGTTGGTCTCTGGTGAGGGATATAGGCCAGGACCAGGGACGACTGTCTGCTGTGCACACCCCAGGGAAGGGGCCAGAGGCAAGTAGAGGAGACAGGGAATCCCAAATATATACCCTTTAGCACAACCGGACACTGGGGTCCGATGCTGCCAGCCTGTAGAGCCGCAGCAGAAAGCCCAGTAAACTCAGGAGGAGTTCAGCCCTGAGGAGATAGAGAAAAGGACATTAAACTGACCAAGCACAGGACCATGGGCCGCAGGAGGAACAGGAACCCCGCAGGAGGGCCTCATTGTCAGTTTAAGGTAACAGTGAAGTGGAGGGTTCAGGCTCAGGCAGGACTCATCCCACAACGCAGAGCACAGAGACAGAGGAGGCCTCATAACTTTCCAAGGTGATAGTCCCAAATTGCACAGGGGACCTGGTTAGTACTCTGGACTGTACCTGTTATGTGACCATCAGTAAAAGGTACCGAAACAACGATCCCTGTGTGTCTGTGTGCCTGTTTAACGGCGGTAATTCACCTTTGTGCCAGAAAGGACCTCATCACTGCCCTCCCTCACCATCATCCTTCATCACTGCCCTTCCTCACGATCTTCCTTCATCGCTGCCCTGAGGTAAAGCTCCACCTGTGGGGAGCTGTACCACACTTTGCTGCCCCAACCATCACCTCAGCGGCCTGCTGGCAGTGCCGGTACCATATTACCAAGAACTACAGGTGGAGTCACGTTCCCTTGTAAATAGCCCCTTCTCTCATCATCAACATCCCGTTTCAAATGATCCCCAGGGCACGGCACCGGGATCCCGTCCACCCGTGACACCCTACTCAGCAGACCCGGTGGCCGAGTACCCCCCTAGCCCTGGCTTCATCACATGGATATTGCATAGATGGATGTGTGCGTCCGTGGATGTGTGCATGGATGGATGTGTGCGTCCGTGGATGTGCGCGTCCGTGGATGTGTGCGTGTGTGGATGTGTGCATGGATGGATGTGTGCGTGAATGGATGCATGCTTGCGTGGATGTGTGCGTGCGTGGATGTGTGCATGTGTGGATGGATGTGTGCGTGGATGAGTGCGTGAATGTGTGCATGGATGGATGTGTGCGTCCATGCATGGATGTGTGCATGCGTGGATGATGGGTGCATGGGTGGATGGATAGATGCGTGGATGGATGGGTGCAACAAGGGATCAAGTGTCCTCTTGTTGTAGTCTCTGGGATCATAGTCATGGTGCACTGTATGACAGATCATTGTCATACAGTGCACCATAGCTCTGACCCCAGAGACTGTAGGAAGAGGACCCTTGATTCCTTGCTGCAGTCTCTGAATTGAGCAGAGGCGATCGAGCGTCGTGGGACCTTCGTTGAGGACTACGTCGGAGGCAATCGAGCGTCGTGGGACCTTCGTTGTGGACTGCGTCGGATCTTTATAATAAAGATGGAGTCCGAATTTTGTTTGTGTTTTTTTTTTCAAATAAAAAGTTTTTTCTCTGTGGTATTTTTTGACTATTGACTAGAGATTCCTAATGGCAGGGTCTAACATTGGCCCGACATTATGAATCTCGGGCTTAGTGCAAGCTGCCAATAAAAAGCTGGCATTAACCCCTTTATTACCCAGTTTGCCACCGGCACCAGGGCAACTGGAAGAGCCTGGGTACTGTGCCAGGAAATGGTGCTTCAATGAATGCGCCATTTTCTGGGGCGGCTGCGGGCTGCAATTCGCAGCATGGGGGCCTCTCCATGCCAAAGATTCCAGCCCCCAGCTGCCTAGTTGTACCTGGCTGGGCCAAAAATATGGCGGAGCCCCACGTCATTTTTTTTTTCTAGAAATAAAAAAAAATGGGCTTCGCTGTAATTTTGGTTGCCAGCCAGGTACAATGAGGCAGCTGGGGGTTGCTGGCAGTCCGTAGCTGCCAAGTTGTACCTGGCTGGACCAAAAATATGGCGGAGCCCCACATAATTTTTTTCTAGAATTAGTTCTAGAAATAAAAAAAAAGGCCTTCGCTGTATTTTTGGTTGCCAGCCAGGTACAACTTGGCAGCTGGGGGGCTGGAATTCTCAGCATGGAGAGATCCAAACGTGGGCCCCCACGCTGCAAATTGCAACCCACAGCCACCCCAGAAAATAGCGCATTAATTAGAGGCTTCATTTTCTAGTGCTGTACCCCAACTCTACCAGTTGCCCTTGTGCTGGTAGCACACGGGTTCTCCATACACGACATGGTGTCCGCTAACAATTTCAATGGAAAAATTAGCTCCAATTGTTAGCGGAAACCATATCGCGTATGGAGATCCCCTCCCTGTGTGCCTGAACATTGGAGCTCCCCCACAAGTGACACCTTTTTGAAAACTAGAACCTCCAAGGAACATATCTAGATGCATAGTGAGCACTTTGAACCCCCAGGTGCTCCACAAATTGATCCGTAATAAGGAAAAGTACTTTTTTTTTTTTTTTCACACAAATTTTCTTTTTTAATTTTTACTGATCAATTTGAGAAGCACCTGGGGAATGCTCACTATACATCTACATACGTTCCTTGGGGGGGGGGTCTAGTTTCTAAAATGGGGTCACTTGTGGGGGCGCTCCAATGTTTAGGCACATAGGGGCTCCCTATACGCGACATGGTGTCCGCTAGCAATTGGAATTGTTAGCGGTCACCATGTCGTGTATGGAGAGTCCCTGTGTACCTAAACATTGGAGCTCCACCACAAGTAACCCCATTTTGAAAACTAGACCCCCCAAGGAACTTATCTCGATGGATGGTGAGCACTTTGAACCCCCAGGTGCTTCACAAATTAATCCATAAAAATGCAAAAATAAATTTTTTGTGGAAAAAAAAAAAAGTACTTTTTCATTTTTACGGATCAATTTGTGAAGCACTTGGGGGTTCAAAGTGCTCATTATGCATCTAGATAAAGTTCTCTGGGGGGGGGGGGGTCTAGTTTCCAAAATGGGGTCACTTGTGGGGGAGCTCCAATGTTTAGGCACACAGGGGCTCCCCAAACGCGACATGGTGTCCGCTAACAATTTGAATGGAAAATTAGCTCAAATTGTTAGCGGACACCATGTCGCGTTTGGAGTGCCCCTGTGTGCCTAAACATTGGAGCTCCCCCACAAGTGACCCCATTTTGGAAACTAGACCCCCCAGAGAGCTTATCTAGATGCATAATAAGCACTTTGAACCCCCAAGTGCTTCACAAATTGATCCGTAAAAATGAAAAAGTACTTTTTTTCCTTCCACGTTAATAATCTTCTGGAATGTAGTTTTGAGTAGCTTGAGGGATGGAGCTTTTGGAATGGTGTCACTTTTGGGTGTTTTCTGTCATGTAAACCCCTCAAAAGGGACTTAAAATGTGATGAGGTCACTAAAAAAAATGTTTTTGTAAATTTTGCTGGAAAAATGAAAAATTGCTGATGAACTTTGAACCCTTATAACTTCCTACAAAAAAAAAAAAAAAGAGAATTTTGTTTACTTACCGTAAATTCTTTTTCTTCTAGCTCCTAATTGGGAGACCCAGACAATTGGGTGTATAGTTTCCGCCTCCGGAGGACACACAAAGTACTACACTTAAAACAAAAAGTGTAGCCCCTCCCATACTGCCGATACACCACCTCTAGGAGAAATCCCATCAGTTCGGTATATAAGCAGGAAGGAGGACAAAAACCCACACTAAAACCGGAAGGTCCGGCCATAAAATATCGGCCAACCGAGCCATATAAGTGACATGTATAACACCAGCCACTTAAACATAAAACAAAGCCCAAAAGGCAACAGGGTGGGTGCTGGGTCTCCCAATTAGGAGCTAGAAGAAAAAGAATAAACAAAATTCTCTTTTTCTTATTCGCTCCATTGGGAGACCCAGACAATTGGGATGTCCAAAAGCTATCCCTGGGTAGGAAAAGACCCCCAAAACGTGGCAGCTCCTATCATAGGTGAGCGACCGCTGCCTGAAGGATCCTTCTACCCCCATTGGCGTCTGCTGAAGCGTACGCATGAACTTGATAATGTTTCGTGAAGGTGTGTAGGCTGGACCAAGTTGCCGCCTGACACACCTGTTGTGCTGTAGCCTGGTGACGTAAAGCCCACGAGGCCCCCACAGCTCTTGTCGAATGTGCCTTAATACCCGAAGGGAGAGGCGTTCCTGAGGAAAGGTAGGCCTCCTGGATAGGGGCCTTAATCCACCGAGCCAAAGAGGACTTGGAGGCCGGTGACCCTCTTTTCTGGCCTGTCGCGAGAATGAACAGGGAATCCGCGCGGCGGAAGGAGGCCGTGCGGGAGACATAAATCCTGACAGCCCTGACCAGATCCAAAGTATGCAGAGCCTTCTCATACTGGTGAACAGGGTTAGGACAAAACGACGGCAGGACAATGTCTTGATTAAGGTGAAATGGAGAAAGTACCTTGGGTAGAAACTCAGGGACAGGTCGGAGCACCACCTTGTCCTGGTGAACCACCAGAAAAGGGGACTTGCACGACAGAGCTGCCAGTTCTGAGACTCTCCTAAGAGAGGTAATAGCTACCAGAAAGGCAACTTTCTGGGAAAGTCTGGAGAGGGGCACCTCCCTTAGCGGTTCGAGGGCGGCTTCTGTAACGCCGCAAAGACCAGGTTAAGGTCCCAGGGGTCCAGAGGGCGTCTGTAGGGAGGAACGATGTGACTTGCCCCTTGCACAAACGTCTTCACCTGAGGAAGATTAGCCAGACGTTTACTGAACAGCACGGAAAGTGCGGAGATCTGCCCCTTGAGGGAGCTGAGTGCCAACCCCTTATCCAAACCTGATTGCAGGAAGGCAAGTAGGGTCGGGAGAGAAAAAGGCCAAGGAGAAACTCCCTTGAGACGGCACCAGGAGAAGAAAATCTTCCAAACCCTGCGGTAAATCTTTGCCGAAGCAGGTTTCCTGGCGTGTCTCATGGTGGCGGCGACTTCCAGGGAAAACCCGAAAGACGTCACCAACCAGTCCTCAAGGGCCACAAAGTCAGGCTGAGAGCCGCAGAATTGTGGTGGAAGAACGGACCTTGAGACAGGAGGTCTGGACGGACCGGAAGCCTCCACGGATCCCCCGCCGTGAGCTGAAGAAGGTCTGGATACCAGGCCCGGCTGGGCCAGTCTGGAGCGATGAGCAGGGCTTGTCGACATTCCGCCCTGAGTTTCTGTAGGACCCTGGGCAACAGCGGCAAGGGAGGAAACACATAGGGAAGGCGAAACTGGGACCAGTCCTGGACCAGAGCGTCCGCCCCCAAGGCCAGGCGATCCCGGGAGCGAGCCAGGAAAACGGGAACCTAGTGGTTCAACCAAGAGGCCATCAAATCCACATCCGGTGTTCCCCATCGGTTGCAGATGTCCTGAAAGACGTCTGGGTGCAGGGCCCATTCACCTGCGTCCATACCTTGTCGACTCAGGTAGTCGGCCTCCCAATTGTCCATCCCGGGTATGTGGACCGCCGAGATGGAAGAGTCATAGTCCTCGACCCACTGAAGGATACGTTGGACCTCCAACAATGCCTGAGAGCTTCGAGTGCCTCCCTGGTGGTTGATATAAGCGACCGCGGTCGCGTTGTCGGACTGGATCCGAATATGTTTCCCCACTAGGAATCTCTGAAAGGCCAGTAATGCCAAGTAAATGGCCCGTATCTCCAGGACATTGATCTGAAGAGAGGACTCCTGCTCCGTCCAAGTGCCCTGAGCCCTGTGGTGGAGAAACACGGCGCCCCAGCCCAAGAGGCTGGCGTCCGTGGTCACCACTAACCAAGAGGGGGGCAGAAAGGACCTCCCTCGTGACAGAGACATGGGAAGAAGCCACCAGTGGAGAGATTCCTTCGTTGACGGCAACAGAGAGATGTGCCTGTCGAGAGATGAGGGAGCCCTGTCCCAACAGTGTAGAATCTGCAATTGAAGCGGGCGCAGGTGAAATTGCGCAAAAGGTACTGCTTCTATGGCAACCACCATCTTTCCCAGAGTGTGCACCAGACGCCTGATGGAGACTGAACCCGACTGAAGAAGGAACCGAACTTCCTCTTGAATCGATACTTGCTTGCTCGAGGGCAGAATGACCAGAGCCGGAACGGTGTGAAACTCCATGCCCAGATAGGTTAGCGTCTGGGCAGGAAGGAGAAAAGACTTCGGCACGTTGATCAGCCACCTGAAACGCTGCAGAGTGTCGAGAGTTATCGACTCAGTTGACACCGTTCTAGAGAGGGAGCCCTGACCAGCAGGTCGTCCAAGTATGGAGTGACTGCATGGGAATGCAGGACGGCCACCATCGCTGCCATCACCTTGGTGAAGACTCTCGGGGGCCGAGGCCAAGCCGAAGGGCAGAGCCACAAATTGAAAGTGCTCTTTCCCCACCGTGAACCTCAGCCATCGCTGATGTGCAGGAGCAATGGGAAGGTGCAGATAGGCATCCTTGACATCCACCAAGGCTAGGAAGTCCCTCTGCGATAGTGAGGCAACCACGGACCTCAGCGATTCCATCCTGAAAGTCCTGACTCTCACATGCCGGTTGAGTAGTTTGAGATCCAAAACCGGTCTCACCGATCCGTCCTTCTTGGGGACCGTGAAGAGGTTCGAATAGAACCCTTGGAAGCGGTCTGCGGAGGGAACCGGAACCACGACCCCGTCCTGTCTCAGGGCGTCCAGCGCCTGAAAAAAAGCCGAAGCCTTTGCCGGCGGGGGCGAGGAGAGACAGAAGCGAGTTGGCAGACGCGAGGTCAGCTCTATCCTGTAGCCGTGAGAAATGACATCTGATACCCATCGGTCTTGGATGTTGCTGAGCCAGGTGTCTGTGAAGCGGAAGAGCCTGCCACCGACCGAGGATGCTGTTGGGGAGGCGGAGAGTCATGCGGAGGCTGGCTTGGAGGCCGAGGCTCCGGCTGGCTTCTTCTGTTGTGACTTAGGTCGCCATGCACGATTTGACTTCTGGTCCTTGTCCGAACGGGCGGACGGAGAGGAAGAGGGCTTTGAAGAGGAACGAAAGGCCCGAAATTTGGCATGCATTTGACGCTGGCCAGACTTCTGTGCCTTTGACTGAGGCAGGGAGGTGGACTTTCCATCTGTAGATTCCTTTATGATGTCGTCCAGTTTTTCCGTTCGCGGGGAACAGGCTGTTTGGGGGAGTCCCTGGAGGAACTTCTTGGAGGTGGCATCAGCCTTCCAATCCCGCAGCCACAACATTCTGAGGGCTGCGAGCGAGTTAGCCGATGCCACTGCGGTACGACTGGCAGATTCCATAACAGCCGTCCTGGCATAGTCCGTGAACGCGGTGGCCTGAGACGTCAAAGTAGTTACCTCAGGATTATCCTGTGCTACTACGTTAAGCTCCGCCAAGCAGGCAGAAACTGCCTGCAGAGCCCAAACTGCCGCGAAGGCAGGGGCAAACAAGGCTCCAGTAGCTTTGTAAATTGACTTCTGCAGAAGTTCAATTTGGCGGTCGGTAGAGTCCTTTAGAGACGAGCCATCCGCAACCGACATTACAGTATTGGCAGACAGTCTAGAAACAGGTGGGTCCACCCTGGGTGAGACCGACCAACCCTTTACAACGTCTGGGGGGAAAGGATAACGAGAATCCTTAGGTTTCCTAGTGAAGCGTTTGTCAGGGCAGGCCCTGGGCGTCTGTACAGTTGATCTGAAATTTAATTGATCAAAAAACGAGCCGTGTGACCTGGACGGGGGAAGAAACTGATAGAGTCCCTCCGAGAGCGATGTCTCCACGGGTGGAGGGGGAGCAGTCAGGTCCAGCACGGTATTAATGGATGATACCAAATCATCCACTAAAAGATCCTCCTCAGAGGCCTCCTCTAGAAGTCTCACGGAACTCTGCCGTTCCTCATCCCCGTCCATCTGAGATCCCTCAGTACGAGACTCAGTGAGATGAGAGGAAGCAGGAGAAGGATCTCTGCGTGGCCGTTTGAGAGGCCGTGGAGCTGGGAAAGATAACCCAGCATTGTCACCGGAGTCCATGCCCCTGGAAGGGGATGACTCGCTGGAATGCCTGCGGCGTGAATCAGAGGACCCGGGGGCACTTCCCTTCTGACTGGCCTGCAAGGACTCCTGCAATACCCTGGTCAGGGCTGTCATAGACTGGGCGAAGGAGTCTGAGAAGGACTTAGTGAAAGCCGCTGTCCAAGGAGGTGGCATTGCCAAGTCCTCAGGGATGGGGGAAGGCTCCACAGCAGCAGAGCTGGGTGAAGCCCTGTGTTCTACCTCAGCCGATGCCTCATGAGTAGTACAGGCAGAGCAGTGAGGAAAGACAGACCCAGTAGGCAGCAAAATCTTGCAGCAGTGCAAGAATAGATTGTCTGCACCTTAGGGGCTTTGCTCCTGGTGGAAGACATGTCGCCTCAAGGAGAATCCTTCCAAGAGAAACTCCACCAGAGGGGGAAAACAGGGGGATGGGGTCCACAACCGGAGGAACCGGTGTGGCTTACCAGCCGCTATGAGCGGTTTGTGTGTCCTAAAGAAACCGCGTTCACCCCCAGAAGCAGCAGAGCCCAGGAGCGAGGATCTATAAGGCAGTCGGCAGACTGGCTTAAAATGGCCGCCGGAGCCTAAGAGGTGAGCGTGCCAATGTAAACGCGGGAAACTGGAGGACCGAGACATAGGACGAGGGGCGGACCTCTCAAGAGATGGGAGGGCCCAAAGCCTTGTCTGTAATGGCGGTGGCGGTCATTGCAGATAACAACTTAGGCCGCGGCCAAGCCGGGGGCTGGAGCGTGGAAGTGCGGGGATCTGGAGCGGAACCGGGACGCCCGCAGCACGGCAGTGACCGGGCGGACTGAGCAAACAGTGAGCTGGTATGCCTCACACAGTAAGTACCCTCAGAGTTATAGGATGGACCCGGAGCCCGGGCTGCAGCAGCAGCAGGGCACCGAGACAGAGTACCTTGATCGGTGCAGGGCCCGGTCCCTGGGGCAACGCAACTCCGGCCAGCAGGACCGCCAGGGGCTGTGGATGGAGTTAGGGCTTCCAGCTGTAAGGAAGTCCGTGATGGATCCCACTTCTCCAGGGCCCCTAAGGGGTAGCGAAGGAGTACAGCATGAGGGCTCCAGCCCGTTGTACCAGCAATAGGTACCTCAACCGCCCCTGCCCGGGGGTGGGGAAGGAGACATGCTGGGGATCCAAAAGGACCCACTTTTCTTCCATCCGTTACTCTACAAGGAGAGTGTGTCTGACTAAAAACAGTGAGAGTGAATGAGTGCAGAGTGTGCCTCCTTCAACACAAAGCTACGAACTGATGGGATTTCTCCTAGAGGGGGTGTATAGGCAGTATGGGAGGGGCTACACTTTTTGTTTTAAGTGTAGTACTTTGTGTGTCCTCCGGAGGCGGAAGCTATACACCCAATTGTCTGGGTCTCCCAATGGAGCGAATAAAAAAAAAATTTTTTTTCCAAAATTGTGCTGATGTAGAGTATACATGTGGGAAATGTTATTTATTAACTATTTTGTGTCACATAATTCTCTGGTTTAGCAGAATAAAAATTCAAAATTTGAAAATTGCAAAATTTTCAAACTTTGTCAAATTTTTTTTTTTCACAAATAAACGCAAAAATTATCGACCTAAATTTACTACTAACATGGAGCCCAATATGTCACGAAAAAATCTCAGAATCGCTAGGATCCGTTGAAGCGTTCCAGAGATATTACCTCATAAAGGGACACTGGTCAGAATTGACAAAAATGCCAAGGTCTTTAGGGTCAAAATAGGCTGGGTCACACAAAATAATTAATAAATAACATTGCCCACATGTCTACTTTACATCAGCAACACAATTTTAGAAACAAATTTTTTTTTTTGGTTATGAAGTTAAGGGTTCAAAGTTTATCAGCAATTTCTCATTTTTAGAACAAAATTTACAAAGCCCCTTTTTTTTTTTTTCCCTTCAGGGACCACGTTATATCTTAAGTGACTTTAAGGGGTCTATGATAGAAAACACCCAAAAGTGACACCATTCCAAAAACTGCACCATTCAACCTACTCAAAACCACATTCAAGAAGATTATTAACCCTGCAGGTGCTTCATAGGAACTAAAGCAAATTAACATTTTAGTATTTATATATTTACATATTGCATGATGATTATATAAATATATATTTGCATATTGCATGATTTTTGTTTGCTTGGTTACTTCTTTGGTCTCACTTATAGTGCTCTGCACCTAAACCTTTGAGTTTTTTTTGCTTGTTTCAGTTTTTGACTACATCATCTGTCTAACACTACTCTGTGTCTAACTTTACTCCAATATGTGGACTTGTAGCTTCCTTGACTTCTGTTCACAGACGCACCAGCTGAGTAATTTGATTCAAGGGTGTTATGTGATGTTTACATCAATCTGGTGTACACAGAGTTGTTCTCTTCATTTTGTGATTTTCATCAAATAATATACCAAGTGATTTATTGTACATCCTACTGTCTGTACCGGAGAACATCCATAACAGTGTAAATCTGTTGATCTTTACGACTCTGACTGGCATGTTAGGGTATGTGCCCACAGGACGTTTTATGCTGTGGATTCTGCATGCAGAAAACCATTAGTTTTATGGTAATTTATGCTAATTTGTTCCTGTGGTTTTGATTCCCAGCAAAACCAATGTGTTTCACAGAAACGCTGTGCCCACACATTGGTTTTGCCAGTGTCAAGATCTGTCAAATCCCTACGTTTTTGCTGCGGATGAGAGATAAGTGACATGTTCTATTTTTCCTGCGTTTTTGCTGCAGTCAATGGCAAAAACGCAGGAAACTAGAATTATTCTTACCGTTAATTCGATTTCTAGAAACCTTCCATGACAGCACGGGAGATTGGCTCTCCACACCCTAATTGGGAAGCATAAGAGAGGTTAAGACCCTCCCACCTCCCAGTAGCCAGTGTCTTACAAAGAACCATAGCATGAGTGTAACAATATTAACACATTCCAGGAATAATTGAGGAATATAGGGAGGGAATTAAGTGCTATCGTGGAAGGTTCCTAGAAACCGAATTAACGGTAAGAATAATTCTATTTTCTCTAGTCACCTTCCATGACAGCATAGGAGGAATACCAACAAATTAATACTATGGCATGCAGGACCTTCCTGCCAAAAAGCCAAATCTCTATTGGAAGCCAGGTCCAGACGGCAGTGCTTCGTGAAGCATGCAATGAGGAACAGGTGTCAGTTCAGCAAATCTGCTTTGGAGAAGCCCCTGCCCGTTCCTCCCAGAAGACAGAAGTAGATCTGGAGGAATGAGCAGTAACTGCTGGGAAAGGTAGGATCCTGTAATGGCTTTCTTAATCCAGTTGGCGATAGTACTCTTAGCCACTTTCTTGCCCTTATGTTGACCAAAGGGCTAGACAAAGAGCATGTGATCCACACGCCAGGGTGCCCTCACTTCAAGACAATGGAGTACTGGACTATGGACATCCATTGAGTGGAATCCCCCCTCCTCTGGAGTCCGCGGTGTCTGACAAAAGGAAGGAAGAACTATTGACTGGGAGCAATGGAAGGCTGAGACTACCCTGGGAAGAAACAAAGGGTCCAGGTGAAGGACAAAGGTGTCATCCCGGACTGGTAGGTACGGATCCCGGATTTATAAAGCCTGAAGCTCCCCTACTCGTCGGGCAAAAGCAATCGCCACCAGTAACGGCGTCTTGTGAGACAACAACCGGATACCACAGGATGACAGTGGTTCATAGGGAGGCGAGAATGCCCAGTCAGGATATTATTGAGGACCCAGGAGGGTGTAAGGACCCTAGTCCGTGGACAAATACGACTAGCAGACACCATGAATCGCCGAATGCAGCGATGATTTGCCAAATCTGTGGCAAACACAGAACTGAGAGCTGAAACCTGCATTTTCAATGTGCTGGGTTTAAGACCCATGTCCATTCTGGAGAAAATCCAAAATTTGCGATATATTTGGTTGGAGTGGGTCAGGTGGAATGGAACCACACCAGGAGGAAAATCTCTTCCATCTCTTATTACAAATTGCATTAGTGAATGGTTTGCGGATTTCTTGCAAGGTGGCCACCACTTTTTTAGACAGGCCCTGAGCCCTCAGCAAGTGGGCCTCAAAACCACGCAGCAAATTTGAGCTTCTGCGGATCCGGATGGAACAGATGACCCTGAGACAGCAAGCTGGGGTCCGGACTCAAAATGACTGGTCCATCGACTTTGAGCGCCACTATCAGGTTGTACCAACTCCTCCTCTGCCATAGAGGGGCTACCAGGATAGTGAGGACTCCTACTTCCCCGATTTTCCTCAGTGTTCTTGCAAGAAGGGGGATAGGCGGGAAGCCATAAGCTAAACGAAAGTCTCAGGTCTGGGAGAAGGCGTCCCCCCCCCCCCCACCCACGTCCTCGTCAGGGAGAAATATGTTGCGACCTTTTGATTTGCACTGGAGGCAAACAGGTCGATCTCTGGGGTACCCCATCTTGTGACCAGGTAGCAGAGTACCGCTTGGTCCGGGCTCCACTACCGGGTGGACGTCCCGGCGACTGAGAAAATCTGCCTGAAGGTTTATGGGCCCGTTCAGGTGGACTGCAGAAAGGAACAGGAGGAATTGTTCGGCCCAGAGGAAGATCCGAGAGGACACTGACTTCAGGGAGCTGGATCTCGTACTGCCCCGGTGACGGAGGGGCGCCACAGAGGTGGCATTGTCAGAATACACTAGAACGCGAGATCCCCTGACTTGAACTTGAGCTGAAAGAAGGACATCTGCGACTGCTCTCAGTTCCCGGTAATTGGAGGACCGGGAACTCATGGCGGGACTCCAGACCCCTTGGAGAGGGGGTGTGGGCCACCATAGCCCCCCACCCCCTTGGCTGGCACCAATAGTTAAAGAGACTAGGGGTGTCTGATCCCAGGCCACCCCTTTGAACAGGTTGATGGGATTCAACCACCAGAGGAGGGATGAGGAGGCATTCCCCGGGAGACGAACCCGTCGATTCAGAGATGAAGGCAGTCTGCCCCAACATGACAGGACATGGTCCTGAAGGACTCGAGAGGGAGCCTGAGCCCACCTGACAGACGGGATGTAGGACGTCATCGATTCCAGAGCCAACATAGCCGCACGAAGGGTGGGAGACGCTTGCCGTCACAGCCGAAATCTTTGCAGACTCCTCCACACTGCTCCTGAAGGACTGAGGCTAAGGAGCAATGAGAAGGAAATTGTCCAGATATGGCACCAAACAGATGCTGCGACCCCGTAGGAAAGCAACGACCTCCGCCATAATTTTCGAGGAAATCCTGGAAGCCTGAGGAGATCCCGAAGGGAAGGACATTGAATTGAAAGTGGAGGACTTTCCCCTTGTACAGGATTGCGAACTTGAGGAACTGCCTGTGCCGAGGATGAATGGGCACATGAAAACACGCGTCTTTCAAGTCTATTGTTGCCATCTGGTGGTGTTGCCCTATCAACGGAATCGCTGATCTGATCGATTCCATTTTGAAACGACGGTATCAGACATGTCGGTTGAGGTGTTTCAAGTTGATGATGACACAAGCGTCTCCAGATGGCTTTTTGACCAAGAAGAGCCGAGAATAGAGACATATCCCCTCTTCTTGGCTTGGAACAGATGAGATTAAAATTTGTTCGAAGGAGCTCTTGCACCTTTGTGTACAAAAGATCCTGAGTATCCTGAGAGGGCAGAGCAGTGACCTGGAGACCTGGCAGAGGAGGTGACTCGAACTTGATGAGGAAACCTTCGGAAATGACCCTCAGAACCCACTGGCAATTGGTGATATTCTGCCACTGGGGAGAAAGGCCGAGAGTCGCCCCCCCACCGGGACCGAGCCAGTGACTGACAGGGTGCAGCTGCTGCTGAGAAGGCATGAGGATATTTGTTCCTCTACCTTTTTGGTAACTCCACCTTTTTCCCTTTCCTTTGGGCTGGGAGGTCGGAGGCACGGAGTGGCGAAAGGACCGCTTTCTGGGGGATTTCTGTTGCAGAAGAGCATTGCGGTCAGTCGCCTTGTCCAGAATTTTGTCAAGGGTAGGTCCAAACACAAAGTCCCCTTTGAAGGGTAGAGAGCAGAGCCTCATCTTGAAAGTGGAATCACCATTCCACAATTTTAGCCACAAAGCCCATCTGGCGGAGTTGGACAAGACCGAGGTCCTGGCTGCCAGACGGACTGACTCAGCGGAGGCATCTGCGAGAAAGCAGGTCACTTTCCTGAGCAAGGGAAGCAGTTGAGGTGCTCATCCCTAGGGGTGCCCTATGAAATGTGCAACCCATTTGAGCAGGCCCTGTAGACACATGTGGAGGCTATGTACGCCCGAATGGTAGACTAGGAAGCCTCCCAAGATGTTTCATAAGGCCCTCAATCTTTCGGTCCAGCTGGTCCCTAAGTTGGGAGGTATCCTCAAAGGGGAGCGCAGTCTTATTAGCTACACGGGCTACCTGCACATCCACCTTTGGGACATCCCAGTGAATCTCATTTTCCGCAAGAGCAAACCTACGACTGGGATCACCCCTGAATTTTTTCTTAGAAAATTCCCATTCCTGAAAGATTAGATTAAGGATGGTGGAATGGACTGGAAAGCCGATCTAAGGCCAGCAACATCTCGTCTTGAACTAACGGAAGGACCTGCTCCACTTCCAATCTATAGTGCTCCGAAAGGCCCCAATCAACTCCCCCATATCCTTTGAGGAGAATAGGAACCTTCTCAGTTCAGTCTCTCTGGAGGATGGGGCATTCATCAGGGCTATCCGAATCTGAGCCTGCGAGTTCCTCAGAGTCGTAAGGGGCTGCCTGGAGCTTCCTGTCCTTAGGGGAGGGAGGCCCGGCTGTAGGAGCTGCCGGTGAGAACGAGGAAAGGAAAGCCTGAATCTCCTGTTTAACCATGGCTCTCAAGTCATCTACCAGGCTACGGTGGTCAGCCCTAACGCTTGGTACAAACAGGGCATTTATTGGACTTCCCAGAGCTTTCCTTGGGGGCAGACTTGTCTCCCTGAAACAAAGCACAGTCGAGGGTACTATGAAAAAACTGCCCCTATAGGCAGAAATTGAACCCCCCCTTCTTTCCAGCAGACGCACTGTGGCAGGGGGAACACTGAGCTCTGCAGATGCAGGAGAAGACATAGCAGCACACATAGTACATCACCTTACCGTGGCTAAGTCTTCAGGGCAGCCTTCTTAAAGAAAGGCCTGCCCCCCAGTGTCTCCAATGATCTCCCCGCCTCCTGCACCGGGTCCTGGGCATGCCACAGTCAGCGGTGGCGTGGCCGCATGCTGTCCGCGGGTCCTGCCCACCGTCATCACTTCCGGTCGCGCTGGGACAGCACGAAAGCGCGGGAAGCGGCCGGCGGCCTCCGGAACAGGGGAGGCCGCCAGTCAGGGAGCCCACGGCCCGCATCACCCCAGAGGGGATCCGGAGGGCCAGGGCATCGGTCCCACATACATGGGAGCAGCAGGAGGAGAAGCGGAAGACCGACCAACACTGCCCGGCTGGAGAACCAAAAACAAAAACAAAAAGGTATGCTGCAGCTTGCCGGCCACCACAGCATAGGAGAAAGAAAAAACCTCTCCATGCCCCATGGGGACAGGAAAGACACTGGCTAGTGGGAGGTGGGAGGGTCCTTTAAACATCTCTTGTGCTTCCTGTCCCAATTAGGGCATGGAGAGGCAACCTCCCATGCTGTCGGGGAAGGTGACTAGAGAAAAACGCAGCATCAAAAATGCACTAAAAACGCACAAAAAGCGCGATAAAAATGCAGGATTTGAACGCAGCAAATCTCCTGGCAAGGACTCTACAATCCTTGAAAGCAGTTCAAGTTTTACTGCGTTCAGGACTGCTTAAAAAACGTCCTGTGGGCACATACCCTTACTCCACCTTCTTGTCACCTAAGGGAAGATTCCACTTGTTTCTTGAGGAATTTCCGCCTCAGAAAGTGGTCTATACCTTCCGTAATTTGTGTTGTGGGCTCCAAGTACATGCTTTTGAACAGTTTTAATTGTTTTTAATTGTGCTTTTGCTTGTCTTTTTTGATCCACCAATAAAATATTTTTGATATTTTCTAAAAAAAAAAAAAAAAAAAAAAAAACAAACACTATGTGCCAGACCTTCCTTTGATTTCAGTCAGATCTACATGTTTCTTTATTCTCTCTTTATTTCCAAGCATGTTTATAACGTGTGACTGGTGGATCACGTTCTAGTGCAACCCAAAACCTCTTTTGCTCAATTCTTTTGGAGCATTTTGCCGCAATTTTCACCCTTAGAACTCAATGTCGGCTCCAAAATAGTCTGCAAATACGTGGTACTGTTAACACAATGAGTATTTGCTGTACATTTAGTGAGTATATTTTGCGCTGATGACGTGGGGCTCCGCTGTATTTTTGGTCATCAGCATAGGTATAGCAGGCAGGTATGGGCTGCCCCACCCCCAGCTGCCTAGTTTTACCCGGCTGTTAATCAAAATACAAGGGAATCCTTTTCGTTATTTCTAGAAAAATTTTAAAAAAAAAATTACGTGGAGCTTCACTGTATTTTTGGTTTCCAGCCAGGTACAACTAGGGAGCTATGGGCTGCCACCCACCCCCAGCTGCCTAGTTGTACCTGGCTGGTAATCAAAATACAGCAGAGCCCTTTTTTAAAATAATGTTGTGAAATAATTTAAAAAGCAAAAAAACAAACAAAAAAAAAAAAAAAAAAAACAAGACATGGGGCGTTTGCCGTATTTTTGGTTTCCAACCAGGTACAACTAGGCAGCCCAAGAGTTCTGAGCACCCACATTGCAAATTGCAGCCCGCAACCGCCCTGGAAAATGGCGCATTCTTTAGAAGTGCCTTTTCCTGGCGCTGTACCCACTCTTCCAGTTGCCTTGGCGCCAGTGGCAAACTGGGTAAGAAAGGAGTTAATACAAGCTTTGCATTGGATGCTGGCACTAAGCCTGAGGTTCATAATGTCAGGCCAATGTTAGACCTGGCCATTAGGAACCTCTAAGTAAATGGTAAATAAGATACCACACTGTGAAAAAAATAATTTTATTAGAACAAAAAACACAAACACATATTTGGACTCCATCTTTATTACTCCCACATAACCTCCGACGTAATTCACAACGATGGTCCCACGACGCTGAGTCGCTTCCTGAGGCTGCAAAAAGGATCAAGGGTTCTTTTGCTGCAGTCTCTGGGGTCACACTGATGCTGCACTGTATGGCAATGATCTGCCATAAAGTGCAGCTGTCAGTGCTGCAGACACAAGTCCCAGAGATCACATGATCTCTGAGGCTTGGGTTAGGTGACCAGATGTCGCCATAGCAACCACGGTTTGCCATGGCAACGTCGGGTTACAATTGTGATCGGCCCATTGCAATTACATAACCATGGGCCGATCACCACTTGGTGACATGAGTGACGCACTCCCTTTCACTGAACACAGCACTTGGGGTCTGGGAAGATCGCAGCACTTAGGGGATAACACAGGGACAGTGATCACACAGATCGCAGTCCTTGGCTGTCAGATTGCTTCTCCTCAGCCTCATCTCCTCCATGCAAGGGATATCGCTGAGAGGAGCGGGCACAGGCAACGGGCTGACACAGTAGAGGAGGGGAGGCAGGCAAAGCAATAGAAAGAGCAAACGGAGGAGTGAAGCAGGCACAGAAGGGGAGGGGAATGGATGCAGGATGGAAGAAAAGAAGACTGAGGAGGGGAGCCAACAGAAGAAGAGGGGATCGGGAGGAGCGAACGAAGAGGTGAGCAGATGGAGAAAGAGGGGAGAGTGGCACAGGAGTGGAGGGGCAGTGGGCACAGACAGGGTAATGAGTGCAGGAGCTGGCCACAACTGACAGCCTGGATTCTGCAGAAAGCGTGCAAGAAAGTGCTCATATTCAGCACTTTCCTGCACGATCATGAGGTTATCAGACAGTCAGATTGACTGACCAATCACATCGCTCTTAGTGTGGGACAAATAAAAAGGCTCCCACACCTCTTCCCCTGCCCCTTAGCTGAGTTTAAACCCATGACGGCTATACCCGTCATTGGTCGTAATGGGGTTAAATGTTGTGCCAGTATCCTGAAAGCTCACAACAATTCTTTAAACCATTAAATCAAACCTCATTCACTTCAAATGGAAACAAAAACAGCTATCATGGTTGGGAAAATGCATTTGAGGTTACATTTTCTACATGTTGTGAACATAAACATGCAACGCACTACATACCTTGGGTACTTGACTGAAGGTTTTCATCCGTTAGTTGTTTAAAGATGGATTCTGCTGCCATCATACCACTTTTCATTGCTGTGTGAGTCCCTTTAATCTTTGGTACATTCAGGAAGCCAGGGCTGCATCCAACCAATATTCCCCCAGGAAATGTGAGCTTTGGCAAGGACTGAAAATGAAACATTTTACCAGGGAGTAGAAAGATGCTTACTTATGTTAAAGAATACAAATTCTCAGAATGTTTTAGGATCAGAGAAATGTTATAACTCCAGACTATCTAGATACGTATTTCTCTACACAGCCCCTAACAGATCATTCTTTCCATAGTATTGAACAGGTGAGAGAAATCAGTGGTCATTTCTGATGCCTTGATAATAATTTAATCACTTCTGCAAAACCAAGGAAAGTTTAAATACATGATCTGTTGGGGGCAATCTTGAGCACTGAAGTTTGGAGAACACTGATCTACACAGACACTTGTGGATCAAGTATTGAAGTTAGCACAAACTCAGAATACTGTGAAATAGCCAAGGTGTAAGAAGGTACCTGGAAACCACCTTCATTCAGAGCACGTGCTCCATAAGCAATTCGTTCTCCACCTTCCAGAGTTGGGGACACAGCGGGATGATGTTTCCACCTCTGAAACTCTCTGAATGGGTTAATGTATGGATTCTGATAATCTAAGCCAACCTGCAACAAAACACATTTACAGCCAAATGAATCCATGTAAATGCAGTTTCAGATGGTTGCCATGGCCCAGGGTGGTCAATCTGGTGGCATCTCAATTCCAGCCAAGACACTTACCACAAAACCAAGAGCCACAAGTGGTTCTCCCTCATTGAGGTGATAAAGGAATGATCCACCGTAGGTGTGTCTATCCAATGGCCAGCCAACAGTGTGTTCTACAAGACCTGGCTGCCACTTCTTCTCATCAATAAGCCATAGCTGTGCCAATAAAATTGGAAATATATGTTAATCCATCCAGCGCCACTAAAATATGATAATACCAAAGTTAAATGTGTGCAATAATTGAAAAATAAGACAGACTGGAGAAGAACAATCCTATGAGATCAGGCAGTGTTTATTAATTGGACCTGAAAGGCTTTCACTATTCAGTTAGGTCACACGTCCACATTTCGCTCTCCTGTTAAAATACAGATGATTTCCCTGTACAGTATAATAAGAGACATATGTATTCATATACAGCAGACACCCCAGATACGTACCTCCTTTAGCCCAATTGCATAGGTTTGTGGTTCACAGTTTTCTCTAAGATTAAATGTCTTGTACAATTGTTTGGCAAGATGTCCATGGCAGCCCTCTCCAAAGACGGTCACTTTGGCATGCAGTTCCAGGCCACGTTCAAATGTAGACTACGGGAATGAAGTAAAAGTGGCAAGCAGAGTCATTTTTTTGAATAGCCAGATAAAATACAGTCAATCAACAAATTTGACAAAACTTAAGTGTCATACAGCCATTAAGAAAAACAACAGGAGAATTGGTTTCCTTTAATTAAATTTAAAATAAAATCATGCTTGGCACGTTATAGGGTTGCCCTTTGGGCAGATACAGATTGCAGCATGCACTTTATTTTAGGCCCCTGCCTCTTTCACATTTCCAGAAAGTGTCTGGGTTCAGTAATTATCATGTCAGTGTCCAACAAAAGAAAAAAAAAAATACTTTCTGAACCTTTGCTTAGACATTTTTTTTTTTAAACCAATAAGTTTTTATTAATTATAAACACAGATAAGAATTCAAATATTTCCAATTGGTACCAAGCAGGGTCCCACATGTGAACATATGAAACAAAAGAGTACAAAAAGACCCCAAGATGGGAAAGGACACAGAGAAGGGAAGGAGGGAAAGGAAGAGCTCTTGTCAAATAAGGTTTACAGTTGCTCTAGATGTTGATGTACAATAGCATCAGTAGTTACTATACATCCCAATAGTGCAGAATCAATAAACAAATAGAAAATATCTGATCAGGCAGTATCGCTGTCTTAAGGAGGTGAACCAAAATTGGAGGCTGTCCAAATATCCCATTGGTTAATTATCGCTCTAAATCTTAGGTTAGGCACTAAGGACCATTCATGATGAATATTATAATGAGTATTTATTTTCCCAATATATTCCTCCTGCAAAGGTAGAATAGTAGCCCCACAGTCCACACATTTTTTTATTTATTATTTATTTAAATTTTATCTGTTTATCTGGGCTGAGAATCAAAAACATAGCAAAGTGCTGCACAAAATTTTGTAATTTATTTGTTTTTACAGCACTATGTCAGTAAAGGGGTAAGGGGCCCAACAGCCAATCACAGACACTGTCACAGAGAATGGGCGTCTGTGATTGGCTGCTAGAGTAACCTGAAACCAGCCCCTACATTCTAGCATCTAGAATGTATAGCAGTTTCCAAATTACTCCAACAACCAATCACATACGGCCATTCTCTGTGACAACGTTCGTGATTGGCTATTGTGCCCTTCTGCAGTGAATAAGCGGCCCGGATGATGCTGCCGTTAATAATGATTTGCTTTCTTTTTACAGCCCCCATCTCATAACTTTAAAGTCCGAGTTTGGGATTCAGACTCAAGTTCGAGTCACGTTTGTCCCTCGAACGCGGACTTTAAAAAAAAAAGTCTGGGCGAATTCGCCGAACCTGAACATCGCCGGGTTCGCCCATCTTTACTTTGCACCTTTGCAGATGATGTCATCACTAATACTACGATGGAACAAATTGAACAGATCATACCTATAATCTCTACAGATCTATTGACTGGCAATCAAAATAAAGGGGGTCAGCTGAGTTCACCGCTGATGCGGCTCATCTGTGAGCTTAGATGACCTTTCTCACAGCACCTGGTTGTCAGTATCAGCCTGCTAGTCGCTGTATGCAGACATGTGTCCACTCACATGTGGTAGCAGAGCTGAACATGTTTGCCTGTGGATTTATCATTGGAGGTTTTTTTTTGGTTATTAAAGAGGGGAATCAGGGATGTGTTTTGTGTTTTATTTGAATTAAGAAATGTTTTCTCGGTGTTGTTTTTTTTTTTACTGTTTATTAGAAATTCATAGTGTCTGGGAATAATGTTGGCCTGACACTATGAATTTCAGGCTTAGTGCCAGCTGCAAATGCAAAGCTAGCATTAACCGCTTTATTACCCAGTTTGCCACCCCCTCCAGGGCTGCTGGAAGAGCTGGGTAAAGCACCCGAAAATGGTACTACGAAAGAATGCGCCATTTTCAGGGGAGGCAACAGGCTGTGATTTTTAGTGTGGGGAGCCCAGAACGCTTGGGCCTTACCACGCTGAGAATCCCAGCCCCCAGCTGCATAGTTTTTTACCTTGGCTGGCTATCAAAAATAGGGCAAAGTCCACACATTTTGTTTTTAAATAAATAAATAAATAAAAAACAAAGAATATATATAATAGGCTTCTCTGCATTTTGATTGCCAGTCAAGGTAAAGACAGGTAGCTGGGGGAGGCAGTCCACAGCTGTCTGCTTTACCTGTGCGGAAAATTACAAGGAAAATTGAGATGCAAACATTCAATTATGTAGATTATTTTGGGTAGAATCAAAATTTTATCCACTTGAATTCTCCCAATCCATGACAGGGGAAGAGGAGCCCGTCTGTGAAGGTCCTTACAAATTTCTTGGATGAGAGTTTCAAAATTGAATTTGACTAGATTAGATGTATTAGTGATTCTGATGCCTAGATATGCAAATCTTGACTCAACCCACTTAAATGGGCATTACTCTTGGATTTCTGTCTTCGTTTATATAGGATTGTTAATTGGGAAGAGAACAGATTTAGCAGCATTCAGCCTATAGTAAGATGTTTCTGAGAACTGATCAGGAGTAGAAATAATTGCTTCTAAGCACCACTCCACATCGATGCAGGCCAGAATGACATCATCATCATATAAACCTACTACATGCTCAATCCCACCATTCTGTATGCCATTGATGTTTGAACTGGATTTCCTGGCCTCCACCAGGGGCTCCATAACCAGAGCAAAAATGACCAGAGGCAAAGGACATCCTTGATGGGTCCCATTTGACATAGGGAGGTTCCTGGTGCAAAATCCTCAAAGTCCGGAGCTGCAGGGGAGTCGCGGCATGTTGGCTCCCTGAGGAAGGAGTTTGGTTTAACTCCGAAAAGCGTCGGAAGAATTGCAATAAAAGCCATCATTGAACGCTTATTGTGTACTCCAATCTATTTCATTGTGTGAGCAGCGCGGATCCAGGAAGGACACTCCGGTTCTTTTTGTCTCTATTTTTATGAATAGCACTCATATATGCCTTATGTGACATCAGATAATTTCATCTAAGCTACAGCCATAATCATTTAGTACAAAAAAATAATTTCAGCAAAGATTCTACCAAGTCAATGTTTTGTATTTTTATAATGAAAGATTGTCATATAGGCGCCATCTCATAGCCCTGTGAGCAGAGTCAGATATTATAAGTGAAACAGGGGCAAGATCAGACGGATCTCAGCTTTATAGGTATTGTACAGTAGCTTACTATCTACAAGGATATAATTAATTGAGCTATAAGACTTAAGCCCGGGGAAGAAATACGTGCAATCCCTATCAGAACTATGGAGGTAGCTCCAGATATCGTGCAAATGATGTCCGTAAACAATAGGGCCCATTTCCCCTCTAGCCACACTAATATGAGAACAGACTTGGTTTTTGAACATGGGAAATTGAAATTGCCACATATAGTTCTAAGGCCTTTTGCAGATAATTGAACTTTGTCAAGACGTTTCCTAAGAAACATCATTTGGGAGGAGTTTGTAGCATATAATAACACAATAGTATACTTAAAGAGGACCTGTCACCCCCCTAGTGCATGGCAATCTAAATGCACCACTGAATGCAGCATGCCTGCTGCATTCAGGCAAGGGCTCCTGCATGTCTCTAGCCCCCCTGTGCACTGAGATATACACTTTATAAATCTTACATTTACTGAGTCAGGAGGGCATTCCTTATTCTGGAGTCAGCGCTGGCATGGAGGTTTTTCCCTGCCTCCAGCCGCTCGGCGCCGCCTCCTGCTGCTCTGTTCCTCTTCCTTATTGCCTCCGCCCCCCTCCTCGCTTGCGCCGGCATCTAAACCTCTGTTCTCACGCAGGCGCATAGCGAGGCCGTGACGTCAGCCGCCAATCCCCGTCCTTGCTATGCACCTGTGTGAGAACAGAACCATATTAAGGGACTCATGTGCATCAATAAGGTCACTATATGAACTTGTAAATTCAGGCATTTTAGATTCCAAATGCTCAGTGTGATTTCCTATTTCAGTAATGTCTCCCCTTAAGGGTATGTGCGCACTGGCCGGGTTAGGGGCGGATTAGGTGTGTAAACCGCCGGTCGGTTTACATAAATTTCATGTAAATTTATGTTAATCCAAACCGGCGTTTGGATTAACATTGAAACCTATGTAAACCGACACCCGCTGTGCACACAGCGGCGGTTTACACATGCTCATCCGTTGCTAACCCGCTGGGTTCCCAGCGGTTTAGCAAAGAATGTGCATGTCCTATAATCCGGCCGGTTCTGCAGCGGCTGCAAGCAGAAACATGTGCTGCTTCCAGCCGCCGCAACACCGCCGGTGCTAACCCGCTGGCCACCCGCCCGTCTCAAGCCCGTCTCCCCCGCACATACCCGCCAGGAAGCCGGTGGACGGCTCCGGAGCTTCCTGGCGGGTTCCGCCCTGCCGCCGCCGCAAACCCGCCCCCGTGCGCACATACCCTAATTCTTTTCTCAGGCTTTTAAGAAGTACCTCCATTGTTTTCTAGGTCAGCGGGATATCACCCTGCTCCTCCCGTGTGCGCTAATGTTGTTGCCTGTAAGCCCGTGTGATGTGCAGAAAAAAGGAGCAAGAGAAGGAGTCGGTGCCATTTTGGGAACAGTTGCCGGTGCTTGGTCTCGCGAGAAAAATGCTGTTACTTTCATGGGAGAATCCCTCTTGGCTGCTTACCCTCGCACCATCTGGAATGATGCACTTTTGAGAGGTTAGAAGTTGTGAGTCAGGTTATTTCAGACTGATTAAAATTGCTGATTGAGCCAATTCTGGGCCAAGCTCTGCAGGAGCTCCTGTGTTATGCAGCCACCATCATCATATGCCAGGCCATGCCACCCTCTGCTTAGACATTTCATTGCTATCTCTTCTGGAAGTCTGGGTAGTTTCCCTTTGTTCCGACAGAGTGGGCACATAAGACAAAGATACATAACTCTGTTATTATGTCTTCAAAACATTTTTCTTTTTGTTTTATATATTACCTTCGGAGAGCCATCTTTGTGAATGCCAACATCATTTGTAGCTATTCCTTTAACACTGCCATCGTCATGGAAAAGCACCTGAAGAGATACATTTGTATATATAATCAAGAGGTTTGTCCAGTACAAAGCTGTAACTATAAGTCATACTCTGGTACAAGAAGCATAAAAATAGAAATTTAAAGTAAAAAAACAAAAACAAAAAAAAAAAAAAAAAAAACAGAAATCCTTGTACCTCTGCTGCAGCATATCCAGGGTAGATTTCAACACCGAGAGCCTCCGCCTGCTCACCCAGCCAGCTGACGAGGTGTCCAAGCCTTACTATGTAGTTGCCATGATTATTCATTGGAAGTCCTAAATGTATACAACAAAGATCATCAAAGCACTGGCACCATTTTCTGCTGCATAAGTGACCGCTCGGCGGTTCTATTTCCCGATGATACCAAGGGGAGAGAGTGTAGGTGTGAATGTGAACATATAATAGAAAATCTTACTTTCTAAGGCTGCGGTCACACACACACAGATATCTGGGCAGATATGTTCACAGATCTCTGGTTGCAGTGAAATCATGGACACATTGCTCCATTTGCACACAGCCACAAAATGGAACAATATGTCCATGATTTCACTGCAACCAGAGATCTGCGAACAATATCTGCACAGATATCTGTGTGTGTGACGTGGCTCTAATACAGTAACACAGACTGCTGGACAACTAATGATAATGTAAGCTCCAAAAAAAGAAATCTCTAAACTCAAACCTTAAGAAATAAAAAACTAAAAGTCTTATTTATTATTCTTCAACATTATAATAAAATGAACACTTAAAAAGATGAAATACAGGATTTTTCTACTGCAGCCATACTGTACGTTTCCTGACCAGCCTATGGTGTTCTGATCTTCCGGGCACCGCTCCGATCCCAATCCGCCATCTTATGACTGCAGCTTTTGACCAAGGCTATGGAGTTGTGTAGTCTGAGACGGTGTCCATTTGGGTTGAGTCGGAGTCAGAATCAGGGAAATTGAGGAGTCAGAGTTGGAGTCGAAGGTTTGGCTTACTGACTGCACACTAGGGCTGTGGAGACGAAGTCATGGAGTCAGAGTCTGTGTCCATTTTGGTGGGGTTGGGAGTTGGATTTAGGGATATTGAGGAATCGGAGTTGGAGGTCTGGCTTACCAACTCCATAGCCTTGGAGGCAACAGTCACAATCTCTCAAAGTATGTCTGAGGACCTCATTCTAGCTCTCATAGACTTGCATTGAAAAGTGACCAACAGCTCGTCCTCCAAACACCGATGCAGAAGATGATCAGTAAGTACCGTATATACTCGTGTATAAGCCGAGTTTTTAGCCCAAAATTTGGGCTGAAAAGTCCCCCCCTCGGCTTATACACGAGTCACTACGGTTGGTGGGGGCTGTGGAGGCTGGAGGAGGCGGGGAGAGGCTGCTGTATGAGCGGCCCCGTCACGTGGGGCCGCTCATTATATATGCACTGCTTCCCCCTGTCAATCAGCGGCAGGGGGAAGCAGTTCATATAAGCCCCCCAAAAGCTGGCACTGTCCCCCCTTGTAAGGGCCCCCCCCCGCTGCTTATGCATTACCATCCCGGTGTTCTGATCGGCGCCGCTCCTCGGTGCTGCGTCTTCATCCTCCCGTCCGCGCTGGCTGCATCCGGGTTCTCCGGCTGTCGCAGCGATATGACGTCATCGCGCGACACCCGGAGAACCCGGATGCAGCCAGCGCGGACGGGAGGATGAAGACGCAGCACCGAGGAGCGGCGCCGATCAGAACACTGGGATGGTAATGTATAAGCAGCGGGGGTGGGGCCCTTACAAGGGGGGACAGTGCCAGCTTTTGGGGGCTGTTGGTACCCCCAGGGGGCTGCTGGGTACCCCCTGGGGGCTGCTGGGTACCCCCTGGGGGCTGCTATATGTACCCCTGGGGGCCTGCTGTATACCACTGGGGCTGCTGTATACTACCACTGGGCTGCTGGGGCTCCTGTATACTACCACTGGGGCTGCTGGGGCTCCTGTATACTACCACTGGGGCTGCTGGGGCTCCTGTATACTACCACTGGGGCTGCTGGGGCTCCTGTATACTACCACTGGGGCTGCTGGGGAATCTGTATACTACCACTGGGGCTGCTGTATACTACCACTGGGGAGGCCTGTATACCACACTGCTGGGGGCTGTATACCTGTGCTGGGGTCCACCCTCGGCTTATACACGAGTCAATAGGTTTTTCCAGATTTTTGAGGCAAAAGTAGGGGGGGTCGGCTTATACACGGTTCGGCTTATACACGAGTATATACGGGTATATTACTAAGAACAGGGAACTCACATTAGTGGCACCCCACAGCTCTGAAATAAAAAATAGCCCTGGAGTACTGCTTTAATCCTGGAGCGCATGTATCTAGTCTAGGAGTGCCAGCATTCATCTTTACAGTTTGTCGGTGTTGCGTGTGCAGAGAGAGCAGGAAGGAAGAGAACAATCCTCTCTTCTCCTCCGCTCTGCTCACTCTGGTTTGTCAATCACCCCACTGTAAGAAAGCACATGGATGATTTTTTTTTTTTTTTTTTTCCCAACTCTGATTTTTATTAATTTTTTAAGTCATATCAACAATCAGAACAATACCAAATGTAATTTCATAATCATAAGTCCACATTACATTTTCCAATATCAAAATTCAAGAACATCAACATATATCCTCCATATATTACAATTGTTGTGAGTCCATGGAGAGATCCCATATCTGCCAAGTCTGGGTAAATTTGTCCATTGTGTTATGAAGCGTGGCGGTTAGTTGTTCCATTGATCGGAGGTGAGTGATTTGTTTTAACACACTGCAGCATCAAAAGTCCAACAGGACTGAAGCTGTCCGGGATCAGCAGCTGACTGTGTGCTCTGGTGATCCTAGACAGTGCATTGCTTACAAGATCACTAGTAAAGAGCTTGTAAGCACTCTGCATGTCAAGCAGTGGTGTCAGGTTCCCTTATCAATGAACAAAAAAAAACAAAACAGCAGGTTGAAGAACTGGGCCAATAAAATCTGATTTGCAAAGCTGAAAGTTTTTACAAACCCCATACAAATACACATGTCTGAGAAGATGAAGTTAACCCTTTAAAGAGATTTTCCAGGCAACACAAATAAAATATTCATAAAGGATCTTTAAATTGCAAATTGTATAACATACTAAAGTAGTCCTATTAATCCAGGTGTCCTGACCCTTTTATAATTTACCATTTAGAAATTATAAACCTCTATAAAGGCCATCCTACCAAGGAATTTTGCACTTGGCAACAGTCACACCTGAATTATCATTCTGTTTATGAAAAACATAACCACGCCAGCCTTCGTGGACTTTGCTCGTCCATAGGTTTGCACAGCCTTGTTATTTCTTAAGGTGTGATTCTGGAAACCAAAGGAGATCACAGGATCACACAGACTAAAGGCCACTTCACACACACCGATATCTGAGTCCAATATCTGAACAGATCTCTGGTTGCAGTGAAATCATGGATACATTGCTCCATGTTGTACACAGCCACAAAATGGAACAATGTATCCATGATTTCACTGCAACCAGAGATCTGTTCAGATATTGGACTCAGATATCTGTGTGTGTGAAGTGGCCTTAAGACACACATGTAAAATACTCACCAGGAAGTATAGGGACTGGGATTCTGTGCTTTTCCGTCAGGATTCCAAACTTATCACCAGTAACCTTTGTGTGCAGGGGGGCCTGTGGGAAATCACATACAGGAATATCAACCTGACAATCCAACATGGGCCTCAACCCATCCCCAGCAACATGATGAGGCAAGACTACCATGACTTGTCAGCCACTAAAACTCGTCTCAATGGCTTCAGATAGTGGAGAATGCAGTAAAAGGACAGACACCACATCGGAGCCCGATGGTATGGGTAATATGATGGATCTGACTGCACATCTGGGTTTCCAGACACGTGAACAGAGTCTGTGAGTGAACAGTGGAGAGGGGTCCTTATTCAGATCCTTTGTCTGGGGGTGTTAGTTATATTTGTAACAATCACAATTACTTTGAATTTGGGGGTGAAGAGAATGAACCCCTTCATGACTCTGCTATTCTCTTTTCCACCCCTTCCTCCTCCTGGTCACATGGAATACCACCCCCTCCATGTACCTTAGGTGCTGCCGTTAGTGATTGACAGCAGCATGCTTTAGGTTAACAGTGAGCAGAGCTCCGGCAGGTACAGGCACATCTCTCAGGTATGGGGATGGCTCAGGACTTACAGGTACACCCAGTGTTAGGGAGGGGAGGATTCTGATGGTGACAGATAAGGGGCATTATATCACCATGCTTTGCCCATTTAATTTTAGAAGATCACTTGATTACATACCAGACGTCTGCCTATTCTAGTCGGCAATTCCCAGGATTCCTGCTCATGGATAACATGCTGTATCCGTTCTAGTGGTTTCTTATCAGCATAAGATCCATAACTTTCTAAAGAGCAGAATTCTAGTGAGAACATCTATTCTCTTGCTTAATCATGTATTTTTTTCTCTTTTTCATGTGAGCCCTCATAATGCCTTCACATCGTAATCTGATGAAATCTCTGTTTAATCTCAAATCAATGGCACCACTATGCGTACATACCCCTCGCTCCTTCCAGTCTGGGAACAGTTCCTCCAGGGCTCTTGGCTCCAGGCAGGCCCCCGACAGGGTGTGAGCTCCGATTTGTGCTGCCTTTTCCACTAAGCAAACACGCAGCTCCTTACCACTCTCAGCCGCAAGCTGCTTCAACCGTATGGCTGCAGAGAGACCAGCCGGGCCGCCTCCAACAACCACCACATCAGCCTCCTCTGCAAACCGCTCCATGCCGACACCTAGGATGACGGAAAGAAAGGCATTGTCATGGGCAGAAAACATTTTCTGTAATCACATCCAAAAACTTTCACTATAATTATTTAGGGATGTTTATCACCTAAAGAATAAAGAAGTACCGCAATCATAAAAGTAGAGATGTAGTATCTATAATCTGGTCAGCTTGCTGCAGAAGACCTGCTCTGGATTAACACACTGAGGTCCATATATTAAGTCTGAAGTTTCATGTCAGTCTTAAAGGGAACCTGTCAGGTCATTTATGGCCCCCAGCTATCACTGTCTGTCCCTGCAGCTTCATAGTAGTAGTCCAATCATCCCTGTCTGAGCTCAGAGTGTAATGTTAAAGGTGGAAAAAAGCATTTATACACTTACACTTTCTTATGTAAATGAGGCAGTGACTACACACCTTGTAGGATGTAGATTGTCTGGCAGGTTAATAGTTAACATTTCAGGCAAATGTCAGAACATGCTGCAGGACATGTCACAACCATGTGACTACAATAGGCGGAGCCAAGTCTTCATAGCACATAATGATTTGACTTGTTTAGCTCTACCCACTATGGTCACATGACACAGGTCCTTTAGACAGAGAGGTTAATAGTGAGATAACTATTAACCTGCCAGATAGACTGCATCCTCCAAGGTGTAGTCATTGCCTCATTTACATAAGAAAATGTCAGGCTGGTTTCACACTGCAGTTTTTTCCCTGATCAGGATCGATCAGGTTTGTGTGTCAAAACCAGGAGAGTCTCCAAAACTCAGAACAGGTGTCAATCTTTCAATTATAGTTTTTCTCTGTAAGTTCTTCTCCTGGTTTTGGCACACAAACTGGATGGATACTGATCAGGAAAAAAACTGCAGTGTGAAACCAACCTAAGTGAATAAATACTATTTTTTCACCTTTACCATTACACTATGAGCTCAGACAAATGTTTGCTAGAAGAGGCCTCACCATAAAGTCTCACATGGTTTTCTGCCATACAAGACACCTCTCTGGTGATACTACAGAAGCCAATTACCTTCCCATCTGTTGTCCTTGTCTCGAGGGTGGATGGTATAGTGGGTGGTGATTCGGGGCACAGCTGATGAAGACCATCTCTTGATGCAGAACGCTGGCACACATGTCTGCAATGGTTTTAGGTAACGTAAGCAGTGATGTGCTGTGCAGACAAAATTAGAACAGTAATGTTTAAACCACAACCTAATGATGAAGACATGAACAATTTTTGGACTTCTGCCTCTTTGTTAGAGCATTCACGTTTTTGTTCGATGTAGATGCATGGTCCATCAAGTCCTGGTTGATGGAGGTGGCATGCTTTTCTACATATAATTTCCCCAAAAGAAGAAAATGAAGAAGGTGGCATTCACCATAAAATCAAATTTCTTTTCTTTCATCCAAACATTAGAATCCATGGTTAGGCTGGCTTCACACTTGCGTTTGTGTCTGCATGCGCAGGGCATGCAGACGCAAACGCAGCACATACTTATGTGAGCACAGCGGAGAATCTCCGCATGCGTTCACATTAGTATGGTGCCCGGGCAGCCAATCAGCTGTCTCGGGGGCGGCCGGGAGGAGGAGATCAGCGGCAGAGATCTCCTCCTCCCGGCCACAGCTGATCTCCAGCCGGTGTCAGCGCAGGAGATTTGAAGAAACAGCTGATCTGACAGCTGTTTAAATCTCCCGCGCCGACACCGAATAGGGTGATATCTGTGCGGGAGATATGAAACAGCTGATCGCTGCTTCAAATCACCTGCGCTGACCTCACCTATTCGGTGTCAGCACCGGAGATTTAAACATCTATCAGATCAGCTGTTTCTCCCCGCTAACACCGGCGGGAGAGCAGCGGCAGCTGTAGCTGATCCCCCGGTGGCCGCCGGTGATCACCGGGAGAGATTTTGATGAGATCCGCAGCGTTCTCCTGCGCTGTCATGCGTAGGACACTGCGGATCCATTGACTTCCATGCATTTTTTTTGTGCGCTTGCAGATAAAACAAGCGCCGGCGAACGCACAAAAAAATGCAACAGGGCTGCGTTCTGAGTGAGGAGCAGGGCGCACAAATTATGCGCATCCGTACGCAAACGCAACCGAACGCAGCCAAAATGCAGGCACATGCGTTCCCATGTTAAACATAGGAACGCATGTGCGCAAGCGTTTGGCTGTGTTCAGTGCGCTGCATAACAAATGCAAGTGTGAAGGCACCCTTAGGGAGATGCCCAGACAATGGCTATCGGCCGTTTCCTGCTTCCCCCTACTCTAGATGTTTATTCAACCTTTGGATGAAATAAAGGAAATTTGCTTTTATGGAGAGTGCCACTTTCTCAATTTCCTTCTGTTGTGGAAATTCCACAAGTGACTTTATGCCACCTATCATTAGCTCCTTAGTGTCATAGCGCAATATAAGTAGAGCGAAGTATACTATAGGTCTCTGGTGTCCATCTATTATACTATGTATATACATGGACTTTTCTATATATCCATGTGTGTTTAACCAGTTCCTGACCAGGCACATTTTGTGGGTTTTTCATATATACATTATAAAGAGCTATAACGTTTTCCTCCTTCGAATATTCAAGTAATTTTTGCATCTTTTTTCATGATGCATGAGGCTTCACTTTTGATAGCCATATCCTATTTCATTGCTGCTATTTCGCAATATTATTGGAAAAAATAAGGAAAATTTGTGTTTTTTTCCATATTTGTTTTTACTTACAACCACTAAAATACATTAAAAAATTTGTTCCATATTCTGCAATGACTATTTTTAAATAGTGTGTCTATATACAGGATGGGACATTTATATGGATACACCTAAATAAAATGGGAATGGTTGGTGACATCAACTTCCTGTTTGTGGCACATGAGTATATGGGAGGGGGAAAACGTTTCCAGATGGGTGATGGCTGTGACGGCCATTTTGAAGTCTGCCATTTTGGATCCAACTTTAGTTTTTTAAATGGGAAGAGGGTCATGTGACATATCAGACTAATTGAGAATTTCATAAGAAAAATAATGGTGTGCTTGGTTTTAAAGCAAATTTATTCTTTCATGAGTTATTTACTAGTTTCTCTATGTTTAAAGCCATTGACATGTCGCAGAGGTTAACATGTGAGGAGCAGATAGAAATAGTGTTGATGTCTGGTGAACGCAGTACCAGGGTCATTGCAGCAGATTTCAATGCAAGACACCCTATGAGACCACCCATCTCCCATGCTACAGTTAGCAAACTGCTTGCCAAATTTCATGAAACAGGTTCAGTTATGAAATTGCCAAAATGTGGACGCAAGAAAACTGTCATTATTGAAGAAACATTAGTGGCTGTCCTAGCTTCATTCAGCAAGAGCCCACAGCGTAGCACTCACTGCATGTCACTGGAGAGTGGCATCAGTTCAACATCCCGGATATTAGCGACTCACCCTTACAAAATCCAGCTGCTGGAGCATCTCAACAAACAAAACCACCGCTATTGGTCTGACACCAACTCACAGTGGATAGATCCCTCCAAGACTGTTGGAACACAAAAATTGATGGTATGGTGTGGTATATGGGGTACAAAGATAGTGGGGTCCATTCTTCATCAATGGAAACCTCAATGCCACTGGATATCTGAAACAAGATGGTGCACCACCACATTATGGGTGTCAGATCCGACCATTCCTACATGAACAGTTTACTGGGAAGTGGATTAGTCGTCGTGGGCCAGTTGAATGGCCACTAAGGTCTTCTTATCTGACCCCCTTTGACTTTAATTTTGGGGCCATCTGAAAGCAATTGTCTATGCTGTGAAGATACGAGATGTGCAGCATCTGAAACAGGATAGTAGAAGCCTGTGCTGGCACTTCTTCTGCGGTGTTGCTATCCGTGTGTCAAGAGTGGGGGAAGAGCAGGGGCGGACTGGCCCAGGTGGCAGGGGAACAAGTGCCCCCCGGGCTGGTGTGGTATAGGCCACATCTAGGGCCCCCCCCAGTCCTCAAAAAAATTCTGATGGCAAACCCCCCGATTCTCAACTCAGGGCTGGCAGTCCGAAACTGCCACCCGGGGCCAGAGCCCCCAGCCAGCCCCTGGAGAAGAGGGTTGCATTTACAATCCAACACAAGCAAACCATTGTTTTTCTTATGAAATTCTCAATACGTTTGAGGTGTCACATGACCCTCTTCCCATTGAAAAAATAAAGTTGGATCCAAAATGGCCGCCATGATCACCGCCCATCTGGAAAATTTTTCCCCCTCCCATATACTAATGTGCCACAAGCAGGAAGTTGATATCAACCATTCCCATTTTTTTTAGGTTAATCCGTATAAATGTCCCACCCTGTATATGCAGCGATGACGAGGAAGTACCGTCCGTCAGCGCTTAATATTACTATGTACATGACACTTCATTGGCACTGTATATACAGAGATGGGAAGGCAGAAACAGTAATAAATCATTTCTGCCCTCTCTATCGGGAATTTGGCAGTCTCTGAAAGCCGCAACTCTGTTTCCGAAGCTACACATATGGTTGCAACTGTGCTCCTATGCAGTGACCTTTTAGGACATCACTGTAAAGCAAGAGCAGGATCGCCCATACACGCTTAAATTCTATGGGGGGAGGGGGGGGGGGGAGGGGGGGGGGGGGGGGGGGGGGGGGGGGGGGGGGGGAGTCTGAAAACAGTTATAGTGGCCATGATAAAAGATTTGTGCAGCATAAACTATGGGCAGAGTCTGGATCAAGAGAATGACAATTCGGCTTGCCATATTTTGGTACCTATCTGCTGCTCATACTCATAGCTTGGTATGGGGTCACATGAATACAATCTGTACCACAGGTTGAAGCTGCTTTGTCACCGCCTATATACTAATCCCTTTACAATCTATAAAGACCACATTTGTACATAGATCTTAATGAGAATCAGTGTCTGGTGATCCAATAAAAATAGTCTTCATATATTCCCATCACTGCCAAAGCGTAGAATTTCATCTTGCAGACACAGATTACAGCGGCCATTAGATAGCTGAGGAGGCCTCAGTGACGTCAGGCACATGTACTTCTGTCACCATATGTACAGCCACTGACACTAATGAACAGAAACCAGATACCTTTCCACAATAAATGACTAATTGTGCCTGATAAGACGGGTATAATGTGCAAGTCCATGAATAATGTTAGGGCCACGTCACACGCACAGATATCTGTGCAGAGATTGTTTGCAGATCTCTGGTTGCAGTGAAATCATGGACACATTGTTACATTTGTACACGGCAACAAAATGGAACAATGTGTCCATGATTTCACTGCAACCAGAGATCTGCAAACAATATCTGCACAGATATCTGTGTGTGTGACGTGGCCCTTAGCCTTGTCAGAATATTAACTATATCTAATATATAAAGCTGAATGTGTGTGTGTATGTATATCCGGGATTGGCATCTACACCGTCACATCTACAGCCACAAAATTTTGCACAGTCACACATCTGGACCCCGAGAGTGCCATGGGCCATGTTGTGAGGTGAAATTTTAACCCTGCATGTTCCAGTTCACCAAACAATTTTGCCCCTATCTACATAATGTGGAAAAGTGAAAAAGAAAAGTGATGGAGGAAAATAGACAGCTGCCAGCTACAGCCACAAAATTTTGCACAGTCACACGTCTGGCCCCGAGAGCGTCATAGGCTATGTTGTGAGGCGAAATTTTAACCCCGCGCGTTCCAATTCACCAAACAATTTTGGCCCTATCTACATAATGGGGAAAAAGTGACAGTTACCAGTTGACATTTGTGAATGAGAGGGGCTTAATGACAGCACCAATGACTAACAGCATATACCAGCATATAGTCACTAAGGTGGGGCCCCAACATGGGATATTCACCACGCATGGGGACATGTATGCACACCACACAAAGAGTAACACCAAGTGTGTAGTCGCTAAGATGCAGCCCCAACATTGGATACTCACCACGCACCCGAACACACACCACAAAGAGACACACACACCCCATGGACACACGCACACCATATAGCGAAACATGCACTCTCCCCACAGGGACACACACACGCACACACACACACAAAGAGACACACACACACAACACAGAGACACACACAACACAGAGACACCCCCCCCCCCCCCCGACAGGGACACACACACCACACAGACAGACACAGATGTGCACAAATTGCCTCACACAACTCACCTCATACGTGTGCTATCTTTAATTTCCAAACATAAACATCTGATTAAAAACAGCCAATGTGCAACACATGTGCCATATAGGGAATTAAGGCAGATGTCAGTCACATGAGCAATTACACGTTTATTTCCTTTGTGTCTACTGGAACAAGGGAAAAAAAAATAACAAAAAATACAAAATTGGACATAATTTTACAGAAAACTCCAAAAATGGAGTGTAGTAGTCCAAAATTAAAATCAATCACTTCCTAGAACCATTAAGCTTCTTACACCTCTCATCTGGAATTCTGACCCACTGTCACGTTGCACACAGCTCTTATCTCATATATGAAGGCAGCCTTCTCCTAAATGCCCAGTCACACATAACGACGCACCAGCGATCCTGATAATGATGTGCAGAGATCGCTGGTAAGATGTCAAGCAGGTATCTCACCAGCATGTGAAAAACGACGCACCAGCGATTCAGAATTATACCGAGGTCGTTGGGAATTGTCACTCCATAGTGTAGCATTGAGATCGTTGATCATTGTCCCTGTCAAAAACAATGATGTAGCGTTCCTAGCGGGAGCGCAACAACGTAGAAATGATCCAGAGCAGTGTGTAACGATCAACGATCTCACAGCAGGGGCCAGATCGTTGGTGCGTGTCACACATAACGACATCGCTAACGCTGTTGCGTCACAAAATCTGTGACGCAACAGCGATCTAGTTATGTGTGACAGGGCCTTAAAATTACTGTAAAGATCTCTCCACACATGTTCAATGGGATTTAGATCTGGACTCATTGCTGCCTCTTCAGAACTCTCCAGTGCATTGTTTCCATTCATTTCTGGGGGTTTCTTGAAGTATGTTTGGGGTCTTTGTCCTGCTGAAAGACCCATAACCTAGGATGGAAACCCAGCTTTCTGACACTGGGCACTACATTGTGTCCTCAAATCATTTTGTAATCTTCAGATTTCATGATGACTTGCACACAGTCAGGACACCCAATACCAGAGGCAGCAAACCATCTTTGAGCCTCCGCCATATTTGACTGTAGGTACTATGTTCTTTTCTTTGTAGGCCTCATTCCATTTTTGGCAAACAGTACAATAATGTGCTTTACCAAAAAGCTCTATCTTGGTCTTACCTGTCCATAAGATGCTTTCCCAGAAGGATTTTGGTTTACTCGTACATTTCAGCAAACTGAAGTCTAAAGGTACCATCACACGTAGCAATATCACCACCATATGGCTGGCAATTTGATGTGAGCACACACGTTCCTGGCACTTTTTTGCACAACGCCGTCGCCCTGTCACACAGAGATCTCGCGTGCGATTTTCGGCGATCCTGCGCAGACCGGAAGTAATCAGCGATGTGGGCGTAGAGTGTGAGCGCGGCGAGGACATAGGCATGCCAGAGTGTTGTACACCGCGATTCAATCACACCGATTGGCCAACACAACTGCATCGCCATTGGTCAGCCCACTACATGATGCATGTGTCCTTTCTACTATATCGCTATTCTAATATGGTGCCTTAGCCATGGCCAGCCAATGGGAACGCAGGAGCGACCACCAATCGCGGCAGACGGGGCACGCCAAACAGAATGCTCAGGCACGCCTCTGGAATTGCTTCCACATGGCCTGAGCTCGTTTTCTACATTGCTATTGCCCAGTCACATGCCAAGATGCACAGAAATCGCCTGGTGGAAATCGCCTGATTTCTCAGAAGCAGGGCGATCAGGTGACGCACCACCGGCGATTTCTGGCTGTAATATCGCCCTGTCACACACCGCAACACACAGACAATGTGGTAGCGATATCGCCGCATTCAGAGATTGCTTAGCAAATCTTCCGGCGATATCTCCATGTGTGACGGTACCTTAACTTTTTTATGTCTGTAGTGAGGTCTTCCTGGGTCTCATCCCATTAGCATTTCATTCAGATGTTGACAGATAGCTCGCACTGACACTGATGCACCCTGAGCCTGCAGGACAGTGTGATTTTTTTCGGGAACTTGATTGTGTTTTCTTATCCTTTACCTGGACTATCCCGCGTTGTAATCTTTCAACAATTTTTCTCTGCGGCCCATGTCCAGGGAGATTAGTTACAGTTTAATTGGTTGTAAATTTCTTGAATATGATTGCGCACCGTGGACAAAGGAACATCAAGATTTCTGGAGATGGACTTGGAACCTTGAGTTTGTTGATATTTTTCAACAATTTTGGTTCTCAAGTCCTCAGACAGTTCTCTTTCTATTCTCCATGCTTAGTGTGGCACATACAGACACAATGTAAAGATTGAGTCAACCTCTCCCATTTTTATCTGATTTTAGGTATGATTTTCATATTGCCCACAGGCGAGATTGAAGGAGCACCACTGACTTGAAAAAAAGTCGTTTACCTACAATTATGGAAATGTGCCAGGTAATATTGACTGGTCTTTTTTTGAACTTGTTTGAAATTATGTCAAATTTTCCCTTTTTTTTGTGTTATTTCAATACACACAAAGAGAATAAACACGTGTATGACAAAACACGTGTAACTGAAATAATTTTCTGGGAGAAACACTTACATTTTCTTGAACATTTTTTAAGAGTGCCAACACTGTCAGGAATTACTTAAGGTCGGGTTACACATAACGATGTGCCAGCGACCTGACCAACGATCGTGAACGCTTGCACATCGCCATGTGATCACTGGTGAGCTGTCAGACAGGCAGATCTCACCAGCGACCTGTGTAACGACCTTGACATCATGGAAAAGAATATAAACTATTCTTTTCCACGATGTCGAGGTCCCGCTACTGTATTCAGCGGGAGAACGCTGGTAATCAGGGTACACATCGGGTTACTAAGCACAGCGCGCTGGTAACGGGGAACACATCCGGTTACTAAGCACAGCGCTTAGTAACCCGGTGTGTTCCCCGGTTACCAGCGCGCTGTGCTTAGTAACCCGATGTGTTCCCCGGTTACCAGCGCGCTGTGCTTAGTAACCCGATGTGTTCCCCGGTTACCAGCGCGCTGCGCTTAGTAACCCGATGTGTTCCCCGGTTACCAGCGCGCTCTGCTTAGTAACCCGATGTGTTCCCCGGTTACCAGCGCGCTGCGCTTAGTAACCCGATGTGTTCCCCGGTTACCAGCGCGCTCTGCTTAGTAACCCGGTGTGTTCCCCGGTTACCAGCGCGCTCTGCTTAGTAACCCGGTGTGTTCCCCGGTTACCAGCGCGCTGTGCTTAGTAACCCGGTGTGTTCCCCGGTTACCAGCGCGCTGTGCTTAGTAACCCGGTGTGTTCCCCGGTTACCAGCGCGCTGTGCTTAGTAACCCGGTGTGTTCCCCGGTTACCAGCGCGCTGTGCTTAGTAACCCGATGTGTTCCCCTTTTACCAGCACGCTGTGCTTAGTAACCCGATGTGCACCCTGGTTACCAGCACGCTGCGCATAGTAACCTGATGTGTTCCCTGGTTACCAGCGCGCTGCGCTTAGTAACCCGATGTGTTCCCTGGTTATCAGCACGCTGTGCTTAGTAACCCAATGTGTTCCCTGGTTACCAGCGCACTGCACTTAGTAACCCGATGTGTTCCTTGGTTACCAGGGAACACATCGGGTTAGAAAGGTGTTACACACGCCGATGTCTGCTGCCAAACGGCAGACCAACGACCAAAAAATGGTACTGGCCATTCCGCAGCGATCTCATCGCTGGTCTCTGTGTCATGTCACACGCAGTGACATCGCTGCAAGGTCACAAAGCCTGTGATGTTGCAGTGATATTGTTAGCGATATCGCTGCGTGTAACAGGGCCTTTATACACACTGAGGTAAAACCCTCTCTACAGACAACATTCAGAAAGAAGGAGAGATGAGTCAGACTGAGGTACGAGAGCACCCCCTGAAGTAAGAAAACATTGATGTGAAGTACCGTATATACTCGTGTATAAGCCGAGTTTTTCAGCACATAAAATGTGCTGAAAAGTCCCCCTCGGCTTATACACGGGTCATATACGGTACTTAGTGGTATACAGCCCCCTCCCGTAGTATACAGGGCCCCCACTTGCTTGTGGCAACCTGTAAAAGAAGATATCATTATACTTATCGTGTCGCCGCCGCCGCTCTGTCACCGTGCTATTCCGGGTCTTCATGCTTCCTTCACCGGCGCACAGGAAATGACGTCATTGTCTGTGCGCCGGAGAAGGAAGCTTGAAGACCCGGAATAGCGCGGTGACTGTGACAGAGCGGTGGCGGCGACACGATAAGTATAATGATATCTTCTTTTACAGGTTGCCACAAGCAAGGGGGGGCCCTGTATACCACGGGGGGGGGGGCTGCTATACACCTCTGGGGCTGCTAAAAAAGCCAAGAAGCCAGCGCTGCCTAAGGTTAGCACGCAATACAAAAAGTGTATGTGCACATAATTTCTAACTGTACTTTAAACTGAGACATTTGGCAAACAATTGATCAATTCTTTGAGCTACCCCGCCACGTCACGCCATTCTCAGATGGGGCAGTCCTACTCTACATTTTTTAATACGCTGTGCCATTAAGGCCTCCTGAATGCATTAAAAGCAGAACCATATCAAATGCACACGTACCTGAAGCATTACTGAACTACTCCCATGGCGCCAGAAAAGCAGCGCAGATAAAGGCAGACCAGGTCCGGACATGACATCCGGACATTATCAGATCTGACCCCCAACACTGCCCAACCAAAAACCATGGATGAGGGTAGAACAGGCCCAAACACATGTGCAACAATCAAGCAGAGCCTATGAACAGGGTATGGCCGCTGTATGTATGTACAGCGGCCTAGATCAATCACATTAAAGACAGATAGAATGGCATGCACAACCAAGCGCGCACGGCAAAAAGTGGTGGTCAGCCACAAACCTATAACAAATAAAAAAGCCAAGAAGCCAGCGCTGCCTAAGGTTAGCACGCAATACAAAAAGTGCATGTGCACATAATTTCTAACTGTACAGCCTCTGGGGCTGCTGTATACTACCACTGGGGAGGCTGCTGTATACTACCACTGGGGAGGCTGCTGTATACTACCACTGGGGAGGCTGCTGTATACTACCACTGGGGAGGCTGCTGTTACTACCACTGGGGGGGCCTGTATACCACACTGCTGGGCGCTGTATACCTGTGCTGGGGTCCACCCTCGGCTTATACACGAGTCAATAGGTTTTCCCAGGTTTTGGGGGCAAAAGTAGGGGGGGGGGTCGGCTTATACACGGGTCGGCTTATACACGAGTATATACGGTACTTTGCAGAACACTTTGTTTTCCTCTATAGGGTCATTCCATGTCAAGTGATCCAAAAATGAATATTTTTTTTCCCTGACGTCCTCAGATTTTTAAAAAAATTTTTCTATCTGAAGAACAACTTTATCTAATTACAAAAAAAAAGTTTTGAATTTTTTTCTTTATCTGTTAATTTTTTACAGATTTTTAAAGTTTTAAAAAAGTGCGAATTTTGGCCTGGTGTGGCTTTACATTTTCTATCATATCTCGGGCTAGAAATAAGATAGAGAAACAAAATAAACACCAATCTACTCAGAACTGTCCAGGCTTTCATCAGATATGTCACAAGAGGATATTTGTTAATATTTTACCCATGTGATCGCAAGCGCAAAACTTTAAAACGCATTTCCGAAAAATCGGCGCGCTTTAAATATTTCAAAAACTGCCCATGTGTCTGCTGTGCTCTTAGCCACATCTGTACCAAATTTCAAGTTGGGATCGCAATGGGATCATATTTTAACATATTTTACTAGTAAGAGCGTCAATGGGTCATTCCATATCAAGTGATCTAAATATGAATATTTTTTTTTACCTGACGTCTTTAGATTTTTTTTTTTTTTTCCTTTATGAAGTACTACTTTAGTTAATTACAAATTAAAAGTTTGGAATTTTTTTCTTCATCAGTTAATTTTTTACAGATTTTTAAAGTTTAAAAAAAGGGTGAATTTTGGCCTGGTACGACTTTACATTTTTTTATCTCAGGCTAGAAATAAGATAATGAAGTGGGAGAGGCGTCATTTTACTCAGAACGGTAACAGCTTTCATTTGAGATGTTACAAGACTATGTTTCTTTATATCAAATTCAAACTATTGACGGGCAATTGTGAAAAAATGACTGTGTTCTTGGTGACTTTTGAATTGACACTATAATAGTTAAATATTTTGCACTTAGGTCCAATGAATGCGTCCATGGGGTCAAGCTGGGACAGAGTCATCACAAATTAGCCTTATTTGCAGATGACCTGCTACTTTACATCTCCCAGCCCCTGGTCTCCATCCCTTCGGTCTTAATGGAGTTTGAACGGTTCGGACAATTGAGCAACTTTAAAGTGAATTGCTCCAAAACCGAGGCACTCAATATTTCTTTGCCTGGAGAATTGGTTTCTCATCTATCTAAACAGTTCCCATTTAAATGGAAAGCAGAAGCCATTAAGTACTTGGGAGTCCTTATACCAAAAGATCTTAAACAAATATTCAATTTAAATTATCAACCCCTTTTGACTAACGCGGAATCGGCATTTACCTCCTATAGACAATTAAAGCTATCCTGGTTCGGGAGAATAAACGTAGTCAAGATGGATGTCTTGCCCCGACTCTTATATACTTTTCAGACAGTTCCTGTTCTATTGGATAGAGGTTTCCTCTCCAAAATGCAATCTATGATCCTTAGATTTGTCTGGGGGGGCAACAGGTCCAGATTGCGAATGAATATCCTATCCTTGCCCGAGACCAGAGGAGGGGTTGGACTACCCAACATACGAGCGTACTTTGAGGCTTCCTCTCTTGTTAGAGCTCTAGATTGGCATTATCATGCGTCCTCCAAGAAATGGGTAGGGGTGGAGCAAGAGGGTTTGGGGATTCCGCTGAAACACCTGCTTTGGATTTCCCCTAAAGACTCCACAGACCTAGTACCTTTGACAGACATGACCAGAAACACCTTGAAGGTATGGCACCTAGTGACGAAAACCCTCCGCTTAAACGACAGACTTAGCCCTTTGACTCCCCTTTTTTCCAACCCATCTTTCCCACCCAGATTTGACAGGCAGAGATTTTTATGTTGGCGGATTGTGGATGACACCCGAGTAGGACAGACTCTGTCCAGTGGTGGTTTGCCCCCGATGGCAGAGCTACAACTCAAAGAACCTACGAGACCTCTTAAGTGATTCGAATTTCTCCAATACAGAGCATAATTATATTCAGCTGACCACTCTTGCAGGGTAAGATTGACGCCCAACGTATTGGAGAGGTTATTCCAACTGGAGGCTCCACCGAGGCGCAAAATATCATTTCTATACCAGGCCTTAGGGTCCATGAGAGAGCAGGGCACCCTTTACTTCCAACGTGCTTGGGAGAGGGAATTGGGGTGTAGCATTTCAGAAGCTAATTGGCAGAAATGCTTTATATTTACTCACTCACTAGCTAGCGCTTGTTCTGCACAAGAAAGAAGCTATAAGCTGCTCACTAGATGGTACTTGTGCCCAACGACACTCCGGAACATGTTCCCTGGAACCCCTGATACCTGCTGGCGCTGTGAGGAAGAGAAGGGTACAATGATACACATTTGGTGGAGTTGTGGGGAAATCCGGCGGTTCTGGTCTGAGGTTTTCAATGCAAACGCCCGGATAACAGGTAAACAAGCCGAATGCTGCCCAGAATCGGCAATGTTATCCATTTTTCCAGGTCCTATTGGGCTACAGAAGAGGGATATTCTCCGCTTTTGCATCTCGGCTGCTCGTGCTGTGATCCCGAGGTTCTGGAAATCAAGCCAGGCTCCATCTCTACTTGATTGGTTCAAAGAATTGATGGACATATATCGAATGGAGGAGCTCGCAGCTGATGCGTCGGGATCTCGGAACAAATTCTTAGGGATTTGGGTTGAATGGATTCTTTTTCACGACTCTGCAGAATTTAGGAGTATCTTTTCCAGCACAGATAATATGGCTCGACCTCTGGCTGATGGGGAGCCAGTGGGATGAGTACCCTTTCTCCTTCCCATACCTCACCCGTCACCCCCCCCCCTCCTTTTTTTCTTTTTTTCTTACGTGGCTTTTCTTTCCCAGTATAACTTTTTCTAATGGTTTTTGTTTCTCTTCTCTCTCTCTCTTCTTTTCTATCTCTCTTTTCTTCCCATCTGATACATTCAGTCTAGGTATTTCCTTTCTACGCCTATACCTTCAGAATTCTAGTGAACATTAGACAGGTATCGAAAACTCTGAGCTGTGAGTAGATCATTAATATTTCGGCCTTCCTTTCCGGTACACCAGTCGCTAGACTATTCCAACTAGGCCTCAACGGGTAATGACCCACTTACGTGGTCAACCTGTTAGAAGGGGCCAAGTAATAAAAATCATTCTGCTGGGGCTGCTTGTCCCCTTGACATCAGAACATCTCAAAACCCTGAGAAAGGTTGTATACTTGAGTGTTTGGAATTATATTTAGATTGTAGTATATATTGCACCAGAGATAAGCGCAAAAGTAAATTTGCAGCTTATCTTAAAGTTACTAATAACTTTGTGAATTCTCTTTTTGTATATTTTATATGTCTCAAGATTTTGTTAAAAGATTGAATGTATGTCTTTCATATGTTTTTTCAAAATTTAATAAAAATGAGATTAACCATAGTTAAATATTTTAAAATATGATCCCATCACGATCCCAACTTGAAATTTGGTACAGATGTGGCTAAGAGCATAAAAGACACATGGGCAGTTTTGGAAAATTTTTATTAAAATGTTTTTTTCGGAAATGCGTTTCAAAATGTTGCGTTTGCATTCGCATAGGTAAAAAATTAAAATTAACAAATATACTCTTGTGACATTTCTGGTGAAAGCCTGGACAGTTCTGAGTAGAATGGTGTTTATTTTGTTTCTCTATCTTATTTCTAGCCCGAGATAAAAAAATTTAAAGTCGTACCAGGCCAAAATTCACCCTTTTTTTAAACTTTAAAAATCTGTAAAAAATTAACTGATGAAGAAAAAAATTCCAAACTTTTAATTTGTAATTAACTAAAGTAGTACTTCATAAAGGAAAAAAAAAAAAAAAATCTAAAGACGTCAGGTAAAAAAATATTCATATTTAGATCACTTGATATGGAATGACCCATTGACGCTATTAATAGTAAAATATGTTAAAATATGATCCCATTGCGATCCCAACTTGAAATTTGGTACAGATGTGGCTAAGAGCAAAGCAGACACATGGGCAGTTTTTGAAATATTTAAAGCGCGCCGATTTTTCGGAAATACGTTTTAAAGTTTTGCGCTTGCGATCACATGGGTAAAATATTAACAAAGATCCTCTTGTGACATATCTGGTGAAAGCTTGTATAGTTCTGAGTAGAATGGTGTTTATTTTGTCTCTCTATCTTATTCCTAGCCTTAGTTATGAGGAGAAACGTAAAGGCAGGCAACAGCGAAATTCACACTTTTTCCGAACTTTGAAAATCATTTTAAAAAAAAATAAATTTTTTAAAAAATTTTTCTCTTCACATTTTGCATTGTCTGACATGCTATTATCAAATAACAAAATCTCAAAGGAATTAAAAATATAGAGGTAATAATCATTGGTTCACTTGACATGGAATGACCCTATATACAGTATAATGGGCTCCCAGCTTCACATTTTCTGATGATCAAAGGGGGTGGAAAACACACAAGGCACCTTTCACACATCCGTGCAAAAAAACGTGTGACAAGGGCCTTTTTTGTGCCCGCGTGTGCATGATCACAGGTCATACATGTGCTGTCCGTCTGCTATCTGTGTAACATCCGGATAGCACACAGACTCTGTATACTTACCTGTCTCTGCAGCTGCTGTCCACTCTCTTCCAGGTCCGCTGTAGCAGTCAGTGCAGTGAATACTCATGAGTGTCCCCAGAACTTAGTGTGACAGCAGCCTCGCTGGAGTCAGGTAAGGTCTTTCACACTTGCGTTTTTTTCCTGATTTGTAAGATCAGGAAAAACCCGATACTTACAGTATTTTGCCCATTCACTTTAATTTTGTCAGGTAGAATCTTGTTGCTTCATGTTTTTTCCTGAAATCATTAAAGCGAATGGGCAAAAAAAATTAATCCTGCAAGAATCAAGTTTTTTTCCTGATCTTCCAAATCAGGAAAAAAACGCAAGTGTGAAAGGCCCCCAAGTAAAAATATCCATTTATCTTTACACTAAAAAGCCTTAGGGTACGTCACACTGTGCGACGGCACCGGAGATGTTGTCGGCGACGGGCGGGAGCACACATGTTTTTGCCACCCCCGCCGTCCCCCATTTACATGGGGCGACACCTCCGGCGATCTGACAGGCAGCATCACCGCTGGGGTGTCTTAAAACCCCAGCGGCGATGCCTTAACATGGGAGCTTATGGCTCTCATCGTCTGGCAGATCGCCATCGGCCGTTTACATGGGGCGATGTGTACACATTGCCTCAGATCAGCTGCCTGGTTTCAGAGCACTGCTCTGAAACCAGGCGACCACTAAAAGGCGTCGCCATCGCCAAAGGCGGTATCGGTGCCGATAGGTGATGCAGGGGCGTAGCCTAAGAAATCGGCGGTGCCGTCGCACAGTGTGACGGTACCCTTAGTTCATGCCCATGATGAGATCTGTGTGCAGGATGTTTTGCACAGACCCATTGACCAGAACGGGTCTGTGGTTCCTTGCTGCCATCTAAAAAATGGACATGTCTCCATGTGAAGCACACGGACACACATCTGCTTTACACGGAGGCATGGTCTGTGCGGTATCACAGACTTCTGAACGTGCCCACTCATTAACATTTGGGTATGGGTGTACATGTCTCCGGCATGTGGCTGCAGCGACTGCACATGTGAAAAATTACTGTGTGTACTTCCATAAACCCACATACATTTAAAGACACACACATATATATACATACACACACGTTTGCATTGCTGGTGACATAAGTGTGTGTACATACTTCTATGTGTCCCCGTAGATCGAGTGAAACATGCATTGTCCCAGTGGACGTAGCCTGCACCTTGCAGCCCGCCCACGTCACCTATGTGTAACCAAGAATGAGGAATAATCTAATATATAAAGGTGTGTGTGTGTGTGTGTATCCGGGATTGGCATCTACACCGCCGCAACCACAGCCACAAAATTTTGCACAGTTACACGTCTGGACCCCGGGAGCGTCATAGACTATGTTGTGAGGCGAAATTTTAACCCTGCACGTTCCAGTTCACCAAACAATTTTGCCCCTATCTACATAATGGGGAAAAAGTGAATGGAAAAGTGTTAGAGGAAAATCGACAGCTGTCAGCTATAGCCACAAAAGTTTGCACAGTCCACAGTCTGGACCCCGAGAGCGTCATAGGCTATGTTGTGAGGCGAAATTTTAACCCTGCGCATTCCAATTCACCAAACAATTTTGCCCCTATCTACATAATGGGGAAAAAGTGACAGTTACCAGTTGACAGTTGTGAATGAGAGGGGCTTAATGATAGCGCCAAAGACTAACAGCATATACCAGCATATAGTCACTAAGGTTGGGCCCCAACATGAGATATTCACCACGCATGGGGACATGTATAAACACCACACGCACACAGAGTAACAGCAAGTGTATAGTCGCTAAGGTGCAGCCCCAACATTGGATACTCACCACGCACCCGAACAAACACACACACACACACTACAAAGAGACACACACAACGCAGAGACACACGCACACCCAAGGGGACACACACACACCCTATAGCGACACATGCACTCACCCCACAGGGACACACACACACACACCACACATACCCCCCCCACAGGGCCATACACACATAGCCACCCTATAGGGACCCATGCACTCACCCCACAGGGACACACACACACACACACACACACCACACAGACCCCCCCACACAGGGAGACACACACACACACCACAAAGACACACACACACACCACAAAGACACACACACACACACACACACCACAAAGACACACAACACAGAGACAGACCCCCCCCCCCCCCAACAGGGAAATACACAACCTATAGGGACACACACACCACAAAGAAACACACACAACAGAGACACAAACCACACAGAACCCTCCCCCCCACAGGGACACACACACACCCTATAGGGACACATGCACTCACCCCAGGGACATACACACCACACAGACAGACACAGATATGCACAAATCGCCTCATACGTGTGCTATCTTTAATTTCCAAACATAAACATCTGATTAAAAACAGCCAATGTGCAACACATGTGGCAGATGTCAGTCACATGAGCTGTCTATTATGTGTATGTGTGAGGTAACATACTGCCCGGCCTGGGGGAGGGTTTACTGTTGGCTGGAGATTTATTAGGCTGCCTATAGCAATCAATCACAGCTCAGTTTCTATTTTCCTACAGGTCATTAATATGACATATTCCAATTCTATTTTGTTATAGCTAACAGCAGTTATTTATTAACCCGGGCGTAGCCAGGTACTACAGCTAGTATATATATATATATATGGGCTTAACTACAATAGGTGGAGAGGTTGTAATCACACCAGGGCCCTGGAGCCAAGGGGGCCACAAAGGTCCCTTTGGCCTATATAAAAGGACTAATGCTAATAAAGATTTGCAATACTTGGGGGCTCCGTCGGAGCTTTTGCATTGGGGCCCATCAGGTTCATGTTACACCACTGTATATATACATACATACATAAATATATATATACACACACACACACACACACACACACACACACACACACACACACACACACACACACCGCTGACCTTTCCCCCACATTCCCTTGGTGGCCGGCAGGTGGCAGCACTCACACAGGACAAGCAGGGCACATCCTGTCTCAGTGACCCCAGCACACAGGTCACCTGTCACATTACACATACTGGTAAGTGCCATGGCCAGAGGTTTTGAAGGTTGACACTACAAATCCCAGCATGCCTGGGAAGACAGGGGCTAGTGACGAATGCTGGGAGTTGTAGTACCACAGCAGCTGCAGCCTCTCCCGTGCCCCGGTGCCAGGCTAGGAGCTGGCCCTCAGTCTCCTCTTACCTCGCATTGTGCCCCTGCAGACAGACCTCCCGGTGACGGGACAGGATGAGGTGACTGTGCCGGGACAGCAGCTCCTATCTACTATGTGACCTGAACTGCGTACTGCTGCCCGTGTCTACAAATAAGTACTGCGCATGCGCGAAGTCAGAGCTAGCGCTGTCGGGAGATGTAGTCCAGCTAATGGTGACTGAGTGAGAACTGGGGAGAGAGAGTCTGGCGCCCTCTGCTGCCGGAACGTTGTAAGAGCAAGAACAAACCGCGAGAGGACGGAATGCTGACGTCATCCAACTGTGTGTCTAGTTTTCTAGCTTTAATAAAGTTAGTTCAAAAGACAAAAAAAAACCAAAACAATCTGGTTCTGTGATTGGCTGCGGCGAAGAACAACGTCGGCTCCGCGCCTGATTTCAAGTCTGGGAACATGGCGACACCGGTGCGGAGAGACCCGCAGGAGCTGCTGGAGGAGGTGGAGCTGCAGATAGATGATGTACGAGGCTGGGGAGGGGAGATAGGCCCGGGGTCCACTGAGGGCCCCCAGTCCTATATATAGGGCGAGTACCCAGGGCTGGGCGGCGAGGACAGAGCTGGTCCACTGGTCAGTGCTATTACAGTGCACAGAGCCCACAATACAAAGCCTGGCTGAGGCAAGCATTCAGCTATGGATTGAGGTAAACATTACTGCAAAGTAAGGCCCCTTTCACACTAGCGCGGCAGATTTACCAACGGACGCACTTGCGACAAGCCCCATGCATTGTCTATAGGGCTTGCGGTAAGTGTGCGGCAAGTGCGGTTCCGGCAGTTGCGGCCGCGAAAAAACGCGGTCAGCCACGTTTTTTCCCTGCCACAAGTGCTGAACCCGCACTTGCCGCAAGCCCAATAGATAATGCATGGGGCTTGCGGCAAGTGAACCGCAAGGGCGGCCGTTATGCGGCAGATGCGTTTTGTTCACTGCAACTGCCGCATTTTTCTAATAACGCTGATGTGAGAGGGGCCTTAGGCTGTGTGCACACGGTCCGGAGGAGCTGCAAGTTGGACACAGCTCCTCCGGACCTGAGTGAAGCCGCGGGAGACCGCAGCCACCCTGTACTTGCCATATGCAGCGGGTGCGGGGCGGCTTCTCCCTGCAGTCACCCGATGGAAGCCGCTTCCGACTCCACAGCATGAAATGAACATGCTGCGGAGGAGCGGACTCCCGGCAACCCACACCGCAGCTCCAAACGCTGCAGGTGGGTTAAGCATAGTGAGGATGGGATTTCTTGAAATCCCATCCACTGTGCTAGTACTGTACTACGCAGCGGCAAGACGCTGCGTCCAAAACGCGTACACTGATCGTGTGCACGCACTCTTACACGGCAAAGCTGCTGCATCTGCTGTGAATGGCAAAAAATACTGATATGAAGGCAGTCGTTTCAGAATAGGGTGACTAGTAAAGGTGAGGTTCTATAGGGCCACATCCTGCCCAGTGCTGTGCTGGGGTAAGGCATTAAAGGGCTGGCCCCTACTAGGACAATCTCTCATTCCCCATGTATGACCCCTATTAAAATACAAAGCACTTTACTCCCCTCCGGTGCTGTTTCCGGGCCTCACGTGAGGCTGTGACATTACACAAGCCCTGCACCCAATCACCTCCATCTCTGGCTTCCCCTCCAGATCAGAGTGTAAGTGGGAACTGCGGCTGATATTCATCTGATGATTATTCCTATATCCAAAGGTGAGGCGGCGGTGATTGGGTGTGGGGCTCCTGTATTCCCACAGTCTACTGAGCCCCAGGAAAGGCACCTGAGGGGACTATAGGCTTTTTTATTTTATTTGGAAGTGAGAGGGCTTGTCCTAGTTGTGGCCAAACCTTTAATGTGGAACATCTCATCCACACATCCCATAACTATGGCCATACAGGGTATCTATACTAGATGTACTGAACTGGGCAAATGTTTTAGGTGTGAAAAAATGCTGCCTAGTAGGAAGAATGAAAATCAGCAGTGTTGTTAGATTGATTTTATCAACAGAATGTGAAGTGAATAAACAAAAGAGGAATGTTAAAGGGATTATCCAGGATTTTTATTTATAAAAAAAAAAAAAGAAGTGCCTAAGCACTGCGGGTACTGTCACACGTGGCAATATTGCTAGGCAATTTCACTTGCAATTTGCTGGTTGCAGTGAAATCATGGACACATTGTTACATTTTCATGGCAACAAAATAGAATAATGTGTCCATGATTTCACTGCAACCAGCAAATTGCAAGTGAAATTGCATGCAATGTTGCAACATATAACGGTACCCCAACAGGCAGATAGCTGCCACCTACTGGCCTTTTGTGCCCTGAGCCAGCGTCAGGGCCGGCGTCAGCACCTGGCATACCCGGGCAAGTGTCGGGGCCTTGAACAGCTGGGGGGGCCCACTGGCCATTAGGGACAGGCAGCTCTGACATTCAGGGACCCATTAGGGACAGACAGCCCTGTGAACAAGGGGCACATCAGGCAGATTCAGCAAGGCGCTGAGTGCTCATCTGAGCTCCCAGTGCACATGGCTAATTTGCATGCGATGCAGATTAGCCATGTGCAGGCTATGGGGAGCAGTGGAGCTTCCTCCTTTGCCTACTGTAGCAGAGTGATGAGTTATCACCCTGCGACCTCATCACACTGCTGCAGGAAGGAGGAAGCTCCACAGTCCCGGGAGCTGCTGCTATAAGGATGTGGTGGGGAAGAATCTGAGGAGGACACAGCCCTGGGGAAGCGGATGGAAGGTGAGTATGATCAGTTTGTTTTTTAACTGAGAGCAGCAGCAGGATGGGGGATTATATGTACCATGGAGGCTATGCAGACTGTATATAGAGGCTATGCAGACTGTCTATAGAGGCTGGCTGCCTGTGCTGACTGTATATAGAGGCTACCTGTGCTGACTGTATATAGAGGCTGTGCTGACTGTATATAGTGTCTGTGCTGACTGTATATAGTGTCTGTGCTGACTGTATATAGTGTCTGTGCTGACTCTATATACAGGATGTGCTGACTGTATATAGTGTCTGTGCTGACTGTATATAGTGTCTGTGCTGACTCTATATAAGGATGTGCTGACTGTATATAGTGTCTGTGCTGACTCTATATACAGGCTGTGCTGACTGTATATACAGGCTGTGCTGACTGTATATACAGGCTGTGCTGACTGTATATACAGGCTGTGCTGACTGTATATACAGGCTGTGCTGACTGTATATACAGGCTGTGCTGACTGTATATACAGGCTGTGCTGACTGTATATACAGGCTGTGCTGACTGTATATACAGGCTGTGCTGACTGTATATACAGGCTGTGCTGACTGTATATACAGGCTGTGCTGACTGTATATACAGGCTGTGCTGACTGTATATACAGGCTGTGCTGACTGTATATAGAGGCTGTGCTGACTGTATATAGAGGCTGTGCTGACTGTATATAGAGGCTGTGCTGACTGTATATAGAGGCTGTGCTGACTGTATATAAGAGGCTGTGTGACTGTATATAGAGGCTGTGCTGACTGTATATAGAGGCTGTGCTGACTGTATATAGAGGCTGTGCTGGTGTATATAGAGGCTGTGCTGGGGTATACGGAGGCTGCTGCTGAGATATATGGAGACTGCTGTTGTGCTGTATATATAATATGGAAGCTGTGCTGGGCTATATATACTATTTGGAGGCTGTGCTGGGCTGTATATATAATATGGAAGCTGTGCTGGACTATATATATTATTTGGAGGTTGTGCTGAGCTGGATATATTATTTGGAGGCTGCTGCTGGGCTGCCACAGCTTCCAAATAATATATACAGCCCAGCACAGCCTCCAAATAATATATACAGCCCGGCAATCTCCATATTATATATACAGCCCACTTAGGAGCTTGAATTTGGTGAAGATAAGGCTATGACTACACAGCGACCCTGAAATCACAGCAAATTATCGAGTTCCTTCAAAATTGTGTGAATCGAGAAGAAATGATGCTGTTAGAACGTAGAACTGAAGGCAAATGTTGGTGACACAAAATACTGACATTTTAAAGGGGGTATTTGGGATTTATCAAAAAATAAAATTGTGCCTAGGCACCTACCTGCCTATTGTGCCTGGCACCGTTCACCGCCAACATGGAGTGGGCACAGACCGGTCCTGATAGCAATTTTTCAGCTTCTGATGTCACGTCTACAGAGGGGCAGCTTCTCCCCTCTGTCTACGGGCGCATAGCTGACATCATGCTGACTGACGGGCGGCTCCCCCCAAACAGGTAGTGGGGAGGCGGCTGTCAATCAACTTGACGTCGGCTATGTGTCCACATCCACAGGGCAGAAAAGCTGCCTCTGCTCAGTTTACGCCACCATGCTGTCCCCAGCAGGACTAGTCTAAGACCACTCTCTGCCGGGGGTGAACAGCGGTGAATAGAGATATTACATATACACAGCCTGCAGCTTCTATATTATATTCATGAATCATAGTATGTGTGAAAGGGGTCCACTGAGGCTGTTTTGCCTGCGGCCCACAAAAACCTGGAACCGGCCCTGGCCAGCGTCACCGCTGTTCACCCCCGGCACAGAGTGGTCTTAGACTAGTCCTGCTGGGAACAGTATGGTGGTGTAAACTGAGCAGAGGCAGCTTTTCTGCCCTGTGGATGTGGACACATAGCTGACGTGAAGCTGATTGACAGCCGCCTCCCCACTACCTGATTGGGGGAGCCGCCCGTCAGTCAGCATGATGTCAGCTATGCACCCGTGGACAGAGGGGAGAAGCTGGCTCTCTGTAGACGTGACATCAGCAGAAGCTGAAAAATTGCTATCAGGACCGGTCTGTGCCCACTCCATGTTGGCGGTGAACGGTGCCAGGCACAATAGGCAGGTAGGTGCCTAGATACAATTTTATTTTTTGATAAATCCCAAATACCCCCTTTAAAATGTCAGTATTTTGTGTCACCAACATTTGCCTTCAGTTCTACGTTCTAACAGCATCATTTCTTCTCGATTCACACAATTTTGAAGGAACTCGATAATTTGCTGTGATTTCAGGGTCGCTGTGTAGCCTTATCTTCACCAAATTCACATCCTGAAATGCAGTTCCCAATTTACAAGGAACCTCCACTGTGCTTCCCTGTTGCCTGCAGACACCACTTTTCAGCCCTCTGGTGAATAGACTACCTTCTGTTGTAGCCAGAACCTGACTCATCAGTCTAGAGCAACTGCGGCCATTTTTCTGCCCTCAGCTCCTATGTTTTCTTGCACCGTTGAGTCATCTGGCCTTGTTTCCATGTTGAAGATGTAACTTTGTGGCCAGGGGCGGACCTACCGTGGTGCAGCTGGTTCAGCTGCACCAGGGCCCCGACCGGCTAGGGGGCCCCTCAAGCCTGCAGGGGGGCCCCCAGCCGGCCCCCATGACCCTGTGCTAGAGCAGAGGGGGTTAACCGAGGGAATCTTCCCGCTTTCCTTGGCTGATCCCGCCCCTCCTCTCCCCTGCCGCCCCGTCTCTCAGGACTGCCTGACGCAGGTAGGAGCCGCGGGACCCATAGCACCCGCTCCTCGCCGTCACCTGTTAGCAGCCCCCTCCACCGCTCCTCACCGTCACCTGTTAGCAGCACAATCCCCCCCCGTTCCTCACTGTCACCTGTGAGCACCCCCCCATCCCCGCCCCCCTGGGCACAAGGCCCGCCACTGTTTGTGGCTGCCTGCCATTTTTCCATCAAGACTTCTCTGAACAATGAGTGTAGCTAATTCCCACTGGTTGCTTCTTCAGTAGAGTCTGAACAGCACATCTAGTGTTGATCTTTTATTAAAATCCAACTATGTTCGTCTTGTTTTCCGACTCCCTACTGATTATCCGGGCTGCTGATCTCTTCAGTTCACTCATTCAATCAGACACTTACTTAAGTTTATTGCAGTTTGTGAATTATGTTTTCTGGTCATCATAATGGGAGACCCAGACAATGGGGTTTAGGGCTCTGCCCTCCGGAGGTCACACTAAGGTACTACAAGTTTGTAGACACCGCCTCCTCCGCTTATAAACCCCTACCGCAGGGAACATCCTCAGTTTTTAACTTAGTGTGCTCGGAGGATCACGCTTTGCTTGCACTTCACTGCATTCTCACAACTTACGTGATGGCGTCTGAAGACAAGGTAAAATGGTCCCCGTCGGGGACCTCCGACAGCCTCCCCGCTCACCCTTGTGGAACACGCAGGTGGAGGTACCGGAGGGCCTAGAGCCTGGACACTTTGTGTTCTCCCGGTACGCTGTCGCGCTCCTTTCCATCCCTCCCTGGGGGGCTCTGGAGAGTGGGAGATGGGAGCCTTGCACAGCTCCGCTCCGTCCGAGGCCTCCCTAAATGGTGCTTACAGACCGGACTGGAGCCAGCCCAGTCCGAGGCCTCCCTAAATGGTGCTTACACTCCGGACTGGTGCTATACCCCCCATCCGAGGCCTCCCTAAAGGTGCTTACAGACCGGACCGGCACTGAGATACTCCGTGTGTCTCCTGTGTGCCTGGGGGTAGTGTCTGTCACTTTGTGTCCTGACACTCAGACCGCGCGTACCCTCGGGTCCGCGGTTCTGGCGGTGTACCCTGTGCTGGGGTCACCCTGGCTGACCGCCCTGTGTGTCACAGGGGCTGAGGCCGTAGACTGCTGATCTTTGAATGTAATTGCAGTCTGTGTGTGTGTATTGTGTTTTACACTCTTTCCCGCGCTGCGGGCTCCGGCACCTCCATTACTGAGGCTGCCTGGAGGAGGGGAAGCAGCTCTTGCGGTGACATCTTCGCTGGGCGTGTATGTGTGTTTCCCGCGTGTTCTCGGCGCCGCCCACGACTTTGCTGTCGGCGGCCATCTTCTCCCTCACTTCCCGGCTGGGATCTATCTGCAGCGCGTGTCTGCACTTCAGGGGAGACCGGAACTCGCGGAGGTCACACACACACACCGCTTCCTCCTACCGCTTTACTGCGGTCGGTAAGCCACCGGGTTTCCCGGTTTGTTTGTCTGTACGACTTGGCTTATACATCCCCTACTGTGGCTATGTCCTCAGTTAGGAAGCATGCTGCTAAGGCGGCGGATAACACCATTACCTGTGCTACATGCAACGGGACACTGGTGGAGGGGTCCTGCAATAACTGCGGACGCCCAGAGACCCGGACTGTCACTGCTGAGTCAGCAACTCCGGTGCTGTACCCTGAGGTTCAGGTGATCCCAGGGTCATGGGAAACGCAGAATAGGATCAATGAATCCCTGCTGTCCCAGATGTCCTCCATGTCGCAATCCCTGGAGGCACTTCATAGGAGACTGGAAAACCCAGCTACTCCTCCCAGTTACCCCCGGGCGTCTTTCTTCTACTGTGAGACCCCTTAAGCGAGCTCGTCGTGAGGATTCACCCGAGCTCCAGGCTCTCTCTGAGGAGGAGCATTCCTCTGATGGTGAGGAAGATGATGGGGGTTCTACTCTCGGGTCTGTGTCTGAACCTCCAGATGGGGTGGAGGATCTGGTGTCCTCCATCAATGAGACCTTACGTCTCGTGACTCCCCCTGAGGAGGTGATTGTACACCCGAAGGAGGTCTATCAATGGCTGCGGCCAGAGGCTAGACCAAGTGGTTCCTTCATGGACCACACTAATTTTGGAAGGGTGGTTAGAGCACCCAGGTTACATCCTGGGCGGCGTTATGTCCGCAAACCCAAGGACAATCGCTTCCCCTTTCCCCAGGAGGTGCTTCAGGAATGGTCGCAGTCTCCAAAGGTGGACGCTTCCATGACCAGGATTGCTGCACGCTCCCTGTTTTCTGCCTCTGATAGCTCCTCATTGAAGGATGCGACTGATGACTTGGCGAGTTGCTCGACCTGTCTTCCTTATGAGGCTGTGGGGTCTTCATTTGCCCCTAATTTTGCCACGGTCTGGACCTTACAAGCAATTACCACCTGCTTGGATGGTATCACTGAACTAGCTAGGTCCAGTCCAGAGGTCCTGGCGCTTACCGATAGGGCAAAGGCCTATGCGGACTAAGCCAGGACGGCAACTTTGGAAACTGCCACTCGCTCAGCTGTGGCTTCGGCCAATGCTATAGCGATCCGCAGGTTGTTGTGGCTGCGTCTTTGGGACTCAGATACCACATCTAAGAAGATTTTGCAGAATCTTCCATTCGCTGGTGACAGGCTTTTTGGCACCGAGCTGGACAAGCTGATAAAGGATTCTGCCGAGTCTAAAATCCCGCAGAATAAACCTAAGCCACGGTACACCGTTAAAAAGAACCCTAAACAGTGGTCCTTTCGCTCCAGCTCGCAGTCATCAACGACGTCCGCTCGCTCGGACCGAGGGGGCAAGCCCTCTACTCAGTGGCGGTCCAAGAGTCGTCAGAAGAAGCCGGCGGGGGCAGCGGCTGCCACCCCCAAGCCCGCCTCGACATGACTCGCTCTCTCATCCTGCCTCCCCACAGGTGGGGGGGCCGCCTGTCTCGATTTCGGGACAGGTGGCTACTTCACGTTCAAGATCAGTGGGTTCGAGACGTAGTCTCGCGAGGTTACAGGATAGAGCTGACGTCAAAGCCGTTATCCCGATTCCATCGGTCTGTTCCATCCCCAGAAAAGGCTCAGGCTTTTCACCTGGTGTTGGAGGGACTCCGCAGAGACGGAGTAGTGGTCCCAGTGCCCATGGAAGAGAGGTTCAGGGGTTTTTACTCCAACCTCTTTATTGTCCCAAAAAAGGACGGCTCCTTTCGCCCGGTCCTGGACCTCAAATTGTTCAACCGTCACGTGTTGGTTCGGAAGTTCCGCATGGAATCCCTACGCTCTGTTATCGCGGCTGTGTCGCAGGGAGACTTCCTAGCGTCCATCGATATCAGGGACGCTTACCTTCACGTGCCCATTGCACCGGCTCATCAGCGCTGGTTACGATTCGCAGTGGGGGACGAACACTTCCAATTCGTGGCGCTACCCTTCGGGTTGGCTTCTGCACCACGGGTGTTCACGAAGGTGATGGCCTCTATGATGGCTCTCCTGCATGTGCAGGGACACGCCGTCATACCCTATCTGGACGACCTACTGGTCAGGGCGCCATCGGAAGACCTTTGTCGGACGAGCCTGGGGGTGACCATGAGGTCTCTGGAACAGTTCGGGTGGCTTCTCAATATTCAGAAGTCGACCCTGGTTCCGACCCAGTCATTGACATATCTGGGCATGGACTTCCACACGGACTCAGCCCTGGTGTCTCTACCTCAAGCCAAGCAGCTGGCGATCCACTCAGGAGTGCAGAATGTCCTCCTGTCACCTCACTCATCCCTACGGGTATTGATGAGACTAGTGGGACGCATGGTAGCGGCGATAGAGGTGGTGCCCTTCGCACAGTTTCGCCTCCGTCCTCTCCAGCTGGAGATTCTTCGCCGATGGGACAAGAGGACGATCTCTCTGAATCGGCTGGTGGCACTTTCACAACCGACCAGGGACTCCCTGCAGTGGTGGCTCCAGCCACGTCACTTGTCACGGGGCCGGTCCTTCCTCAAACCGTCATGGTTAGTGGTGACCACCGACGCCAGTCTGAAGGGCTGGGGTGCGGTGTTCTTGCACCACAGGGCTCAAGGCCTCTGGACTCAGTCGGAGTCGGCGTTGCAGATCAACGTGCTGGAGATCAAGGCGGTCTATCTGGCGCTCCTGGCGTTTCAGAAATTCCTGTCAGGACAACCCATTCGGGTACAGTCCGACAATGCGACGGCCGTCGCCTACATAAATCATCAGGGAGGGACCAGAAGTGCTCAGGCCCTCGCCGAAGTCCACCGCATTCTATCTTGGGTGGAGGAAAACGACTGCCTGATCTCCGCAGTCCACATCCCAGGGGTCGAGAACTGGGAGGCCGACTACCTGAGCCGACAGGGGATGGACGCCGGAGAGTGGTCTCTACATCCAGACGTCTTCCGGGACATCTGTGGCAGATGGGGCACTCCGGACGTGGATCTGATGGCCTCGCGGCTGAATCATCAGGTGCCGCAATACATGGCGAGATCATGGGATCCTCAGTCTCTGGGGGCGGATGCCCTGATCCTGAGTTGGTCCAGCTTCCAGCTGCCATATGTGTTCCCGCCTCTGGCTCTGATTCCCAGGGTCCTGTGGAAGATCAGGACGGAATGCAGAGTAGCCATTATAGTGGCCCCAGATTGGCCCAGGAGGTCCTGGTACCCGGACCTGTGGCAACTGTCAGGCGGACACAGGTGGGCTCTTCCAGAACGCGCAGATCTTCTCGCGCAAGGCCCATTCTTCCACCTCAATTCCAGGGCCCTCGGATTGACTGCATGGCTCTTGAGGCCTGGCTGCTGACATCCAGAGGCTTCTCTCCTACAGTGGTTGCCACTATGAATCGGGCTAGGAAGCCTGTATCCAGGAAGATATACCACAGGACGTGGAAAATCTTTTTCTCCTGGTGTGCCTCTGGTGGACGGTCTCCGTGGCCCTTGTCCATCCCGACGTTGTTGGCTTTCCTACAGTCGGGTTTGGAGTTGGGATTATCCCTTGGCTCTTTGAAAGGTCAAGTATCGGCACTGTCAGTGCTGTTTGACAGGCGATTGGCGCTCCTCCCGAAGGTCCGTCAATTTCTGCAGGGAGTGTCTCGGGTGGTTCCGCCCTACAGGAGACCTCTGGACCCTTGGGACCTTAACATGGTCCTGGCGGCATTGCAGAAACCGCCGTTTGAGCCACTAAGAGACATTTCTCTATCTCGCCTGTCCCAGAAAGTGGTCTTTCTGGTGGCAATTACGTCTCTGAGGAGGGTCTCAGAATTGGCTGCACTTTCGTGCAAGTCACCCTTTCTGGTGGTTCACCAAGACAAGGTGGTGTTGCGCCACGGCCAGAATTCTTGCCGAAGGTGGTTTCAACTTTTCACCTGAACCAGGAGATTGTTCTCCCATCATTTTGCCCCGCTCCCGTTCATCAGGTTGAGCGCGACCTCCATACTCTGGATCTCGTGAGAGCTGTACGCATTTATGTGTCCAGGACCGCCTCCTTTAGGAGTTCGGATTCCTTATTTGTCCTTACGACAGGTCGCTGTAAGGGGTCCGCGGCTTCGAAGTCGACCTTGGCCAGATGGATCAAGGCTCCCATTCAAGAGGCTTACCGGTCTTCTGGTTTGCCTCTCCCGGTGGGATTGAAGGCGCACTCTACCAGAGCTGTCGGTGCCTCCTGGGCTCTGCGACATCGAGCGTCTGCTCTACAGGTGTGTCAGGCGGCCACTTGGTCCAGCCTACACACTTTCTCTAAGCACTATATGGTGCATGCCCATGCCTCTGCGGATGCGAGTTTGGGCAGGCGGGTCCTCCAGGCGGCGGTTGCCCACCTTTAAAGGGCACCATGTGTTATCCGTCTTGTTGAGGAACTCTTCCCGCCCTGGGGTATTGCTTTAGGACATCCCCATTGTCTGGGTCTCCCATTATGATGACCAGAAAAAAGAGAATTTTGTTTACGTACCGTAAATACTTTTTTCTTTAATCATCAATGGGAGACCCAGCACCCACCCAGTTGTTCCGTTGCATGTTTTGCATTTGTTCTGTTCTCTGTTGAGACAGTGTTTGCCGGGTTGTTGAACCGTCTGTGCACGGCATTCTTCCCGATGTTTCGGGTGTGGTTTATTTTCTCCTCGCAGCTTATGGACCAAACTGAGGATGTTCCCTGCGGTAGGGGTTTATAAGCGGAGGAGGCGGTGTCTACAAACTTGTAGTACCTTAGTGTGACCTCCGGAGGGCAGAGCCCTAAACCCCATTGTCTGGGTCTCCCATTGATGATTAAAGAAAAAAGAATTTACGGTACGTAAACAAAATTCTCTTTTTTATCATCACCAAAATCTCTATTGAGGCCCCGTTATACGGTATAATACAGTGAACGATATCGCTGAAATAGCACGGGTTTGGAGTTGTTGAAACGATATCGTTAGGTCGTCGTTGCGTGTAACACCGAGATACGACTACGTCAAATCGTTGGATCGTTGATCGCAGATTTGAAAACATGTTCTCAAATCAAACAATCTTCGTTCAGCCAACCTGCTGCATTGTTGTGTGTGACACCGCGATAACGATGTCGTTAACGACTTTGCCTATTCACAGCAAGGAGCAGGTATCGTTCGCTGGGTTGTGCGAACGATACCTGCTCGCTTCATCGTTGGTGCGTCGTCCACGATATCTATACGTGTGACAGCTCACCAACGATGTCAAAACGATGTCCTAACGACTGTGCGCCCATGAGATAGCTAGTGATCTCATTTCAACATTGCAGTGTATAACGGTACATTTGAACTCAACTGTAAACAAAGGTTTAAAGCTTAAAGGGGAAATTGCACCTCTTACATTTATGGCATGTTGACAGGACATGCTATACTGTGTATGTATAGTTTGAGATTGATGTTTGCCGCTCAGTGGAGAACTGGTTGGAATACTAATTCATTTCTGGGTGATTCTCCACACCTCTAAATGCAGCGTGCAATAGCTCCTCGCTTCCATTGATGGCCCTTGAATCTTCATTCAGGGAGGAATCATGTATTTGAGATTTGTTTATACTGATGATTATCTGTTTTCAGCCATTGGTGTTTGTTGTTTGGATGCTAGTGAGCTGAAATGATGTCTTGCTTTACTCTGCAGGCTGCCTTCTCACTGACCAAGCTTCTTAAAGCAACAAATGCTGTCTCGCCTCAAGTTGAAGAACTAGCTACCAAATGCCAACAGAATGTCCGCTTTCTGAAGGCTTGGAGAGACCTTCTGAAGGAGGGATATCAGTCACTGCAGCCCAATCCATTACCATCTACTGACCTGGAGATGTCTCCAGTCTTGCTTTAGTTTATGAAGTTAAGCTCCACACATGCTATGAATGATTGATGCCTGGTTATGCCATTATGGATATATTTTGCCTTCTTTATGAGCACAGTGCACTTTTTCTTGTAAAGTGTTGCTTCACACAGACTGTTCTGTTTATATGTTACACAATCTGTAAAGTGTGGTATGATTTGTTCTTTTGTGCAAATCAGTATTCACTCCGGGCTCTTGTAATAAACCAGCATTTTTTTTCATGTTGATCGTTTTTTTTAATTTGTTTTTCTGCCTACAATGCCGCGTGAGCCTTGGAAATGGAACACTGAGTAATACAGTTGTGGCCAAAAGTATCGACACCCCTGCAATTCTGTCAGATAATACTCAGTTTCTTCCTGAAAATGATTGCAATCACGAATTCTTTGGTATTATTATCTTCATTTAATTTGTCTTCAATGAAAAAACACAAAAAGAATTGTCCTAAAGCCAAATTGGATATAATTCCACACCAAACATAAAAAAGGAGAGGACAAAAGTATTGGCGTTGTTAGAAATCATGTGATGCTTCTCTAATTTGTGTAATTAACAGCACCTGTAACTTACCTGTGGCACCTAACAGGTGTTGGCAATAACTAAATCACACTTGCAGCCAGTTGACATGGATTAAAGTTGACTCAACCTCTGTCCTGTGTCCTTGTGTGTACCACATTGAACATTGTGAGGTAGCGACGTCGGATCGCACGGAAGAAGGCAAAGATTCGGGCACAGAAGTTCACAGGACACGGTTTATTATGCACAAGTCCACAGTATGCACAAACCTCCGGGTTCTAGGATGCAGCCTGGCACACTTCCTACAACCATACGATTGGCACACAGTCCTTTATCATGGGTTCTCTCCAGTCCAGGTCTCACCGAGATCAAGCCCTCCGGGCTAGGCCGTGTTGTATCAGCACACAGCCTCTGCTCTTCTCCTGTCCTGGCCGCTCACTAGCCACATCAATCTTCCTTCAGTCTGAAGCTCCACTTAGAGAACCACACCCTGTGTTCCTGCCTAGCTTTTAACCCTTGCCTCCCCCTGGGAATCCTCTATGAACCTGGAGTGGAGTGCTTCCTACACGTGCAGGGAGCACAACCTGGGAGACATATACCGGCCATCACAGATCATTCCGGTCACTGTCTCACATACCCCCCCCCCTCCTCAGTTCAAGCGTGCGAGTTTGAACTCCAGTCACTAAACACGGGCCACGAGACAAGGCATCAGCGTTGCCCTGCAACCTCCCGGCCCGGTGTTCTACAGTAAACCGATAGTTCTGCAGAGAGAGGAACCACCGGGTGTTCCGTTCCTTGGCGGACCTCATCCACACAAGCGGGGAGTGGTCCATCATGAGCCGAAACTGCCGTCCCAACAAGTAATAGCGCAGGGACTCCAAGGCCCACTTGATGGCCAAACACTCCTTCTCCACAACGCTATAGTTTCGCTCGGGAGGGGAGAGCTTCCTACTCAAGTAGGTGACGGGGTGTTCCTTCCCCTGGACCACCTGGGACAGCACCGACCTCCGAGGCATCCGTCTGCACAATAAACTCCTTCCGAAAATCGGGGTTGACGAGAACGGGCTGTCCACACAGGACCCCCTTTAGAGCCCGGAAGGAGTCCTTGGCCTGTGGTGTCCAGCGCACCATGACGGACTTCTTACCCTTGAGAAGGTCGGTCAAGGGGGCCGACAATCCTGCGAAATTGGGGACGAACCGTCTGTAGTATCCCACGATACCTAGGAAAGCCCTGACCTGCTTCGTGGTCAAGGGTCGAGGCCACTTCTGGATTGCCTCAACTTTGTTAATTTGGGGCTTAATCACACCTTGGCCTATCACATCCCCCAAGTAGCGGGCCTCCATGAGCCCCAAAGCACACTTCTTGGGATTGGCCGTCAACCCGGCTGTACGAAGTGCATTCACCACGGCCTGTACCTGAACCAGGTGGGTCTGCCACTCGGTCCTATAGATAATGATGTCATCAAGGTACGCAGATGCGTATGCCTGATGAGGTTCCAGCACTAGGTACATCAGCCTCTGGAACGTGGCCGGGGCGCCATGTAAACCAAAAGGCGAAACGACGTAGTGAAATAGACCCTCAGGCGTAGCAAAAGCGGTTTTCTTCTTGGCTGACTCCTTCAGTGGCACCTGCCAGTACCCCTTGGTCAGATCGAGCGTGGTGAAATACCGTGCCTGGCCCAGCCTGTCGATCAGCTCATCCACCCCGAGCATGGGATAAAGATTGAATTTGGATATCTCATTGAGCTTCCTAAAATCATTACAGAATCGTAAGGAGCCGCCCGGCTTGGGTATCAATACAATGGGACTGGCCCATTCACTCTTAGATTTTTCAATCACCCCTAAGTGGAGCATCTTTTTCACCTCCTCCGAGATGGCTTGTCTCCGAGCCTCCGGCACCCTGTAAGGCTTCAGGCGTACCTTCATGCGAGGCTCGGTGACAAAATCATGCTGTATAAGGTTTGTCCTACCGGGCAAGTCTGAGAAAACCTCTGGGTTCGGCTGAACCAACCGTCTGGCCTCTCGCCTCTGTTGCTTGGTGAGGTTGTCTCCTATCCTTACTTCCGGCTCATTCTCCCCGGGGGTCACCGGACCCAGGGATGAGTGCCCGGAAGAGGAGAGAGGCGGAAAAAAATCAGCCATCAGGCCTTCACGTTCCTTCCATGGTTTTAACAGGTTGATATGGAATATCTGCTCCGGTTTCCTCCTTCCTGGCTGAAATACTTTATAGTTGACAACCCTGACCTTTTCCCGAATTTCATACGGCCCCTCCCACTTTGCTAGAAAATTGCTTTCTGCTGTGGGGACCAACACCAATACCCAATCCCCTGGGTTAAAGTACCGTACCGTTGCCTGTCTATTGTACCTGGCACTTTGAGCTGCCTGCGCGTCCTGCAAATGCTCCTTCACTATGTGCATGACTGCGGCTATGTGATTCTGCATCCCCAAAATGTGTTCAATCACGCTTTTATGGGGAGTTGGTTCCTGCTCCCATGTTTCCTTGGCCTGGTCCAACAATCCCCGAGGATGTCGCCCGTACAACAGTTCGAATGGCGAAAACCCCGTGGACGATTGGTGTACCTCCCGGACTGCAAACATAAGATAAGGGAGCAACATATCCCAGTCCTTCCCATCTTTGGAGACTACCCTTTTTAACATGGATTTTAAGGTTTTATTGAACCGTTGCACTAACCCGTCCGTTTGGGGATGGTACACTGACGTACGCAACTGCTTAATCTGGAGCAGTCTGCACAGCTCCTTAGTGACTTTGGACATGAATGGGGTCTCCTGATCCGTTAGGATCTCCTTGGGCAACCCCACCCGACAAAACACGGCAAACAACTCCCGCGCAATAATCTTAGAGGTAGGGTGTCTGAGGGGTATCGCCTCAGGGTAACGGGTGGCGTAATGGACTATCACTAGAATGTGTTGATGTCCTCGGGCAGACTTTACGAGAGGTCCCACCAAATCCATGGCTATCCGCTCAAAAGGGACTTCTATAATGGGCAAGGGGACCAAAGGACTGCGAAAGTGAGCCAGGGGCGCGGTGAGTTGGCACTCTGGGCAAGTCTCGCAGTACTTTTTCACCTCCCCGAGGACCCCGGGCCAATAAAACTGTTGCAACAGCCACTCCTGCGTTTTCTTAGCCCCTAGGTGGCCACTCATGAGATGTTTATGAGCCAAGTCGAGGACCCGCCGGCGATACGGCTGGGGCACCAACAACTGCTCCACAACGTCCCCCCGTATATTATCCACTTGGTAAAGTAAATCCTGTTTGAGGGCGAAATGGGGGTACCTTACCTGGCACCTGTGCCACCCTATCAATTTCGATCACCCGCCTCCGGGCGTGTACTAACGTAGGATCCTGGAGCTGGCCCGTCCTGAAAGTACCTGGAGACGGGCCAATTCCGGGATTGGCTCGTCTGTTCCGAGCTCACCTGCCAACACCTCTAAGGACGACCTATCGGGGTCACACTCTGTCCCTGCCGTGGTGACCCCTACTGCAGGTGTCCTGCACTCGGGGTCATCTGGCTCAGGCCCTGAACCGTCCTTGACCTGAGGGGTCTTGGAGGGTCCTTTGTATAGAGCCCAGAAAAAAGGCAGATCCCTCCCCAATATTACATCATAGGGAAGGTTAGTTATCAGTCCCACTTCATGCTGTATCCGTCCGCACGGAGCTGTGATGGTGACCACCCCCGTAGGGTAGTCCCGGAGGTCCCCATGTATGCACACCACCCCCACGGTACGCCCGGTGTCCTTCACCCCAGTGATCAGGGCTGTCCGCACGAGGGTCAGTCACTAAGCTCCCTGAATCCAACAAGCCGGTCACTTGGCATCCGTTAACCTGTACTTAACATAAATGCAGATCAGTCCCTGGAGAAATAAGGCTGGCTGTACGCACCGTCTGAGCATACATTGACCCCCGCCGAGGATACCCGCTGTCCACGGGCTCCGTGGTGAGGGGACATTGGGCTCCCAAATGTCCAACCCGCTGGCAGCGCCAACATCTAATAGGGAAAGAAGCACCCCTAAAAAGTTGTCTTTTAGGGTACGGGCCTTTTCAGACCCTGAGAGCGGCGGGAGAGGACTCCTGCGGAACAGGGGTGGTCTCCTGCACAGGTTCTGGCGAGGGATCTTTAGCAGGGGGTTTGGAGGAGGCCGGCTGCCGGGTGGCACGCAAAGTCCCAGTGTCCCGTATCAAGTCCTGCGTAGCCACATGTAGCTCCACCAGGCACACTAATTGATCCAGGGTACTCGGGTCACCTTGTCCCACCCACCTTTGTATAGGGACGGGAAGAGTGCGCACAAAGCGGTCGACGACCACCATCTCCACCATTTGCACAGGACTGAGGGTCTCAGGCTGCAACCATTTTTTTACTAAGTGCAATAAATCGTAAGCCTGGGAGCGTACAGGCTTGGCTTCCTCAAAATACCACTGATATACCCGCTGAGCTCGTACGTATGTGTTCACCCCCAACCGAGCAAGGAGTTCACCCTTGAGGGCTCCATAGTCCAGAGCGTCCTCGGTACAGAGGTCCAGATACGCTTTTTGGGACTCCCCAATCAGATAGGGCGCCAATACTTCGGCCCACTGGCCAGTCGGCAGTCTCTCCCTCTCGGCCACCCGCTCAAACACAGACAGGAAAGCTTCCACATCATCCCCCGGGGTTATCTTTTGCAACGCTCGCCTTACCGCTGTCTTGATGATGTACTCCTCGCCTGGTCCCGGGGCTGAAACCGCTGGCCGGTCCCAGAGCTCCGCGGTCAGGAGGTCCAATTGTCGCATCAGGAGCTAATTGGTGTCCTGTTGCTGTTGCTGCTGACAGTCCAATGACTGGAGCAGATGTGCATTGGTCTGTTGCTGCTGCACATTAGCCTGCTGTTGCTGGGCATTAGCCAGGGCCAACTGCTTTAGAATGTCCTCCATGGTTGCAGCAGGGATATACCGGAGTCTAGCTGGTTGGATCACGGACATGTGCCACTGGGTATGCCAGGTTGCTACACCTCACTGGGCTGCTGTGCCTGCATTCTCCACCATATGTGAGGTAGCGACGTCGGATCGCACGGAAGAAGGCAAAGATCCGGGCACAGAAGTTCACAGCACACGGTTTATTATGCACAAGTCCAAAGTATGCACAAACCTCTGGGTTCTAGGATGCAGCCTGGCACACTTCCTACAACCATACGATTGGCACACAGTCCTATATCACGGGTTCTCTCCAGTCCAGGTCTCACCAAGATCAAGCCCTCCGGGCTAGGCCGTGTTGTATCAGCACACAGCCTCTGCTCTTGTCCTGGCCGCTCACTAGCCACATCAGTCTTCCTTCAGACTGAAGCTCCACTCAGAGAACCACACCCTGTGTTCCTGCCTAGCTTTTAACCCTTGCCTCCCCCTGGGAATCCTCTATGAACCCAGAGTGGAGTGCTTCCTACACGTGGAGGGAGCACAACCTGGGAGACACATACCGGCCATCACAGATCATCCCGGTCACTGTCTCACAGCATGGAGAAAAGAAAGAAGACCAAAGAACTGTCTGAGGATGTGAGAAGCCAAATTGTGAGGAAGCATGAGCAATCTCAAGGCTACAAGTCGATCTCCAAAGACCTGAATGTTCCTGTGTCTACTGTAGGCAGTGTCATCAAGAAGTTTAAAGCCCATGGCACTGTGGCTAACCTCCCTAGATGTGGACGGAAAAGAAAAATTGACGAGATTTCAACGCAAGATTGTGCGGATGGTGGATAAAGAACCTCGACTAACATCCAAACAAGTTCAAGCTGCCCTGCAGTCCGAGTACAACAGTGTCAACCCGTCGGCATCTGAATGAAAAGGGACTGTATGGTAGGATACCCAGGAAGACCCCACTTCATACCCCGAGACATAAAAAAGCCAGGCTGGAGTTTGCCAAAACTTACCTGAGAAAGCCTAAAACGTTTTGGAAGAATGTTCTTTGGTCATATGAGACAAAAGTAGAGCTTTTTGGGCAAAGGCATCAACACAGAGTTTACAGGAGAAAAAAAGAGGCATTCAAAGAAAAGAACACGGTCCCTACAGTCAAACATGGCGGAGGTTCCCTGATGTTTTGGGGTTGTTTGCTGCCTCTGGCACTGGACTGCTTGACCGTGTGCATGGCTTTATGAAGTCTGAAGACAACCAACACATTTTGCAGCATAATGTAGGGTCCATTGTGAGAAAGCTGGGTCTCCCTCAGAGGTCATGGGTCTTCCAGCAGGACAATGACCCAAAACACACTTCAAAAAGCACTAGAAAATGGTTTGAGAGAAAGCACTGGAGACTTCTAAGGTGGCCAGCAATGAGTCCAGACCTGAATCCCATAGAACACCTGTGGAGAGATCTAAAAATCGCAGTTTGGAAAAGGCACCCTTTAAATATCAGGGACCTGGAGCAGTTTGCCAAAGAAGAATGGTTTAAAATTTCAGCAGAGCATTGTAAGAAACTCATTGATGGTTACCGGAAGCGGTTGTTCGCAGTTATTTTGGCTAAAGGTTGTGCAACCAAGTATTAGGCTGAGGGTCCCAATACTTTTGTCTGGCCCATTTTTGGAGTTTTGTGTGAAATGATCAATGTTTTGCTTTATGCTTCATTCTCTTTTGTGTTTTTTCAGTGAAGACATTAAATTAAGATAATAATACCAAAGAATTTGTGATTGCAATCATTTTCAGGAAGAAACTGAGTATTATCTGACAGAATTGCAGGTGTGTCAATACTTTTGGCCACAACTGTAGGTGACGTATGATCATTTTGAATTTTTTTTATGTTATGTGGAAGGCTGCATGCATATACATTACTTGCACTTGGGGACAAATGACACCAAGATGCACCAAAAGAAGAAGGCAAGTCTTCGAAGCAGTGTGATGTTCGGAAATTTGATTCTGTGTTTAACGTTGACGCTTACAACTTACCAAAACATTGTAGACTCAGTACAAACCTTCTTGGCAGCTGTTCTCACTAATGGCAGCATGCTATTTCCCAAGAACAATGCTCCCTACCATACTAGAAAAATTAAAGGGGATATCCAGTACTTTTTTCTTTTACAATGTGTCTAAGAACTAACAGGCAGGTAGTTGCTAACCACCTGCCTGTTGTGCCCGACACCATTACCACTCCTGCCAGCAATTCAGCAGCTCCCTATGAAGTCATGTTGATTGAGCAGTGACTTGTTTGCTGCCCCTGTTGTTGACAGGGTGTGACAGCTGACATCATACTGATTGACTGCTGGCTCTCTGCTGTTGAGCTATGGGAGTTAGCTGTCATTCATATTGATGTCGACAGTCAGGGTACCGTTACACGTTTCAATATCGTTCCGATATCGCATACAATTTCACGGGAGTGCGCATGTTTTTGGCACTTGTCCAAGATCGCATAGTAGATGTTACACGTAGCAATCACACCTCCGTCCTACGATGATTCGGTGTCCCGGAGGTCGGCGCCAAATCAGGCATCCGATTTCTCAGATCGTAGTTGCGCCGTCACACAACACAATCACATAAGCAATGTTGGCATACTTTTCACACAGCTCAGGACATAGGCGTACCTGAGTTACCTTTTAACCGCGCCCAGAACACACCGATTGGACAGCGAAATGGCGTTACCATTGGTCAGTCATCTCAGATAACATGGTGGCGACATGGATGCTATTGCCCATTATATCATCTGGGTAATGATGTAATATGTGATGAGTGTCAGCTCAAGCAACACACTGCTGCATCGCCAAACAGGCACGTAGACATTCTACTGTACTGCAGTGTGTTTCCGCTAAATGTATGGACATTCTGGCTGTATACTGTACAAGTTGGTGAGCTACACACACGAAGTATGGACATGTGTATGTACATTATCAAATTATTATTAGCATTATCAAAACTATGTGGCTGGCAAATGTACAGTTGTGGCCAAACGTATTGACACCCCCTGCAATTCTGTCAGATAATACTCAGTTTCTTCCTGAAAATGATTGCAATCACAAATTCTTTGGTATTATTATTTTCATTTAATTTGTCTTCAATGAAAAAAACACAAAAAGAATTGTCCTAAAGCCAAATTGGATATAATTCCACACCAAACATAAAAAAGGGGGTGGACAAAAGTATTGGCACTGTTAGAAAAATCATGTGATGCTTCTCTAATTTGTGTAATTAACAGCACCTGTAACTTACCTGTGGCACCTAACAGGTGTTGGCAATAACTAAATCACACTTGCAGCCAGTTGACATGGATTAAAGTTGACTCAACCTCTGTCCTGTGTCCTTGTGTGTACCACATTGAGCATGGAGAAAAGAAAGAAGACCAAAGAACTGTCTGAGGACTTGATAAACCAAATTGTGAGGAAGCATGAGCAATCTCGAGGCTACAAGTCCATCTCCAAAGACCTGAATGTTCCTGTGTCTACCGTACGCAGTGTCATCAAGAAGTTTAAAGCCCATGGCACTGTGGCTAACCTCCCTAGATGTGGACGAAAAAGAAAAATTGACAAGAGATTTCAACGCAAGATTGTGCGGATGGTGGATAAAGAACCTTGACTAACATCCAAACAAGTTCAAGCTGCCCTGCAGTCCAAAGGTGCAACAGTTTCAACCCGTACTATCCGTTGGCATCTGAATGAAATGACCCCACTTCTTACCACGAGACATAAAAAAGCCAGGCTGGAGTTTACCAAAACTTACCTGAGAAAGCCTAAAACGTTATGGAAGAATGTTTTCTGGTCAGATGAGACAAAAGTAGAGCTTTTTGGGCAAAGGCATCAACGTAGAGTTTACAGGAGAAAAAAAAAGAGGCATTCAAAGAAAAGGACACGGTCCCTACAGTCAAACATGATGGAGGTTCCCTAATGTTTTGGGGTTGCTTTGCTGCCTCTGGCACTGGACTGCTTGACCGTGTGCATGGCATTATGAAGTCTGAAGACTACCAACAAATTTTGCAGCATAATGTAGGGCCCAGTGTGAGAAAGCTGGGTCTCCCTCAGAGGTCATGGGTCTTCCAGCAGGACAATGACCCAAAACACACTTCAAAAAGCACTTGAAAATGGTTTGAGACAAAGCACTGGAGACTTCTAAGGTGGCCCGCAATGAGTCCAGACCTGAATCCCATAGAACACCTGTGGAGAGATCTAAAAATGGCAGTTTGGAGAAGGCACCCTTCAAATATCAGGGATCTGGAGCAGTTTGTCAAAGAAGAATGGTCTAAAATTCCAGCAGAGCATTGTAAGAAACTCATTGATGGTTACCGGAAGTGGTTGATCGCAGTTATTTTGGCTAAAGGTTGTGCAACCAAGTATTAGGCTGAGGGTGCCAATACTTTTGTCTGGTCCATTTTTAGAGTTTAGTGTGAAATGATCAATGTTTCGCTTTTTGCTTCATTCTCTTTTGTATTTTTTCATTGAATTCAAATTAAATTAAGATAATAATGCCAAAGAATTTGTGATTGCAATCATTTTCAGGAAGAAACTGAGTATTATCTGACAGAATTGCAGGGGTGTCAATACTTTTGGCCAACACTGTATGTATGTGTTTGCACATAAGTACATATGTCTCAATCTGACAGTATAGAACTCGCCATGTGTGTGGACACATACCCATGTCTACATCCACCAATCTGGACAGGGAAACACACAAACACCATGCAGTGTGTTGCAACCTGCCACACGTGTCGTATACCTGTGCACACAATGGTGCAGAGACCCTCAAATAACATTGTTGTCTCACACCTCAGAGCACACCATAAAATTCGATGTGATATACGGTGGTCAGCTACAAAACAAAGAATCACGCATGTTTATTTGATCTGAAACAAATATATTCGTAGTGTGGCCACACAAATAAAAACGACAACAAACACACAAACTAAAAACAAGTGTTGTCAACACAAAAGTAACATATTACATAAAGGAAATACTGCATAATTCTGCCATAAATTTATAAATGAATGTATGTGCATCCAAACATATAAATAACCACACATTGGCCAGTGTGGACCCATCACATACCCCTTAACATCTGGTGGTCCTGCCAGGCCACCGCCCCAGGGCCATTGAAATACGAGCAGTAGCTGTCTCTGCTGCTCCTGGCATCCTGCTGATGTCGGCCCTGGCCCAACAGCTGGAGTGGCGCTATGCCAGGGTCGTTAGCACGCCACTCACCTGGCATGAGTTTCCCAGTTGTCGAGTCCACACTATCCACATAACTTGCTGGCTTGTATGATTGAGTATCCCTACGACGCATAAAGTTATGCAGCACACAACATGCCATGACTACCATTTTCATAGATTCCTGTTTCATATTTAAAACAGTATGAAACACGTGGAATCTATTGGCCATGATCCCAAACGCATTTTCAACCACACAATGTGCCCGGGATAGCCGGTAATTGAAAAGGCGTTGCTCAGGGGTCAGAGTCCTCTGGAGATATGCCCGTAGTAGGTTTGCGTGAAGTGTGAAGGCCTCACCCCCACAAAGGCAAAGTTGAGATGTTCAGTGGTGTCATCATTTGGGGGTAAGTTCAGCCGCCCACTCACAAGGTCTCGACCAAAGGAGGTCTGGGCCAAAACACCCTATCAGACACACGCCCGTTCATCCCCATATCCATAAGGAGTTACTCATAGTTGGCATTGACGAGGGCCATGAGGACCACACTGAAATAACCTTTGTGGTTAAAATAATACGACCCGCTGTTGCGGGGTTGTGTGACCCTCACATGCTTGCCGTCCAAGGCTCTCCTACAGTTTGGGGATTGCCACCTCTCCTGGAAGTCAGTGGCAACTTCTTACCATTCTGCGGGGGTTGTTGGAAACCGCATATAGGTTGGCAAGAGACACCTCACACTGGCCTCACACGTCTCAGGGATTAGGCGGCTCAGCAGTGGGAGTGAGACTGCAACAGTATACTGCAGGTCAGTCATTGTACGCCCTGTAGCCAAGAAACGCAGAGTCACAGCCAACCGCTCCTCTGCTGGAACAGCTCGACGCATTACAGTGTCCTCACGGGCAATATGTGGTGTAACCAAGTCCAAGAGGAATTTGTAAGAGGCCTCGGACATCCTGAGATAGTTCCTGAAGTCCTGCGGATTCCTGTCCTCCAGCTGACCGACAAGGCCCATGTGACTCAGGTGGTGCCTTTGCAGGAGCTAGTCCCGAGACCACACACGCCGTCGTCTACGCCTCCGCAGTCTGTCAGTCCTCTCATCTGTCAACAAGGTATCCTAAACCATGGACACAGCCACTACTGCCATTGCGGAACGATGCATGACGTCTAATCTCTGTTAGCAAGGGTCTGCAAATGAGAAAGGAAAAATAACAAGTATAAGCACATGGAGGCCTAACATGAACAAACTTCATCAACTTGCACATGTACATAGTCCTGTCAGACGCCTCCAATGCACACTTACATGGTTGCCCTGTTATGTTACACATCATCTAATGCTTGTCAACCTTGGTTATTGACACTACAGTATGACATTTGACATAACACCTACGACACATATATGAACCCATACTACTCTTCATGTACAGCCGTCACATGGCCATCCAGAAAGCCAGTACACCAATGTGTGTCCCATGGCTGGCAACAAGCATTATGTATGTAAACAAAGTATGTTGGACGCCACAAAAACACTGAATTGGGTCAAATACATTACACATCACAAGAGGGTGATGCTTGCAGATGCATTATTGTGTCTTCATATAACTGACGTGTAATCCACAATGCTGCCTGTCCTGGAATAAGTTAGCATGTAATGTGTGTGGCCAACCGGTGCTCCCACATTTTGTGCCATTTGACCATATTTTGACAAACCAACACACTCTTCTTGTCAACACCGGTCTAGGCACCAAAAAGGAAGATCACTGACTAACCAAAAAACAGCATGTTGCAACCACCCACACAGTCCCAATTATGTCACATATAGCCTAAAAGGAAGTGATACCAGTGGGCGAATGGGCAAGGAGCTCCTGGTGGTCATTAGTGCAAAGTCTCCATGCAGGAATATTTACAACACGCAGTTAAGATGCCAGAATATCCCCAGTTGTGTACAGCACTACTTACTCAATGGCTCTGGGCAGCAAACACAACATCGTTCAGCTGTGGCCCATTTTTATGTATCCACCAATCTCAACCCGCTTGCGTTGTCCAATTGTATCTTGCCTTAGCGTGGCCACGCCCTACGTCGCCAATTGGACCACTCTTCTGCGATGTCATTGGGTGAGCGCCCTTTAAAAGATGGATGTGGAACATCCGGCCTGATGCACATGGAAACACAACGTGGTAGCGTCTCCTCTTCTGGCACTGCAGGGCTGACGGTATGTATTGATGACTCTGCATCGTCTTCATCTCTTCTTTCTGTGTAGGCTGCAATTTGCACTCACTCCTCTACCATGTGGTAATGTTGTTGGTGTTAGGTTATACTATGTATGTGTCCTAATGGGCAATGTAGGCTTCAGAGCTGCTTTGATCATCCACTTATTAATGGCATAATTGTCAGAATGTACATTACCCCATTAAAAATAATATATGTAGCGGCCCACAGTATTGATGCATGTACGTATAAAGGGCATGTGGTTGGAAAGTAGGTCAAACCAAATCATGGTTCAGTTCAGTAAATTATACATCATACATACAAGAATGTACATTGCCTGTGAACCTTTTCCAAAGTAAACCTAACTTCACATTATCCTCCTCCATTACAATACAGGCATATGGACGGACTGTAGTGGCATTTAGCTTAATGTGTGTTTGCTTGCCTGGGTGCTGTGTTTGTTTAATTTAAGAAACATATTTGTGTTAGGCAATTGATGTGTGCACAGGCCCACATGTGCCCATGTTTGCACACATGAAACAACATGATACATACATATGTGTGTTTATATCATACCTTTCATTTTGCAGATGGCAGAGAATCAGGATTTTGTGCGGGCCTTCATAGCCAAGTACCAGGAGCTAGAGTTCTTGTGGCGGACCAGATCACCTAATTATAAGAACCTTCAGGTGAAGAGAGTGGCGTATGACTGGCTCATCACCCTCTCCCAGCAGCACCACCCTGGGGAGAGCGTGGATAAGGAGTTTGTGCTCAGGAAGATCAGGAACCTGCGCACAGTGTATAAGAGGGAGCTGAATGAAGTTGAAAAATATATGCGGTCCGGGAGTGGAACGGGGAAGGTGTATGTGCCACGCTTGTGGTACTTTAACCTCCTCCATTTCCTCCGGGAACAACATCTCCCTCCGACTACACTGTGCAGCAGGGACCTAGCACACTTCTCCGCCACTCTCCAAGACCCGGCTCCACCACAAGAGGTACTTCCTAATGTTTTTGTGTCATCACACTCTGCAATGGTGGTTGGTTACACTTGTGTTGTGTTTCACTTGACAAACATATCAGTGTGTGGTGATTGGCACAGTGCACAGTATGTTTAGGTGTTGTTGCACCCCTTTGTGCCATCGGCAAGATTGTGTGCTTGTGTGAACACATATGCATGACCATGGTGATTACTTACGTGAGTAGAGTAATCACTGTATCATGTTACACATAGCCACATCTGTAGGCCACTCTCATGGGCACACCTTGAAATCTTTAATGTCACACTCAAACACTACAAATAGATGCTTGTTAGTAATGCATTGCTGATATGTCAATGTATACATTTTGGTGATATTGTTTTTTTTTTTTTTTTGGTTATCAGGACCCTCAAGACGTCGGCCCAGCCTGGGGGGCACCCGTTGTTGAAGGCCCCCCAACAACATCTGGGGGGATTGTGGAGCCTGATCCCAATGCCGCCGTGCAGCACCCTCGGCCCAGTGAGGAGGTGAGGCGTAGAAGACCATTGCCACCCCCTACCCAGCTGGGCGACTGGGCTAAGAGGGTGCTGCTGAACATGGAGACAATACCTTGCACTGGGATTTGACAGCTGGTTAGCGAACGGGTGTCCCGGCTGGGCCATCAGCAACGGATGGACCTCGAGAGGGTCTACCTAGCCCTGGAGGTGTCGGAGAATGGGACACAGAACTCACAGACGATCTTGGCGCAGCCCCCCCAGCAGCCGTCAGTGTCCCATCAGCCGCCGCTGGCTATGTTTGTGCCTGGACTGAATCCTGAGGTGCCCAGGGATCCTGGAAGAGCTTTCCCTCGGCATTGACCACACCCACTTCCCGCATGGGATGTGGGTGAAGCTGCCACGTCAGATCCTGCAGCTGATTATCCACAGTATTGGGGACGCTACCAACAATTGTGATGTGCCAGTGCTGTTTAGCACCGTGTTTTGTGTTTGTTGAGGGCCTTTTTTTGGGTCAAGATGTTTTTTTTTGCAAATTAAAATTTGTGTGAAAATTATGACTGCGCCTTATTGGCCACCTATTAATGTGTAATTGCTCTCAAAAATGGTTAGGTGTTTGGAAGGGAAGAGACGGATGTCTCACACGTTTTGCCCGCACACAAACATTACAATATGGTGAGGTATATGAATGATGTTACATTGCTAAGTCATGTGTGCCATTCACAGGTTAAGGGAGATGTTACGTACTAAATACAAGGGTCAACCTATTTGAAACACAAGCACGGACCAAAGTGTATTATTTAGCCCTTGTCCATTGCTGAACTGTGGTGTAAACCTATGTTTTGTCATTAGGCGGGAGAAAGCAAACATGACCATTGGGTATGTGTGACTGAAGGCAGCTACTGTGTTATGTTTGTTCTGTGTGTCTTTTGAGGGATGCCCAACACATATGTTGGTTTTGAGGCCCCAATACATACAGGTCACTTGTTTTTGGTTGCTACATGTTGTTAACATATACTTTGCTACAATTAAGTAGTGTCATTATGGTAAATTACACAAACACAACTTGTGGGATGGTTGCAACTTTATTTTGCAACATCCCTTGTTTTTTTGTTGGAACTGTGACAAATTTTTTTTTTCTTCAGTTTTTTTGTTGTTAAAATGTTTTTCAACAAACGTATATGGCCGGAGCCTAACACAGGCTTTGTCAGACCTTCAACGTGGACACATTGTGTCACAAATTGAAAACAAGGCTGTGAAACTACACAGCAGCAAAAAACTTGTCAACATGACAATAAATAACTGGGGTTGAATGCCAACTGTAAAAATGTGTAGTACGCCACTATCAATGAGGTTGGCCCCAAGGCCCATGGCGTTGCTGGTGCTGAAGGAACTGCTGCATCATGGCACCAAGCACCTGGAGTTGTGCCATGGCCTGACGCAGCTGGTGTTGGGCCTCTTGGTGGGCCTGCATCAGGTCCATAAAAGATGGGACACCTACAGTTGTGGCCAAAAGTATTGACACCCCTGCAATTCTGTCAGATAATACTCAGTTTGTTCCTGAAAATGTTTGCAATCACAAATTCTTTGGTATTATTATCTTCATTTAATTTGTCTTCAATGAAAAAACACAAAAGAGAATGAAGCAAAAAGCAAAACATTGATCATTTCACACAACTCCAAAAATGGGTCAGACAAAAGTATTGGCACCCTCAGTCTAATACTTGGTTGCACAACCTTAAGCCAAAATAACTGCGATCAACCGCTTCTGGTAACCATCAATGAGTTTCTTACAATGCTCTGCTGGAATTTTAGACCATTCTTCTTTGACAAACTGCTCCAGGTCCCTGATATTTGAAGGGTGCCTTCTCCAAACTGCTATTTTTAGATCTCTCCACAGGTGTTCTATGGGATTCAGGTCTGGACTCATTGCTGGCCATCTTAGAAGTCTCCAGTGCTTTCTCTCAAACCATTTTCTAGTGCTTTTTGAAGTGTGTTTTGGGTCATTGTCCTGCTGGAAGACCCATGACCTCTGAGGGAGACCCAGCTTTCTCACACTGGGCCTTACATTATGCTGCAAAATTTGTTTTGAATGCCTCGTTTTTTCTCCTGTAAACTCTGTTGATGCCTTTGCCCAAAAAGCTCTACTTTTGTCTCATCTGACCAGAGAACATTCTTCCAAAACGTTTTAGGCTTTCTCAGGTAAGTTTTGGCAAACTCCAACCTGGCCTGGCTTTTTTATGTCTCGGGGTAAGAAGTGGGGTCCTCTTGGGTCTCCTACCATACAGTCCCTTTTCATTCAGACGCCGACGGATAGTACGGGTTGACACTGCTGTACCCTCGGACTGCAGGGCAGCTTGAACTTGTTTGGATGTTAGTCGAGGTTCTTTATCCACCATGCGCACAATCTTGCGTTGAAAGCTCTCGTCAATTTTTCTTTTCCGTCCACATCTAGGGAGGTTAGCCACAGTGCCATTGGCTTTAAACTTCTTGATGACACTGCGCACGGTAGACACAGGAACATTCAGGTCTTTGGAGATGGACTTGTAGCCTTGAGATTGCTCATGCTTCCTCACAATTTGGTTTCTCAAGTCCTCAGACAGTTCTTTGGTCTTCTTTCTTTTCTCTATGCTCAATGTGGTACACACAAGGACACAGGACAGAGGCTGTGTCAACTTTAATCCATGTCAACTGGCTGCAAGTGTGGTTTAGTTATTACCAACACCTGTTAGGTGCCACAGGTAAGTTACAGGTGCTGTTAATTACACAAATTAGAGACGCATCACATGATTTTTCTAACATTGCCAATACTTTTGTCCACCCCCTTTTTTATGTTTGGTGTGGAATTAAATCGAATTTGGCTTTAGGACAATTATTTTTGTGTTTTTTCATTGAAAACAAGTTAAATGAAGATCATACCAAAGAATTTGTGATTGCAATCATTTTCAGGAAGAAACTGAGTATTATCTGACAGAATTGCAGGGGTGTCAATACTTTTGGCCACAACTGTAGCTCCGATTTCCCTGGCCCTGCAAACCTGATGGACGTATCGACAGAAGCAAATAAATAGTAAAATGATTTTTATATTACTGGATTACTTTTAGTTAAACAATAAATCTTACCACAGAGAAAGTATCTGAAGCCGGCTATACACATGAGATAACTGTCGGCCAGACAATAATATCTCCTGATTCCCCCCTACACACAAGCGTCGGCCAAGCATTCATGTGTTTTCAATGGGGATACAGGAGAAAATCATTTCCAGATTCCTCTAGCAGAAAATTTTCTCTACCGAAAACAACTGTAACGACGACTGAAATTCTAACGACCTTCTGATTCTAATGAGCCGAGAGCGTACGTCAGGGAAGAGTTAGGAGGACCCAGTGGCGTAACGTCAGGCCCTTGGGCCCCGATGCGAAAGCTCCAACGGGGCCCCCAATTATTGCAAATCTTTAATACCGTTAGTCTTTTTCTATGGGCCAAAGGGACTTTTGGGACCCCCCTAGGCTGCAGGGCCTAGGTGCAATCGCAACCCCTGCACCTGTTGTACTTACGCCCCTGTGAGGACCCCATTCTCATCCGATGAACAGCTAGGCCCTCTGAAGTAGGTGAATTCAGCTGAATTTACGGACATCAAAGTTGAGGCCTAGACAACAACTTTACTTATGAATGACCAGAGACATTAGAAGTAACAGTTATCCTGTGTGACATAAACAAAAGGTGGGAAAGAGGGGACAGGATTATCCTAACAGGACACAATTTCTGTTTTGTTTGTTTAATTCACGATAAATGTACGGTAGTTTTATTGCAAAAAAATGAAACAGTTTGTCAATACAAAATAACTGTTCTAATGATATACAAGTGCTCCGTGTGGCTGAGCGGTTCAGTGCACCTTCCCACCTTCTTATTTCCTATCTACAGTATTTCGGTCTCCCTCTTATCTTATGGACAGCTTTTATTTTGCAAGACTCAGAGAAGGGAGGAGAAATAGTGAAGTATGAAAAAATGTTAACTCATCTGTTCATGCAATGGTTTCCTTGTTCTTATTGGAATGTGCAAATTTTAGATTCAGAATGAGGACAACAAAACCATGAAGGAAGTCAAAGCCCATTCACATTCTCTCAGCTTCAAGTTAGCTGGAACAGCTTCTCCGCAGTCTTCAAGGAGTGCACACTGATGTAGGCTGCTTTGCCTTTGTCCGACTCATGCCAAACTGAAATGGGTTGAGGTCGAGTCGTTGTGGAGGCCATGTCATCTGACACTACAGAATTTCCCCATCTTTCACATAGGCATAAACAACTTGGAGGTGTTTTTTTTTTAGATCATTGTCCTCTTACAACATAAATGATGCCCCATTAAGTGAAAACCAGATGGGAAGGTATGTTGTTTCACAATTCTATGGTAGCCATAAGGGCTGAGTGTGCTTTGAAGTTTTATTTTTTACTCATCAGATCACAGTGAAGACTTTCACTGATTCAGTCGTTTTGTTACTTGTCCAAAACAAGTCTCTTCTTTATGGTCCTCAGTATTGGTTTCTTTGCAGCAATTTAAATATAGAGGCCTTCTTCTCACAGTCTCTTCTGGACAGTTATCTGCTACTTAATGTCTATGCATCATGTATGCGACCTGCTGTCTGAGGGGCTGTCTATTTGCAGTTTTTGAGGCTGGCAACTATGATGAATTTATCCTGTGCAGCAAAGGTAATTCTTGGTCTTCCCTTCCTCAGACAGTCCTCATAGCAATTGATAGTTTTGATCACTGCACTTAAGGATGCCTTCAAGGTTTTAGCAACCTTCCAGATTAACTTGCCTTCATGTCTTATCTAATTGAAAATTGTTTGTCTATACTTAGTTGAGTGGTTTTTGCTGTATTCTGATTGAAAGCAGCACTCCATCATTTTTTATTGTATCTCTAGAAAATTCTTTCAATGCAAGTCTGCTGCCCCCGGTCTGATACTCACCTTCTAACGGCTTCACTCGCTAATTCTGTCTCTTCATCGGGCACTGACGAAAATTAATCTGCCACCATGCTAGAGTGTTTCATGGAGCACACCGGAGGTCACTTTTTAATACATCTCTATCGGAGTCTCGTTCTGACTTTCTTAGAGATGCATTGAGCTTTTGTGACATAACTTCTGATTTCCTGCCAGTTAGAAGCTACCTACAGTCACAAGATGGCATAGCGGAATTGAATTATCATCTGTTATGGTACCTTTACACGCCGCTACAGGATGGTGGAAACAACCGGGTAGATGAGACAAATGTATCTTGCACCGCCAAATCAACCCGAGGTAGCGGCGTTTAAAGACGGTTGTTTCCACCCGTCACTTGCGGCACCTGTTTCAGAGCAGTGCTCTAAAACAGGTTGATTTCAACCCGCTGGTTACGGCATGTAGCGCCGTGTAAATGACGAACAGGAGGCTTGTTTCGACACCTTAGTTATCTACCTGGGGCGTGACACAGCCTCCGTGAAACCACCCCCCTTCAGCGATCATTGGAGGAAGATCCTGCGTTACGATTGGTAGTCGCTGCATAGGGCGGCATATTGAAGGAGCTGACCAGTCACACTACACAATTGTTCGAGCGTCATGTATTAGTCAGCCTCCTGCGCTGGCTGCCCAATCATGATGCTATTGCTTTGTCCTATCAGCGTACGAAATTCTCGTAATCCACAATTCTGGCACGCCTATGTGTTGTCCCTGCTGCACCAGGTCCTCCCATATTACCTTCTGTTACGGCGTGTAAATGAAGTAAGGTGCTCTACAGAAGGTTACTTTAGGCACCCGGCGGTGCATCCAGAGATAGATTCAACCTTCTGTAGTGCACCTTATAGCGGCGTGTAAAGGTGGTGCGGGTACCGTTTTCAACCGTTTGTGCGTGCTCGTGCACGTGAAGCACCCGGTTGTTTCCACCATCCTGTAGCGGCGTGTAAAGGTACCTTAAGAGATGAAGACACTGAAAGTGAGTACATCACTGGGAGCAAGGGGGTTACATTTAAAGTGCCACTCCAGTTCTGAAAAAAAAAAACAGAAAGCTGGAGTAGTGCTTTAAAAGTTATGAAATGAGGCTCAACACTGTATGGAACTGTGTAGAAAAACTGTCTCTAAAAAACACCAGATGGTTGCAAACACTTTCTGAAGGCCATGGATTCTACAGGGTGGGACATTTATATGGATGAACCTAAATAAAATGAGAATAGTTGGTGATATCAACTTCCTGTTTGTGGCACATTAGTATATGGGAGGGGGAAAACTTCCAGATGGGTGGTGACCGTGGCAGCTATTTTAAAGTTGGACATTTTGGATCCAACTTTATTTTTTTTAATGGGAAGAAAATCATGTAACACATCAAACTTATTGAGAATTTAATAAGAAAAACAATGGTGTGCTTGGTTTTAACGTAACTTTATTCTTTCAATAGTTATTTACAATTTTATGACCACTTATAAAATGTGTTCAAATTTGCTGTCCATTGTGTTGGATTGTCAATGCAACCCTCTTCTCCCACTCTTGACACACTGATAGCAACATTGCAGAACAAATGCTAGCACAGGCTTCCAGTACCCGTTGTTTCAGATGCTGCACATCTCGTATCTTCACAGCATAGACAATTGCCTTTAGATAAGTGATGAGGCAAACTTTTTTGTGAATGGTGAAGTTAACAAAACCACCACTATTGGTCTGACACTAACCCAGAGTGGATAGATCCCACCAAGACTGCTGGAGCACAAAAATTGATGGTATATTATGACATATGGGGTACAAAGATAGAGGAGCCATTCTTCACATGTTTGTTATCTCTACATTTCTTGCGTCAAAGGTTCCAATAACTCTGGTAATTTTGTCTGTTTTTTTAGGTTTTGGCACTAGAAGGGATTCCCTATTGCAACATAGGGCATTTTTATAGGCTTTTTTCAGGACATCCGATGGATATCCTCTATCCAATAACCGTCTCTCTAGATCTTTTGCCTGGATATAAAATGAATTAATATCCCTCTCTTGCTGCCATGTCTTTAAACTTAGTTAGAACAGGAATAAATCCCTAAAAGCCAATGACGATGATCACCCGAGAAGGGTTACCGTATATACTCGCGTATAAGCCGAGTTTTTCAGCCCAAAATTTGGGCTGAAAAGTCCCCCCTCGGCTTATACGCGAGTATATAAAAAAATACCGCCGCAGCCCCGGAGGTATACAGGCCCCCCATCAAGTTCCAGGGCCCCCCTGCGCGCCAGCCTGTAAAGTGAAATCATACTTACCAGTGTCCAGTCGCGCCGTCCGCAGCTGCCGACATGACGATCCCGGGCTCCATTCAGCGTCTTCCGCATTTCCTGTAGTCGCGGGCAATGACATCATTGCCCGCGACCACAGGAAGTCGGAAGCCGGAAGACGCTGAATGGAGCCCGGGATCGTCATGTCGGCAGCTGCGGACGGCGCGACTGGACACTGGTAAGTATGATTTTACTTTACAGGCTGGCGCGCAAGGGGGATGGGGCCCTGGAACTTGATGGGGGGCCTGTATACAGCCCCGGGGCTGCGGCTGTATACAGCCCCGGGGCTGCGGCTGTATACAGCCCCAGGGCTGCGGCTGTATACAGCCCCGGGGCTGCGGCTGTATACAGCCCTGGGGCTGCTGCTGCTGTATATACCTCTGGGGCTGCATATACCTCTGGGGCTGTATATACCTCTGGGGCTGCATAATACCTCTGGGGCTGTATATACCTCTGGGCCTGCATATACCTCTGGGGCTGTATATACCTCTGGGCCTGCATATACCTCTGGGGCTGCATATACCTCTGGGGCTGTATATACCTCTGGGGCTGCATAATACCTCTGGGGCTGTATATACCTCTGGGCCTGCATATACCTCTGGGGCTGTATATACCTCTGGGGCTGCATATACCTCTGGGGCTGTATATACCTCTGGGGCTGCATATACCTCTGGGGCTGCATATACCTCTGGGCTGTATATACCTCTGGGCTGCATATACCTCTGGGGCTGTATATACCTCTGGGCCTGCATATACCTCTGGGGCTGCATATACCTCTGGGGCTGCATATACCTCTGGGCCTGCATATACCTCTGGGCCTGCATATACCTCTGGGGCTGTATATACCTCTGGGCCTGCATATACCTCTGGGGCTGTATATACCTCTGGGGCTGCATATACCTCTGTGGGGGTGCATATACCTCTGGGGCTGCATATGGGGCTGCATATACCTCTGGGGCTGCATATACCTCTGGGGCTGCATATGGGGCTGCATATACCTCTGGGGCTGCATATGGGGCTGCATATACCTCTGGGGCTGCATATACCTCTGGGGCTGCATATGGGGCTGCATATACCGCTGGGGCTGCATATGGGGCTGCATATACCTCTGGGGCTGTATATACCTCTGGGGCTGCTGTATACTACCACTGGGGCTGCTGCTGTATACTACCACTGGGGAGGCTGCTGTATACCTCACTGCTGGGGGTTGTATACCTGTGCTGGAGTCCACCCTCGGCTTATACGCGAGTCAATAAGTTTTCCCAGTTTTTGGGGGCAAAAGTAGGGGGGTCGGCTTATACACGGGTCGGCTTATGCACGAGTATATACGGTAAGTCTTCTAAATGGTGATTAAATGTATCCCATTTAATAAAATATTAAGAAATTAAAAGATAACCTCTTTACACACTGGATAGTTGTACACTGAGGATAGACCAGCTTGTACTTTCTAAAAAGAGGATGGAATTAAATGATGTCAGGAGATGGTTCATGAAGGGTTAATAATATGCTGATTCAATATAGCCTTCATGTAAACTTCTAGTATTTATGTATACAGTCTGTGCACAATATGAATGATGAATAATTAAATTGAATATTTGGTTAAGAGCTGTCACTGGAGTCGAACCTGTGATGGTGACATGTTGTGCTCTAGTGACTGCTCGTTTATACAGAGGCTCCATCCATCCCTAACAAGAGGAAAGCTCTCTGGGAACTCTTGTTTCCTTCTGTGAGCTTCCAGGAGCACATTGATCTCTCCTCATGTGCAATTGATCATAGTTGATTTGATTCAGTTGCTGGAGGTAGGCTCAATAGGGGCTATTTAAGGAAAGCTGGGCTGACTCCAGATCACTCCTACCATGGGGCCACATTGAATCAGTCCACAGGATCTGTAGGTATCTAACCAGTTGCTTGATTAACTATCTTTGACAATCTCCTATGGGAATTTTTCCCTGGTTGCCTTTTTACCTCATTTTAAATAAGGCTTCCTTTTTGTAGGGTTGTGGTCGGTGGTGCTTTGTATTAATGTATCTACAGCCATTGACCATTCTCCTGAAATAATGGGAGTTTGTCATTTAGAAGCGTGTAAGTAATTTTACATCTAGTTACATCTTTTTCTTCAGATCCTTTTTTCAATCTTGTTCAATCTTTTTCATTTTTGTTTTGTAATTTATTGAGTAGATTGAACTGGACTACTATTTGAATTGGCCTCATTGGTGGGATGTCATATTGGTTTTTGGTGTCACCCAGTAAGTACTATGGGAATAAAAAACCCAATTTCTACCCTTAAATACACCTTGCAATAATACCAATTTGAATTTTTAACCCTAGTGCACCTGGTCCAATATCTTATCCCATAAGGACTCTTGGTAGTAATAGCTGGGTCCCTGGGTGTTACAGCTGTAAAAGTATAAGGTAACCCACAGAAAATTGTTAAATGTGTGTATTGACTTGGCTATCTTTCCAGGCTGAAAGACCTCTCCAAAATACTTCTGATTAGCTCGTTGATAATAACAGGGCGAAACGCGTCAAGTTCTGGAGATTTTAAATATTAGGACCTCCGCAAGACTACAAAAAATACTGTGTTATTACCCTAGACCTACTGGGACGCATAAATTGCTCTGCCCTTTGGAGAAACAAATAATGTAACTATAGGATAGCCACCTTAAATGGAGGCACTCCGATATAGATGAATCAATTGTTATTTGTGCTCCTATAGGTTTGAATTTTTGCCTATTATGAACACTGTAATTGTATTTGTGGTTGTCTTTGAGGTTCCTATTTCATGTTGTGAGTCTGGATCCTTTTAAATATTTATACAAATAAAGTTTTGTTTTTTATCCAAACTGTATCCGATTTTGGTATTACTCTTATGGCATCCATATAAATGGCCCACCCTGTACAAATAAAATATTGATGTTTGTATATTTCAATAAGAACAAGGAAAACCATTACATTATTAGCGTGTCCTATATTTGGATAATACTGTAAATATTGATAACATTTTGACTAATACTGTTCATATTGTACTATACAAAGATCCCAAGCGACCTCTTGCTTAAAAACAGTTAAAGGGGTTGTCTACTAGGACAACCCCCTCCATATTTGGCCTCATTAAAAAAATAAAAGCTCATACCTCTCGTGCCAGCACAGTTCCAGAGGTGATGGCGCTTGCACTCCAGAGGCTCATATGGGGTTGTGATGTCACGTGAGCCCCGCACCCAAACATTGCCTACTTCTCTCTACTAGTCTTCGGAAGTATGATTAATTAACAGGAAGTGAGAGTTGCGGCTGCCACTAACTCCCTGTTGTGATTACTTAAACATATAAAGGTGAGGAGAGAGAAATATGAATAAATGCTTTTTTTATTTTAATGGGGCCAAACATGGGGTTTGAGAAGTGATTGTCCTAGCAGTGGAAAACCCCTTTAAGCTTTACAAGACAGATTTCTCGTGTTGTAGGGCATCATTAAAAAGATGAAAAGTAAATTATTTTTTCTGTTCTGAGAATTTTCTTCGTAAATAAGAACACTAGTTCAGTTATTACTTTACATTGTAAACATGCATATGATTTCAGCATTTTTCAATCAGTACAATTAGTTTGTGCATTTTTTAAACATTTTTTTTTATATTTTATAGAAATTATGGTTGAATCCTGGATCATATCTGTCACCTTGCTCAAATGTTTTACTAAATCAACTTAGATTTTTTAGCATGAAACATAATGAAAAGTTATTTGTTTTCCACCTTCAACTAAATCATCAGTTTATCTCACAATATCTGTTCTTTGTATTAAAAACAAGCAGGTTTTGTCTAAAGAGAGACTTGATGTTTGGACAGCTTAAGTTCTTCACTTATGGACAGAGTTCTAGTATAAAATGATTTTGCAGACTTCAGTTTTGATCTATTTTTCACCAGTTTTGTTGAGTTTACCTCCAAGTGTTTGGACCATAGATAACATTATCGTAGTGATAATACAAAAGTCGAAACTGTGAACTTTATATATATATATATATATATTATACATGACTCAGCCATTAGTTCAAGCCAGAGCTTACAGTCATCTATCATTCCTCAGATCCAGTCCATCAGTAGTCAGAGGCTCAGAAGTGATTCATTGTGTTGTAGGGATTTTTATTCGCTTATTTGGATAATAAAAAAATACAAAGTTCTTGCCCGCTACTATGTGTAGCTAAGTCTTGTCGTGTGATTATCTACTGATACTTCAGAGTCTGTGTAAAGACCAGGTCTCATTATTTCTGCAGAAAGGTCTTGTAGAGGCCACATTTCCACCCAGAAAAAGGCAGGTGAGTAAACCTTTCGTCTACTTTTGTTCCCAATTGAACGTCGTTGATTGTAGTTGTTCCAAATCTGACAAATCATTTCCTTGAAGGGTCTCGTTGTTATGGTGTACAAGATGGGGTTCAGGGCACTGTTTATTGGAAGTATGAAAATCACCACCCAAGAACTTATGGAACCTGGAGGAAACAATATGAGATCTGTTAATCTTTAGATGAAAAAGAAGACGGAGACAAGCGCACATGGGGTAGCATTGTTTGATGCAGGTAAAATAGGTCTGAAGGGGGTGCTCACCCGATGGGCTGTGTATGTCACGTCACCAAAAAATGTACATAGCGTAATAATCTCCTGCATTCATATCTGCAGATAGAGGGGTCTCTTCTGCATGTAAATTGGGGAGTGGCTAGGAGGTAGACATTTAGATGACTGCGCAGCTATTTAGACAAAGTAGTTCCATGCTGGTAGGTGTACTTCTAGTAGTCTTTATGCATTTTGGGTTCGCACTAAACCCTTTCTCATAATAAAACTTCTCACAGCAAAACTGTAGTTTTATCAGATCAACCAGCATGGGACTACTCTGTCTATATAGCAGCATATCTAGAAATGTGAGAAAATTGTGCAATAGGGTCTTATCTTTCTATGAAAAGGGTAGTGTAGATGATATATCAGAATCTGCTCACCTAGTCCGTTTTTTTATACCCACAACCAAGTATGTGCGCGAGGGGAAAGCTGCTGCAGGGGCCACACATCCACGGGTCACCGCGGTGCAAGAATTGCTCTGTAGGACGATGTGTCGCATGATCCGCACAGCTGCCAAAGGAACACCAGAACACTGGAGTATCTGGAAATGTAACTTTATTCCTTCAATCCGACGCGTTTCAGAGGTAAACCCAGCTCCTTCCCCTGAGGAAGGAGATGGGTTTATAGTACCTGAGGAAGGAGCTGGGTTTAGCTCCGAAATGTGTCGGATTGAAGGAATAAAGCTACATTTCCAGATACTCCAGTGCTCTGGTGTTCCTTTGGCAGCAGCACGGATTGTGCGACACATCATCCTACAGAGCAATATATAGCAGCATAGTCAGCTAAACGTCTACCTCCTAATCACTCTCCAATCTCTAGAGTTTGTTATATGAAGATATTTAACACATTAAAATTCACAGAAAACAACACATTTACAGTGAAACAATTTGATTTATTTCTCTCGTTGTACCTATTCTGTTAATACAGGAGTCCCCAACTTTTCTGACCCTGAAAGCCACATTCAGCTCTGAAAGATGGTTGCAAGCCACATTAAACTCTGAGGAAGGGTGATAAGTCCGCCTCCCTCAGCAGTGACACCAGAAGCTTCTATTACCAGTATAAAGACAGCCAAAACTTGTCCATTGAAATCAAACTGAAGCAGTACACGAAGATCCAGGTGTTCCTATATTACCCTCACTCAGATCTGTTCTATGTGGGGTTACTCACAAACGTCACCATCTGGAAATTTGCTCTTCATGGCTGTTTGCTATACCTGGTGCCAGGGCTGTGGAGTCGGAGCCGGTGTCCATTTTAGTGGAGTTAGAGTCGGTATAAAATGGACCAGCTCCAACTCCTGAAATATATAAATTAACTAGACATGTGCACAAGGCCATCGCATCGGGAGGTCGGTGATGTCATGATGGGGGTGGGCTCTGTGGTGCTGGGGGTAAAGACTGTCTCCTCCCCTGTGCTCTCTCTCCCTTGTCCGCTCTCTCTCCCCTATGCACTGTATCTCCCCTCTGTGCTGTCTTCTCCCCTCTTTGATCTCTCCTTTGAGCTGTCTCCCTCCTGTGCACTCTTGCCTCCCCCTGTGCACTTTTTCCCCTGTGTGCTCACCCCCTGTGGGCTATCTCTCCCCCTTGTGTTGTCTTCTCCCTTTGTGCACTCTCTCCCCTGGGTGCTCTCTCTTGTCTCTTCTAACATGTGCTCTCTCCTTTGAGCTGTCTCCCCCATGAAGTCTCCTTCCACCCATGCACTCTCTTTCCCCTGTGTGCTGTCTTCTCCCCTCTTTGCTCTCTCCTTTGAGCTGCCTCCTCCTTTGCACTCTCTCTCCCCCTTTGCACTCGCCCCCTGTGGCTGTCTTCCCCACTGTGTACTCTCTCCCCCCTGTTCTGTCTTTTCCCCTTGTGAGCTCTCTACTCTGTGCACTCTCACTTTTTTGACCTGTCTCCTCCCAGTGCACTCTCTCTCCCCCTTATGCGCTCTCCCCCCTGTGCTCTCGCTCCCCTGTGCGCTCACCCCCAGTGGGCTGTCTTTCCCCTTGTGCACTCTCTCCCCCTGTGTTGTCTTCTCCCCTCGTGAGCTCTCTACCCTGTGCACTCTCTCCTTGTGTGCTCTCTCCTTTGACCTCCCTGTGCACTCTCTGTCCCCCTTGTGCACTCTCCCCCTTGTGTGCTCTCTCTCTCTCGACCCTGTGCTCTTGCTCCCCTGTGTGCTCTTTCCTTTGAACTGTCTACCCCTGTGCACGCTCCCTGTATTCTCTCTCCCTCCTGTGTGCTCTCCCTCCCCCTGTGTGCTCTCTTCCATCTGTGTGCTGTCTCTCCCCTCCCTGCGCTGTCTTCTCTCTTCTGTGCACTCTCCCTGGAACTGTTTCCCCCCTTGTACGCGCTTTCCCCTCTGGGATGTCTTTCTCTCCCCCTGTGCAGTCGTCTTCTCCCCTCATGTGCTCAGTCTCTTAACTTTGAGCCCAGGTGTCCAAATATGGTGGCGTAAGTGTGCATGCGAGTGCCGGGTCATGCCACCGCTATTATTGTGTACCCAGGTGTCCAAAAATAACGGTGGCATGAGTAAGTGTGCATGCGCCCACTGGATATGTGCATGTGCACTTACTGAGGCGCGTGATAGCTGGACATCTGTACGCCAGAAGTTAGACGGGACACCGCGATTATATAAGCAAGTTGGGTACAGTAGTTAAACATAGTATGTGCTGAATATTATTATTAGTATGAATTATTATGTCCTATATAAATAGCATGAATATTGTATCATAATAAAGATTAAAAACATGATGTTCACATTGTACTAGAATAAATTTATCACTGAAACATGAGCCATGTATGAGGGTGTCGGAGTCTGAGTCGGATTTAGGGAAATTGAGTAGTCAAAGTAGGAGGTTTGGCTTACCAACCCCACAGCCCTGGCAGAAAGCTGCGAGCCACTCATCACAGGCATGTGAGCCACATGTGGCTCCCAAGCTACAAGTTGGGGACCCCTGGGTTAATATATCACGTGAATAAATGAAATAAGCATTCATTCTTCCCCACCCTTCCCCTATGGGTCCACAATTTTGCTTGCTTCTTTCAAGCACACATATTTACAGGATTGCCCTTAACAGACACTAAATTAGAAAATCAGTTTGGATTATAGAAGTGATTGGCATATTAGATATGTCGGAACAGAAATATTTTCACCAAATGACAATTTTTCTAGCTTTTGATAAAGCCAGGTTTCACAATGGGATGGCTGTGAAGGTTTACCACATACCCCATTTGCAGGCCCCTCTTCACCTTACAAAGCCTAATGAGACCTGTCTTGCTTTGTGCAGTATATATCAGGGATTCTTATCTTTTACTTTTCCTGATTCCATATAGTGACATCCAGAAAAATAGTAAACCTCGCCGTATACGGTTATTCATGATGATACAGTATCACATCAGTCACAGATCACTATACACTTTACCAGCATATACGTTAATTGAAAATAAAACATGCAGTGTAAGAAGGGTCTTTCAAATATGCATAGTGCCTTAATGGTTAATACTGCAGCCTTACAGAGCTGGGGTCCTGGGTTCAAAACCCACCAAGGACAACATCTTCAAGGATTTTTATGTGGGTTTCCTCCGGTTTCATCCCACACTCCAAAGACATACTAATAGGATGTTTAGATTGTGAGCCCAAATGGGGACAGTATTGCAAATGTATGTAAAGGGCTATGGAATTAATAGTGCTATATGAATATATATATGACCATTTTTACCTTTTGCATCTTTAGGTTTTTGCTCTCAATCCACAGCAAAACATATGTGACAATTTATTGTTATAGGACTCGCTGTTCATGAATTCAGTACAATGTTGCAAGATTGTCATTCTTAGATTTCATGAATAATTATGAAATTTATGAAAATATTTATCTTCGTAAGTTGGACATCAGCTTTGTAATGTCTCAGTTCTTGCCTATAAAGAACTTGTAATATGAACATAATAATGGGGACATTTTTTTTAACTTGAAAAGTAGCACCGGCAACCTGGTGTAAGAATCAGATTTATTTATACCAGCTCATTGTGCCACTTTAGAATGCACATTGGCACGTTATCTTGGTACTACAGGCAGTATTATTCCTGGCTGTTCCATATATTGATTTTAATGTATTCCACCTGGGAGCTTTCAAGATAAAACTATTATAATGCACAATTCAAGTCATTACTAGTTATCTCTTTAATATTCATATAATTCTTAGGATTTGAGGTTACATTTGGAAGCTTATACATTAGCTATAAAGAAATGTCATGAAATGGCTTAGCCTGAAATTAGAATTTCAGATTTTTCATTGATAAAACAGGAGGTATAAATTATGGGTTCTTAAAGACTCCAACAACCGTCCCTTCATACATAGAGCTTTGTTTACATTAATACATTGTCCATTAAAGGAAGTATTTAATTTTCTCATACCAAGACCTCTGTGCATGGAATCTCTCCTAACACAAACCAACTCACATTTGTCAGGTCTGGTAGTTTTGCATTCGAGCAGGTCCATCGCACTCCTGGATGTGCACTGGCTTCCCGTCAGGTCGCCCGTAACTGTCCATGAGGGCAGGTGCTTGCTCTAACCAGGTACTTCATTCCTGGTATCGCTGGGAGGCAGGACACCGCTGATTCCATTGATTGTGTCACTCAGGCGCTCCGGGACGCCAGGTGTCCTGGTGATAGCTGTTGCCAGTGGATACAGGATGTGGTGTCCTTTGGGACAGTCAGATGGTGGGAAGTTCCCTCCACTTCCCACTCTGACTCTGCTCCTTTGGTTCTGTGGACAGAGGGCGGAGAATGGGTGTTGCCTTAGTTATGGCAGGTGATCGCTGAGAAGCAGTTTTGAACTTACCACTTCCTCTCCAGAGTTGCTGATTAATTCAGTTCCGTGTGGTGGTAAGGTCAGGGCTTCACTGCTGCTGAGGTTTGTTTGTCTTGGTCTCAGTGTTTGGTGCATCACTGCTTTCGCTTAGTTTGTGTTTGCATAATGTTGTTCTTCTGGTTTGTTTGACCTAACTGCTGCTGTGTGTCCAGTCACCATGCTGCTCACCACCTGGAAGGGCTCTGCTGAAGGTCTTGCCAGGACCGGGAGGTGGGTGAAAAGTATACCCGGCCCTCAAGGTGCACGGCAGTGCGATGGCTATCGCCAAGTGTGACCAACACAGTGCACTTGCTGGCATGCAGCTGGTCAATCCACCATCACACAGTGTTACATATTTATCAGCCCAAAATTGAATGGATCCAGCCGGACAGATGGAGGAGCAGATGCCGAATCTGCTGACCATGTTACAAGATCCAGCTACTACCATTCTTAGACTCTGGTTCAGTAAGCTGCTGTAGCACTCCCTCTTGGAGTAGCCACAATATCCCCTGTACCAGCCCCTGAGTTGGGTGCTGAGGCATCTCCTGAGCCTAAGGTTCCTACAACAGTATTCTCAGGTGACCGTAAGAAATTTTTTAATTTCCATGAATATTGTAAATTGTATCTCTAGCTCAGACCCATTTCTTCAGGGAATAAGAGGTCCTTGGTGTGGCTGGTTATTTCTTTACTTAGGGGAGATCCCGAGACATGAATGATTCCCCAACCTGTAACTCTGTTGAGGAATTATTTAGAGCTGTGACTCATTCATGACAAACCAAACAGAGTCGCCATTGCTGAGTCTAACCTCAGAGCACTTGTTTAGGGTAACCTCCATGCAGAAGAATATTGGTCTCAATTCAGATAGTGGTCCATTAAGGTGGGGTGGAATGATGTTGCCATGTGGAGCATGTTTTTAGATAGACTGGCGGATGCCCTAAAAAACATGATGGCACACCATTCTCTATCCAAAGTACAGAGGGCGCCATGACTCTTGCCTTACGCCTGGACAGGGGGACACGAGACCGGCTAAATGATAAAGCCTCTACTAGGAGAGTGCTGCCCACTCTGATAATACCTTCATCTTCAGGGGAGCAGCCAATGCAACTAGGAAAAGTGGCCGCTCACATGAGTAAAAACAAAGCCGATGGGAAAAAAGATAATGCCTGTTCTGCGGATCAGCTACACACCTGGTGTGGGACTGTCTTTGTCTAGATTAGCCAGGAAACAACTGCGTCTACTTGGAATAGGGGCTCCCCAACTAAGTGTGCAGGTACCCATATTGAAAAAAGTATTTTTTTTCTTTATCTTGGCTTTTCTGGAAGGGAGGTCAAGGGTCATGCTTTTGTTGATTGCGAGGCAGAAGTAAATTTATTTTTCTATGGTTAAAACCTTGGAGACTCTCCTCAAGGCTTTTAAACCAACCATTAAGCTTACCTCACTTGACAATTCCCTGCTTTACCAGCATGTTGAAACCTGCACTGATAGTACTGTATCTCCTCAGGTGGGGTGTCTCCACAAGGAAGAGATAACCTTTTTAGTTCTTCAGGCCCTTACATCCCCTGTGGTTTTTGGTCTGCCCTGACTCATACAACATAATCCCCACATTGATTGGGTTAGTGGGGATGTCATTGGTTCGGGGGAGGATTGTCAAATGCTTCCAGGAAATTTATTGTGTGGAGTGTTTCTTGAATTTCTTGAAGTGTTATCTGAAGAGGGGAGAAGTGTTGCCTCCTCATTGACCCTATGACTGCAAAATACAATTGATTTCTAATGCCCCACTGCCTAAGGGTAAAATATTTCATCTTTCGGAACCCGAGAGGGTAGCCATGAGGGACTATATTAAAGAAAATGTGGCTAAAGGTTTTATCCACCCCTATAAGTCCCCGGTGGGAGCTGGCTTCTTTATTGTGTCCAAAAAAGATGGTGGGTTAAGGCCATGTATTGATTATCAGTACCTTAATAAGATCACGGATTGGAACCAGTATCCTCTTCCTCTTATACCTGACTTGTTTAATCAACTTATTGGGGCCAAGATATTTACTAAATTAGATGTTAAGGGAGTCTATAACCGTGTCCGCATCAAGTCAGGGGATGAGTGGAAGACTACCATCAAAACACCCAAAGAATATTATGAGTATCTGGTTATACCATTTGGTCTGTGCAATGCTCCTGTAGTGTTTCAGGCATTGGTGAATGACATCTTCAAAGATATTTAGTTTTTTTTATTGTTTATATTGATCACATTCTAATTTTCTCCAAAGATGTATTGTCCTATAGGGACCATGTTCGTATGGTAATTAATAGACTCAAAGATAATTTTTTTATATGTAAATCTACCCAAATATTCCTTTGATGTTGAGGTTGGATTTCTTTGGGTAGTTTTGTCGTCCACTGCTTTTCATGAAAATCCCGCTAAGGTCCAAGCCTTATGAAACTGGGTCCAACCCAAAAACCTGAAGGTCCTTTTGAAACCTTTTTTGAAGGTTTTTGGGTTTTGCAAACTATTACAGGAGATTCATTATGAGATTTTCTAAAATTGTTAAAACCCTTACAGACATTTCTCGCAAGAAAGCAGAAGTGTCTTGGTGTGGGTTGAGGGCCATTTCTTGCCTCTGCCCCGACCCTGGTTTAGCCTGACCTCGATAGACCATTTGTGGTGAAAGTGGATGCATCAGAAACTGCAGTAGGGGTGATACTATCCCAGGTATCTGCTTCTCTCACTCATATTTGGCATTGCGCCTTTTTCTCTAAGAAATTTTCACCTACTGAATTAAATTATGATGTTCGTAACCGGGAATTGTTGGCCATTAAATGGGTTCTTGAGGAATGGAGACATTTCCTAGAGGGGCTAGTTTGTGGTGCTCACAGACCAGTAGAATCTAATTTATATGGAAAATGATGTTAGGCTTAATCCTAGGCAGGCTAGATGGGCTATTCTTTTCACATTTTCATTTTTCTATTACCTGTATCCCTGGGTCTAATACTCTTGTGTGTATGTCCTCTCTCACAGTTTATGCCCAGTCCAGCAGGAGGAGGCTTCCCCCATAAATTTTCCAGAGAATGGTGGTTGCAACTGCTAATGTAAAATGGGAGATTGTTAAATTGCATCATTTGGCCCCCTCCGATACCCTGAGGGACAAATTGTTTATGCCTGGTAATTTTAGACTTTGTATTTTCCAGGACTGTCACAATTCCATTTTGGCTGGTCACCCAGGGGTTAAGGGAACCACACACTTGTTTAAAAGGGGGTATTGGTGGCCTTCCTTGTGCCTGGATGTAGAGACCTTCGTTCAGCACTGTGAGATATGCGCCAGGAGTAAGGTGCCGTGGTGTGCTCAGGCTACCATTTCAAATTCTTGATTGACCCCAGTCACACACTTCAATGGATTTTATTACTGAGCTTCTGGCCTCTGATAGTATGATCATTTGGGTTATCGTTGACCATTATTCTTGCCAGTATCATCTCATTCCTCTTGCCAAATTACCTTCCTCTCATGACATGGTGAAAATAATTATTAATAATGTGGTCAGCTTACATGGTGTCCCTGTTACTACAGTGTCCGATCGAGGTTCACAGTTTATCTTCAGGTTTTTTCAGGCTTTCTGTAGTTAGATTGGACCATAATTATCTTTCTCCACGGCGTATCATGTCTAATGGTCTTTCGGAGAGACCTAACCAGTCTTTGGAAACCTACTTTAAATGATCCTGTTCTAAAAATCATCTTGAATGGGGGTTTATTTAGCCTTAGCAAAGTTTGCCTTTAATAATAGGACTCATAAGACGTTGGGTACGTCTCCCTTCTTTTGTAATTTTGGTTTTCATCCCAGGTATCCAGCTTTTCTCCAGGGGTGGGAGGAGATTCCTGGGGTTTCTGAGATCACATACAAACTAAAAGCGGTTTAGGAGGAGATTCGCCGACAGCTTCAGAAAGCATCTGCTGGACAGAAAGTTGTGGCTGATAAACACCAGTATGAGTGGGAGGAGTTGGTGGTTGGGGATCTGGTGTTGGTGTCCATGAAGAGCTTGAAACTCAAGGTACCCTACCCTAAGCTTGGGCCTTGGTTTATCAGACCTCTTACCATCTTAGAGTTGGTCAACCCGGTCATTTTTAGAGTTAAACTCCCTGTTAGCATAAGCCCTAACATCTTTCATAGGTCCCTCCTTAAGAAAGCTAAAAGATCCTATGTAGATGAATGGGGCTCTTCTGGTTCCATTTAAAATAAAAGTGCTCAGGATACCGATTCTGATAAAGGGAATCTGAGAGTTGTATAATGTAGCAAAGTAGACCCTGATTCACTTAGTTTACTGGGTGCAGCAGTTGTGACATTCAAAGTTTTTTAGATGTAGCAGACCTCAGAGAGCTAACCCCACCCACACTATAGTTTCCTGTGTACATTGTTTAGCGACTGTGATCTCTTAATCACTGCTGGGGGCGCGGTTGGACCAGGTCTCACGTGGGATCTAGTCAGATCAAAAATCCTAATAAGTGGCACATCCCTGAAATCTGTGTCTCAGCCCATACCTCATGCTGTCCTTACACAGCAAAAATTTGCTGATAGATTCCTTTTAATTTGTCCTGTTTGTACTAAACAGAAAAATAAACGGGCATGTCAACAGAGCCTTACTCAAATCTCCAAGGATGAGCATTGGTATTATACTCTCTGGACAACACTCATTAGCTGCATGGATGTCTTGTCTCAGAGATGATCAAACATAATGTTGTGGAGAAGGGATAATAGACAACAGGACTAATCAAGGAATTCCATAGTAAAATTTAGGATGGGACCACATTTATATTTCTACAGTATTACATCTATAATAATTTCTACCAGTGCACTATGTCTAAGTGGAAATGGACTACCTTAGTTTTTGGGTCCCATAGTAGCTTATTTGCCTAATACCCTGGTAGCTTCTTCTATGTTGGATATGAAAGAATTTTTTTTAAGGGATGCAGTCATTCCCGTCTTTTTGAGTGCAATAAACCTTAGTTGTAAGAAGGTTACTTGTATTACAGTCAGGGCTGTGGAGTTGGTATGAAATATCCAACTCCGACTCTTCAATTTCCCTGAATCCGTTTCTGACCACCAAAATGGACACCGACTCCGACTCAACGACTCTTACTCCAGAACCATGGCTATTGACTATGGCATGTCACTAAGTCAAACATCGGACTCCGGCTCCTCAATTTCCTTGGATCTGACTCCGATTCCAAGCAAAATGGACATTGACTCCACAATTCCAACTCTGACTCCGAAGCCCTGATTGCAGCAATGCTTCATGGATTACAGACACTATTAGGCTAGCCGTGGAAAGTGACAGAGAGTGGAAGGAAAGTCACTTGGTTAATTCTGAATATTTGATACTACCAAACAAAGGTCACTGGTTTAATAAAAAAAATTACACCCACCTGGTATCTCAACTTGGAGCAGGGATAAAAGTTTAAGAATGAAAATAGGAATCCAGCACAGGGCATCTGTGAATACGATGAAGAAGAACCTCTTAGCTAAGGTCATTTCTTTCTTGATGTGGTTGTGGATTTCAGTTGCCATAATTGCAGTTTTGTGGATACTATAGAACATACTGCTATAGGAAAACACAATGATGATAAATGCTGCCAAGTTCACACCTGTTGGGACAAGCACAACAAAGCTACATTGAGTCTTGGGCTACATTTACGTGATATTCAGCGTGTGAGTATAAAATGTATGTATTGAAAAAAAAAAAGAATACAGATAGTGTGAAAACTATGTGACGTGATCAAAAAATTGAAATGTGTCCTCTGGAGAGCTGGACTTGTCAAGGAGGATTGCCAACACAATATATTGTAAAACTGAAAAACTATAGGCAGGTATAGGCAGAGCTATGGTCTTGAGAAGGGAGGTTTTATTATATTTACACAAAGTTTTAAACAGTTTGGCCAAATGTATGCCAAAGACAATCTTTTTTGCACATGCTTTCTGTATAACCAGACGCATAGAAGCCAGTGGTACCATTTCTGGCAAAAAGTGATAGGGTTGCCACATTCCTCTGAGCACAGCTGCCCCTTTATTTTAGTAGTCAGCTGTGTTAGGCTACGTTCACATGTTCAGTTTTTGGTCAATTCTTCACATCAGTTATTGTAAACCAAAACCAGGCCACGTTCACACATTGAGTATTTAGTCAGTAGTTTCATTAGTATTTATAAAGCCGGCTTCACACCACGGTGTAATCCGGTCCGGGGCTGTCCAATGTGAATCGGACAGCCCCGGACCCATTTTGCAAACAGAACCGGAGGGCAAATATGCCCTCTGGTCTGGTTTGCAGCCGGATGCCTCTGATCGCAGCCGCAGCTGCTGAAATTTCGAGATCGCGGGTAGCAGGAAGCTAGCCGTGGTCCTGAAAGCTCAGCAGGGGTCAGCTGGTGGTGCTGAAGTTTAGCAGTGCTCGCTGCTAAACTTCAGCAGCTGGCGTTCGGTTCCTGGATCCGATATTTTTGTCGGACCTGGTTGATCCGGCGCCATAGATCCCATGTTAGAGGCAATCCGGATCGCACCGGATTTGGAAGGATCCGATTTGGGCAGATTTTCAGAAAATTCGGCAGAGGAAAATTCAAATTCACCCGGCTCCTCTCGGACAGATGGAAACCAGATGGCACATAGCTGCCATTCGGCTCCATCTGGCCCCATAGGGCTGTATCATGTCAAAATCGGATCCAGGGCTGTCTGGTTTATACCGGACAGCTCCGGACCTGATCAAACCGTGGTGTGAAGCTGGCCTAAGCCAAACCCAGGAGTGGAACAATCAGAAGGAAAGTATAATAGAAAGACATCACCACTTCTGTATTTTTCATCCACTCCTGGTTTTGACTTACAAAAACTGATGTGAAAAACTGACCAAAAGCTGAACATGTGAACATAGCCTTAGAAGAACCTACAACAATCACAAATTCATGGCAAATACTAGCAATATGCAGTCAAACATTAATCCAAGCGTTGAGCAAAAGGATTTGTGCTGTCCTAGTCTGGTCTCCAGTCCAGGAGAAGCTGGTCAAATGTAGTCTTTACTTCTACAGACAGCATCTTGTGCATCGCTTGTGCTTACTAGACCTTGATGATATCAACCTGTGTAACCTGATGCTGGGCCTAGGATGCCAACAACAGTAGGGAAGACTCACTTTAAAGGATGCAGCAGATTTCAGGACTCGGCACCAGACTAGGGCAATGACAATCTGTTTTGCTCTAATTATGATTAAATTGTTCATACACCAAGGATCCTAATCTATTGTGCAAGGGAATTCAAGCCCCTAGCAAGACAAAGAACAGGCATGTTGTATTTTAACTAGTCAGAAGTGTTCCACAGTGACTTTCCATACTCTTCCCATTGGGATCTGATCTGAGTATGCAAGTATATAGGGAAGATCAGGGAACATAAGTGTGGCATGTGAATGTGTAGCATTAGTTATAATAACCATATTGCAATAATTCTCAGCTTGAAATATACGTTGTTGCTAACAATATGCAGCATTGCGTTTACCTGCACTCTCCTGATAAACCAGCTTTTAACTATATGATTTCTATGTAACCTACAGTATGAATACTTTTTAGATATCTCTTGCCTCCTATTAATTCCCACCCCAGGTCTGTGAGTCGGTAAGGAAATTTTCCCAGGAAAGCCTGTGATAAGGAATCCAGATCCTGATCAAAAAATTTCTTTTAAAGCTACTCAAAAGATTATGGTTTTACCTTGAAGTGAAGCGGCTAAGCCTTCAGAAGTCGTGCATGAAGCACTGGGCTAGTTCTGATAGCGAGCACAGCTATGACCCCCTTATCATTTTGGCACAGGCTGAAAGCTCTGACTATGAAAGCACAAAGCAAAGTATTTACAGCAAAAATGCAGCCATGTAAACATGTAGAGGGGAATATTTCTGGAATCTTCCAATGCAGTGTAGTAGTAGTTTTGTAATATGCATAGTCAAGGAGATCAAGCTAAGACTATCGGATATGTATGAATAGTAATACATGGTGTGTACAAAATTTATTAGGCATTTTACCAACCTACTTTGCAAAAGGTGTAAAGTTTGATTTAAAGTTGTGCTGTATATTTATGCCTGCTATAAGTTGGCTGAGGCTGAAGGTACACTGTGCGAGGGACTCACGCGAGTGCAATGCGAGGGAAACTCGCATTGCACTCGGACCAGTATTGCCCTATCAGGTAGGGCAGACTTGTGCGAGTCCTACGCACAGAAGTCGCATTGCGAGTCAGAAGCGAGTTCAGTCGCAGCACGCAGCCCACGATTCGCACGTGCTAGAGGGCAATGCAAGTCTATGGGGGCGAGAAAATCTCGCACCCATACAGCACACGGTGCAATAGTCGCACTCGTGTTTCAAATATACCGCAGTGCCGTTACAGTAACCAATCATCTTGTACCGCTATGACAGCAGCTGTAAAGGATGATTTGTTAAAAAACAGATGAATAGTCAAATTTAATGATTTCTGGGCCTTCTGTGGCTATTAACCTCATCAGCAGCCTCTGCTCGGCATGTCTGCACAGAGGCTGCTGATGCGGCACATAACCCGGTGTTCGCGGGGTTAATAACATGCTGATGTGGTGGCAGCATGTGTCAAGACAATGTCTTCACTCTCTTGACACATGGTGTCATCACACCATGTGTCTGCAGGGGTTAACACCTAAGTAAAATTTTAGCTGCTAATTGTCGGGTAAATTTTCTGAACATCAGAAGCCGATGGCGGGTCAGTACGCAATTAGCATACTGTACATTGGTACAGGCTCCTGCATGGAGCTGTGCGAGGTGCTGTACGCTATTTACGTACAGCCCAGACCCGGCATCTTCTTGTCTGTGCTGTCCGAGGTACTGTAATGACATTCATTACAGTATTCTCCGCTCTGTTACTGTGAATGCGGAACTGTCCCTGCTGCCATGGTGCTGAAGACATAGCGGTGGACAGCTCCGCATTTACAATAACAGAGCGGAGAATACTGCAATGAATGTCATCACAGCACCTCGGACAGCTCCATGCAGGCGCCTGTACCAATGCTCAAGTCCTCCGAATCCTCCCCCTTTTACTACTGCCTTCTGAGTGTCTAAGGCTAAGCTCACTTCTCACCCTCCACCTTTCTTTCCTCCGTCCCACTGACTGACTAAGTCCTCCCTCTATCGATTCCGCCCACCGTCCATGGGACCGCGTTTGCTTTTGTGGGTGTCCCGGACTTACCATCCCATTTCCTGAGAACAGGAATACCACACACGTGGATTGGGTGCAGTACCCCTTGTGGCGACCAGACCGCAGGGGTGCCACATTCTCCCTTAGCAAAGATTAGCATGTACTTGTGCAAGTACACGGGTTAAATAGATGTTTTCAAATAGAACTCACATTTTTATATCATGCATGCATAACAGCAATAAAACTTGACAAGAGTGCCCGGTTGGGAGGTTCTTTGCTTAAACGTTACTTAACAAAAACATACTATCTATGATTAAGTAAAATAGTATTGATATAAAAATGAAAGCAAAGTGCAGAGAGTTAGTTCGGCCAGCGTCCCTCACTGGATGTCTCTATAATTGTCTGTTTCAGTGCTTCATCGGAGACCCACTTCCATAAAACCCCCAATGTAGGACCTGGGTAGGTGACAGGACGAGATGGACCAACCTTTTTTCGGCCACACCAAGTGTGTTTTTCTTCGTGGTCAACAGGTTACTTATGCACTGGCTAGTTCACTGTAAAAACATCAGGTCTAAAACCAACAGGGAGCACACCGTAATGTGCCAAGCATGTACAATTAGTCCTGATAATTCATTATCCATGATCAATTCTGTCCATGTTACAACAAACACTCACTCTTAGGGTGCTGTGACACCAGGTGAGGAGCGTGCATGTTTTTGGCGCCATGCCAGCGTCGCCGTCGCATGTGTCTAAAAAGCCAGCGGCGATGCCATAACATGGGAGCCTATGGCTCCCATTGCCTGTGAGATCGCCGTCCCCCGTTTACATGGGGCGATGTGTACACATCGCCCCCGAGTGCTCGCCTGGTTTCAGAGCGCTGCTGTGAAACTAGGCGACCACTCAACTGCGTTGCCCTCGCCTATTCACATTAGGCGACGGATCGGCGATATCGGCGGCAATAGGCCACGCCCCAGCGTCGCCTATAAAATCGCTGCCGAAATCGCCAGGTGTGACGGTACCCTTACACTATGCAGATTTACAATGCATTCTGCCTTCTCTCATCGCTCCCTCTTCAACAGCAGTTCTTTTGGCATCACCACTCTCTCTCCTCCTGGTGACACTGAACAAATATACCTTTTTTACTGGTGTCTGGGTACCCTGCTCATGCACCTTGGGTAGTGAATCACGCCTCTCAGTTGCAGGCTCAGATGCAGCAGCTGATTCAGGGTGCACCCGGTCTTTAAACACCCTTTTCACTCTGAGGGCGTACTGTCCCCGTTCTCCTTCATGCCGGGTGAAGGTGACGATGTCCCCTGGGTACAGATCTTCGCCTTTGTATTCCGCTCCTCCAAGGCCCTTTTTTGAGCTCTCCGTTCGTTCTCTTCAGTCTCCAACCTGGCGACTCGCTGACGAAAATGCTCTGCCCAGCTCAGGGTCTCTACCATGGCCTCTCCTGCTCGCACCTCACCTGGGAACCTCATTAACTCGGCGCTGCGGTTCTCCCACCGTAACACCACCAGCCCCTGCAAACTTCTTGGAATGGGGGTTCTGGGGTCAGCGGGACAGCTAGTCCTTCCCTGACGACTGGGGTCTGCTGCAAGGTCAGGCTTAGTAGCTCCTGATCAGGGTTTGGGGAACGAGGGGGTTTGACAGGCCCTATCAGGGTCTCCTCAGCTACTGGGGCGTCATTAGTACTTTTGCGGTTGTCCTTACTGGCATCGGGTTCTTCTACTCCAACACCCTCCGATCCCGGGGAAACTGGGTGCGAGGCGGCCCACTGCTGAGCGGCCTTTCACAGCAAGGTCTGCCTCCATCTCCCCACTGTTGTCATTTGGGTCCTCATGAGCTGGTGGCCCAGTTCTTGCACCTCATCATTCAAGAAGTCTGGGTCCATCACGGGCAGCTGGCTCAGGTCCTTCTGCGGTCAGCTCGGGGAGTCCTCCACTTGCACCCCACGCTCCGGGTTCTCCTGACCTCTACTCGCCATGGCGCCAACCGGGTTCTCCATTGTGTCTCTCCCGCCACACCCTGGTGCTCTGCCACCGCCAGAACTCTCTTTTTCTCCCCTTCTTCGTGGGCGGATCCTTTCACTTTTACTGTCGGCCATACCTCAGGGTGGAGCAATCCAGTCTCTTGGGTAGTCCTTCTGGCTCTTGGAGGACAAAGGGGGTGTAGGCCACTTTTCCCGCTCTGTGCTGGCCCGGCCCACAATGGGGGACTGTGGCACTCCCCCCAGCTTTGTTGTGGCTGCCAGGACAACTGGTGTAGTATTCGGTGATGGAGGGTCAGCGGGGTTGTTCCGACAGGGATGGGGGATTATTAGTCTACGGCTCCGCAGGCAGTAAATGAAAAGTCTCACGCACAGTTCTAAGTTCTATATCCGGTTTACTTAGCTTTTACTTTGGTGGCACTACAGAGTACTGTCCTTGCACAATCTCAGTCTGGATAGTCCTCAGTGAACTGGGATAGCTCACCCCTTTTATGTTCCTTCCTTCACGGGTTGCTCTTTCAGCGCCAACTAACTGTTCGCCTCTTTCCTGCTCGCGCCTCCGAACATAGTGCCCCAATCCAGGAGCCACAAGTCTCCTCGGGTGACCGGTGCCAAGTCTCCTGACCCTAGTATGGCTACCTTGTCAGCGGAAGTGTCAGGAGTTGGCCACAGCTCCTCTAGATCTCATGGACTCCGGTTCCGTGGTTGGAGCATAGAGTCTCCTTGCCACCTTCAGGGCCAGTTTCCTGGTTCTCAACCTGACCCTCCGCTTCACTCAGAATCGGGCGCATGGCTGGATTGCTCTATACCCATGCCCCTGGGGCCCCCTCTGTCTCGCTACAGTCTGCTGTTTCGGGACCCAGGACGAGCTCTTCGCTGCTCAAGTCCTCTGAATCCTCCTTTCACTACTTCCTTCCGACTGCCTAAACTCACTTCCCACCCTACACCTTTCTTGCCTCCGTCCCACTGACTGAGCTCTCCCTCTATCGGGTCCGCCTGCCGTCCCTGGGACCGGGTGTGTATGGTGCTTTTGTGGATGTCTCGGACTTACCATCCCATTTCCTGAGAACAGGAATACCACACCCGTGGGATGGGTGCAGTACCCCTTGTGGCGACCAGACTGCAGAGGCGCCACACCGCGCATGATCGAAAGGGCACATGCTGTTCTTTCGATCATGCGCAGTACACCTTTCTGAATCTGGGACGTGTACACCTGGCTTCACAGGCACAATGACACTGCTGAAATGTGCTGCGCACATGTACAAGATGTCCAGGAACTGCAATGATCCCGGCTCATGGAAATCATTTTATCACACCCACAAGAGTGTGATGAAATGGAAAGAGGGCCACTAGTCTGGGGAAACAGCACCCCTATTGACTAGTCAATGCCCGAATTAGCATAGGAATAGTGCACTTTTTTAATGCTTAATTTTAATCCCATAATGATGGCCTAATGTCTCTTGACATCCAGAAATAAGATTACTTCTTCTGTTCTTATGTCTAGAGACGTAAGAACTGAAAATGCCCTCTGGCGGCCCCCCCGTTGTCAGAAAATCTCCGGGGTTTCATCTACTGGAGGTATCTGAGACCCTGGAGATTATGAATCGGGCCTTTTTTACTGGTACCGATCATGTGATTGCTAGTATTGCAAAGCGTTGCGGAATATGCTGATGCTATATTAATGAAGATTATTATTATTATTTTTTTATTATTAGTATACACCATATAGTAGCATATGAAGATGCTGGAGGATGTTTATAAGAATGGGGGCTTATATTTAAAGCTCCACTACAGCACTGGAAAAAAACACTGGAGTGCTGCTTTAGGGTCCCATGGGAGAACCATAACTCCCAGCATGTCCTGCAGATTCTATGGCATGCTGGGAGTTACAGTTCACCACAGGAGTGGTAGAGTGCTCTCATGTACTGTTTACTTTATAAACCTTTTAATTTGGAATTAAGGCAACAAGGTATGCTTACATTAATTTTAAATTAAATTAAATCTTAATGTTCCATCAGTCATCATATTATGGGGAAATTGTGCCACCATATTGCAGCAAAATATGAACAGGAAGCTTTTCCTTATTTTGGATTCCTGTTTGCACTTACTCATTGAATGATATCTAATTGTAAGCAGAATGCTCTTCCAATGTTGGTATTTATTTATATGGTGAAATGAGAGGTTTGCACGGTCACACACCATGTACTTATGATTTTTTATGGTGCATTTATTTGGATGTAACTATTAAAAAGCAATGCTCTTCCAGAGGAAATAAAAAGTTTTATTTATGATGTCTCCCCATCAATCATCTTCCGTGTATTTCTTTTCCTGATTCTGGAATCACTGCCTAATCTTTCCCTTTTGTAATATATTGTTCTCACTCATAAATTTCCACCCTTAGTTTATATCAGCTTGTAGGACAAAGTACCGTGGGTCCGTGCTGCCACTGCAATTAATGGAGGTAAAAACCAGCCACAGTGGAATGTCTGGATCAAACAGGATTCTTCTTTATTTGTCCAACATGTTTCGGAGTTATTTACCAACTCCTTCCTCAGGGACATTCCCTGAGGAAGGAGTTGGGAGATAACTCTGAAACATGTTGGACAAATAAAGAAGAATCCTGTTTGATCCAGACATTCCCGTGTGGCTGGTTTTTATCTCCATTAATTGAAGTGGCGGCGCGGACCCACGGTACTTTGTCCTACAAGCTGATTGAGCCACGGTGACCTGTGGAAGTACGGTCCTGCAGCAAACCACTCATAGATGAGCGATCATTACCAGTTGTGGGTTCTCACAACTGCATCAGGTGAGCAGCTCCCTCTTTACACATATTTTAGCCTTATAAAAGAAGGTATTACCCTATGTGCGCATTCTTGAATTGCTTTTAGACCCTTAGTTTATACACCTAGTGTCTGACAGTTCCAAGTTTTTTCCACACTCTCATAACTGAATTTATGACAGCACATTAGATTCTTCTAGAACAAGGTGTGCTTACATTAGTGCAGGTCCTGTAGCCATGCTTGAAACCAGGAAGCTGTAGGTCCTGCAGTGATGTAATGAAAAGGGAGGGCAGGAGCATCACATGATAGCACAGAGCCATCCCCTCTTCATTACATCAGTGCAGGTTCTGTACAATTGACCTGCACTGATGTGAACACTCAGCATAAGGTAAGCCATGCCTGGCGCTGTAACTGCAGTGATCTGCATTCCCTCCGAGCCAGGCACAACTGTCTCTCTTATGGCACCCTACTCCTGCCGCCTCCTTATCCAGGGACACAAGATTTCCCCAGCTGCTGCAGGAATAAAGCTGGGAATATTAATAAAAATCATCAATTCATCATGTAAATAACAAGATATTTTCAAACCTTTTTTTGCCATCCTCCACCAGAATATTTTAATAAGAATATTATTTTTATTGTTAGCAGATATAACAGTGGCTTACCCAGGAAGATCACTACTGAGTAGATCTGAGCTGAGGTGCTTTCAGGCTGTTCTGAATGTAGGGGGAAACAGACGCCATTAGTTCCATAATAGTTGTGGAATATATCCTCATTGCTGAGGGGCAGAAAGGCTATGATAAAACCGATAATCCAAATAAGTATTAAGGTAGTTATTGTCCTGCATTTTCCTGGTTTCAGACATCTAAAAGGGTACACTATGCAAATGTATTTTTCCAAAGTCAGGTAGGTGAGAAGTAAGACTGACACTTCTGTGGAGAGTATGGCCAATGATCCAACCAGCCGACACTGTGTGCTGTCCATCCAGGCCTGGGCATTCTTGTTATATTCACCTCTGTATTTCAGATCATAGTATCCAATCACAAATAGGTATAATCCCATTAGGCAATCAGCACCTGGAAAACAAACATTAATGGTTGTCACTTAAGATGGGCAGCATGGTGGCTCAGTGGTTAGCACTGCAGTCTTGCTGGGTATAGGGTTCATATCCCAGCAAGGAGTTTGTATGTTCTCCTTGTGTTTGGGTGAATTTCTTCTGGTTTCCTCCCACACAGAGATATTGATTGGAATTTTAGATTTTGAGCCCCAATGGGAACAGTGATGATCACATTTAACGTACTGCAGAATAAAAAGCGCTATTTAAGTGAATAAAATAAATACCGTATATACTCGTGTATAAGCCGAGTTTTTCAGCCCAAAAATTGGGCTGAAAAGTCCCCCCCTCGGCTTATACACGAGTCATACGGGGGGGGGGCTGTGACCGGTGGCTGGAGGAGGCAGGAGGGGGCCACAGTGACCGCCGGCGGTCACGTGGGGCCACCTCATTAGTGCAATGAATATGCACGGCATCCCCCCGTCCATCAGCGGCGGGGGGATGCCGTGCATATTGCACTACACAGCCCCCCCTCCTTATTATGGTTCCCCCAGAGTAATAAACAGCCCCCCCTCCTTATCATGTCCCCCCAGGCTGTGGCAGCTGTGAAAATAACAAACACTTTATACATCACCTTCCGGCACAGCTCTCCGGTCTTCCGCTCCTCCGCTCGCCGGCTTCTTCCTTCTTGTGCCGGTGTCATGTGACCGGGCACAGGAGATGACGTCATTTCCTGCGCGCGGTCACAGAAGCCGACACATCAAGGAAGAAGCCGGCGAGCGGAGGAGCGGAAGACCGGAGGAGCTGAGAGCTGCGCCGGAAGATGATGTATAAAGTGTTTGTTATTTTCACAGCTGCCACAGCCTGGGGGACCCATAATAAGGAGGGGGGCTGTTTACTACTACTGGGGCTGCATATACTACCACTGGGGCTGTTTACTACCACTGGGGATGTATATACCACTGGGGCTGCATATACTACCACTGGGGCTGTATATACGCTGGGGCTGCATATACTACCACTGGGGCTGCATATACTACCACTGGGGCTGTATATACTACCACTGGGGCTGTATACTACCACTGGGGCTGTATATACTACCACTGGGGCTGTATATACTACCACTGGGGCTGTTTACTACCACTGGGGCTGTATATACCACTGGGGCTGCATATACTACCACTGGGGCTGTATATTCTACCACTGGGGCTGTATACTACCACTGGGGCTGTATATACTACCACTGGGGCTGTATATACTACCACTGGGGATGCATATACTACCACTGGGGCTATTTACTACCACTGGGGCTGCATATACTACCACTGGGGCTGCATATACTACCACTGGGGCTGCATATACTACCACTGGGGCTGTATATACCACTGGGGCTGCATATACTACCACTGGGGCTGTATATACCACTGGGGCTGCATATACTACCACTGGGGCTGCATATACTACCACTGGGGCTGTATATACCACTGGGGCTGCATATACTACCACTGGGGCTGTATATACCACTGGGGCTGTATATACTACCACTGGGGCTGAATATACTACCACTGGGGCTGTATATACTACTGGGGCTACATATACTACCACTGGGGCTGAATATACTACCACTGGGGCTGAATATACTACCACTGGGGCTGAATATACTACCACTGGGGCTGCATATACTACCACTGGGGCAGTATATACCACTGGTGCTGCATATACTACCACTGGGGCTGCATATACTACCACTGGGGCTGCATATACTACCACTGGGGCTGTATATACCACTGGGGCTGCATATACTACCACTGGGGCTGTATATACCACTGGGGCTGTATATACTACCACTGGGGCTGAATATACTACCACTGGGGCTGTATATACCACTGGGGCTGCATATACTACCACTGGGGCTGAATATACTACCACTGAGGCTGAATATACTACCACTGGGGCTGTATATACCACTGGGGCTGCATATACTACCACTGGGGCTGTATATACCACTGGGGCTGCATATACTACCACTGGGGCTGTATATACTACTGGGACTGCGTGTATACTACCACTGGGGCTGCACTGGGGCTGCTGCTGTATATACCACTGGGGCTGCTGCTGTATACTATCACTGGGGCTGCTGTATATACCTCTGGGGCTGCTGTATACCACACTGCTGGGGGCTGTATACCTGTGCTGGGGTCCACCCTCGGCTTATACACGAGTCAATAGATTTTCCCAGGTTTTGGGCGCAAAAGTAGGGGGGTCGGCTTATACACGGGTCGGCTTATACACGAGTATATACGGTAATAAATAAAATCAATATGATTTTACATATCATATATTTCAATATAATATAATATACATATCTAATGGAATATACTTAATGTAAAAGTCTGATAGATATAGACTCATTGTCAGGAAGTGATGTACCTTCTTCTACTGTATATCTATCGGTATAGCCTAAGATGCTTTTGTTATGGGATCTGATCATGGGGAAGAGAGTGGCCAGGTAAATTATAATCTCTTTCTATTGTTATAAAAGTCCACTGGAAAATTATACATTTTTTGTAAATTAAATCTTATCTTGGTTTTAGATTAGCAAATCTAAGTGTACAATATCTAGAGCATAAATTAATTTTATTTACAGGTACCAGAGTTCTTTCGAACTGCTTCAGTGTAAGAATAAGGATAGGATAAATGCCATTGTAGTTTTTCATTCAGATTTTTGGGAGACAAAATTGGATGCAACAAAAAAATGAAAGACCTAAGTCCTTCATGTACATGATACTAGCCTTAAAGTGCAAAAATTATTTTTCTATTGTATTGACTGGAGCACAACCTTATTATTGACAAGCTGCAGTACTACCAGGTGTTATCCGTGTGTATTAGCGCGTCTCTCACCATAAAGTTAAATCACGTTTAAAGTGCAAAAACTCCAAAATGAAAAAAGTATGTAAACAAACTACCATAATCAGTTTACCCTTTACTTTTAAAGGGAATTTGAACCCTCCAATAGCATATACAACCCCTGGCAAAAATTATGGAATCACCGGGCTCGGAGGATGTTCATTCAGTTGTTTAATGTTGTAGATAAAAAGCAGATCACAGACATGGCACAAAACTAAAGTCATTTCAAATGGCAACTTTATGGCTTTTAGAAACACTAAAAGAAATCAAGATAAAAAAGTGGTAGTCAGTAAGGGTAATTTTTTTCAGACCAAGCAGAAGGAAAAAGTTATGAAAACACTCAATTCTGAGGAAAAAAATTATGGAGTCATGTAAAACAAGCACACAAAAGAACACTCCAATACATCTCTAGTATTTTGTTGCACCACCTCTGGCTTTAATAACAGCTTGCAGTCTCTGAGGCATGGACTTAATTAGAGACAAACAGTACTCATTATCAATCTGGATCCAACTTTCTCTGATTGCAGTTCCCAGATCAGCTTTGCAGGTTGGAGACTTGTCATGGACCATTTTCTTCAACTTCCACCAAAGATTTTCAATTGGATTGAGATCTGGACTATTTGCAGGCCATGACATTGACCTTATGTGTCTTCTTTCAAGGAATGTTTTCACAGTTTTTGCTCTATGGCAGGATGCATTATCATCTTGATAAATGATTTCATTATCCCCAAATATTCTTTCAATTGATGGGATAAGAAAAGTCTCCAAAATATCAATGTAAACTTGGGCATTTATTGAAGATGTAATGACAGCCATCTCCCCAGTGTCTTACCTGACATGCAACCCCATGTCATCAATGACTGTGGAAATTTGCATGTTCTCTTCAGGCAGTCATCTTTATAAATCTCATTGGAATGACACCAAACAAAAGTTCCAGCATCATCACCTTGCCCATTGCAGATTCGTGATTCATCACTGAATATGACAGTCATCCACAGTCCACGATTGCTTTTCCTTAGCCCACTGTAACCTTGTTTTTTTTTGTTTAGGTGTTGATGATGGCTTTTGTTAAGCTTTTCTGTATGTAAATCCCATTTCCTTTAGGTAGTTTCTTACAGTTCGGTCACAGACATTGACCCCCAGTTTCCTCCCATTCATTCATTTGTTTTGTTGTGCATTTCCTGATTTGGAGACATATTGCTTTAAGTTTCCAGTCTTGACACTTTGATGTCTTCCTTGGTATACCAGTATGTTTGCCTTTAACAACCTTCCCATGTTGTTTGTATTTGGACCAGATTTTAGACACAGCTGACCATGAACAACCAACATCTTTTGCAACATTGCGTGTTGATTTACCCTTTTTTAAGAGTTTGATAATCCTCTCCTTTGTTTCAATTGACATCTCTCGTGTTGGAGCCATGATTCATGTCAGTCCACTTGGTGCAACAGCTCTCCAAGGTGTGATAACTCCTTTTTAGATGCAGACTAACAAGCAGATCTAATTTGATGCAGGTGTTAGTTTTGGGAATGGAAATTTACAGGGTGATTCCATATTTTTTCCTCAGAATTGAGTGATTCCATAATTTTTTACCTCTGCTTGGTCTGAAAAAAGGTACCGTTACTGACTACCACATTTTTTATCTTCATTTCTTTAAGTGTTTCTTAAAGCCATAAAATTGCCATTTGAAATGATTTTAGTTTTGTGCCATGTCTGTGATCTGCTTTTTTCTACAACATTAAACAACTGAATGAACATCCTCCGAGCACGGTGATTCCATAATTTTTGCCAGGGGTTGTATACATGGGCATGAAAGTAATAGAAAAATGAATAAAATGTCACCTTGATATCTGCAATCCGATGTCTTATTCCACAGAACTCCACATTTTTGTAATATGTAATTAAGCTGTTAAAATCTATGTGGCGGAAATAGATCTGCATGAGAAGCTTATTTTAAATTAAATGGGTCATTACTAGTATAAGGCTGGCTTCACATTGCGGGTCTGATCCGATCCGTGGCTTTCAGGGTGAACCTGACAGCCCCGGACCGGATCAGCACACAGAACCGGTGGGCTAATATGCCCTCCGGTCCGGTGTGCTGCCGGACGCAGCTGCCTCTGCTGATGCATCGGAACCGCGGCTTGCGGTTGTCCTGAAACAACAGCAGCGTGCAGCCGCAGGTGTCCAGTTCCCGGATCCTCCCGGACCGGGGCAATCCGGACCCACAGGCTCCCATGTTAGGGAGCGCCGGCTTGCCCCGGATCCCGGAGGATCCCGGAGAATCCGGAAGAATCCTGGAGTAGGCAATTAGGGGACATTTTTCTCCTCTCAGACACAAAAACGTTGCAAGCAACGTTTTTGTGTTCATGAGAGAAATCTGAATTCTTCCGGATTGTCTCGGAGAGATGGAAACCGGATAGCAGAGAGCTGCCATCCAGCTCCATCCGGCCCCATAGAACACTATGGGGCCAAAATCTGGTCCGGGGCTGTCAGGTTCACCCTGACAGCCACGGATCGGATCAGACCCGCAATGTGAAGCCGGCCTAAGACATGTAATAGATAGATAGAAATTACTCCAGCACTTGGACAAGTGTTCTTTACATGAAAATAGCTTTATTCCATCTTACAGGGAACCTGTCACCTAGATTTATGCCCCTACACTATCACTACCTGTCCCTACACCTTCCTAGCTGCTCGCTATGTATCTCTATCTGAGCTAAAGGGGGGTTATCAGAAAGATAACTTATAACTTACAGAAGTCCCTGAGGCTGGGGACTGAAAGGCGGGGCCATGCTCCATGCATCACTCCGCGATGCAGCAGCGCATGCCCCGCTGGGCGGCATTATTCTTTCTTCGTCGCCGCCCCTCTATTTGGAATCTCCCGCCTTCTGTTCACCTATCATGCACCGGCTGCTATGTCACATCCGGCGCGGTGCATTATGGGGCCGAAAACGTGATCGGCCCAGCTTCAATAAGCGCATTGCGCATGCGCGGAGTCGGGCCGATCATGCCACCCCAAATGATGATAATGTCGTCGATGTACCTCCTCCTACGCACAATCCAATCCAAAAAGGGATTACCAGTATTGTGGATATACTGTCTTTCCCACATCATCATGTAAAGGTTTGCAAGTGATGAAGAAAAATTAGCACCCATTGGGGTGCTTTTCATGTTTTTAAGGGGGTTTCTATCTCACTTGTGCAATGCTGTAGACTAAGGACTTGTTCCGAAATGCGTCCAGCGTGGGATTTGTCCTCTATATTTTATATGCCAGGGAGATTTTAAGATGAAATAAAGCTATTTTCATATAAAGAAGACTTGTCCTAGTGCTGGAGTAATTTCAATTTGCTATAGGATTACAGACATCCTCTCCTGGCACTAAGGCCTCATAAGAACCTGGTGAGCACCACTCCACTCTCCTTTCACTCAGCTGTTAAGACATGTAATGTCTACACTCCTAATCTCACTGCATAGCTTTGTGTGCTTATAACTAACAAAGTACAGCAGAGCTGAACTTTGTCTCATTACAAACATATCTGAAGTTATAGTCATCCTATTATAATACTGTCAGCTCAACTTTAATTTCCATCACCAAATACTGGTTGCTGTGAGATGAATGCTGAAGAAGTGTTAGTTGTACATTGCTCTGTAGCAGAATTGACAGCCATATGAGAAGAAAACTGCAACTGCAGACATGTTTTTTGTAGACAAAATTCAGCTCTGCTATACTGTGTTAATTATTACCATGCACAGCTCTGCAGTGAAATCAGAGGAACAGATGGTTAGTCATTACATTTGGTGCTTGTATTCAACACATTACAGATTAGGATGAGATTACTGAGAGGGGCTGGTGAGGACACAACGGCCATGGTATACATCAGCACCAATGAAAAATTTATAAGTATGTGGAAGGTCCTTAAAAATAATTTCTGTGAATTAGACTGAAAACTTAAAGCAAGGATCTAAAAGGTATTGTATTTTCCAAGATACTGCTGTACCAGATACCACACCTGAGAGGTAGCAAGAGATTAGGGAGGTGAATAAGTAACTCAGGAATTGGTGCTAGGATGGATGGTTTGGGGTTTCTGGCCAACTAGGACAACATCTCTGTTGGCTACAAGCTCTACACTAGAAATGTGATGCAGATAAATGGAAGGGTGCTGGGAAGGAAAATGACTAGAAAGTTGCAGGAGTGTTTAAACTAGGGCCTTGAAGGGGGAGGAGGCAATTCCGGTACAAAAGAGTAAGATAGTGTCGATAGTGACCTTGGCCTAAGTAATGAAAGTGACATGCCGGAGAGGTTAGAAAAGTAAATATGCTAAGAATGAAAAGAGGTACAGAAAAATAAATAGCGTGCATATTTACTAATTCCAGAAGCCTCACTAATAAGATTGATAAACTCAATTTAATATTGTTGGAAGAAAATTATATTGTCAGTATAAACTGAGAAATGGCTAGTTGAGAGCAATGACTGGGCAGTTAATTTCAGGGCTACAGTCCATTCAGGAATGTTTGTATAAAAAAATAAAGGGGAGAATATTGTCCTTAAAACCCATCTAGTGTGATGATGTGAGGCCAATAGAATTGTTGAGTCCCTGTGGGTGCCGATAAGGGAAGAGAGGAAGAGAAAAAAAAATGATAAAATACTGATAAGAGTTTATTATGAGTTTCTGAATATAATTGAAGCAGCAGAAAATATCCTTATAAACAAATAGGTGGGGCAGCAAATCAAGAAACAGTAATTGGAAATACTTCAACTACCCTAATATAATTAGTGGAGCAGAAACCTGCAGTTCCAACAATGGAAAAAGATTTATGAAAGTAGTGAAAGACAATTACCTCTCACAACTGCTGCAGGACCCAACAAGAATCGGGACCCAACCAGGAGTAGGTCACTGCTAGATCAGAGAGCTCAGGGACAGTAACTATAGGAGAGGTGCCCAGGAAGGGCTCGAGCTGCCTTCTATACGGGTGAGAGGCTTTACGCAGGAGGAGAGGGTCACAGCTAGATACAGGCGGCCAGGATCCGCCAAGGATAGCGCAAAAGGGAGGCCTCAGAACTCATCGGATGAGGAGATCCCCAACTTGCTCCCAGGCCACCCGGATTCCCAACATCGCTTGTGAACGGTACCCTAGACTAAATCTTCTACTTCTGCCAGTAAAGGTAACGGAGACTATGTAATATGTGTCTGTCGGTTATTCCACGCCATCAGTCCTGCACCCCCATCTGCCTACCACTGCCATAGACTTTGCAGGTTGCCCTGGGGAACTGCTCCACCTGTGGGGAGCAAAACCACCACCACTGCACTCCCACCATCCCCAGAGGTCCTCCACTGAAGCATTGGCCCTTAATAGCCGCATACCAAGGGTAGCGTCACGACAACCAATCCCTAAATCCCAATTCACTTCCCCCAGAAGCTTTTAACTCAACACCCAGGGCCACGGAGCCCGGCCTTTACCCCCGTGACTCTCCATGCAGCATCAGAAGCCGGTTGCAAGTACCCCATGGCCCCAGGGCGCGTCACTTATATATGTGTCCTTGCTATGTGCAGTTTTTGCTTACTGACGTACATATTGGCAAACGTAAGTCTAGCTTTTGTATGTACCTGTGTCAGCAGTGGGATCCTCTTGGGTGTCCTGCCATAGCTTTTCATTTCATTGAAATATCGATGGATATCTCGCACTGACACTGATGCACCCTGAGCCTGTAGGACAGCTTACATTTCTTTGGAACTTTATTGGGGCTGCCTATTCATGCAGACTATCCTTTTTTGTTGTTCCAATACACTCAAAGGAGATAATATATGTATGACAAAATGTGTAATTGCAATAAATGTCTGGGGAAAATGCTTTATTTTTTGGAACAATTTGAAGTGGTGTGTCAGCACATTTGACCATGGCTGTAGATGGTTTAGGAGGGTGTATCCTCCTGAGAGATCCCCTTTAAAGTGCATATATCAGTAATATAAGCATTTCTGGCCTCAATGTCACCTGTGCAGAGTATTTTCTGATAGATATATATCTAATCAGTTTTTCAAAAACAAAAACATTAATGACTAAAAGAGCTATACTCCTACATTTTGCTTCAATGTAATGAATATAATGTTTTAAGCTCTTAAGGACACTATTACACTTTTTTAGGCACATTCTTAGTCCATGGTTTATGGCACTAACGAAAACAACTGCGAAATGCGCTGCTCTTGTTTGTATTAATATTAGATGTGGGACCGATGCTATCACATGTGGAGGTTGGTGACATCACGATGGGGTTAACCATCTCTCCCCCTGTGCAGTATCTTCCCTGTGCGCTGTCTCTCTCTCCCCCATGCTTTCTCCCAATGTATGTAAATATATGTCTTTTTACTTAAAAACCTGTTTCTGTGTTTTTTTAATTAATAAAGTGTTTAATTTCCTGGTAAAAAATGTGAAGGGTTTTGCTGTATTTTCTATTGCCAACATAGGTAAACCAAGCAGCTAGTGGCTGCCAACCCCCGGTGTTACTGTTTGCTGGCAATGAAAAATACTGAGGAGCCCTAATTTTTTTGTTATTTAAGTAAACTTAAAAAAAAATGGCGAGGGCTTTGTCTTATTTTCTATTGCCAGCCAAGGTAACCTAGGCAGCTTGTGACTGGAATTCTCAGAGTGGTGAGGTCCAAGCGTTCTGGGCCTCCTACGCTGAATATTGCAGCCAGCAGCACCCCAGAATTGGCGCCTCCATGAGAGACACCAAAACTGGGGGTTAACCCTCTCTTCCAGCTGCTGTGTGGCAGACTGGGTAATAAAGGGGTTGATGTCAACTTTTTTTGGCAGCTGATATCAAGCCCTATTGCTAATATCAGCCATCAGTATGACAGCTGGCTATTAGCAATACTGTCAGTAAAGAGAAAAAACAACAACACTGAGAGAAATCCTTTATTACATGCAAGATAGACAGAGACCATTTGTCACCCACTTTATTAGCTTCCACCAAGTTCCGGTCTGACGTAATCCTAGAATTACGTAATCATGCAGAGGTGTCGTGTGATGCGTCATGCTGCTGCCATCTATGTATACCAGAGTGTCCAAACATAGTGGCTGCGTAAGTGCACATGTGTGTGTATGTATGTGTGTATACGGGGGGGAGGGGGGAGAATGAGTAGCAGGTGGGCTTCCGGGAGGGAGCATGGAGAAGACGAGGGGGAGTAAGCAGTGGGCAGGGGGTTGGACTCCTGGGAGGGAGCATGGACAGGGTGTGAGCAGCAGGCTAGTGAGCAGCAGGCATGGGGGTCAGGCTGCTGGGATGAAGCGTGAAGCGGACAGGGGAGTAAGCAGCTGGCAGGGGTTCAGGCTGCTGGGCGGGAGCATGGAGCAGACAGGGAGTGAGCAGTGGTCGTTCTGCTGGGAGGGAGCATGGAGTGGAGAGGGGAGTGAATAGCAGGCGGGAGGACTGGCTGCTGGGAGGGAGCATGGAGTGGGCCGGTGGTGAGTAGCGGGTGGGGGTTCAGGCTGCTGGGAGGGAGCGTGGAGCAAACAGAAAGGGTGAGCAGTGGGCAGGTGAGCAGCGGGGGGTGGAGGGATGAGCAGCGGATGAGGGGGTCGGGTAAGCAGTCAGGCTGCTTCAGGCAGCGTGCAGTAGACAGGTGGGTGAGCAGCGGGTGGGGTAATTGGGCTGCTGGGAGGGAGCTTGGAGTGGACAGGGGATGAGCAGAAGGTAGGGGTTGTTCTGCTGAGAGAGAGAGTGGAGTGGGTGGGGGGTGAGCAGGGAGGAGAAGGCCTTTGGGGATGAGCGGGGAGCATACAGCAGGGGTGAGTGGGCTGTGTGGGGCTGAGTCGGAGTGGGCTGTGTGGGGAGCATCCTGCAGGGGTAACTGAGCTGTGAAGGGGTGAGCAAGGAACATTCTGCAGGGGTAAGTGGGCTGTGTGGGGGTGAGTGGGGATCATGGAGTGGGCTGCAGGGGTGAGTGGGTTGTGCAGGGGTGAGAATGCTGCAGGGGTGAGTGGACTGTGTGGGAGTCAGTGGGAAGCATGGAGTGTGCTGCAGGGATGGGTGGGCTGTGCGGGGGTGAGCATGCTGCAGGAGTGAGTGGGTTGTGCGGGAAGCATGCTGCCGGAGTGAGCGGACTGTGCGAGGAGCATTCTGAAAGGGTGAGTGGGCTGTGTGGCGGTGAGTATGCTGCAGGGGTAAGTGGACTGTGCAGGGGTGAGCAGGGAGCGTGGAGTGGGTGAGTGGGCTCTGTGGGGAGCATGTGGCAGGGTTAAGTAGGCTGTGCGGAGGTGAGCATGCTGCAGGGGTGAGTCGGCTGTGCAGGGTTTAGCATGCTGCAGGGATGAGTGGGTGATGTGGAGGTGAGCATGCTGCAGGGGTGAATGGGCTATGCGGGGATGAGCATGCTGCAGGAGTGGGTAGGCTGTGTGGGTAGACTGGAGATTGTGTGGGCAGGAGTGGTGACTGTTCAGGCAGAAGTGGGGACTGTGTGTACAGGAGTGGGCACTGTGTGGACAGGAGCAGTTGCTGGTCAGGCAGGAGCAGGGACCGTGAGGGCAGAACAGGGGCTATGCAGGCAGAACGGAGGTTCGCGCATGGGAATGCCATCTTGGAACACCTATGCCGATGGGTGGTCTGATTTTTTGCACCTACGCCATTGGCATAATCTTTTTAGCAGCGTGTTTTTTCTTCCGTTAATAGTGTTTGTGGAAGGCTATGGCGTTCGGGGCCCACTGAGGGTACTGCAGAAGGCGCTTGTACCGCCAGGGGGCTCCATATTAACACACCCATCCCCTGGATGTGTTAATATGGCTTCCAGCATGCTTCCAGGGTGGCGCATTGCATTCTAGGATTTGTGGATTTCAGCTCGGAAGTCGATGATGGACCCCACTAGGTAAGTATTTAATAGATAGATGTTCATTACCACAGGTTTATAAAGTAGCAGCAGGGCACATACACCATCAGCTGATTCTGTGAACTACTTCGGTTACGGTATTGCTAGAATGGAAAAACCATAGAAAAAAAAGGGTCAAAGGTCATTCAGGTGGGATCACATCAATGTGACCCACAACTTTCTAACAATGATTACATATCCAGTGGGTAAATAACCATTTAAGCCCCAGAATGCATCAGTCGCAAGGAGTAAAAGAAAAATTCTTAATTACTGTGAATTTATAAGTTTACCATACTTACAACACAGGGATATGATGCACATTGCATTTAGCTTGTTTTCCGATCTGATGTATGGCCGAGTGCAAATGACAAAGATGTTCCCAAAGCAGGTGGCTACAGACACGACCCAAACAAACACTCGTTGTACAATACTGGCAAGGAGATTCTCCAGAGATGAAATGCCATCTGTGTTTGGTCTGCAGTTTCTAACATGAGGGGCAAAGCTGCAGTATTGGAATTTCTTAAAATATCTGCCAAGGAGAATAAAGGGTTTAAGTACAAGTGAAAATGAACATTTAAAATACAGAGATAGCACTCATTGACGCGTTTCTGGTCGTGCCCTTAGTCATAATGAGTCAAGTGGGTGCAAACGTGCAGTGATTAAACAATACTAACAAAATATGTTTTCTTTTTCAATTACCATTGTTTTTTGCTCTTGCAGACCAGTGATTGGCAGACCATGTGCCTGAAACGCATAAATAACTTGTCTGTTTGTATAGGTTTTAGAAGGTCAAAAATAAAGTCTAGGCAGGAATTTATCTTAGGACATCACTTCTGTTGTTTTCACCGTAGGGTGACCCGACTGTCCATGCAGGATTTATATGCAGATGGGTGACCTGAATGCTATTTTTTCATTACAAGATGTGAATAGTTCAGTCTGGATATTAGAAATATACGTTGGGCAATATGTAATAAAGAGTGTAATAGGGCAGATGAGCTTGTTAGATCTAACGATCAATCCAAGACAATGCTCCATTTTGACAGAAAATAATAGTTGAACTGATTAGTTATGATGGCTTAACGACAAAGCCAAATCTCATGCTAGAAGCCCAGTTCTGTCTAAGAATATAATCCTGGCTGTATAAAATGCTACTCTGAACATTAGACTCCAATCATCCAGTGATTTTTTTTAAGAGTTATATGCAATCATGGCTGAAAGTGATGGTACCCTTGAAATTGTTCCAGAAAATGAAGCATTTCTCCCAGAAAATTAATGCAATTATACATATTTTGTCATACACATATTTATTTCCTTTGTGTTTATTGGAACAACACAAAAAAACAGAGAAATAAAACACAAAAGCAAATTGTACACATTACACACAAAACCCAAAAAAGGGTTTTTGTTCAAAAAAATAAAAATTTCTCCTAGAAAATTATTACAATTACACATTCTTTTCCATACATGTCTATCACCTTTGTGTGTATTGGAACAACACAAAAAAACTGAGAAAAAAAGGCAAATTGGACATCAATCATTTCATATAAAACTCTAAAAATGGGCCGGACAAAATTGTTGTCACTTCTTAACTTAATATTTAGTTGCTCACCCTTTGGACTGCAATCAATCACTTCCTACAACCATCAACAAGCTTCTAAAGGTACTGTCACACGCCGCAATCTTGCCTGGAGATCTGAAAGGCGATGTGTCGCCTCGGTGAAATCATCGTGAAATTGTCTCATGGGCGATTTCGCGGCGATAAATCGTTCATCGGCCGTCGCCTCATTCCTGAACAGTGATCAGTAATCAGGTGATATTTTCGTGTTTTGGTGTGTGACAGGGTGATAATGATGGAAAGAGCGCTTTCTGTGATTTCCCGTAGGCGTGCCTCAGCGTGCTGTAGTCTGCGCCCCGTCTGAGATGATTGGTGTGGGCTACTGTGTTCCCATTGGTTGTCAGTTGATACCGCGCCATATTTGAAGAGCTGTCCGTTCAGCACCAGACACATCTTCAGCTACACAACCGTCCGCAAACTCAGTGCAATTACGCGCGCCATAGAATAGCGCAAGCTATGTTGTCCGCGTGTGTTAAGTTGCGCTGTGTGGAGTATAGTGCCACACATGACAGCTCAGATGTTGGGTTACACATCGTAGGTGGGTGCCATGGGCCACGCACTACAATCACCTTACATGTGTGAATTTGGTGACGCTGCTGGGTACATTTTACTGCTCCCACTCCGCGGATGTCTACCTGGTTTGCGCCCTGAACCTTGTTTGGTGGCGCCAGTGTGCGTGGTGACATCATCATGTGTCTGCTCATTGTTCCCTGCCTGCCAGGTGCCTGCCCCTCCCCTGCACATAGTACAACAGTCATGGCGGCCGCACAGCTCGCTGCCACATGGGGTGGGGCAGAACTTGTGATCCTCATCGACCTGTGTGACCAGCATGACTACTGGTGCCACCAGCGTCACTGCCACCCACAGCTGCGCAAGAAGAGTATCCTTCGCAAAATCCAGCGGGCCTTGCTCCGGAAAGTGGGTGTGGAGAGGAGCCGCAATCATAACGCAGTTGTGTTGTCCAATGAGCATGTATGGGGTGCGGTGTAGACCACTGTGGCACGCCTATCTCCTCGCCGCACTGAACATGTATGCCCACATTGCTTCCGCATTGATCTCACCCTCCGATGTCTGCAGGCACCCGGGGTCCTCCGTCCACTCTCCTCGCTGTATGCCGGCGGGTTCTACATGTGACCGCCGGGCGCAGTGATGATGTCATCCCTGATGCGCAGCTCTCAGCAAACCCAGCATACAGCGAGGAGAGTGGACGGAGGACCCCGGGTGCCTACGGACATCGGAGGGTGAGATCAATGCGGAGGCATGGGGCCTCTGTATACCGGAGGGGGGGCAGTGTGCCAGCAGGGGGCCTCTGTATACTGATGGGGGGGCCGTGTGCCAGCAGGTGGGCCTCTGTATATCGATGGGGGGCTGTGTGCCAGCAGGGGGGCCTCTGTATATTTATACATACATTTAAATGGATAAAAACCACTGTTGCCAGATATTACATGTACAATTGTTCGACAGAATTCCTTTTTAAATAGGATTTTAGCAAAAATATCGATCTTGGTTTTACAAATAGTCCTTACGTGATGGAAAAAAATGGAGGTCATTTTCGTAATCAGCACACCAAATTATATAAAAATCTGTGAAAACTTCTCTTGTATTTTTCAAAAAATTCAATTTTGCAGGGTTGTGTAATCTTAAGATTTCATAATGCCTTGCATGCAGTCAAGGCGTCCAATGCCAGAGGCAGCAAAACAACTCCAAAACATCTTTGAAACTCCACCATATTTGACTGTAGGTACTGTGTTATTTTCTTTGTAGGCCTTATTCTATTTTCAGTAAACACTAGAATTATGTGATTTACCAAAAAGCTCTATTTATGTCTCATATGTTCACAAGAAGTTTTCCCAGAAACATTTGGCTTACTGAAGCACATTTTGGAAAACTGCAGTTCAGGTTTTTTATGCCTGTGTGTCAGCAGTGGGGACCCCTGGCTCTCCCGCCATAGCATTTCATTTAATTCAAATATGATCGGATAGTTTGAGCAGACACTGATGCACCCTGAGACTGAAGGACAGCTTGAATTTCTTTGGAATATGATTGAGTCTGCTTATCTACCATCTGGACTTCTATCCTGCATTGCAACCTTTCATCAAAGTTTCTATGCTATCCACATCCAAAGAGATTAGCTAAGTGTCATGGGTTGTAAACATCTTGATTATGTTACATGTCATGGATAAAGGAACATCAAGATCTCTGAAGATGGACTTGTAACCTTGATATTATTAATATTATTTAACAAATTCTCAAGATCTCAGACAGTTCTTTTCTCTTTCTGTTGTCTATGCTTAGTGAGGCACACACAGGCACATAATGCAAATTATTTTATCTCCTGTTTCAGGTGTGATTTTCATGTTGCTTTTACTCGCCACAGGAGAGTTTGAATGAGCATCATATGCTTTAAACAAAGCTGTTTACCCCCAATTTTGGTAAGGTGCCAACAATTTTGTCTTGCCCATTTTGGGGGTGAAATTATGTCCAATTTGACTATTTCTCTGTTTTTTGTGTTGTTCAAATACACACAAAGGAAATAAACATGGGTATAACAAAACATCTGTCATTGCAATAATTTTCAGGGAGAAATTCTTCATTTCTTGGAACAATTTCAAGGGTGGCAACACTTTCATCCATGACTGCTGTATCTAGCATCTTAACCTTCTCGCTTAGCCATGGGGCATAACCTTACTTAAAAAAGGACAAGGTTGGCGGGAGACTTTAATTTGACGTTGCAACTGGATTTGGACACTTCATCAGGGAAATCTACAATTTCACTTAAAGACCGGAGGAAACTGATTAATAAATTGCAAACCATCCACCTAATCAATCCCTGGAGGTTGGCCCACCCCAATGACAGGGATTATATGTTTTATTCCTACCCTCACGACACATACCACAGAATTGACTATTTACTAGTCCAAACTTCGGCCATTAAACTAATCACTTCCACTTCGATCGGATCCATAACATTATCAGATCACGCCCCGATTTTCCTGTAAGTAAAAATAGACTCCCTATCTCGGCCCCCTCCCACATGGCGTTTGAACGAAACACTCCTAGGTAACGCTGATAACGTTTCTCAGATTAACTTCTCTTTGAAAAGGTTTTTCAGGGAGAATATGGTCGATGGGAAACTTACCCACATGATATGGGAAGCCCATGAAGCCATCCTAAGGTGGGAACTGATTTTCCTGGGATCCCACGGAAAAAAGAAAAGAGATAAAGAAATTTTCTCTCTTTCGCATCAAATCAATGTCATGGAGCGTTTGCATAAACAAAAGAAAATGGACAGCGTCCGAACTGAGTTGATGGATCTGAGAGAAAAACTTAAAGATTTATTTAACATACGCTCAGCCAAAATGTATGCACGCTGCAAGCAAAAAATATATACAGTATACATGGAAATAGAGGTAGCAAGCTCACGTCCAGAATGCTGACGGCACAGAGGGAAAAATGTTTCATGAGACGGATTCAAACGGAGAGGGGGGATGTAGTTTCAGAGTCAGAGGGGATAGCAGAGGCATTCTGCACATATTATCACTCTCTGTACAACCTGAGCCCCCGTGATTCCATGTCTGACCCTCCTACCGTGATTCAACGCATACAGGAATTTCTCTCTACTCTTGCGCTACCTAAGATCTCCGCTTCGGGGCATTCAGCTCTACTTGCATCAATTTCCTCTCGGAAAGTTGAGGAAGCAATTGCCTCGACCCCGGGAGGAAAGACCCCGGGTCCGGAAGGTTTCCCCATCATATACTACAAGACATTCGCGGAGGTATTCGTCCCTCATCTGGTTGAATTGTTTAACCTCTTCCTTTTGCGTTCAATACCACCACCACAGGCTTTAGAGGCACATATAACTGTACTGCCTAAGGAGGGGAGAGACGGCACCCTATGCAGCAATTACCGCCCAATTTCCCTGCTGAACACGGATCTCTGTGCCAAAATTTTAGCTAACAGAATACACCTAGTGTTAGCTGACCTAGTCCACCCTTACCAGGCTGGCTTCTTTCGTAGAAGAGAGGGAAGGGATAATGCTACTAAAGTCTTACAAGCAATTTCTTATGCTAAGCACAATCGTCTGCCGCTTATATTACTTTCCACAGATGCTGAAAAGGCATTCAATCGCATCAGTTGGCGTTATATAGTGTGTGTTTTGCATAAGTTTGCCTTCCCACCTCCTTTCATAGACGCACTCATGTCACTGTATATCTTCCCCAATGCCAGGGTCAGGATGAACGGGACTTTATCGGCGCCTTTTAATATCAAAAATGGCACTAGACAGGGTTGCCCTCTCTCCCCTTCTTTATTTGTCCTAGTGATGGAATCATTTATCCAAGCCATCAGGCAACAATCTGAGATTTAGGGGTTGAGGATCAACCACCTTGAACTGAAAGCGGCTGCCTTCGCGAATGACCTCTTGCTTCTTCTATCCAACCCAAAAATGGCAGTTCCAAAGATTTTGGAGCTCTTCTCCTTATTTGTAGAACTCAATTTCAAGATTAATCTGGACAAATCGGAGGCTTTGAATATAGTGGCGGCCGGAGAGGATGTACAGACCCTGAAAAGCCTTGCCCCTTTTAAATGGCAACAACACAAACTTAAATATCTTGGGATATGTATACCGGACGACCCCAACATGCTTTTCCAGCATAATTTCTCACCACTGATAGGACAAACTGAATCTCTCCTGCGTTCTTATGATACTCCTCTTCTATCCTGGCTAGGTAGGGTCAACGTGTTTAAGTCCTACGTCTTCCCCAATATTTTTGATGTGATGAGTATGATCCCAATCCACCTCCCTTTATCCTTTATACGCTCTCTCAACCAATTAATAGCCAAATTTGTTTGGAAATACAAAAAAGCCAGGCTGTCTTTGAAACTCTTAATGCGCCCAAAATGCAGGGGAGGAGTGGGTCTACCTAGCCTCACTTCTTATCAGCAAGCCATCCTTTTGGCAAATTGGCTAAAATTAAGAAGGTGGGCGGATAAGGGCCATGACTTGAACATTGAAATGCAACTCCTGGGTAAAAATGCGCTGAAATATTTATGGACAGACTGCCCCCTTTCAAGAGAGGGACTGGGGGACATTCTTCTAGCCACCTTACAAACCAGACGTTCATTGATTCCAATGATAGCACCAACTTGTAATTTACTAGATAAAATACCATTGGGACTTGTCCCCTACCTCTTTACTCTGGATTTTACAGATCCATACGAACTGTGGTCCTCCTTACCAAATAAACCCATTTCACATTTGCTGCAGGGGAAAATCCCATGTACAAATGGATGTACGAAAGCGGCAGGGAAACGCCCTCTTAATTATCTACAACATCTACATGTTTAAACATAAAGAGAGAGTAGGAGGTTTCAGGTCCTATTTATACTATATATATCACAGTCAGTTGTATATGTTTTCAAATATGAATTTATTAAGTAAATTGTTGTACATATAAAATTCATCTCATAACATATAACATATATATCAGATATACATAGATTTCATTTATTATTTATTATATGGGAGACCAAGGTTTAAAGTGACATTGTGACAATTAAAATTTCCATGTAGTTGGTATCTTCTATATGGACAAGGGGTGGTGGGCTATTTTGTGGGTATTGATCTGATCTTGTTCTATATATGTATTATCTATAGGTTACCCAATCTTTCTAGGTTAGGGGGAACATGGAGACACTTGTACTAGGGGAAACCTACTTATAGAGACCGGGATTGGCCGCGAGTCGAGAGGGAGGAGGCGGACCGGAAATGGGGCACACATGTGAGGGAGCGTAGTATAAGCATAAAAAGATGCCGGCCGGCGGGTGTAAACGGACCCCATTGAGAAAGCCCAAAGCGAAACGCGTCTGGGGGCACCCGGTACTCCATCCCCTCATAGGACATGGGTAAGTGAGGACTTTTTGGGAGGTTGAGGTGACCTGTTCTAATCCTATTGAAAAGGTTAATGCAATCTATACAGGGATTTAACATGCAATATTCCCCTAGGGATGGTTTAAACTACATGGAATACACATGGGAAACCCTTTATAAGTAGGTTTCCCCTAGTACAAGTGTCTCCATGTTCCCCCTAACCTAGAAAGATTGGGTAACCTATAGATAATACATATATAGAACAAGATCAGATCAATACCCACAAAATAGCCCACCACCCCTTGTCCATATAGAAGATACCAACTACATGGAAATTTTAATTGTCACAATGTCACTTTAAACCTTGGTCTCCCATATAATAAATAATAAATGAAATCTATGTATATCTGATATATATGTTATATGTTATGAGATGAATTTTATATGTACAACAATTTACTTAATAAATTCATATTTGAAAACATATACAACTGACTGTGATATATATAGTATAAATAGGACCTGAAACCTCCTACTCTCTCTTTATGTTTAAATGTGTATATATATAGGAGGGGTCCAATCTGGCCAATGGCAAAACCCTTGACACACATTGTAGGGGCAACTCCTTTGTGTATAACATCTACATGTTGCCCACTATATGAACCTAATCACAAAATTGTCTCCTCCCCAGGTTGGAGATTCTAAGGAAAGTCAATCACTTTGTTCCGAAAATTGTGTCTAAACTTTACTCTAATCTCACGAATATTGCAGACATTGCCCAACCAATATTTTTACACTCTTGGGAGACTGAATTGAACAACCCTCTCTCTTCCCTGGATAAACAACTGATATGCCTCAATTCACATGGTTTTTCACGATGCATACTGTTCCAGGAAATGGTGTACAAATTGCTCTCGTGATGGTACTACACACCGGATAAACTCTATCATTTGGGACTAATTAGCTCCCCTCTATGCTGGAGGTGTGAGGAATTGCAGGCCACTTTGTCCCATATCTTCTGGTATTGTCCGGCCCTCAAATAATTTTGGTCCGTTGTCATGGGGGTTATGCGCGCTCTCAAACTACTTGAAGCGGATTTGACGGTTGCAGAGGTGCTCCTATCCCTTCCAACAGATAACTTCCATCCCAAAAAGCACGAGTTGACCCCACTGATGTTAGGGGCTGCAAAGCAGCTGATCGCTCTTAAGTGGAAGCAGCGAGCCCCGCCGACACTAGAAGATTGGAAACGACAAATGAAAGACCTATTCAGGTTACAGGAACTTACGAGTTGGGACTCCTTGACTCACGTTAACTTTAGGAAGATCTGGACACCATGGACACATATCTACGGGGCAACATAGTTTCCTGGTCCCTGGGTGTTTGGGGGGCGGCGCAGTGGTCGACTGAGTAGCCAATTACCGTTGGATGCTATAAGTTGCAACATTAACTCCCCACATATTGCCAAACTGATAAGCAATTTTGAAGGCTATTCCTGGGGATGCTCCCTGTGATGAGTCAGCTCGAATGGGGACAGGTATATCGGATTTCTCCACTGTATACTCAACATCGGTATAACTCAGGAAATGCTTAATTTATAGGGATGCGCTAGCGCATTACTGATAAATTCTTGTAATTCGGGATTGTTTTGACTTGTTTTGATTAGTTTTTCTTCTCTGTTTTGTTAAGAGAAAATTGATAAACATGGTATCTACTTTATTATGATTACATAACGCAGTGACTATGTTCTTTTTGCTAATGGACTCGATAAGTGTCTCTGTGTTTTATAGTATTTCTTCTTTGATAACTAAAATAAAGAATTTATAAAAAGGACAAGGTTTGCCAGCTGTAATCAAATTCCAATTTCTTTTGTTAACTGTAGGTTGGAAACTTAAGATGGCATGTGATAACTGTGAGCTATGAAATTTTTTTTTTGTCAAATACAGAGGGAAACTCTATTTTGTATGTTGCCATCCTTAAAATACGTATCACTGATGCTATAAACAAACTGGTACCAGTGTAATGTGGCAGATGATATATATATATATATATATATATATATATATATATATATGGGTCCCTGCCCCTCCTGTACCTGTACGTCCTGATCGCCTAGATTTAGTGTACTTGTTCTTGTCTCCCTTATCCTCATGTAAAGCGCCATGGAACCTAATGGCGCTATATAAATAAATAATAATAATGTGTATATAGATAGATAGATAAAAAATTGTAGCAGCACACTGTCAATGCCAAAACATGCATACCATAGGCTTAAAAAAAATGTTTCCATCAGCGTTTTTTGAAAAACTTTTAGTTTTAATTTTTTCTCAAGAAATTATATCTACTAATATCACTTAAAACCTATGGTATGAATGTATTGGCATTGACAGTCTGCTGCTACAATTTTTTTAGCTATATGATAAGGTGGTGTAGATTTGCACCTGTGCCAAAGAGCTTATAGGAGGTGCTGTCTGTTTTTTTCCTTCTTTTTTTCCTTCTTATTATATATATATATATATATTACAGTATATACGTCAGCGCAGTTTCTAACCCTTCATTCTCCCTACTTTAATTTACTGAAATAATGATCTTTGGGTTTTCAATGGCTGTAAGCCATAATTATCAGCATTAGCAGAAAAAAAACACTTGAAATAGATTTCTCTCTTTGTAATGACTATATATAAGGGTGGACATATCATTGGTACAACCTGTGTGACTGCACAGGGGCCCAAGAGGTAAGGGGGTCCATTTCTACCTCCAAAGCAGGTTGCATTGTGCATTTTAATGAGTTCTTGGACTCCAAAGGGCCCATATCATTGTTCTTGCACAGGGGCCCTCTTCTGTATGTGTCCGCCAGTGCTCTATATAATATATGCGTTTCACTTTTTGTATTGAATTATTGAAACAAATTAACTTTTTCATGATATTCTAATTCATTGAGAAGTACTAGTATATATTTTAAAGAATTCAAGTAGCGATTATAGTATTCACATGAGCCCTCAGTAATAATTGTATAACTATTAATATTATCTAAAAATCAGCAGATCCCCCGAAATACCACCTGTTTCTAAGACATTCTTTAAATAACAGAGTTTTGCCATCGATGGCTAATCTGTCAAATGGTGAATCAGAAGAAATCACTATGTGACACCCAGTAAAAATAGCACAGTTTACATAGATAAATAGAATTGAAAGCTACTTAAAGGTGGCTTCACACCAGGCGACGTTGCTAGCGACATCGCCGGAAAAGTGACGTACCAGCGATGTCACTAGCGACGTCGCGCTGTGTAAATGAGCGCTGCGACCGCATTTTATCGCCGGTCGCAGGTTGACAGGTTTACGGGAAGAACCGTAAACCTGTCAACCTGCGACCTGCGATAAGGCTGGATCGCGCCGTGTGTCATCGCCAGAGCGATGTCAGCGGCGATCCAGCCTATACCGCAGCGTTGCTGCGGATCGCTCGCTGGGCTGAGCCCAGCCCAGCGAGCGATGTCACCGCCCGCATCGCTGCGGCATCGCCGGCCACAGCGATTCTGTGTGACAGCTGGCCAGCGATGTCGGAACCGAGCGGGCACCCACGCATCACTTCCGACATCGCTGGCCAGGTCGTGCAGTGTGACGGGACCTTTAGGATATGACAGATTATAACTGGTGTCGGTCCAAGATGTCCTTCACAATAGAAAGGCCACATCTAATCACCATGATCTCCCTTGTGGGATGGCTTATTTTTGGTTCTCAGTGGTCTTTTGTATCCATTTATTTGCCAATAGCAATCATGAGAGTTGTAAAAAGAAATTGATGTACAGTGCCCAAAAAAGTATTGTGCCTCTGATCAAAGCTCCACTAGTATTTTCCACAGACATTTGTAAGAATAGCTATTCATTGACCTGTATCTTCCTAAAAGAAGTACTTTAATGAAGTATGTGGAGCTGTGTGTGACATCTAAATGAGCATTTGTTAAGTTTCTGGGACCATTTTTATAGATTACCCTTCATGGGGTGAGGAACACATGTAGGTGATTACAGTCATGGGGCTGATTTTGTTTCACAGGAATAACATAATGCTACTTACATGTGAGTGAGATTTCTGAGTGGCATAAACATTCTTCTTTGAATATTCGGAATGTCTATCCCCTCAAGGCTTCTGAAAAACAAAATAAAAATATATCCAATGGTGTAAGGAGTAAATTCTATATATGATGTGATAGAGCACAGTCCCACCTAGACAATGATGCCTGAATGGGTCCTCAACACTCTTTTATCACCCAATAGGACAGCTTATCAGAATTGGTCACTTAGGTAGTATCGTTAGGCAATATTACTGTACTATTTAACTTCCCCAAATGTCTAGACTTGGTGTATACACATATGTATGATTACTTCTAGAATGCCCATAGACTATAAACATCTGGGTAATGTACACTTTAGGGTGGCTTCACACCACTGCGAAATCGGATCTGGGGCTGTCAGGGATGAACCTGACAGCCCCGGACCGGATCAGCACAAAGAACCGGAGGGATAATATGCCCTCCGGTCCGGTGTGCATCCGGACGCAGCTGCCGCTGCTGATGAATCAAGGCCGCAGCTCGCGGCTGGATCGGGGCAATCCGACCCCATAGGCTCTCATTTTAGAGAGCGCTGGATTGCATCGGATCTGGGGGGATCCGGGAGAAGACAATTTGGAGAGATTTTTCTCCCCAGACACAAAACCGTTGCAAGCAAGGTTTTGTATCCGGGAGAAAAATCCGATTTCTCCTGGATTCTTCCGGAGAGATGGAAACCGAATGGCAGATAGCTGCCATCCGACTCCATCCGGCCCCATAGGATACTATGGGGCCAAAATCCGGTCTGGGGCTGTCTGGTTTACACCGGACAGCCCCGGATCGTATCTTGCCGCGGTGTGAAGCCAGCCTTACTCTCCACTAATGTCCTAAATGTGAAAGCAGTGTAAGCAGGTTGTAGAATGTTATGCAGCTGTGGGAGGGGAGGAGGGAACTGGCTGTCAGACACAGCCAGACTCCACACAGAGAATATTAGCAAGCTTAATTACCTTATTTACCTGTAAGCATGAGGCTGCATATCCCCTTTAACTAGGGCTAATATACCAGCCCTTGCTACAGGGGAAATCATCAATAAAAAGAATGTATTAATATCTAAAAAAAAAAGCTACTTCCAGTCAAACTATCTGGCTAGCTTCAGTAAGGATGTACGATGAGTCCCAAATAGATTAAAATCTTTAGATTTTTATTAGAATACCGGTAGATTAAAATCCATGTTAGCTGGTATGTTTACTAGCTCTGGAATATGATGCATTTTTATTTCTAATGTTATTCATATGCTCTGCGATTTTCTTCTTTATTTTGGGTATTATGCAACCAATGTACTTCAAATTGCAATGTTTACAGTAAGTGCAGCATAACTATTATTACCATTTAAAAATCTATTAATACTGTTATTTGAATCTATGCTTGCCTTGCATACTTATCTGGCTAGCTGTTTCTACTCCCGACCCTGTGTAAAAAAATCTATATTTAATATATAAAATATTTTTTACTGAAAATGTAAAGCAAATTGAATACGTTTTAGCACTCTTCTGTGATTATAAAAAAAATTAAAAATACAGACACTACTTCCCTTTGATCTTCATTTCCTCCCAATATCATCAAAAAAAGGAATATAGAATTACATTAAAATTAAGCTGCATATATTGTGAAAAAAAGGAAAAAATTATTTGAATAGCCAAACGAGAAAAAAAAATTGAGCCTTTAAAAAAAGCTCATGTATGATAAAACCCTAAAATGTTCCAGGTCTGGAAGGCCAAAAAATGACCCAGTCCTGAACTAGTTAAATACAAAATCCACCCAATAATCTGTAGATCTGTCATCATGTAATCTATTGCTGAAAACACAGAGCAATCATATTATTTAGATTTACAAGAGAAGGTCAGAAAACAAACAAAATAACATTTTTAAATTCTAAGCGCCCTACTTACAAGGATTTCAGTGTAAGGACATAATCAAACTGGTCCGGTTGGATCTTCTGCATGGGGTTGTAAGAAATATTCCTGGTTGATGGAAGAGAATAAATGAATGAGACCATTGAGCAGTCACATAATATTATTAACAACCAGTTCTTAGTTTATTCACACATTAATATTATTTTATCCTATAGAAAAAAACAGTCAAGAGAGCTGAGAGACCCTCTTAAGGGGATGTATCAAGTTTGAAAGCTATCCATTACCCAATGGATACGGGGTAACTCTCTGTCCGTTGGAGGTTTGACCACCTGGCCAATGCCGTTCCAAGAACTAGAGATCTGAAGAGTCCTGGATGAATGGAAAGAAAATCGATCATGTGCACTACCTTTCCATTAATTCTAATAGGAGTGCCGAAGATCAGCTGAGCGCTGCGCTAGGCAATCTCCAGGGCTCCCATTAAGACTGAATGGAGCAGTGGTGCACATGATCAACATCCATTCCAATTATCCAGGGTCACGAGATCAATGGGGGGTGCCAAGGAAGTCAGACTCCAAGCGATCGGAAAGTAATTCCCTATCGATAGGGGATGCACACAACTTTAACCCCTTCATGACCTGGGAATTTTTCGTTTTTCATTCTTGTTTTTTGCTCCCCTGCTTCCAAGAGCCATAACTTTTTTATTTTTCCGTCAAGACATATGATGGCTTGTTTTGTGGGACCAGTTGTACTTTCAGATGCAATAATTTATTTTACCATATAGTGTACAGGGAAATTGCAAAAAAAAAACAAGTGCAGTGACATTGCAAAAAAAGTACAATTACGTGTTTGTTTTTTGTTTTTTTTAGTCACCATGTTCACTATATGATAAAACCGATATGACGGTGTGATGCCTCATGTCGGTACGAGTTCATAGATACCAAACATGTATACCTTTACTGGTATCTAAGTGGTGAAAAAAAATTCAGAAGTTTGAAAAATAAAAATCACACTTTTTGTGCCATGTTCTGCAAACCATAGCGTCTTCTTTTTTCGGGATCTGGGGCTGTGTAATGGCTTATTTTTTGCGTCTTGACCTGACGTTTCTAATTGTACCATTTTTGGGTGGAAGTGCTGTTTTGATTGCCCATTATTGCATTTTATAACAATGTCACAGTGACCAAAAAAACATAATTTTGAAGTTTGGACCATTTTTTCCGTTACACAATTTACGGCTCTCATTAATTGATTTTATATCTTGATAGATTGGGTGATTCTGAACGCGGCGATACCAAACACGTGTATTTTTAAAATACTTTTATTGTGAATGGGGAAAAAGGGGGGTGATTTGAACTTTTTTCACGTTTGTAAAAACTTTATTTAACAATTGATTCTTATTTTTACACAGCTCCTTATAGAGTCAACCTGCTGCAGAATCCAATTGTTTCTGACAGATACTGATAAGCTGCAGCTCATCGGTATCTGTCATAATCATGGATGCTGAGTGGTTGGCAGCGCCAGCCAACTACTTGCCTGAAGCACTCCGTTACAGCTTCCAGGGTCAAGCCAGGACCCTGGGCTGTGACGTGAGCGGCAGAGATCCCGCGATACTATTGCGGGATCTCTGGTGCAAACAGTGAGCAGGGCGGTCCCCGCCGTGGCGCCTTTGGATCCCACTGTCAGTGATTGACAGCGGGATCCAAAGGGTTAACAGCACCGATCAAACCCCGATCCAATCCGTGCTGTTAGCCCGACATCTCAGCTGATGACACCAGCTGAGATGTCGGGTGTTTGATGTGAGCTCCGCGCCGGAGCTCACATCAAACACCGGGACACGGCCCATGACGTTGTATAATGTCATGGGTCGTGAAGGGGTCTGTCAGCAGATTTTTGCTACCTTATCTGATAGCATCATAATGTAGATAAAAAAAACCTGAATCCAACGATGTATCACATAGTTTACTGGCTTCAGCCAATGTCACACAATCAAATAATGTAGTTTTAAAGACACAGTAGAGCTGAGAAACCTGCTCCTGTCCACATTAGGCTCTCAATAGACATTGCGCATTGAAAGTGAGGTGTCAATGGTAATGAAACCTTTAATTTAAGTAAACATTAGCACACACACTGATAAGAGAACAGTTGCTTTTTGTTTTTTAACCCTTAGAGCATGCTGTCCTCAGCTTACACAGCAAAAACCTGCTGACAGATTCCTTTTAACTGCAAGCTTTGATAACATAAATGTCTTGTCTGCGTTTTATTACTATACAAGTCAATAAATTAGTGATTGAGAGAGCACACATGGAAAATTCTCTCTGATAGCCCCCATCTCTCACGGTTGTATACTGCTTGTTTGTGCAGAATTTCAATATCTTTAGTTACAGTTGATATCTACAGCTAGGATTTTGTAACTAAAACCCCTGAGGCTTACAATTGGGATAATTCCTTCATGTCCTTGAGTAAAGATGGGGTAAATACTTCAATTCTGTTATTAGCCAAGTCTCTGTCAAAATAAAAATCACACCATAATTATGCACATGGATTAATGATCATTTTTTAAATTATTTTGAAAAAACATCAAAAGCAATTATGAATTTTGTTTTCTTTCACTATTTTTTTCCCCGATCTGACACTATTATTACTTTAGGACTCTTGTTTTCAGTATTATTTCTTTCATTTTTTGTGCCATGGACAGGTCCTGACTTTCTATTAAAGGGGTTCTGGGCTTTTCCTAAAATATGTGTGTGTATTTAGGCTACAGTATGCTAACAGTTTGTAATTTACACCCTGTTAACATTTTGCAGGGTTACATAGATATCACTATTCTGCATGTGGAGGAGCTGCTCACTCCCCACTAGAGGTTTGTTGTTTATGAGGCTGGTAATAATATCACAACTGGACGTTACACCCACACTCCAGCAGGCCGCCCTAGTCTCCAGCAGGACCACCTCCATCGATCTATGTATATGTTAACTGCACTGAGCTGTGCAATCAGCTGAAAGGAGGAGGGACACTCCACTTGTATTCACAACAAGCACTGTGAATACACAGAACAGCTGATTAAGCAGCTCAGTGCAATGAATGGGGTCACCTCCTTCACTGTGCCTGCGCTGTGTCAGCAATGTGATCATGTCTGTACGCTGTGCCGCTGCGGGTAAAGGAGACTGCTTTGTGTCACTGATATAATCATGTCTGCTCACTGTGCTGCTGCCATTCCCCCAAAAAGAATGATCTGTGTCACTGATATAGGGCATCTGTGTGGTCATCTCCTTCACGGGGGGGGGGCACAGTGAGGGACAGATGATCGTATCAGTGACATAGAGATGTCTCCTCTTCACAGGGGGATGGCAGCAGCACAATGAGCAGACATGATCGCTGACACAGCGTGGGCATGGTGAAGGAGGTGACCCTGCTCATCACAGTTATCTGTTCAATCAGCTGTTTGGTGTATTTGTGATGCTTGCTGTGAATACAAGTGGAGTGTCCCTCTTCCTTACAGCTGATTGGACAGCTCAGTGCAGTCAGCGTTTACAGCGATCAATGAAGGTCATCCTGCTGGAGACTGGGGCGGGCCTACTGGAGTCTGGGCATAATGTCCAGTTGTGACATTATGACAAAATCCAAAACAACAAACCTCCTGTCGGGGGTGAGCAGCTCTTCCACATGCAGAATGATGATATCCAGGTAAACATGCAAAATGCTAACAAGGTGTAAATGACAAACTGCTGGCATTCTGCAGCCTAGATACACACATAAGTTATACAAAAAGCCCGGACAAGCTCTTTAATATTAGTAAGGTATGCCACACTTACAGCTCATCCAGTCTAGAGAGCGATGAGAATGTGTTGTCACTTATTGTGAGGATTCTGTTCTTCCGCAAAACTCTGCAAAACAAAGATATCAATTCAGATGCACATTCACAATGTAAGAAAATATCTATACAGAAACTGCTCACTTCTCTGAACTAGTAATGGGAATCACTGGACCCTAATTATTGTATTTTATTAATTGGACTCATTCAGACTTCTGATGTTTTTTCACAGTCCAAATTACATCAGTGTTTTGGATCCAATTTTCATCAGTTTTTGAGAAGTGTCTATTAGTTTTTTACCATCAGTGATTTTCAGGTATGAAACAAAAAATATGTAAATTGCAGATCATTCCCTATCCTTTACAAGGCTAATCATGGGCAGCACAAGAACTGTCTACTGATCTCATCCCTGTGCTGTCATTGATTTTTGCAGGACCTATAGACTTCCATGTATGATTTTTATCAGTGATGTCATGTTTTTGTGATTTTTTTTGTGGACACACCATCTGCAAAAAACACACATACATGTGAACAACACCATAAACATTAATCGGTACCTGTTGAATTCTTTAAAACCACAGGTAGAACATTCACGTTAAAAAAAGATGTCTGACTAAGGCCTAATCCTTTTTTTAACCCCATTACGACACAGAACATACTATATCCGTCATGGGTTTTCTCCCTGCATTTTATGCACGCTCACACATTGAGTCTGCACCTTTCCCTGCACATGTCAGCTGATCTGATCAGCTAAAATGTGCCTCCAGCAGGCACAGGTGAATCGGAGATCTGCCTTCGGCTGTTACCCAGTTAAATCCCACTGTCAATCTCTGACAGCAGGATTTAACACATGCTGGCGGGGAGTTTGTTATTCCCTGCTCCCATTAGGGGCCCTGTGATGTGATTGGGCTGTGAGCCAGCATTCACATGAGATAACTTCTGCTGTACACAGCATTGCTGTTTCAGTGCAGTGAACAGTAAAAAGTAGAATAAAAAGTTTTTAAAAATTTGAAAAAAATAAACCTCCACACAAAAGTTCAAATCACCTCCCTTCTTGCACCGTTGAAAACATAACTATTAAAAAATACACATATTTGGAATCTCTGGGTTCAAAAATGTGCAATTTATGTACACCAAGATAGTATAAATAAAAACATCAACTCAGGGCACAACAAAAGCCCTTACACAGCCACAGATACCCAAAATTGAAAACATTGTGGCTCTCTGAATGTCGTGACACAAGCAAGATTTTTTTTTTTAAATTTCAGATTTTTTTTTCACCAGTTAAATAAAACAAAAACTATACATATTTGATCTCTACATAATCGTACTGACCTGTCATTAAAAAGTACAACTCATCCCACAAAAAAAACCCCTCATATAGCTATACCAACCAAAAAATAAAAAAGTTATGGCTCTCTGATTAAGAGGAGGAAAAAGCACTGCTTGAGAAAGGTTCACCTTGAACCGAAATGTCACGGTCACTGTGGGCCGATAGAGAGAAGTATTTTGAACTTTATTTGAGAGTGCTGCCTATCTTTTTGTATTTTCTTATAAAGGAATGGGGAAAATAGATAACTAAGAGGGTCCCTGCTGGGTTTCCCCTGCTCCGCTATGGTCTCTTTCTACTTGTGTAAAAGGAGAGACCTGTCATGTCAAGCAGGATAAATTAAAGTCAATTGAGACCCACCCAGATGACTGGTCTCCCCCAACTTTCTTCAGTCTGCAGGTTTTTGGATGTTGAACATAACTAGTACAACAATGCTCACCGCCCCTATACTCTCATATAAGTCAGGAAGGATGAGGTGGAAGGAAGTATCAAGGGGCTCAAAGCATGAGGGCGGGGTAGTCAGGCTCAAGTTAGGGCCCAGGCCACAGCTTGACCTGAGGCCCACGGCATCTTGCACCCTGGCTGGCTTCCCGATTAAAACGTTCAGTTCCTTGTTACCCTCAGTGAGGGTCAATGTACACAAAGAGTCAGTTAGTTCTAAAAAAGTACTTTTACTTGAACAGTTTCATGAAACATGGGCACAAGCTTGAAACATTAGAGGTTTGGGCATATTTACAGTTCCTTCAACTGATGCAAACTGCTCCCCCCCGTTTCAGTACCACCAGGCTACTGCCCCGTATATTGGACACCACGGTCTCTGGCTGAAACAAACTCAAGTTCCTGCCAGCTTTAGTCCTATGGCTACCATAGGGAGCTGACAGAGCCAGGGTTTGAGGCTGTTTCTTGGAAACCCGTTCTCCTGCTGCCAATGTGGCGCCCCAGGGTCCGGTTGCCACAATACTAAGCTTGGAAGCAAGGGTGTCACACTGGAGTGGCCAGGGTAACCAGAAGTATGATGAAGCTGGGTGTAGGGAGTCGGAGGTACCTCTGAAGGTGAGGCGGTCCGAGCCCCCAGCCTAAGACCCTAAAGCTCCTAAGAAGCCCTAGGCATAAGACCCCTACCTCCACCCACGGACCACAGGACCCAGCAACCTCCAATGGGAAAAACCAGCAGCAGCTTTTGCTTTTTGCGCACTCCAAGGTCACAGAACAAAAGTGAACTGAATCAGCGACATCAGGTGGATGTGAGCTGACCCATTTATGGCCGAGAGGTGGGAAGCAGCCAGCACACACAAACATGCAGCAACCTCACCTGAAGAGTCGCACACTGAATAAGGGGAAAAAAGGCTCAATTCAACAACAGCAGCAGCAACACTCATGAGCATAGGCAGCCCATTTGTAACAAAGGGAAGGCACCCACCTCAGGTAAAACAAAAGCACAGAACACCTTCCCAACTCCAGGCCAGAAGGGGGAGCTCTAAAACCCGGGTTCAGGGCAGGTCCCCTATAAATTCTGGTCTGGGGGTGCGGTTAGGCAGTTCAGTTCCTAGGAGGACTGTAGAAGACATCCAATGGTCGGGAGCCATGTCAGGCCCGTTCGTGGAAACTGACTAGCCAGTGTGAGTGACCTGAGGGTGAGGGTGTGAGGAAGTGGAGGAGTAGTTGTGAGGAGTGGAGCAGTGCCAGCTCGCCTCAGCACCGATTGCAGTATGGACACCGGAGTCCGAGGTCGCAAGGGACTTTATCTCCAGAAACCAACACCGGAGGGCGGGTGATTCCAAGTTGCTCGCCCACCAAAAGGCCAGGAGACACAGCTGCATCAAAGAGCTCAAGGACACGCAGTAAAAGGAGAGTAACACAAAAAGGGCTCAAGCCGCCTGTCACACGGCCAAGACAGCACAAGATAGGAGAGGGTCATGGCACTGCTTCAAGCAGCCAGGGCCCACAGGGAGTAGTGCAGTAGAGAGGCCTCATAACTTGCCAGGTGTGAAAAACCTGAACTTGATTCCAGGCTCTAGACCTTTAACACCACTTGTGAATTGTACCCTGCATGAACCTGCTATGTACTTCAGTAAAAGAAAAAGGAGACTGTTACCCCTGTGTCTGTTGGTTATTTCATACACTAAGTCCTGCACCCCCCCAACAAATTCATCACATCCACAGACTGTACGGTTTCCCTGGGGACTCGCTCTTCCCATGGAGAGCTGAACCATCCAAGCTGCTACTCCCATCATCCCCAGAGGTCCTGACTGCAGCAGTGGCTATACCGGCCGCATCCCACACAAAACTTTTATTTCTGTTTTTATTTCATTTTCATCCATTTTTCAAGTTCCACTTTTTAACTGATCACCCAATAAGGGGATCATAGACCGGGTCATGCCACAGTGACATCCCGTAGCCCCTGATGATGACAAGAGGGCCTGGTTTCGAGTACCCTACAGTCTCCGCCAGGGGTGAGTCACCAGCACCGTATTCGCCGATTACTTTGAGTTCATGCTGCTGCACATGTACATCTCCTGCAGGAGTCAGTGGCAAGGGTCGAATTGATCAATGATTTCTGTTCCTGTAAATCCATATTTGCCTACTGGGGGCTCTCCTGGCACCATGTGCTCTCACTTTTATAGACTAAAACCCTTCAACCAAGAGTACCAGTAATCATACTTGTTAACTCCTGACTAACAGGGAAGCAACAAACACACATTAGGGTACCTTCTCACGCCACAACTGCGGGATACATTTTTGGCGGCGATATTTCTCGCTGGAATTATTGTCACCAAATTGCCTCCTTATTGCGGCGTGTATTTCGGGAATTTGGCAGCGATAGAACCAATGTCGCCTGGTTTTGATTTTACAGCACTGCTCTAAAATCGAAACCAGGCGACATTTGTCTCCTGCAGTTGTGACGTGTAAAGGTACCCTAACAGGCATAATTATTTCACACCCATGAGCACAGAGCCCTTTTATAGTAAGGAAGGGCAATGCGCTCCCACACCCACTTACAGAGAATAGAGGTGGAGTGACAGAGGCTTCAGATCTATAAATGCTCTTCAGCCTAATTTGCATCTTTTCAAATGTTGATTTCTAAGTAACAGAGGAATATTTGGTCATATAAACTTATCGCTGGACTTGCCTTTGAAAGAATTACATGTGCATATACCGTATGTTTTCGCTTTATAAGACACACCTGATTATAAAACGCACCCCAAATTTGGTGAAGGAAAAGAGAAAAAAAAATATTTTTAATGTTAAATGAGGTCTGTCTAATAATGCCAGTGTCTGTCTTACAATCAGTTTACATGTCCCCCATCCTGGTATATTTGTCTCCATTCTGGTATATGTGCCCCCTCCTGGTATCCATGCCCCCATCCTGATATATGGTCCCCCTCCTGGTATCCATGCCCCCATCCTGGTATATGTGCCCCCTCCTGATATATGGTCCACCTCCTGGTATCCATGCCTCCATCCTGATGTATGGTCCCAATCCTGGTATCCATGCCCCACCCTGGTTTCCATGCCCCTTCCTGATATATATGCCCCCATCCTGGTATCCATGCCTCCATCCTGATATCCCTGCCCCCGTCCTGGTTTCCATGCCCCCATCCTGGTATCCATGCCCTTTCCTGATATACATGCCCCAATCTTGGTATCCATGCCCCCATCCTGGTTTCCATACCCCCATCCCGGTTTATGTGCCCCCTCCTGATATATATCCCAGAATGGGGAACATACATCCTGGTACATAGCCCCCCAGGTCTTACCGAGGGAGGGTTGTGGTGGTGCAAGATGCAGTTTCATGGGCCCACAGAGGTTGGGGGCCAAGCCAGGAGCTGCGGGGGTGTCCCGCCGGTGGGCGCCACCATTATTATTTCCCAGGATACATTGCCGGTCTGGCAATACATGCTCTAGTGTCTAGAAATGGCCACGGATCGCGGTCTGTGCATGCGCCACGGCCATTTTTTCGAAGTCTGGAAACTAGAGTATCTATATAAAAATAGCCGCATCGCATGTGCAGACCACAATCCGCAGCCATTTCTAGACACTAGAGCATGCATTGCCAGACCGACAATGCATGCTGGAAAATAATAATGGCGACGCCCACCGGCACGACACCCCTGCAGCTTCTGCCTTGGTCCCCAACCTCCGTGGCCCTATGAAAACCGCATCGGGCACCCCCATTCCACATTCCCCTTCGGTGAGATATATATATATATTTTTTAATTCAGATTTTAAGACGCACCCCTGTTTCCCCCCCCCAGTTTGGGGGAAACAAAAGTGTGTCTTATAATACGACAAATATGGTAAATAGGTTGGGGTGTGAAAGCCTGCTGACAAATTCTGTATAATATTTATATATTATTTAAGTTTTTGTTTCTGCTTTATGCCTAATTCACAAAGTGCATTTTAGCTGCGTTTTTGCTGCGGATTTGGGCTGCATATTTGCCATGGTTTTGTGTAAATATATGCTAATCCTTTCCTTTTTGATTAACATCAAAACCTATGTGATTCAGGGATACACTGTCCACACACATTGTTTTTTCTTTGGTGCAGAAAGTGGAAACAGTACAGGTTTTGCTGCATTTTTGAAGGCATGTAAGTACTATGCTATAGGCAGCCTCCTAATTTTAGAAACATCATGGTCCAAAATTCAATGCCCTTTAGAGTAAGGATAAGGTCTCATCGTCACAATTATAGACAAAAAAATCAATTTACAAGTAGCCAAATATTTTTGTGGTCAAGGACATAACATTGAAAATATGAAAGTTGTAATATTGAGAGGTAATTTCAAATCACACAAACATTGAAGAGTCTGTGAATTCAAGCTCATTAGAACTTTTGACTATATCCAAAAAGGACTAAACCTATTTGACGGATTTATGGCTCGTTATCACAGCTAAAGAATATTTTTCAAGGCCACTTTACACACACAGATATCTGTGTCCAACTTCTGAACAGATCTCTGGTTGCAGTGAAATCATGGACACATTGTTACATTTGTACACGGCCACAAAATGGAGCAATGTGTCCATGATTTCACTGCAACCAGAGATCTGTTCAGAAGTTGGTCACAGAAGTTGGTGTGTGTTAAGTGGCCCTCAGAGACACTGAAGACACCAGGTATAAATTAGAGCCATAAAAACTTTGACATCACTAAGCCAGGCTGATTAAGGATCCTCTCCAGGCTTTATTTTGTTTATTTATTTAAATGTCCATTCATTATACCTTGCCTCTGCTCTGGTTGTGTATGTATATATTTGTGTTCCTTTAAATATTTTGCCTTACTATGCCTGATGAAGAGACCTGAGATGTCTTGAAAGCTCGCCTTGTAACATCACTTATTTTATTTTTGTCAGCCATTAAAAGGTATCACGGTACTTCCGGTTCCGGCGCCTCCATGAGCAGCCGCGTCTAACGGCGCTCCGGGCCCCGCCGTGGCAATCCGGACCCATCCAGCCTCCCCTTGATCCCCGGGACCATCGGCACAGAAGGACTCTCACCCCAGACACCGGACCATCGCCCAGGCACGAGGATGGACCGGTATGTCACCCGTAAGGGAGAGAACTGCCGGCCTCCTCCCGCACACGCGGCTGACAGCAATGGCGCCCGCGATGCTGAGAAGGAGGGAGACCCAGATGACACCTCCGTGCTGGGAGGTAATGTGCCACCGGGGAATACAAATGCTGTGGTGAATACAGACACTGAGGCGGGGATAACAGGAGCCCCCTTATCACTGCAGCCAGAGGCCCCCATACAGAACAGCAGGCACAGACCCAGGGACACAGAGCCCATGAGCACACAGGGGATGAGAGAAGGGGAGAGGACCCGGGTGTGCAGTCAGGAAGCAGACAGGGCCCACAATACATGGACTATAAAGCACTGGCCAAAGAATTGGCCACACACATGGCTGAAGACTTTAAAATAGCTATAGCTGACATGGTGGCTGCTACTACAAAAGAATTCAGTAAAAAAATAGAGACCCATGACCAGAAACTTAAAGAAGCGGAAGCACGGGTTGGAGCTGCTGAGGACAGAATACAAGAACTAGAGGATCAAGTGCTAGCATTGCAAAAACGCTCTGACTATGCCTTTACAAAATTAGAAGATATTGAAAACAGGGCGAGGAGAAGTAATCTCAAAATTGTAGGTCTACCAGAGTCTATTCTGTCAAACCAACTAGAGGAAATTTTTGAAGTAGACCTCCCCAAAGTGTTAGGGCTAATGCACAGATGCAAGACGGAGCGTACCCATAGAATTGGACCCCCGAGAGACCCTTTGGAAGCTGCTTCCACAACTAGCCCCTCTCACTCTGGAACCTCCACTAAACCGAGACACGCAATTTCTAAATTCCTAAATCACAGGGATAAAGAGGAGATCCTTAGGGCATACAAAGCCAGGAAGCATCCTTTACTGATACGTGGACATAGAGCTTTTATCTTCGCTGACTACTCAATAGAAGTCTCCCGCCGAAGAAGAGCTTTTAGTGAAGCGTGTTCACTACTCCATAAGAGAAATGTTAGTTTCCAATTAAATTTCCCGGCTACTTTACGGTTTAAGTCCAGAGAGGGGGCACTAATGACTTTTACGGATCCAGGGAAAGCATTATCTGTGATTATGGACAATTCTCGCTCGCCTAGAGCTGTAACACCTCCGACTGTCAACACTGATCTACAACACGCATCGTCTAACCCTGATCCAGATCCAGGAGTTGAAGAAGACCGTGATTCTGTGAGGTCCTACAGGCTACGTTCGGACACCATGAACAACGGAGGCGCTACTGGTGGCGCGACACCCAGGCAACAGAGACAGACAGGCTCGCGCTGGCAAAAAAAGAAATGAGACAGCTGTGTCGGTTTCTTCTGAACTTGTGATAAAGAAAAGAGGACCTTTGATATAGTTGCGCTACTGATTTGGAGGCTCTGAACTCCCCTCCTTTCCTCCTACCGTTATTTTACTTTATTTTCCCTCCCCTTCCCCCTTCTTCCTACCCCCTACACCCCCCTCCCTCCCCTTTTTGTTCCCCCTTTCCCCTTTATTTCTTTATTCTCTCTTTCTCTTCCCTCTTCCTTCCTTTTCTCTTCACTGTTTTCTTTTAGGTATCTTGGACTGAAAGAGTAAATGGGCTGATATATCGTCGAACCTAATGACATGATCCAGATCTAGAATCTGAGTGAACCAGCTCTCCATTTAGAGCTATTCGATCTCCGTGATGCCTATTTACCCCCCCTTTTTTTTTTTTTTTTTTTTTTTTTTTTAGGAAAGGAGGGAGTAAGATGAAACGTCACCTATTAAGGTTGAAGGTAACACCACAATGTAATGGTGACGTACACTTGCTTATTGTTTCCATTTGTCATTTACTAATGCACTTTTATTGTGCCTACAATACTTTGAAAACCCTGCAACAAAGGATTGATGGCTACTTATATTAGAGAATATATCTTATGAGCAGGGGATGAGAGAATTCTTACTATGCTTAACTTATATTGCCGATGAGGGGGAAAGATAAGGGTAACAAAAAGAAATAGTAACAACTACTCATTAGACGGGTGCTGTGGCGGGGCACGAGACGTATGTGCGTGGGTTGTATTGAAGGGAAGAAGAGAAGTCAGCAACAAAGACAGGTGATAAGTAGAGGGATGGTTGGGGTAGTGGGGAAGTTATGGGGGGGAGGGGAACAACCTAGAGACACCCTTAGCAGGTTATTTATGCTCCGTTTCGTATTATGTATAATAGCCACTTTATGTTGGTTTGGGCTATGGGGGGCAAAGCCCCGATGGTTAGGGTTAAATTACTCTTCACTGATACTAATCTGGGGGGGTTCGGATGGTTAGTTGGGTCTCCTGGAATGTAAAGGGTCTGCGCTCCCCAACAAAGCGCATGATGGTATTACGCCATCTTAAACGATTGCATACTGATATTGCCTTGCTCCAGGAGACCCACCTGGCCTCTGAAGACTTTTTCCGTCTCAGGAAATTATGGGTGGGAGACATTTATGGCTCGGGGGCGGTGGAGAGAAAAGCGGGAGTTATAATATTAATTCATAAGTCCCTGGCGCATACGGTCCTGTCCACACAAGCAGACGACGAGGGCAGACTGATCCAAATGACCATACAAATTCAAAAAGATGTCTTTTCCATTTACAATGTATATGCTCCAAACGAGAAACAGAAACCCTTCTTCCAAAAAATACAAGCCAAACTCTTAATTGACACTGGTCACAATAGAATAGTGGGGGGTGATTTTAACATGGTATTACGGGCAGAAGAAGATAGGAAACACTCCACGTCTCCACCGAGGACAGCTCGAGACCCAGGGGAAGTAGGATCAACGAGCTTTCTAGAATCCCTCTTTGCAGATGTTGATATGGGTGATGTGTGGAGGACGGTACACCCCCTGGATAGGGAGTTCATCCACTTTTCCCACCTACATGGGTCTTGGTCGAGGATAGACATGTTTTTCACCTCGCCCAATTTACTACAAAGAGTGATTGAAATTAGAATTGAAGACATGGTAATATCAGATCATAGCCCACTGGTGTTGGAAACTAAAGATGCCTATGAGAAAGGCACCGACTATTTGTGGCATTTCCCTGACACGTTTACCAAAGAGGAAAACTTTGTCGCCCTCCTTAGAGAATGGTGGACGCTTTACTCAAATGACAATGAAGCCCATCTCTCTGACTCGGGCTTGTTTTGGGAAACAGCGAAATCGGTCATGAGAGGGCACGTGATGGCTTACAGCATGGGGATAAAGAAAAAGATAAAAGAACAATTTGTTAAGGCTAGTCTGGAGGTGAGGAACTCGTACTCTCGCTATAAAAGCACGATGGCAGACCCTGATAGAGAGACCTGGTTACAGGCCAAGAAAAATTTTGATATGTGGGCAGGAAGGAGGGAAGGATTATATAAAAATAGATTAGAACTTGTGGCGCCCCTGCGGGTATTAGCCACAGTATAAGATCATAATAGTTGCACTCACTTAGAAAGCCAAGCCACTGCACTACCACCTTTGGCCAGTAGGGGGAGCTCCAGAGACACCAGAGACTTCCCTAGAGATAAAACACTGGTTTGAGGTAAATTTTCAGACAGTTGGAGCCACGAGCTCAGAGTGACAGGAGCTGCATTGAGTTCCTGAGGACTGGCCGACAATTTCCAGGGCCAAGCCATCGGTCTGAGGAGGAGAAAACTGATAAGAGAAACACTTTCAGAATCGGGTAGCATCATTATCTACCCTAGATAAAAAGCGCAGATACGGATACCGGATCCGTGGCTGCATTAGTTATATACAATACAGCAACCGGAAAAACGTGAGGTAACAACAAGCTTCACAGGGCCAGACACAGCAACATACTAAGAGTTCAGCAGTACTCCCGGAGGGGGTAAGCAGAGAGAAACAAAGGACTCAAGTTGCCTGTTGAGTGGGACCCAGAGAGGACAGATTTGGGCCAGCAGCGAGTTCACACACGGCAGCAGGGCCACATAGACAGCGCAAGCAGGAGGTAAAGGACCCGGTGGGGCCTGAGCAACTGAACCCCTATTGCAGACTCCGGAGACGGGACTTGTTGTATTATAGTTTGGTTGAAAGTAAACCAGTTAAACCTCATCTGTGCCTCAGCCTCTGATTTAACAGCTACCATCTATCCAGGATTGGGACCATCACCGCTGAGAGAATTTGCTGTGAATCAAGTAAGTGTCTGTGCCCTTAACATCTCCTCACCATACTTCCATCTTCATCCATCATTAACTTTAACATCACCTGTCCAGGGGACCCTACAGCCCTACCCGGAAAAGGGCTATACCATCTCAGCTGCCTCTCACCATCATCCCCTGGCCAGTACAAGGCAGCGGTGGCCATATATAGCCACATTATTCTGGGTGGCGTCACGACAATAACATCTACAAACTTTATAAACTATATAAACTTCTAAATCCCCTGTAAATACCCCCCTTTAGGAGTGTGCCAGCCTGGGGCCACGGCCTGGGTCCAGCCACCAGTGACTCCCCCAAGAAAAGGGACCCTGCGCCGGGTATCCCGGTCCCCTAAGCTGGGCGGCACATCTCTCTTTGGCGTCACGAACAGGATGTACCGTGCCTGGTTAAATCGGGTACTGTGTGCCGTGATTAATGCCGAAAATTGTGAGAAAATCCGAGAAAAATTGACTTTTTTATCAAAAAGTGATTTTCCCATTGGAAACCATTGAAATAGACTTTTCCCCATTGACTAACATTGAAACAAAATGGCCGCCAGCCTCTGAGGTAAAATTGCATCATCACTAATTACCTCATAACTGCCACAGCACGAGACTGCTATTTGAACTGTGTCATAGCCCTGAGCTCTGATCTGACTGAAAAATTTCAGATTCCGCCATTACTGAGCTCACGGCGAGCAGAAGCAGCAGGGGGCGTGTCTTTGTGGGCGGCACCAAGCTGAGGGCTCTGACGTCAGCAAAAGGGGAAAACCAATCCTGCTGCACAGCGGAACGATTATACGCCATCCCGACGGAAGCAGAGGACCGGAAGGGTCCGGATTAACTAAGGGGGCGCAACATGTCGCAGCACGGAGACGCCGAAACACTCGGCGACACAAATGCAGCTGAAGCACAAAACAGAGCGCTCGGCAGCACAGCGGCGCAAGGTGCAGCGCCCATTATGCCGATGTTGATGCCATATACCCCAGGTGCTCCATGGCTTCCAGTGTATGAAGGTAAGCCTAATACTTTTGATGATTTTAAAGAAAAACTGCTGGCCTATTTAAACATGTTTCCAATGGCAGAAGCTCAGCGTGTCGGTTTGCTGATGGCACAGTTAAGTGGTAATGCCAAGCGAGAAGTCACAGCATGGTCCGCTGATCTAAAAGACACTGCTGAGCATATTCTAGCTGGATTAAAGGCAGTATTTGAAACTACTGCTGGTAGCAAAGCAAAGACCAAATTCTTCAATTGCAAACAAAAGGCCAATGAGAGTGTGAGAGACTTTGCCCTGAATTTACAGGAGGCACTTAAAGCGCTTACACTGGCTGAACCAATGTTTAACACTGGCGCTGATAAATTGCTAAAAGATCAATTCATTGAGGGACTATTAACCCCTTCTCATCGAGGGCATGCGAGTATGCTGACTTTCAAGGACCCTGAGGTGACATTTGCCCAGTTAAAGGAGAGCGCTATTCGTCTCCAGCAGGCAGAGGCACTTTGGGATCAGGATCCTGAGCAATCCATTACAGAAACCCCTCAACAACAGAGAGTGCCAGTGACATCAGTTAAGCCCCTGGAGGCCAGTGTTAATGATGCTTTCCAGCAAAAGCTTGACTCTCTAACAGACATTGTCACCTCAATGGCTAAAACCATGCAGGAAATGAGAGAATCACAGACTACATCCAAGATGGAGTTGGCGAACCGCAGAGAGGATATTCCCTGGATGAGACCCCAGAGATACCCAGCGTGGAGAGGACGACCCAACGACCGTTACCAGCCGGATGGACAGCCTATTTGCCGCCGTTGCCGGAAGCCAGGCCACATCGCCCGCAATTGTGATTTAAACAAGGATCCCCTGGGAATGCGGGCCGCTTCGCAGGAGTGAACTTTCAAGGCCCAACATCCTGGCACGACAAGTACGTCGGAGGACGTCCCATTATCCCCATCGTGCTGGACGGTATTCCCCTCAATGCCTTGTTGGACACTGGTTCCCAGATTTCATCTATACCACATATCCTTTATAAGAGGTACTGGGCAGATTCAGACATTGCTAAAAGACCATCTAATGTTGAGCTAAGTATATATGCTAGTAATGGAAAATTGGTACCGCAAGTAGGATTTAGAGAGATGACCATTAAGATTGGTAGAGCAGAATTAAAAAATCAGGGTATCATAATTGTTGATGTTAACCGACGGGAACCTTCTGTATTGATAGGTATGAATGTTTTAGAAAATTGTTTTTCCGAGGTTATTACTATTTTACAGCAATTTGCGGAAACTGCCCAATCCTGCCAGCAGAGAATTCTCCGGAGAGAGATAAAAGCATTGGTGCTGAAGCAACAAGTAGAGGTTGCAGGTGGAGAAATCGGCAGTGTGAGGGTAAGTGACCCAACTCCAATAGTAATACCTCCAAAAACTGAAATGCTGGTATGGTGTAGAGCAGCCATTGGTATTAAAGGACGAGATTACCAAGCCTTGGTAGAGCCTGTGTACACTGATAGTAGACCCACGATATTAACGGCTAGAGGAATAGTCGAGGTACACAGGGGAAGAGTACCCATACGTCTTTTGAATTGTGGAGAGGAAGAGGTCACTTTACCAAGGTACGCTACAATGGCCAAGCTATACACTGTTGACAACAATGCCATCATAGCCATTGGGCCCTTGAATCCGTCATGTCAGGCGGACGACAATGGTTCAAGTGGAGAATTAGAAGATTGGTGTCAGCAGCTGCATATAGGTACAGATTCAACACCTACCCACCAAAAACAAGGGGTGTACCGACTAGTAGAAGAATATGAACGGGTCTTCAGTAAACACCCATTAGACTTCGGACAGATTAAAGGGGTAGAACATACAATTCCTACCGGTAACCACCCACCAATAAAAGAGAGATATAGACCCATACCGCCCGCTCATTATCAATGTGCTAAAGACATGCTGAGGGAGATGAAACAGGCCGGGGTAATTAGAGACAGTTGTAGCCCCTGGGCAGCCCCTCTGGTAATAGTTAAAAAGAAAGACGGAACCATGAGAATGTGCGTAGACTACCGGCAGATTAATCACATTACCCATAAAGACGCCTACCCCTTACCTAGAATTGAAGAGTCATTAGCCGCTTTAAGATCTGCTAATTATTTTTCCACCTTAGACTTAACAAGTGGGTATTGGCAAGTCCCTGTGGCTGAGGAAGATAAAGAGAAGACAGCATTTACCACACCAATGGGTCTCTGTGAATTTAATTGTATGCCGTTCGGACTCTGCAACGCACCCGGTACCTTTCAGCGATTGATGGAATGCTGTCTCGGACACAAGAACTTTGAAGCCGTCCTTCTGTACCTAGATGATGTAATAGTCTACTCAAAGATTTATGAACAACATCTACAAGATCTGGCAGAAGTGTTCGAAGCCTTATCCCGGTATGGTATGAAGATCAAGCCATCAAAATGTCACCTTCTAAAGCCAAAGGTACAATACCTGGGACACGTTGTAAGTTCAGAAGGAGTAGCACCGGATCCCGAGAAAGTAACCGTAATAAGGGATTGGCCAAGACCTACTAGCGTGAAACAGGTGAGGCAATTCCTGGGACTGGTGGGCTACTATCGTAGATTCATCCAAGGGTTCACCAAGCTAGCAGCACCTCTACAAGACATCCTGGTAGGGCAGTCGAAGAAGCCTTCAAACCGCAATCCTCCTTTCCAGTGGAGTGATGAGAGGGAAGATTCCTTTGAAAAGTTGAAGAAGGCATTGACCGGAGAAGAAGTTCTGGCATACCCCGATTACCATCAACCTTTCATCCTTTACACAGATGCCAGTAATGTGGGACTGGGAGCAGTACTATCTCAGAAGCAAGGAGGCAAGGAGAAAGTCATCGCCTTTGCAAGTAGAAAGCTCCGGCCTACTGAAAGAAATCCTGAAAATTACAGCTCCTTCAAGATAGAACTACTGGCAGTAGTCTGGGCTGTGACTGAGCGTTTCAAACACTACTTGGCAGCTGCAGAATTCACCGTCTATACTGATAACAACCCATTGACCCACCTGGATACAGCCAAGCTAGGTGCGCTGGAACAGCGATGGATAGCCCGGCTGTCTAATTACAACTTCGTGATCAAGTATAGAGCAGGCCGAAAGAATGGAAATGCAGACGCCTTATCCCGGATGCCGCAGTTGAGAGACGTGGAAGAAGAACCGGTAGAACTTGAAGAAATTGAACTACCCGCCTTCCATCGTCCCAAGGTAGGACAGTATCAATCCAGTGCCTACCAGAAACATCAACAGGTGAATCTCAACCCATTAGCACACCACAGATGGGCTGACACTCAAGACAGCAATCCAGCTGTGAAGTTGGTGAAAGAACTGCTGACTGAGCAAAGTGCGTATCCCAATGAAAATGCACCGAAAGAGACACATCAACTCTGGAAAGAGAGAGGCAAAATGTTCCTGTACCAAGGAAAGCTGTGCAGAAGATATACCAATCCAAAGACGCATGAGCTAGTATGGCAGATCATTGTGCCTAAACAAGATGTAAAAATGGTCCTAGAAGCTTATCACAATGGTGCTGGTCACTTCGGGTGGAAAAAGCTAGAAGTACTTTTAAGAGAAAGATTCTACTGGGTTGGAATGAGAAGATCAATTGAAGAATGGTGCAGAAACTGTGGTCCGTGCAACCTCAGAAGAAAAGATCTAAAAAACCAAAGAGCACCACTCCAGCCTATAGTTACCAAGCAACCACTTGAGCTCGTAGCAATAGACCACGTGAAATTGACACCAAGCCGGTCCGGCTATGTCTATGCTTTAACCATCGTGGACCATTACTCACGCTTCCTGGTAGTAGTGCCCGTGAAAGATCTCACTGCAAAGACAGCAGCTAAGGCGTTCCAGACATACTTTTGCAGACCCCATGGATATCCGGAACAAGTACTCGCAGACCAAGGCACAGCATTTGAATCAGAGATCTTCAGAGAATTTTGCAATATGTATGGCTGCAAGAAGATCCGTACAACAGCCTATCATCCGCAAACAAATGGCTTATGCGAAAAAATGAACCATATTGTAATCGATCTCTTAAAGACTTTACCAGAGACAGAGAGAAATCTATGGCCAGAGAAATTGCCTGATTTGGTAGACCTCTATAACAATGTCCCGGTAAGCTCCACAAACTGTACCCCAGCTTACCTTATGCGTGCAAGACCTGGCAAGCTACCAATAGATCTAGAAATGGGCATCGTAAAACCTGACGCAGAAGTGCAGGATTCCAACTGGGACTCCCTACGCCAACAACAGTATCGCCAAGTGCAAGAATGCGTAGAAAGGAATCTCCAGAAAACTAGAGAAAGACAAGAGCAATACTTCAACCAGAATGCTCTAGCAACCCCATTAAAACCTGGTGATCAAGTGCTCAAGAGAAACCGTCGCACTAATAAACTGGACAATCAGTGGGAATCCGTCCCATATACAGTTTTACCAATGAGAGTGAACAATCCTAAAATGTGTCTTATAAGCAAAGATGGTGGATTAACATCAGTACTAGTGTCAAGAGACAATCTAAAACTATGTCCAGAGACATTGAAAGAAAAAGAAGTCATTCAACCTGAACCAGAAGTTATTCAACCAGTACCGGTTCAACCTGTTAACGAAAAAGAAGAAGATGGAGTATATCACACCTATTTAGGAGACTTTCCTAAAACCTGGCCAACCTACAATGGTGCAGTAGTAGTTCCCATGATGGCCTTCTATCAAACACCAGAGCCTGTAATACCAGAAGCCCCAAGACCAATAGAATTAGAAGCAGACCCTGTACCACAAGACGTTCCAAGACAGGAAGAACAAATTCCTAGTAATAATAGTCCTGGACACGGTGGAATTGCCAATCCCACAAATGTGGAATTATCCCTAGCAGAACCAGAAGTACTTACTAGGTATACATCCACTCACACCATCACATTGAGTACACCCAGTACACAAGCGTTACGCAGATCACAGCGTAGTACTCAGGGTCAATTACCAGCAAGATATGCAGACTACCAAATGTAAATAGATATTTCAACCAGAAATATCTGAAAGGAACTTGTTTAGTTGTTAATTAGTAGTTATTAGATGTAACGTTAAAAAAAAGCTCAGTACCTACAGAGACTATTCTGTATGAACTACTTGCATATTCTTGAGTTCTTTTCTTCATTTATCAGCCCGGAGGCAGTAAATTAAAGCTCCGGAAAGACTGTTTTTTGAACATTCTTAAATTATTCATAAACTTTGTTGGAAAAATGGACGCTAATTGCAGTGCCTTTCCTAACAAATAAATAGCCCTCAAGGACAGAGCTGTATTAATGGACGCTATTTGAAGTGACTTTTTACAAGACTCTATTTTTTAAACTTGAGTGGTTTTTGTAACTTTTTATTTTTTTTTAAGACTCTGTAGATATTATCTGTTATATCTTATGTTTATTGTCCCACAGTCCCGGAGTACTGTTCTTAACTAAGGGGGAATGTGGCGCCCCTGCGGGTATTAGCCACAGTATAAGATCATAATAGTTGCACTCACTTAGAAAGCCAAGCCACTGCACTACCACCTTTGGCCAGTAGGGGGAGCTCCAGAGACACCAGAGACTTCCCTAGAGATAAAACACTGGTTTGAGGTAAATTTTCAGACAGTTGGAGCCACGAGCTCAGAGTGACAGGAGCTGCATTGAGTTCCTGAGGACTGGCCGACAATTTCCAGGGCCAAGCCATCGGTCTGAGGAGGAGAAAACTGATAAGAGAAACACTTTCAGAATCGGGTAGCATCATTATCTACCCTAGATAAAAAGCGCAGATACGGATACCGGATCCGTGGCTGCATTAGTTATATACAATACAGCAACCGGAAAAACGTGAGGTAACAACAAGCTTCACAGGGCCAGACACAGCAACATACTAAGAGTTCAGCAGTACTCCCGGAGGGGGTAAGCAGAGAGAGACAAAGGACTCAAGTTGCCTGTTGAGTGGGACCCAGAGAGGACAGATTTGGGCCAGCAGCGAGTTCACACACGGCAGCAGGGCCACATAGACAGCGCAAGCAGGAGGTAAAGGACCCGGTGGGGCCTGAGCAACTGAACCCCTATTGCAGACTCCGGAGACGGGACTTGTTGTATTATAGTTTGGTTGAAAGTAAACCAGTTAAACCTCATCTGTGCCTCAGCCTCTGATTTAACAGCTACCATCTATCCAGGATTGGGACCATCACCGCTGAGAGAATTTGCTGTGAATCAAGTAAGTGTCTGTGCCCTTAACATCTCCTCACCATACTTCCATCTTCATCCATCATTAACTTTAACATCACCTGTCCAGGGGACCCTACAGCCCTACCCGGAAAAGGGCTATACCATCTCAGCTGCCTCTCACCATCATCCCCTGGCCAGTACAAGGCAGCGGTGGCCATATATAGCCACATTATTCTGGGTGGCGTCACGACAATAACATCTACAAACTTTATAAACTATATAAACTTCTAAATCCCCTGTAAATACCCCCCTTTAGGAGTGTGCCAGCCTGGGGCCACGGCCTGGGTCCAGCCACCAGTGACTCCCCCAAGAAAAGGGACCCTGCGCCGGGTATCCCGGTCCCCTAAGCTGGGCGGCACAAACTTAATCTACATAAATTTGGGGATAAAGCCGGTCGACTATTGGCACGTTTATCACGGGGTAGATATCCTCCTTCCCACATCCAAACTATAATTGACAAACATGGTAACACCTGGAATACCCCGAAAGATGTAACCCAGGCACTGGGAAAATTCTATGCATCTCTTTACTCGGATAGTGACACTGATATGCCTGAGGGGGCCGATTGGCTGCACCTAATTCGTATACCAGGTATCTCAGAAGAGGACAAACAATTTCTAAACAGTCCTGTCACTGTGGAGGAAATAGAAAATGCTATAAAAAATATAGATCCAGGCAAAGCGCCGGGTCCTGATGGTTATAATGGTGCATTCTTTAAAGCCTTAAAGGAACAAGTCTCTCCTATCCTACGTGACCTGTTTAATGCAATATTACAGGGGGCCCCTATACCGGAAAGAATGAACATGGCTTATATCAAACTTATCCCTAAACCCGGTAAGATACCAACGGATCCGGCGAGTTTCAGACCAATTTCACTAATAAATCAAGATCTAAAACTTCTTTCAAAGATAATGGCCGATAGATTGGCGACGGTAATGCCTAGCTTGATACCCCCTCACCAGGCGGGATTTATTAAGGGAAGATCAACTACTACTAATATTAGAAGAGCGATGCTCTTGCTTGATGTCATGGGGAAAAGAATAGGATCGGAGGGGGGGGACCCAGCCGTGATCACCCTAGACGCAGAAAAAGCGTTTGATAATGTGCGGTGGTCATGGCTGGGTAGGGTCCTGGACTCTGTTGGAATTGTGGGGCCATTTCGGCAATACTTGCAGGCCCTATATCATAGACCAAAAGCCTGTATTAGCACACCCGGGTACTTATCAGACTCATTCTTCTTGCAGAAGGGGACGAGGCAGGGATGCCCGTTATCCCCCTCCTCTTTAATTTAGCAATAGAACCTCTGGCCTTATACCTTGAAAATAATAATACCTATGAAGGATTCAAAGTGGGGGCGAGGGAGGTCAAGCTATCCCTTTTTGCTGACGACATTATTCTTTATGTCCGAAATCCCGAAAGGGACCTCCCTCGCATCCTTGAAGATATTGAAAGATTGGGTAAACACTCAGGTTTTTGCCTAAACAATGGTAAATGTGAGATTCTGCTCATCAATCCGAGAAGTAAACACTCGCGATGCACCCACCTCTATGATCTTCCAGTTGCCAAAGATAGTATAAAATACTTGGGGATTCAACTGGCTAGATATCCTGGCCAGACCTATAGACTTAATTTTGCCCCGATCCTTTCAAAAATTGAAAAGGAATTGGCGGGAAGGGTTGGACTACCGCTCTCTCTGACTGGGAGATGCCATCTGCTTAAGATGATTAGTTTTGCGAGATTATTATACCCGCTCCAGAATATCCCCATGCTGTTAAAACATACAGATATAGATAAGTTAAACAAAGCCTTCTCAAAATTCTTATGGAGGGGAAGAAACCCAGGCTGGCCTTTGGTGTCTTGATGCAGTCAAAACAGGAGGGAGGTCTCCAACTCCTGGATGTTCGAGGATATAATCTAGCGTGCATTTTACGCAATGTTCTTGACTGGATTAAGGGTACTAATAGGTTCTCCAATGTAGCTCTGGAGGGAGAATTTGCTAAACCCTGGGACCTATCTGCTCTGCTACATTCACCGCTACCATACTTACCTAAAACCCTTAAGGGTACTGTTATATATAGAGACACGATTATGGCATGGAAGGGAATAAGGAGAAAACTAAAATTATCTTGGAAAGTCTAAAAATTACTCAACCCTTGGAGATGCCCGGCCTTTCCACTAGGTCGTGACAATTCTCTATTTGAGGCCTGGAGGGAGAGAGGTATCAGGACCCTGGGAGACCTTATGAATGTGGGAGAGAAGAGATGGATGACAGAAAGAGAGGTGCTGTCCACGTATGCTCTCTCTCTTTTTCATGCCATACAATACCGACAGTTACATCATCATCTTCTCTCTCAGTTGCTGGATATCTCTGGGGAGGTGGAGGACAACCTTTGGTCTGACCTGCTAGCTATAAGCGAAGGTGACGTGTCCATTACCTCTCTCTACGCTAAGCTGCAGCAAATTTTAAGACCAACGAGAGGGAGGACTCTTTTCACTAAATGGAGGAAACACTTGACTGACCCTGACCTTACTCAAAAGATCTTAGAGGGCTGGGGGACAGTTAGACGCTACATCCACGATGAAAGATGGAGAGATTCTCAATTCAGGATCATCCATGGGACCATACAAGGCTTTAATATACCGCCTACTCAGGCCAACTTGGGAAGATGGGTGAATTGCCCTAAATGTAAAGCTCCTATGACGGATCTGGAACATGGTCTTTGGTCATGTCCCGCTTCTCAGAGATTTTGGAAGGTAGTCGTCACCTGGGCGAAGGGGATATGTGGGGGATTGGAAAGGCTGAAGCCGATGCTCTGGCTCTGGCTGGATATGGTGGGAGATAATCAGCCACATGTACTATTTCACTATATTGCAATTATAGCAAAACGACTTCTTCTTCAACACTGGCTTAATGATAGTCCTCCTGATCTATCTCAGGTCAAGACTTCCTTGAGAAGTGTTCTTACAATCGAATCACTGGAGACACTTAGTAATCCCAGCAAATTATCACAAAATTTTTTCCATAAATGGAGAGTATATATTGAGACAGAATTTACTGATGCTGAAATCACGGCTTTTATGACACCCCATAGGTCCTCAGCTTGGTATGCCATGGAGGACTTGAGGGGTACTCTAGGTAAATTGAAATGTCCAATCTAGTGGTGGCACTCAATCTTGTGATTAAAGTGATGTTGAAATAATCCGAGCAACTCTAGGATGTTATCTAGGGAGAGGGGTGGGTGGGATTAGGAGATGTCGTTATCTTTCCAACAGTTTTGTTTAAAGTGAACTTTTTCTGTACACGGATATCAATTGTTATAATATCGACTACTTATTATATTCTTTTCTGTCTGTGGTTATGTTTGTATTTTTATATTCTTGAAACAATAAAAATGATGGTTCAAAAAAAAAAAAAAAAAGGTATCACAACCACAAGATTATTATCTTGTTTCTCCCACTGAGAGCAATCAACATGTTTTGAAGGAATGAGCATGTCAATTCCTTTCTGCATTTTTGCTATAGTTTCTATTGCAAATCTGCAGCAAAAATGCAGGAACCAAATCCCCAGCAAAAACACGGTAATAACGCACCAAAAATGCAAAAAATCCACAGGAAAAAAGCAGCAAACCTCCTGCCAAGAAAAAAGGAACCCCTAGGCTTTGCTGTTTTGTTGCAAAATAAAAAAACAACGGGTGTGGACTTGGGGCCTGACCGCAGTGTGAATCCGCCCTTAGCCTTAGTATTGTGACATTTTGTACCTTTATTAACTTGGCATTTGAGGGTCTTCCCCATGTTAGGCTATGTTCATGTGGAGCCACACTGGTCCGGACGCCATGTAGGGGCACTGCACCCACAGGAGAGTGTATGGTATCCCTGTAGCCAGGGAACGTGGGATGTCACATAGGGGACCCTCATTACACCCATCCACACACCTTAGACCAGGGGACCAATGGGTTAACCCATTGCTAGGGAACTGGTCTCGGTGTAAGGAGCTTAGGTGGGTAGTGGAAGAGCGGGAGGAAATTTAGTGAGAAGAAGCTAAAGAGAGCTTCTGTGGGCAGCGAGGAGTCAGATGGCAGCGAAGCCGTTGAGAAAGAAGGGGGATCCTAGGGTGTTGTGGTGCACTGGAATCCAGGCCGGTACGACCACCGGCCGGAGGGACCCAGTCCAGGAACGGAGAACAGGCTCCGAGAGCGGGGTAGGTGATTATCCCCATGCCGCCAAACCGGAGGGCCGACACCCGGCGTACACCCCAAAAGGTCCTGTATAGGGTCCGGATGCCTAGTAGAGGAACCTTCCAGAAAGGATCTGTGGGAGCTGGCTGAGGGCTCTGTGCACGGGAGTGGTAAAGAGAGGAAGACAGGGAGAGCGCAGTCAGGGACAGAAGAAAGGAACTGCGGGCACACCACCGAGGGTCCCAAGTGAGATGTCCCGGTTCACTGGCGACTATCCAGGCCAGCAGTACCTGTGAACTGTACTAACTAATGCTGCCTGAAGTCTGCCAGTAAAACCCGGTCCAGAGTTAAAGACTGTGATGTGTCTCATTTGCCTGCGCCCAAGGAGCTGCACACTTGTTCCCTCAGCACAGACTGTTTGCCAGCATTTCCACCTGACGAGCTGCCTCCCTGTGTAAAATCTCTATACATCCACAACTGCCCCGGGAATCTCGCTCCCCCCATGGGGAGTGTTATCAACTAGCTGCCTCATAATCACACCGGATGCTAACAGCGCTGGTATCATTACCGGGAACCATAGGTGGCGTCACAAACACTTTACTTTTAATTTTTATTTAGCCCCTTTTTCAGCGACCACCAGGGCCACGGGCCTGGGCACAGGCCACCCGTGACATCCCCCGTGTACCACAACGCCCAGGACTGGGTACCCCACGGCCCTGGGGTGGGTCATTCACACAATGCACTTTATGGCATTTTTCTGCGTTATTTACCATGGTTTTATTCTAATGTATGCTAATCTAAATCTGCGTTTTTGATTTCCAGCAAAACCTATGTGATTGAGGTAAAAGCTGTCCACACACATTGGTATAGTTTCTTTGAAGAAACTCAAACCTGTCCAGGTTCTGCTGTGTTTTGAAAAGAATGGGCATGTAGATTCTTTTCTGTGCATGCGCTGCGTTCAATGGCCAAAACGCAGCAATCAAAACGCAGCAAGAACACGGTAATAACGCACAAAAATGCAAGAAAAACGCAGCAAAAAACTCACTAAATCTCTTGCCAAGAAATCTGGAGATACTAGAAACCTGAACAGGTTTTGCTGCATTTTTTGCTGCAGCAAAAACGCCCTGTGTGGACACAGCCTTAGGCTATGTTCAGACATGTTGGTTTTTGGTGTGAACAGATCTGCAGCAAATCCTAGGGGTTGCTTTTTTCGTCTGATTTGCTACATTTTTTGCTGCAGCAAAAACACCCTATGTGAAAATAGTCATAGGGAGATTTGTTTGGGTGTTTATTTTAAGTATTTCTAATCTGTGTGTCTTATCTTGTATTAAGCAGGAAAATTGCAAAGGGTCTTATCTTTTATAGTATGCTGTTGTGATGTGATTAATGTCACTGCTCACCTGGAATGGTTGTGTGACCCACAATTAGTATAAGGGTGCGTGCACACGATCAAAACGCTGCGTAGTACAGTAATAGCATAGTGGATGGGATTTCAAGAAATCCCATTTTCACTATGCGTAACCCACCCGCAGCGTCTTTGGAGCTGCAGTGCGGGTTGCCAGTAGTCCGCTCCTCCGCACCATGTTTATTTCATGCTGCGGAGTCGGAAGCGACTCCCATCGGGTGACTGCAGGGAGAAGCCGCCCTGCACCTGCCGCACATGGGGAGTACAGGGCGGCTGCGGTCTCCCTGCGGCCACCCGCGGCTTCACTCAGGTCCGGAGGAGCTGCGCCCAACACGCAGCTCCTCCGGACCGTGTGCACGCACCCTAAAGCATGGCTGTTGCAGTATCTACAATCCATGTGCACCGTGGTGAACAAATGAACCAAAGAAAAATTGTATGGGTGATTCGCGTTGCAGTATGATGAAAAGGGCCACTGGCATGAATCATGCAATGGTGGCTTTATTCATTCTACGCATTTCGGGGCATTATCCTTGCTTCTTCAACAGAAAACCAACCATGGGTTGAAATTTAAAATCAACCATGGTGATGGTTGATTTCCTGATGAAGGAGCAAGGATAACACTCCTAAATGCGTCGAATGAATAAAGCCACCATTGCATGATTCATCCCAGTGGCCCTCTTCATCATGCGGCAGCACGGCTCACCCAAACAATTAGCCTTTGGTTAATTTGTACACCATGGTGCACATGGATTGTGGAATAACTGGAGCCGTTTTGGTTGGCTACAGTAGCCAAGATATCAGATATGCGTAATGCGACACTGATGACGTTGTGCCAGTCCGGTAGATTAAAAGCCTCTCCTGGAATCTCGGAAGGTAAGAGATTTGTGAACCACACATCCTGCAGTCAGAGACAACTGGAGTCCCATTAGTCGTTCTGCCCATCTTTAGTATTTTCATATTGACAGAACCATGGTCTATTTTGGTAGTGCCTATCCCCAACTTTTTTCTCTTCAGGACATATATTGGTGACAAAGAAACTTGGCTGCATATCTAATGACCTATGGAAAAAGGAGTAAAGCTTTCCAAGCACTGCTGACACATTTTCTTGGATTTCTTGGGATTTATGGCTGTCAGACAGTCTCCCAAAACCCCAGATGCTACAACAAGTTTCAAGAGACAACCAACAAGAATAAAGTAAAAATAATTTTATATAGTTTTGCTTGATAGGGCATAAATTAGTTGGAGCATAATCTGTAACATGAGATGTGCAATGAGCAATCTGTCATACAATAAATATACTTAGTTCAAAAATATAAATCTTATGCCAAATACTATGCAGATCCCTTACATCGTGCAGGATTATACTTCTCTTCAGAAGACAAATCCATACATAAAAACCTCAGAGTTCATTATGTAAAATAATAAGATTTCAAACTAGTATTTGCTGATTATGTATTTTGTATGGAAAATAGAGCATTAACCAATGTACATTCACTTGTAATTTCCTAGCCAGCAAATTTTTAGTGAGAGAGAGAGAGTAAAATCATAATATAGACAGTTCATTTTAGTGTTAAACTACCCGAAATGTTATAATTTGTAGAAACAAATAACAGGTGTGAGTGTTGGGATTCCCAGGACTATCCAGAGATCCACAATTTATTTATTTGTATTAAAAGGACGCTATCACCCCCAAATTGCTAATTAAAGTACTTTAACAGGCTTGAAGAGGACTGAGGTCGGGTTCACACCACGGCACAATCGAATCTGGGGTTGTCAGGGTGAACCTGACAGGCCCGGACCGGATTTGCAAACAGAACCAAACAGAACCAGGGCAAATACTCATCAATGCAAGTCAACGGGTCCGACAAAATCACGGAAAGCACACGGACCATCCTAGTGGCATCCGTTTTTTAACTGATACATTATCATTCTGTAGCTGAGAACACTGTAAAATGTTCCTGTAAATGTTTATACAGTAATAGCTGCTGAGAAAAAAAATGCATTGCACACGGATGTCACACGGACACGACTCGGAGGTTATCTGAGAAAAAAATAGCACACTCGCATAGCAGTTGCGTGCCACACAGATCAAAAACCGGATGTCACTCATCCAACTCTTCTGGATGAGAAATGGAGTGATTTTTTAAACGTCAGTGTGTCCCTACCCTAATTGGTTTAATAGTCCACCAACATATGTATTTTGTGTTGTATGCAAATGAGGGGGTTAAGTGCACCCTTGGAGTGGCCAAGAAAGTAGTGTACAATGTCATCACATCAATTTGCATACTGAGCACTCCGTCATATCTTTATTATTATTTTACTCACTTACATAGCACTGTTAATTTCACAGCGCTTTACAGACATAATCATCACTGTCCCCATGGGGGCACACAATCTAAATTCCTTATGAGTATGTTTTTGGAGTGTGGGAGGAAAATGGAGTACTAGGAGGAAACACAGGGAGCACATACAAACTCATTGTAGATGTTGTCCTTGGTGGGATTTGAACCCAGGACCCAGCACTGCAAGACTACAGTGTTAACCACTGAGCTTGACTTATGGCACTCAAGTACTGCCTGATCTCAATCTACATCTGACGAATACTTCTAGTACATCAGGATGCTTTTTGGGTTGCAAAGAGCCCTTGCCACCTTCGAGAGGGTCATATACCAGATCCTAACTCCCCACAAGAAGTACGCCACAGCATAACTAGACGACATTGTGATCTTCAGCCCGGATTGGGGAAGTCATCTGAAGATAGTCCAGGTGGTAATTGAAGGTAGGGTTTTCCATAACCCAAAGAAGTTTGCCATGGTGAAGGAGGAGGCTAAATGCTTACGCTATGTTTTGGGTAGGTTCAAAATCAAGTCTCAAGTAAATAAAGTGGAAGCAGTCCAGAATTGTCTGCAACCACTCTCAAAGAAGCAAGTTAGTTCCTTTTTGGGTATTGTGGGATACTGTCACAGGTTCATCCTGAACTTTGCAATAATAGCCGCACCCCTGACTAGCTTTCTTAATGGCACAAAGGTGTCTATGGCTAAGAGAACTTCAGAAGCGGAGATGGATTTTTAGAGGTTAAACTTAGGCTACATTCATACGCTGCGTATTTGCAGCATGTTACTGTGTTTTTCTGCGTTTTCCTGCATTTATGCGTCACTTTTTTACGAGCGATTAAATGCAGTGAAACGCAATTATGGAAACGCAGTCCAGCAAAACCTATGCGTTCACATGTTGTGCTTTTTTGCGTTTTTTTTACGCACGCGCTTGCAGAATCAAAAGCGCGTGCGTAACAAGAGTAGACATGTCAAATCGTTTTGCGCTTTTCTGCATGCTTTTCCCATTGCCCACATGTTAAAATGGGCTTGGGAAAAGTACGCAGAAAAAAGCGCACAAAAGTGCAATGTGTGAAAGCAGTTGCGCTTTGTGCCGCGTAACCACGTATAAAAGCGCAACTGCAGAAAAAAGCGCAAAAAATGCACAATGTGTGAACAAAGCCTTAGCCCTGTGTAAACAGCCAATCTTGGTGGCACCCGACTTTAATAAGGAATTTGTGGTTCCGAAATATGCTTCAGCGGTTGAGTTGGGAGCCTTATTGGCAAATGGCGAAGGACATCCAATACTGTACCTAAGTAGGAGGCTCTCATCCTGCGGAAAGGTGAAGGTGTGCTTAGCCATTAAATGGACTGTTGATAATTTAAGGCACTACCTGTTAGGCCAATAATGCAGGTTAGTGTCAGATCATGCACCCTGAGATAGATGAGAAAAAGGAAAAGAAGGAATGCCCAGGTGACCAGGTGGTTATTAGCGCTCCAGGACTTTAGCTTCCATATAGAGCATAGAAAATTACATTGTAATGCTGATGCCCCGTTGAGGCTTCCCTGTTTAGTGCTGGAAAATGCCAATCCCTCTTGCTTTGGGCAGAGGGTATGCAGGATGGTCACTAGTAACATCCTGCAGGGGAGATATGTTTCACTGAGGTTAATAGCTTCAGTAATGTGAAACCCGGATGCAGGCTTCAGTTTGTTAGATGCTGAGAGGGTTGATCAGCCATGACAAGGGCTATATTTTTTGTGAACAGTCAAAGAGATAGGTGGGATGGCTGTTCATATACCTCCACTCTAGGGTATTGTCCAGGAAGAAAGTGGATGCCTCTGAATTCACTCAAGGTTTTGTGTGTTTATGAAGATGAATAGACCTCCAGAGCTGTGCTTGTACTAAAAAGAGCTAAGCCTTTTTCCTTAGCGGGCAGGGCTCAAAGTTATATGGACTGTTTGAACACTATTTGTTTCTTTTTATGCCAGTAAAGCTGATTGTTTTATTTTACTCTGGTTTATGAAGCTTATTAAAACAGTTGAATATTTAAACAGAAAACTTTTCTGTGACTACCTCATTAAGCAGCCAATGAGCTGATTCTCCACAGGACTGCAACCATGCTTATACAGTGTCATTACCGCCTATCATCTCTGGCTCCTATCTGCAGTACAGTACTAAGCGATGAGAGCCTGCAGTTATACTATGTGAGTGTGGCTCGACTTTTGCAGTGTCCGTGTGGAGGTACAAAGCGTCAGTCTGATTTCACCCAGTGTTCAATTGAGTGCTATCAATTAACATATGACAAAATACCCAGTATACAAACTGAGGGGGTCTTATAGTGCACTGAGCCCTTGCACTGAATCCCCTCTATATAATATGTAAAGCTGATGGTATATGTGTGTGTATGTATGTATCATAGCTCCACCCCCTCCCAGTAGATACGCCCCCTCCACATAGCCATGCCCTCAAGACTATGTTGAGGGTTGGAGCTATAAATGTGAGTGGCTATGTGTAGGGGTGGAGCTATGAAGGGGCAGGGCTACCAGGAGGTGGAAAAGCTATGATACGCCCACTTTCAGGGCCGTGGGGTACTCGTAAAAAGGTCAAGCAGTTCTTTAGGGATGTCACGGTGGCGTGACCTGACTCGTGGCCTTGGACGTGTCATAAAATGGGGGATAGTTTATAAGGGCTTAAATTGTGACGCCACCCGTGATGTTCGGCAATGGATGGCCGACACTGCGGATCAGGTCCACTGGGACGGTTGGTGGCGCAGCAAAGATGAAACAGCTCCCCATGGGTAGAGAGGGGCCCCAGGGCAGTTATAGAGTCTACTTCATGATGGTATCTATTGTAGCACAGGACAGGGGACGCAGGAAATAATTTAAGGACACAGCAGGGTGCGGTCTTCACACGTTACTCAGTCTCCAGGTTACAATCACCAGCTAGGTGCTGTGTCCTCCAAGTCGGTGATCTAGCCAACTCTCGGGTAACTTGGGTGCACTTTACTGGAACCCCCTTCTGGTGTACCTTCCCGGGTTGTCTCTCTGCGTTGGCTCCTGCCCTCCGCCTTACACACAGTGTCCCAAGCCAGCGGCCTCGGGTCCTGTTGGGCGATTTCTTCTTTGTCCCCTTGACCGTATGCGGCAGCATTTTTAGCGAGTATGTGTGGATTCAGCTGTTGCACATACTGTACAGATACCACAGAATCTGGTTTGCTAGTTGAGTCCTACAGTCTCTCCGCTAGTCTGGGGCTGGTCCCCTCTGTGACCCACTTCCCATGCCCCTGGGACCCTTTCTCTTTCTCGTCTGTTCTCTCTAGCAGACTCCTCTCTCCTCAGCCCTGGGACGAGCCTCTCCCTGGCTCCAGTCCCAGGACCTGTTCTTCACCTTCTGCCTAACGTCTCGCTCTCTGACTCCTAACGTTTTCCTCATATTCCCTCTACGTCCGGGTGTCCTACTCTTCTCTACTTCCTCCACCCAACACCTCTACCTAGTTTCCCCTCCAGCTTCAGATGGGGCCCTCCCTAAATAGGGTGCCCCAGATCCCCTGGCCTGGATTGGTGTGGTGTTGGATGCAGGTGTCTGGGTATCGACTAGTGCCCCTTCCTTACCTGAGAGTGGGATACCACACCTCTGGCTCAGGTGCAGTACCACTGTGGCGACTGGACCCTCAGGGGCACCACACATACATACATTACCATGTATGGGCGATATTACTGTATATTATTATTATTTATTTATAGAGCACCATTGAATCCATGGTGCTGTACATAAGAAGGGGTTACATACAAACAAGTTAAAAATACAAGGAACAAACTAACAGTGACAGACTGGCACAGAGGGGAGAGAGGACCCTGCCCTTGTGGGCTTACATTCTACAGGGCAATGGGAACGGAAACAGTAGGTTGGCTCTGCTTGGGAAGTTTTGGAGCGCCGGGTCCAATGGTGGTGGAGTGCCGGGTCCAGTGGTGGTGAGAATGCACCGTGGTCATTGTAGGCTGTCTGCTGTTCTGAAGAGATGGGTTTTCAGTTTCCGCTTGAAGGTTCTGAGTGTAGGGGACAGTCGGACGTTTTGAGGTGCAGAATTCCAGAGGATTGGGGATGCTCGGGCAAAGTCTTGTAGGTGGTTAGATGAGGAATGTACAAGTGTGGAGGAAAGGAGGAGGTCTTGGGAGGATCAAAGATTACAAGTTGGATGATATCAGGAGATTAATTCAGAGATATATGAGGGGGACAGATTGTGGATGGCTTTGTAAGTCAGTGTAAAGGTACCGTTACACGGCACGACGTTGGAGCGATGTCCGCAATGATCTCTTGGGTACGCGGTCGTTTTTGACATCATTTCAACATCGCTGGTGAGATGTCACATGTTTAGATATCGTGAACAACTCACCAGCGATGTTGTGAGCAGGCATCGTTCGCCAACCCCGCGAACAATCGCTGCTCATTGCTGTGAATGAATAAGGCTTGAAGAAAAAGATCATACATCAATTGTGCACACCACTATAACATGAAATAGAGCTTTATTAACAAAAAAACCCACAAACTGGTACAGACAAATATAAAAACAATTAAAACCAAGGTAGGTCACGTGACCATGGTTACAATTATCAGCCATATCAAAATAAACACAATTTTGAGGGAGAAGCATGAACTGGATGTCACCACTGCTGCAAACAATCTATTGTATCTAAAGCAGTATAACACTCTCTCATCTACCATCCATGCCTAAAAGTCTTATATCAGTTCTAGCATGGAACAAGGGACCTCTGGGGATGATGGGAGTTGCAGCGCTGGTATATCAGCTCTCCACGGGAAGAGCGGTTCCCCAGGGCACTGTGCGGAAGTATGACTCACCGTGGCCAGGGACTCCGGTTTAGACAGGCTGTAGCTTCTTCCTCCTTGTCACGGGTGGACCGCGCCTGCTGGTAGTGGGGCCCGGTTGAGTGCAGATCAAAAGATGAAGACGTCTTGTGGGAACAGATTAAGGGGTTAATTGTTTCGTGACGCCACCTATGAGTAGTTCGGTAAGTCTTACCGACACTGCGGAACCTCCGGGGGATGGATAGCAGCAAGATGGAACGCTCCCTACAGGCTGAGCGGTGTTCCCCAGAAGCTGGAGATGCTTAAGATGTTGTGCGGCAGCTGCTGTTGCCTTGTGTGCAGGCGGACCTAGTCATAAGGAAGCACGGACACTGTAAGTCTCTGTAACGGGTCTTTACTGTAACCAGCAGGCAATACATGGCATACAGTGTGTAGATAGCAGACCGGGTGGACTCAGCAGTGATAGGTGTCCCTCAGAGATCCGCGGTGTTCCTCCATACTAACTAAGTAGGTTGCCGTTGTTGCCCAGGAATACCAGGTCGGGTACAGGGAGGCTGCTTGAATGCCCTATCCAAAGTATACGTGATGGATGTTTTGGGGAGCCTTGGGTCCCTTGGTGGGTACACCGCTGGTTAGACGACTGGAATTTGGCTGGTGGTGGGGTGCTCCTGGAAAGCTGCTCCTCCACACCTCTGGTTCGCATAGCAGAGCTGAACTGCTGCTAGCTTCGGTACCAGCAAACCGGCTGTATAAGGGCACGGGAGTCTTTGGGAACCCGTTTCTTTGATGCCCGTAATTGGTAGGGAGATGGTCGGTAGAAGGTGGCCAGGGGGTTGCACCGGCTGTGCAACCCCCTCTCCTAGGTTGCAGAGCTGGGAGTCTGCAGGGGTCTTCTAAGTTGCTGTTGCTTCTCCAGACCCGAGACTAGAACTCTCTAAGCCTGGACTAAACTTCCACTACACGCTACTCTTGCACTCCGCCCACCAGGACCTTGATTGGCCCTCTATGCTAAGTGAGGCATGCAGAGTATGGATCTCTGAGTTAACCAGATGACTGCTGGGTCAGAGAATATTGCTGCTGCATTTATGGCTGCAATACCCTCCTGTGACGCACTCGTTGCGGGGCGCCACACTCCCCCTTGGTGAAATACGCTTGTCCCCAAGTGTCATACTATCCAACACTACAGAGATATTTTTATATATTTTTTTTTATAACAGACATGAAATTCACACTTTTATTAAAGAAACAGGTAAATATTCGCTTTGATGTTGCAAGCAAAAAGAACAGGTTAACACATTGCGCAGACCCGGCGGGTGCTCGGCTGTCCTTCATTTAAAAGTTCAGGCTGTAGCCGCCAAGTCGCGGTGTTTTTTTGCAAAACAGGAAGAAGTCTCTTGGCAAAAAGTTCAAACAACAAAGTCACTTATGGAGGGCAGTGTTCCGGACCCGTATAGCGAACCACCCATCACAGCATACATATCGCTCATAGGTTACAATGTCCCCTCTATACAAATCGCGGTTTGGATGCCCTCGCGGTAGGTGCGATTCCACATCACGGCGCCCCACAAACACTTCCGTACACACACCCTCCTCCCTTATGAATCCCCACCCGGTGGATAAGTTGAAGGTGCTCACCCGTCCGGTTTTACGGAACTCTACAGGCAATGGAGGTTGGCGGCGGGCTTCAGCGCGACCCTGCATGTTGGCGCGTAGACGAGCCTGCCACTCCTCCCTTCGGATGCGACGTACCTCTTCGTCTGAGCGGTGCGGCGTGTGGATACAGTCACTACGGCGTGCTGGTTGTTGAACGGCTGGAGTCTGGTGGGCAGTCTGGAGTGGAACCCGGTTGAACGGAACTGGAGAAGTTGTTGCTGCGGCGGCACCCGACCAGCGTACCCGAGCAGATCGCCCGGCAGAAGGATCCTTGGTGTCTCCCCAGGCAAACCCGGTGTAGAGGTCCTCAGCTGGGCTGTAGGTCTCGTCGTCATCATCCTCGATCTCTCCCTCAATGACCACGTCGGGCTGCTCGGCAAACGGAGATGTTGTAATGGGATCCTCTGGGTCGATGGGTGGCTGTGCTGCAAAGTTCTCCTCGAGGTCGTCTTGCAGGGCTTCCAGGCTGCCTGCCTCTTCTTCTGTAGCAGCGAGTAACGGTGTTTCAATCCCGGTCACCAGGTAGGCCTCGGTAATTGCAGAGGAGGCCTCCGGTTCAGGGAGAAACAGGCGACAGTCTCGATAGTGGTGAAACTAGTCGCGGGTTCCGCAAGTGGAACCAGGTAAGTATTCGGTTCTTCCTTGGAGCGAGTTGCAAGCTCCGGCTCAATCACGGTTTCAGTTCCAGGCTCTGGAGCGGGATAAGCGGTGGTCTCTACCGGGATGACACAGTCTATCGGCTCTGGAGACGAGGCTGGACAAGTGGTCGGCGTGGGCGAGGTGGTACTGAAACTCGAGATGTCGTCCGGCCCTGGAGTGGTTCTACCCGAGCGGCTCTGCTGCATCGCACGATGTAGTCTGCTGCCCAAGCTCGCGCTCCAACTGCGGATTGTCCATTCAACGGTTTCTAGGAGCCGTACCGGAGGTCTTGCAGAGCTTCTTGGCAGAAGTCAGGGCTGCCGTCGATATTGAGGACAGGACCGGACCCGGATGGCCTATTGCTGCTCTGGCCTCGGCTTCCACTTCTTGCATCAGGTCTCTCAGTCTTAAGCTGGCCATGTTTCTTGGAGGAGCCACACCCGTCTCTACCCGGTAGCTGTACTGGTGAAGAGCTGGTGAAGAACGGTCTGTCTGACACTCCCATTTCCTTTGGGCTTTTGTAGTCCAATCGTGGGAAAAGTCTTTGGGGTCCGCCCCCATGGTTGATTCGAGCAATCAAGGCGGACAAAGAGTTTGGCGCCTTTGCCTTTAGCCCTCCCACGATGAGGGGTGGTGGCTCACCCCTGGGCTTGCACGTGGCGGATCCTCATGGCGGGGACGCCATCTTGGGCGCCATCTTGGCCCAACGGTGAAAAGGCGGGAAAGTTCTTTTAGGGACGAACAAAGTCCAAATTGTAGACATTAAAGTCCTTTTAAAGCACATTATACCCGTTAGGGAACGGGCCTATTCGTATCCTGTTCGTGACGCCATTTTCTGACTCACCGTGGCCGGGGACTCCGGTTTAGACAGGCTGTAGCTTCTTCTTCCTTGTCACGGGTGGACCACGCCTGCCGGTAGTGGGGCCCGGTTGAGTGCAGATCAAAAGATGAAGAAGTCTTGTGGGAACAGATTAAGGGGTTAATTGTTTCGTGACGCCACCTATGAGTAGTTCGGTAAGTCTTACCGACGCTGCGCAACCTCCGGGGGATGGATAGCAGCAAGATGGAACGCTCCCCACAGGCTGAGCAGTGTTCCCCGGAAGCTGGAGCTGCTTAAGATGTTGTGCGGCAGGACGTGCAGGCGGACGTAGTCATAAGGAGGTACGGACACTGTAAGTCTCTGTAACGGGTCTTTACTGTAACCAGCAGGCAATACATGGCATACAGTGTGTAGATAGCAGACCGGGTGGACTCAGCAGTGATAGGTGTCCCTCAGAGATCCGCGGTGTTCCTCCATACTAACTAAGCAGGTTGCCGTTGTCGCCCAGGAATACCAGTCGGGTACAAGGAGGCTGCTTGAATGCCCTATCCAAAGTATACATGATGGATGTTTTGGGGAGCCTTGGGTCCCTTGGTGGGTACACCGCTGGTTAGACGACTGGAATTTGGCTGGTGGTGGGGTGCTCCTGGAAAGCTGCTCCTCCACGCCTCTGGTTCGCATAGCAGAGCTGAACTGCTGCTAGCTTCGGTACCAGCAAACCGGCTGTATAAGGGCATGGGAGTCTTTGGGAACCCGTTTCTTTGATGCCCGTAATTGGTAGGGAGATGGCCGGTAGAAGGTGGCCAGGGGGTTGCACCGGCTGTGCAACCCCCTCTCCTAGGTTGCAGAGCTGGGAGTCTGCAGGGGTCTTCTAAGTTGCTGTTGCTTCTCCAGACCCGAGACTAGAACTCACTAAGCCTGGACTAAACTTCCACTACATGCTACTCTTGCACTCCGCCCACCAGGACCTTGAATGGCCCTCTATGCTAAGCGAGGCATGCAGAGTATGGATCTCAGAGTTAACCAGATGACTGCTGGGTCAGAGAATATTGCTGCTGCATTTATGGCTGCAATACCCTCCTGTGACGCACTCGTTGCGGGGCGCCACAAGTATACAAGTAAAGTTCTCTGCACCCTCAGGCAGGCTCCTGCTGCTGGCTCATGACTCAAGTTCCAGCTCTCAAGTTCACAAACCAGTCTGACACAGTTCTGAACTTCTACCATGTTTTACTTCTCCACTCGTAGTTGGTACTGTATTCGGACACACTTTGGACCCCTTCTGTCTGCCCTCGGTTCTGGGACCCAGACTATCCATACAGTGGCACTGGCCGCCGGGTCCGGGTTCTTTCAGTCTGGTGTATCTGGCTGACGGGTGCCTTTGTTGTTCACCACAACTCAGAACTTAAGTTTAACTACTAGCCTCAGTCTTTCTAGCTCTAACTTGGTGTTGTGTGTTCCCTTTTATTGTGTTGTCTCTCCACCCTTTCCAGGGTTCTGTCCTAATTCTCCACCCTCCACCTAGCTCCTCCCGCTATCCCATGCTAGACATGAAGTAACTTAGACTTGGGATCGAGGGATGTGTCGGGTGTGTGTATGGGGTGACTGACTTACCAATCCTAGCTGCTGCGCCTTCTTGCGGCGACCAGTCTGCAGGGGCGCCACACTTGCATGCAGTGGCAACATTGAGTAAATGCTACCACCTAGAGTAGTTGTGTTCTGAATATATCTGACTGCAGACTCGTGACAGTGTGCATTACACTCAGTAGACATTGTATTATCCATGTTTTAAAAGTCAAAACAAATACTTACAGAACAGTTAGTGTAGTACAGGAACTGAATGTTGTGTTTCTTAAACTAGGGATATAATTGCCTTCAAAATCCCTGTAAAATATAATTCACAGTAAACTGTAGGAGCCAGTTAAAGGGGCAGTAACATTTCAGTTATTTGCACCAAAATACTTAAAGTATTAGGCCATGTTCACATATTCAGTATTTGGTCAGTATTTTACCTAAGTATTTTTATCCAAAACCAGGAGTGGAACAATTAGAGGAAAAGGATAATAGAAACACGTCACCACTTCTGTATTTATCACCCACTGCTGGTTTTGGCTTTCAAATACCAATGTAAAGTGCTAACCAAATACTGAACGTGTGAGGGTACCGTTACACGTCGCAACATTGCATGCAATTTCACTGGCAATTTGCTGGTTGCAGTTAAATCATGGACACATTGTTCTATTTTATTGGCGTATACAAATGGAACAATGTGTCCATGATTTCACTGCAACCAGCAAATTGCCAGTGAAATTGCATGCAATGTTGCGATGTGTAACGGTACCCTGAATGTTGCCTTGGTCACATGGGATAGCAGTGGAATATGTAGTCAACACTGTTTCTTATGATGTACTAAGGAGGGAGGCGTAACAGGACTAGGAAGCTACTGTAGTAAACGATTGTCAGCCTTCCATTCCATACTTGCGGAAATATGACTAACGCAAACTCACTTGGTGCCAATGGACCCCATGCGACTAATTAAAGTTAAACATCTAGCATCAAACATCTGGTGTCACAGTCTGCGATACCTGAGTTCAGCTACAGCTCTGAACTCAGGTGACCTTTTCTGCATCACCCTACTAAGTTTTGGGTCCCAGACTGTGATGCCACCCCACTCATAATCAGTCTGTTTCTGGTCCCACTGTGATAGGATGTTGCAGGGGATCGTGGAGGGTTTATAGAGAGTAATAAAGATGGAAACGAGGAATATCATTTTCTTCTTTTTTCAAATAAATAATTTTTTCATGTGGTGTATTATGTACTATTTACTTAGAGGTTCCTAATGGCTGAGTCTAACATTGGCCTGACATTAGGAACCTCGAGCTTAGTGCCAGCTGCCACTACAAAGCTGGCATTAACCCCTTTATTACCCAGTTTGTCACTGGCAGCAGTATACCTGGATGATTCAGAAACAGTGCCAGAAAATGGCTCTTCTATGAATGTGCCATTTTCTAGGGTGGCTGCGGGCTGCAATTCACAGTGGGGGGCCCAGATGCTTAGGCTTCCCCACACTGAGGATTCCAGCCCACAGCTGCCTTGTTTTACCTCTCTGGCAACCAAAAATATAGCATTCTACAGCAACATATCATTTTTTTAAATTATTTCAAGAAATTTAAAAACAGGGCTCTTCTGTATTTTGATTACCAGCCATGTAAAACTGCCACCTGCAATCTCCAATAAGATTAAAATAATTAATTGAAAGCTAAAAAAAATCTATAGCTTGATACAAGCTGGTAGACCCAATGGCAGGAACACTCCTAACCATAAGGTTAGGTGTTGTTCCCAGCCAATGGGTCGTCCCAAACAATCAGAGAAACTTTTAGGGCCATTTTAATTTTCAATCTTTTTTTCCGAACAAAGCCACGTTCCCCACATTTTTTGGGAAATTGCTTGATTTTCGATCCCGAACAAAATCTGCAATGTTTGTGCCAAATATGAAATTGGTGAACATGTTTGGGGAAAGTTTGCTCAGCTCTAATCACTAATGATCTATCAAACATGGTGGAGGTGGTATTTTGCCATGAGCATCTATGCCTGCCTAAAGAAATGTGTAAGGCCACGTGCACACATAGGGTATTCGGTGACTTTTTTACCTCAGTACTTGTTTTTTTAAAACAGGTTCATTTTTACTGAATTAAATTTAGAAAATAAAAGTAATTCATATAAAAAGTAAGTTCACAAAACATAAATCAAAAGACAAAACATAGATCAAAACTCCGGTATCAACATATTAGGAAGGTCATAATCTTATTCCCCCCATATAATATTACTTTGGTGCAGATGATCAACTATAACATACAGTACCATTTGTTACTACTTTAATGCAATTTATCAAGTTAGAAATTCAAAACACATTTGTAAGGGTGGCTTCATATTGCGGTCAGATCTGGTCCAGAGCTGTCAGGGGTGACAGCCCCGGACCGGATTTTGGCCCCATAGTATCCTATGGGGCCGGATGGAGCCGGATGGCAGCTATCTGCCATCTGGCTTCCATCTTGCCAGAAGAATCCGGGAGAAGTGGGATTTTTCTCCTGGATACAAAAATGTTGCTTGCAACGTTTTTGTGTCCGGGGAGACCAATCTCCCCATAATTGGTGTCTCTAGGATTCCTCCGGATTCCCCCGGATCATCCCGGATTGCTCCGATCCGGGATGATCAGGGAACCGAACACCTGCGGCTGCACGCTGCTGTTATAATTCATGACAGCGGCTAGCTCCCTGCGAGCCGTGGTCCTGAATCATAAGCAGCGGCAGCTGCGGCAGGCTGCACACCGGCATATAAGCCCCGTGGTTCTGTGTGCTGATCCGGTCCGGGGATGTCAGGTTCACCCCTGACAGCCCCGGACCAGACCTGACCGCAGTGTGAAGCCGCCCTAAGCCCAATCCAGAAGTCATGAAGTAATGCAGAATTAGTGCACGTCTTACAATTATACTTTTCCTCTGATTGTTCCATTCCTGACTTTGACTTAAAAATACTGAGGTAAAAACTCATCAAATACTCAACGTGTGGAAGTGGCCTCAGACATTCTTACTTATAATGTGGCAAAACTGATATAATGGCATCTAACATGTTTAATGACCCAAAATATACAGCAACCTCAACATAAGTATGCTTCCACTTTCTCAAGTCTTAAGGGGAACCTGCCAAATGATATAAGGCTGTTTACTTGAAGATATGGAGTTTATCTGCAGATTAATAGTATTATGAAGGTGCCCATCCACTGTACTGAATGTGTGTCACCTGGGAGAAAATTAACTGCTGGCTTTCAGACATGCAGATTTGATGGTGTACCTGCAATTACCATCCACAGATTTATAATCCGTGGCTGTAAGCAACCCCTGGCACTTTTACTGCTGTCTCTGTACTGTTGCACAGCAGAGCTGGTTGGCATTCAAAATGTTGGGCATCATTATAACCACGTGTACTCAAAGTATTGTCACTGCCGCCACCACAGGCTCAACTGAATGACTGAAAGTTTATTTTCTTTCGGATGCCACACTTACAGTTTGTTGGCCAGGCACATTTTTAATTATATTTACCTGCACATTATCTTAATATCTGCAGGTAAATAGTGTTAACCAATGTGACAGGTTTCCCTTTAACTAAAGACCACCAAACAAGCATTAACAGAAGACAGCTGCTGTAATGACCTGGCAAAGCATCTCAATGGAGGAAACTCAGTATTTGCCCTGGACCACCCCTTACCACATGCCTTATTAGCTATATGGTGTGGTTTTCCACCAGGGCAGCAATCCCCTCTATAGCCGGCTACCGATGCATGGAAATATGTAGGTGCCCATACAGTCTGATCACAGTAATTGGTTTTTCATATATTTGTAGTCACCACTGTAAACCTCATAGACCGAGAAGAAGAAAGCTTAACATTTATAACGTGTTTCCTCTTTTAAACTGAAATCATACTTACAACCAGTTTAGCTTCGGCATGTACTGACAAAGAGGTTTATCTGGCAGCCGGCCCAAGAAGTTGTTCAGCATGACTCTGGAAGATAGAGCAATTAATGGCATTTTACCCTCTCGAACAATGTTTTATGCATTATTAACTTACAGGAAAATAAAACACAAAACCTTTCCCAATTTTCGTCACATTGCCTCACAAAAATGTTCTTCTCTACAATTCATGTCTATTAGACACAACGTACATGCACCTGTGCATTAATTTTTTATCAGATGAGTGCTAGCCTTGTCCCTATTTTCAAATATATTGGTTATTTGGAATATATTAATCATGTTAGTACACATTTTTGTTTCTGCTACTTTTCAGGTTGAAATGCTAATATTTGCAGATTTTCTTTATTATTGGCACTCTCTGGTATACTGACAGATTATATGGCAATTCTTGATTTTATTGGGGTCTTGCGCAGTGTCATTACTACAGTCTGATGAGCCCCAGTGCAAAATTTGGACCTGGGCCCCCCTCCTGCAATAAGTTTCACCCCACTTTATGTAGTACTTAGATTAACTTCGCTGGAAGTCTCTAGGGGGCTATAAAAGAGAAAAAGTCCCGGCGCAACTCTAAGTGCAGTAATTAAATTTCAACAAAGGGATGTTATACTTTGATATTGCTCACCTTTTAGGTGTCTTGGTTATATTGCATATAAGATCTCCTTTGGTGTGCAGCTTTCCCACTCCGGATGAATCAGATCTAGGAAACCTGGTTCGTCACATATAGTAATAAGTATACCGATTTATTGGTACAGCGCTTCCACAGGAGACCCGGAGTTCAAATAGATTTTCCTTTATGCTTAAAATGTATATCACAGTGGGCAGTACAACGCCTTTCGACCCTTTTAATGGGTCTTCCTCAGGTACAGTTATATAACTGTGCCTGAGGAAGACCCATTAAAAGGGTCGAAACGCGTTGTACTGCCCACTGTGATATACATTTTAAGCATAAAGGAAAATCTATTTGAACTCCGGGTCTCCTGTGGAAGCGCTGTACCAATAGACCGGTATACTTATTACCCCACTTTATGTAGTAATATCTCCCATCCTGTGCTGATGTCCCCCTCCTTGCCCCTTTAATGGTAAATATGTCTCCAACTAGATAAATATGTCCCCGATCCTATGGTCCATCCTGGTAAATATGTCCCCATCTTAGTATATGTGCCCCACATCCTGGTATATAGAGTATATCTCCCAAAATAGGCCCCTTCGAGATAAATATGTCTCTCATCCTGGTATATAGGTCCCCCATCCTAGGCCCTTTCCTAGTATATACCATATGTCCCCATTCTGGTATATATGTCCCCATCCTCGTATATATGTCCTTATCTTGGTATATATGTCTCCATTCTGGTATATATGTCACCCATCCTGGGCCCATCCTAGTATATATGTCCTCATCTTGGTATGTATGTCCCCTTTCTTGGTATATATGTCCCCATTATGGTATATATGTCCTTATCCTGGGCACCTTCCTGGTATATATGTACCTGTTTTGTCTCTAACACATAAACAAGAAAAACAAAACATTCTATTCACCTTCCCTGGCTCCCATGTTGTGCAGCATCCTTCTCTGTACCTGGCACAGTGGTCAACAGATGACATCGGTCATGTGATGTGCCCCCAGTCACGGGCACACCAACGTTAGCTGCCAGTCTCTGTTCGCCCGGCTTGTACTGCAGTGTAGGGCCCCGAGGAGTCTCTGTGCAGCAGCGCATTTCAGCTGGATGTGTGCTGGATGTGGATACCTGCCCATGGTGGCAACCTCACTGACTACGACTGTTACACCTCTGGGCTTATGATTTGTTTTAATGAGCTATAGGGTTTGACCTAGGCACTTATCAGGGTGATTGGTCTCCATTTGACCTTTTTCTCTGCTTGCATGCTCGTTTGCATTATTTTTATTGTATGTTCTGTAACAGTGAATCTACATATTAGTATATCTAATAAAAATATTTTTTATTATTTTTTTATATTCTGTGCACGGCCCTTTGTATACAGCTCTGATCCTGACATGTTTTGTTGTCTGTATACGTCTATGGCACTTGTTATGTATAGAATGAACAGTGTCCACTCATTTTCTCCTTGAAGTCTAGCCAGGTTCTTTCTTTTTCTGTTATCCTTAATTATAATACATTCAATATATACACAATAATACCATTATGGTGACATTTGAGTATCACTTTGAAATCTCCATGATTTTCATGTTCTCTCAATATCCTTTTACATCCAGCCATCTTACTAAAGTCTTGGTGTTATTTTTTTTATGGTGTCTTAAAATATCATTATAAACTGTAAATGTATTTATTATTTATTCCACAAGGGTATTTTGTACGGTGTTGGAGTGCATACAGATATTGTCACTGTGGAAGGCAGGGACATACACAGACAGAAAAAGGGCCCCTAAGAATGATCAGGATGACACAGTGCAAACTTTCATTATAATGTATCTCTTTTTGTGCTTGTGACAGAAGCTACTTGCTGCTTTAGAGGTAGAGGTGGGACTCCTTACCTCCTGTGCCCCTTTCGGGCTGCACGGGTTGCACCAATTTCTCAAGCATTGTCTTATCCAATCTCTTCAGTGTGGAAATTTCACGCATGTGTAAGAGATGCTAGGCCCTCGCCCTGAAGACTCTAGTGACTGTTCAATATATGTAATGTGAACTGTATTAATGTGTGCACTGTATTAATGTTAATTGTTTAATGTGGAGCAATAATATTGAGAATGCTAATAATGTAATGTGTTTCAAGTGTATATTGCATATGTGGCAATCTAGTGGCTGGTTTTAGGTACTGCTCATTGGTTCATACTAGGCAGGGAACAGTTAACGTTCGGTGAGTAAACCTACGAAAAGAGAAGTGCAGTAGTTATATAGACTGATTCCATCTTTGGTTGGAACAAGGATCTCAAACTCGAGACCTCAGGGGCCGTAAACAGTGCAGGTTTTCAGGATTTCCTTATTTATAATTGAGCCACCTACACAGGAGATGATTCAAAAAACTGTGTAATGCTAAGGAAATCCTAACAACATGCACCGTTGGTGACCCTCGAGGCCTGGATTTTGAGATACCTGAGTTAGAAGAAGGAGGAAAAAGGCTGGAGAGTGGAAGCAAGGAAAGCTACATCTGTGGGAGTACGCCAACCTTTCAATTGGGCTAGATCCTCCAGGTCAACATGAGGATCTTGGACATGTGGAAAGGACATCAAATGAGGATTGATAGTGAGGCCCAGCCGCCTACATAGTAACAGCCCCGAATTTTAGAAGAAAGTCCCTGGGCAGCGATGTTCCCCATGGTACCAGTCTTTAAGGAGAATTTACTAAAGGCTTACATGAACGGGTTGTCATAGGAACAACAGTGAATGATTCTTGTTAGATGGAAGTCTTATTAGTTCCTTGGAACAGGTCCCTGTGGGTGGGATGAGCTGAAGGCATGCAGGATTTTTTGAATTCTCTGTGTGTGATTGTGGTTTTTAATAGGAAAGTGGAGAACTTAGGTCTAACGGCAGAGGCACTGGAACCAGCTTACACTTTGAAGTGAATTGTGTTGTTTCTGGAGTGTTTAAGAAATGTGCCCGCAATGTACCCACTTGGCACATGTGTGTGAATATAAATAAAGAACCTTTTGACAAGAAACTTTGCCCCTGGTCAACATTTGTGAGAGACCGAAACTAAGCTAATCCCCTTTGCACTGTGGAAATGGCTGGGGTGCGGACCACTGATGGAGGGCTGCATGGCAGCAGGGTCTAGCCAATCGTCTGCGACTACTTACCTGTGCCACCCACACAGATGTGCAATGCAATAGAAACATGGTAGATCCACCTTACTCTTTCTGCAGCCATTACCCACAGAAATAATAGTACTTCTCATGTCACATCCCAAAATCACACAGCAAATGTGCAAGATTTCAGGTCAGCAGAAACTGTGTAAGTCAATTGCTCGATCTGTCAGTCAAACCAAGGAGGAGGGACAGGGCAGGGTTTCGTTTTGAACCTAAGAATGTGCATTTATTAGTATCACTCACCAAAGTTATATTAGTGTAACTTACAAGAGTATAAGTGAGTTTAATCCTTGGAATATCTGGGGAGAGATCCGATTAATTTTGTTGTTCTCAATGACTCTGTTGAAAATAGTAGAATATAAATTATACATGTGACAAAGATTGACTTTATTGTAATATTTCTAGTTACTTACTTATATCAGTAATATATAATATGCTGACTTTCAAATATTAATAATTTAAACAGCAATTTAAAGCCAGTTTAGTTTAATTCTATAATTTCTTAAAGAGGTTGTCTGAGTTATACTGAATGTTCTACACAGCAATACTGCTAAAATAATGGAACCAATGCTCACTCCTGTCCCAGCACTGTGTCCTCACTGCTCTCCACTGGTATACTTTTTCCTTTGGCTGCATATATCACAGCCTGTACACTGCATGTGACCAAGGGCGCACCTATCATGAGGTGACCTAAGTTTGTCGCCCCAGGAGGCGCCACCTGCTGCTAAATTGAGGGCATCAGGCGCCCTGTATATAGCTATGGAGCCTGCCACCCACTATATGTCCACTGGCCTGGCCGCTGTTTGCCTTCAGTTCTCCCAGGTCCTGGCCACCGCTCGCTGTCTACCCTCTACAGCTTAGCACAGGTGATGTTACGACTGAGCGCCGCTGTGCTGAGCAGTGCAGAGTGGCAGAACACCCTTGCTGGGTAGACGACAGCTGCGATGACGAGAACAGATTTGAGTATTTCCTTTTTTTTTATTCAATGAGTACACTGGGGTGCTGTACACTTTAGCATAGGAGGCTATGGGGGTGCTATACATTATAACAAAGGAGGAACTATGGGGTGCTGTACATTATAACATAGGAGGACTATGGGGGTGCTGTACATCATAACATAGGAGGACTATGGGGTGGTGTACATTATAACATAGGAGGGATATGGAGGTGCTATACATTATAATATAGTAGAATTATGGGGGTGCTGTACATTATAACATGGGAGGACTATGGGGGTGCTGTACATTATAACATGGGAGGACTATGGGGGTTCTGTACATTATAACATAGGAGGACTATGCGGGTGCTGTACATTTTAACATAGGAGGACTATGGGGGTGCTGTACATTATAACATCTGGTGCTTGTACAAACTAAGGTTCCTGACCCCACAGGCATCAATGGTTCGTGTGTCAGCTAGAATAACCTTAACAACAGGATAAGAGGAAAATAGTGAGACCTAGGCTGCCTCAAACACTGTCAAGCAATTCTTGTACCTACTAAGGAATTATGGGAAAGTGAAGATTGCAATGAACCTAAATAGAGAATGTGGGCTTAGATAGAAAGAGATCCCAAAGTAAGATACACCAATCCACAAATACAAAATTGAAAAGAAAGGGTGCTTACTAGGGATGGGCGAATCTACTTGCTAGGACTCGTTACTCGGCGAGTAGTAAGGGACTCGCAGGACTCGGTACTCTGCGAGTCTCCCAGTGATTACTCGCACGAGTCCAATGCAAATCAAAGGCAAACGCTGACAAAACTAGGATTGCTATTGTTTGCATTAGACTCGGCTACTGTGCCAGTGATAGCAGGGAAACTCGCTAAGTAACTGCTGTTACATTGCGAGCCGAGTCCAGCTGTCTTCTCTGTGCAGCTCCAGGGTCCTAGAGCCCGCCTGCTCAGAGATGATGTAGCAGTGCTGAGATTGTTCTCAGTCTGCTCATTCCCTGTGCATATATCTATGCACAGGGGATGTAGCAGAGAGGACATCGCGTTTTGGACTGCGTCGGACAGAAGAGGATTTTTTAATTAAAGATGGAGTCCCTAATGGCTTTTTTTTTTATTTCAAATAAAAAATTTTCTCTGTGTTGTGTTTTTTTAACCCTTTATTGGAGATTCTTAGTGGCTGGGTCAAACGTGCCCTGACATTAAGAATCTCGGGCTTAACACCAGCTTGTATAACAAAGCTGGTATTAACCCCTTTATTACCCAGCGTCCCACCGCCACCAGGGCCGCTGGAAGAGCGGGGTTCAGCGCCAGAGGATGGCGCTTCAATGAACGCGCCATCTTCTGGGGCGGCTGCGGGCTGCAATTTGCAGCGGGGGGTGCCCAGAAAGCTTGGGCATCCCTGCGCTGCGGATTCCAGCCCCCAGCTGCTTAGCTGTACCTGGCTAGGCATAGAAATTGCGCGGAGCCCCACGCATTTTTTTTTTTATTATTTAATGAATTTCAGAGTCAGAGTCTCAGAGTCAGAGTCCAGAGTCAGAGTCAGAGTCTCAGAGTCGGAGTCACCTCAGAGTCGGAGTCGCCTCGGAGTCGGAGTCGCCTCGGAGTCGGAGTCGTCTCGGAGTCGGAGTCGGAGTCGGATTCGTCTCGGAGTCGGAGTCGGAGTCGTCTCGGAGTCGGAGTCGTCTCGGAGTCGGAGTAGTCGTCTCGGAGTCGGAGTCGTCTCTCGGAGTCGGAGTCGGAGTCGTCTCGGAGTCGGAGTCGTCTCGGAGTCGAGTCGGAGTCGGAGTCGTCTCGGAGTCGGAGTCATCTCGGAGTCGAGTCGGAGTCGTCCCGGAGTCGTCTCGGAGTCGAAGTCGTCTCGGAGTCGAGTCGTCTCGGAGTCGTCTCGGAGTCGTCTCGGAGTCGGAGTCGTCTCGGAGTCGGAGTCGTCTCGGAGTCGGGTCGGAGTCGTCTCGGAGTCGGAGTCGTCTCGGAGTCGGAGTCGTCTCGGAGTCGGAGTCGTCTCGGAGTCGGAGTCGTCTCGGAGTCGGAGTCGTCTCGGAGTCGGTTGTCGGAGTCGGTCCTCGGAGTCGGAGTCGGAGTCGTCTAGTCGGAGTCGGAGTCGGAGTCGGAATCGGAATCGGATCGTCTTGGAGTCGAGTCAGTCGTCTCGGAGTCGGAGTCGTCTCGGAGTCGGAGTCAAAAAAATGCGTGGGGCTCTGTGCAATTTCTATGTCTAGCCAGGTACAGCTAAGCAGCTGGGGCTGGAATCCACAGCGCAGGGATGCCCAAGCTTTCTGGGCACACCCCGCTGCAAATTGCAGCCCGCAGCCGCCCCAGAAGATGGCGCGTTCATTGAGCGCCACCTGGCGCAACCCCGCTCTTCCAGCGGCCCTGGTGGCAGTGGCACGGTGGGTAATAGAGGTTAGGGCCAGCTTTGTATTATCAGCTGGCCCTAAGCCCGAAATTTATGGCGGTCACGCCAATATTAGACATGACCGCCATGAATTTCTATTAAATTGTTTTAAAAAAAAACACAACACAGAGAAATTTTTTTATTAGAAATAAAAAAAAAAGCCATTAGAGACTCCATCTTTAATTAAAAAAATCCTCTTCCGTCCGACGCAGTCCAAAACGCGATGTCCTCTCTGCTACATCCCCTGTGCATATATATAGATGTCTATGCACAGGGATGAGCAGACTGAGAACAATCTCAGCACTGCTACATCATCTCTGTGCACAGACATTCATGTCTGTACACAGGGAATGAGCAGACTGAGAACAATCTCAGCACTGCTACATCAGGCAGCAGGCGGGCTCTAGGACCCTGGAGCTGGCAGCCAGAACACTGAGCAGGACTCTTATCTTTGCGAGTTTGCCAGCGATTACTGCAAAGTAAACGAGTCCAATGCAAATAAATGACAATGCGAGTCTCTGACAAAACTAGGATTGCTTCAGGCTGAAGCTTCCGAGACACATCTGCGATTTGTATATCTCACACTACTCGCTATTACTCGCTTCCCCATTCATTAACATTGGACTCGCTAGACTCGCAACGAGTAGCGAGTCCTGGGCTCGGACTCGCTAGAGTCAAGCGATTCCGAGTAATTTAGGATTCGCCCATCACTAGTGCTTACTGCTTGAAGGTAATGCTATCTACTTCCTAACTATAAGAAGGAGAAAGGAGCAGTGTGGAGGACAGTGACAGTGGAGAAATAACCCTATCTGGTCTCCTACTGACTGGCATAAACACTTGGCAGTATGGCTTCCAAGCAATATGCACTATCTACAATATCACCAGCAGGAAATACCCGTAAGGGGAAAGCATTAATAGCCAATAGCCAATCACCAAAACGTGATTGGGCAGATAAAATAAATAAATGAAACATTTGCTAGTCTAAAAAACTAAAGGAAGGGTAACAGGCAATAACCACCTGGACAAAGAGTGAACCTGCTGTAGCTCAGCTGATAAGGAAGCTGACTACAAAACCATAGGCTCACTGGATTGAATCTCAAGCCATGACACATAATCAAAGTAAGAAATATCTTCGTAAAGGGAATCTCTCATGTGAAAAATGTTATTAACCTGCAGATATGGGGTTAAATTGCAGTTTAATAATGTTTGGAACTAGCCCAGAACAGGTTCAGTCACCAACCTGTATTGAGAGTGATGGCTATAACTGTTTTCCCCGCACTGACTGAAGGCTCCCACAGCATTGAAGGAGACTGTCAATCAATGCTGGGGCATGGTTATAGCTACCATTATTGATACACAGATTGGTGACTGAACCTGCACTAGTTCTGCCCCCATGACTGAAACCCAAACGCTGCCAGAAGGATTAAATTTGTTTTTCTAACAGTAGCGGAGTTCAGGCACCAAAAGGTTCCAAACATTATTAACATGTGGGTTAATAACAAAAATATTAGGTGACAGGTTTCCTTCATATATAAATAGATTAATATTGTCATTTGAATGAAAAAATATCCAAATATCTGTAGAGCTGTTTCATGGTTGATTTTGTTATTTCACCACATACTTCAATATGTACTTTTAATAACTTAGCTATACAAATGTATAAACACAGACAGAGATTGTCAAGGGTTCTCTCCTGGGAGTAAATCTATTCAGCCTTGAACAATGTAATACCAGTTTAATCTCTAAAATAATGAATTCAGTGGAGTCCTTTTGTCAACCTGTGTCCATTCTGGCCGATAAGTCATTTAGTATGTCAGCAATGCTACTCCGTACTTCTGTGTTGTTGAAATATGGAATATCTTACTGGCACATAATAATAATAATGGAAATATATACTTGATATAATAACCTCACTGTCACAGTTATAATTACATGGCATACAAGAACTGTGCTGCTGTCCATAACTACAATGCTTAATATTGTGTTTTTCTGTTCAGGAAAGTATTTTCTATGTCCTATGAAATAAGTATTATGACCTTTATTGGACAAAAAAAAGCAGTACATCCTCAATGTGACGCCTGTACTGAAAGCACTATATAAATCCTTAAAGAGAAACTGCCTCTAAGCACACAATGTAATTTGGCATGGAATAGTTACTATAATGAACATTCACATAATATCTAACTTAAAGGGAACGTGTCATGGTAAAAACGCTATTAACCTTCACATATATGTTAATCTGCAGGTTAATAGTGTTTGTAATCAGCCCGATTCCTGCACATTGAACCCTGCTGCCGGGAGAAAATGAATGTTAATCCTCCTGGCAGCATTTCCGTTTCACTTGTGGGTGGGCTGCTGGCATGGCTTCAGTCACCGCTTTATGTATTGAGTGCAGCGGCTGTAACCACACTCCCCACACTGACTGACAGATGACTGTCAGTGTTGGCAGTGTGGTTACAGCTGCCGCTCTCAGTATCTCGATACAGAATGGTGACTGAACCAACATCAGCCCTGCCCCAATGAATGAAATGCTAACGTTGACTGTGGGAATAAAGTTCTTTTCCTCCTGGTAGTGGGGCTCTCAGTGCGGAGAACGGGAAGGTTCCAAATTCTATATATTGGGTTATAGACTGGAGCTAGTATCTGAGGTTACAAGAATTTGGATGTTACTGCTAGAAGGCTGCGGGGGATTACTGTGCTCTAACCCCCCTAGGAGTTATATAGATATATTGTTTTTTAGGGGCCCAGCGCAAACAATAACCTTCTACCAATGGCTTATATTGCACAATATAATCGAAACAGAACACTATTGTTGGTTAACCATCAACCGGATGTTTGTTTAAAATAAACATCTGGTTGACGGTTAACCAACAATATGTTCTGTTTCGATTATATTGTGCAATATAAGCCATTGGTAGAAGGTTATTGTTTGCGCTGGGTCCCAAACCATAGGTTCCAAATGCTATTAACCAAAAGACTGACCACATATATGCAGCACAATAGCTTTTTTTCATGTTATAGGTTCCCTCTAAATAAAAACCCTGAGAGAACACTTTTTAGGGTCCCTTACAGACATTCTTCCTGGTGATTGTAATATATTTTTGATGTCCCTCTGAACTATTATGACCTTTACAAAGAAAAGAACAAAGCAGGACATCCACAACACAATTCCAGTATAGAAACTGATATTTATCTAATTCACTTTGATACACACTGACAGAGGACCTTTTATCAGATTGAGCATGTTAAATTGGCCACATCATAGGATAGCGGCCACAGAGCTGAATACCTTTTTATTTTTTCATTGGAGATATTAGCTTGTACACTTAAGATTCTAATTTATGCTAAGACCAAGGGGCTTTAGCAAAGATTTTTCTATTGGTTTGTGCACTTTTTACTCTGTATCATGTTGACCAATCATAAGCAGCAGGTGTCATACAGGGAAAAAAAAGAACATGCTCCAGGAGAAGGTAGGAACAGGATTTTTTTTTCTGTCGGGCATGTAATCACACACGACCTAGCTCTCCTCTGTGATATGACTGATGTCCTTTACTGTGTAGAGTAGAGCAGAGTTGTGTGTCATTACAAACACTTCTTGCAGCTGTCATCTCATAATGCTGTCAGCTGTGCTCAGGTAGATGCCAGCAGTTATGGCGGGTTTACACGTTGCGATATCGTAGTACGATTTCAATGAAAAGTCATGTGGTTCAATTGTTGGAGCCGATATCGTTCCTGCGTTGTATGGTGTGTACGTCCAATACGATGCAGGAACGATGTCAATGCGATATCGGGGATTGAATGAGCGTGCTATTCAATGCTCCGATATTGAATAGAGATTGAAGCCGGATCGTGCTGTATGACAGCCCAACTACGATGCGATGTTCAACGTCACCCATTCACTCCCATGTTAAATGGTCGTTCCTGGGTTGGGGGGCGTAGACATCGCACGGACGTTGTATTCCGATATCGCAGCAAGTAAACCTCCGATGCGATGCGGGAGAAACGTGCACTAAATGCGCGCTCCCGCGCCATTGAGTTGCGATATCGCAACGTTATTGAAATGTGTAAACCCACCATTAGATCACAGTGGAGAGAAGGGCAGTGTGTCATTACATGTCTCACAGGAGAAATCCTGTTCTGATCCTCTGGGAGAGTGCTATTTCTTTTTACCCTGCATGAGACCTCTTGTTTATTATTGGTGATAATCATACAGGGGAAAAAATTACCTGAGCTTAGATTTAGAAATCAATATGTGCTGACACCCCCCAACGAAGTCATTACTTAAAATGTACAAAACAATCTCTCTCTATATATATATATATTTATATATATATTTTAACCCATGATGTGTCCACTTTAACATGCTCAAACTGGTGGAAGAGCCTCTTTAAGATATTTATGTATATCTACCTCAAATCTTGCCTAAAGAAAAAAAATCACCTATAGAACGCTTTTTTATGTTGCCTTTAGCGCATCTCTCCTGACCTATGCAACATAAGCAATGTTGCAGTAACACAACTTTATAACAAGTCTCACACATTTAAAAACACCTTGGGAAATATGAAATCCTAAAATTGTTTATCTTTAATTTGAAAAAAAAAAAAATGGTTCCAATTTAAATAGTAAAAAATCGAAACGTACAACCATTCCAGGATATGAAGGTCTCGGAAAACTCCCGGCTTGAGTGTTGTTATTACATTGTGACTTAAGTAACTGCAAGAAAAATAATACATTTACAGTAACGGAGTAAAAAATGTGCTTCTAAACTGCAGATTGTAGATACATGACTCATATCGCACAGACACTTACAGTTTTGTTAGGTTATGGAGTCCTCTGAATGCATTCACAGAAATGATCTTAATCCTGTTGTGCTGTAGATATCTAATAAAATTCAGAAAAAATAATTTACCACTGAGAAGTTCTAGCAGAAGTTGCTGATTTGTTGTAGAACACTAGATGGCACTATAGAATACAAAGCAAGAATATATGCTCAACCAAGTACCGTATATGGTTTGATACATCTAACAATCAAAAGGAAAATATACAAATCATGCAAATTACACAATTTTAAATTCACTTCTGATACATATCCTTTCCATTTTGTGATCAGGTGCAAGATTAAAAATCAGTTTGACAATCTACCTTTATGCGGCAATTTGCCCATGGTAGTTTGGTTTAATGGAATAATTATTCTCCTTATGGAGAGTATTCCTGCTTACCAGCAATGAGGAGACTTTTAGCCGCAATGCTCCTCTGAAAAATATGCAGATTGTCTCTTCAGGGTGGAAGGAGACGAATTCTAGCGCCAACTATTGGAAGTAGCAATCCTAAAAGTCAAAATTTACTCTTTAATGAGCCTTTCAATATGACTTAGGATTTATGCAAGATCAGAACTTCAATCTGATTGCCCCTCGTCATTGCAGACTGGGATTCTGATCTGGCATAAATCTTTAATAATATTAAATGGCTCGTTAAAGTCAATTTTGACTTTTAGGATTGCTACTTCCAATAGGTGGCACTAGAGTTTGTCTCCTTTCTCCCTGAAGAGACAATTTCCATGTACATTTGTAATTGACGCAAGAAAAAAATCAAAGTGAAGTCTTCAAAATTATATACTTAATTTAAATTTACATTATCTTTAACATAGGTGCTACTTTATATGCAGATTTTTTAGAAGACTTCAAACTTCTGAATCTTTAGAGTGTGTGCATCGAATGCTGTAAGGATTCTCCAGTGTTGCCAGTGAGAGCGGAGGATTTCCATAGATACGGTTACATGAAGATTAAACATGCTCAGCATCTCCCAAAGAAGTAAATTGAGTGAAGTTGTGCACGTCTGGTTGCAATGTTGCTAGAAATATACAAATCACTCTCTTACGGCTATGTGACTACACAATCTTGCTCAGGGGTGGACCTACCGTGGTGCAGCTGGTTCAGCTGCACCAGGGCCCCGACCGGCTAGGGGGCCCCTCAAGCCTGCAGGGGGGCCTCCAGCCGATCCCCGTGACCCTGTGTCAGAGGAGAGGTGGTTAACTGAGGGAAGCTTCTTGCTTGCCTTGGCTGATCCCGCCCTCCCCCCCTCCTCTGCCGCCCCGGCACCCAGGACTGGAATGCGCGGCTCGGCGCAGGTAGGAGCCGCAGCTGCACCACCTGCAGTACCTTACACCCCTTCCCCCCACAGTCCTCACCGACATCCACTAGCACCTCCCCCCCCGCCGACTTCCACTATCACCACCCCCCCCCTGCTCCTCGCCGACATCCACTAGCACCAGACCCCCACCCCGCTCCTCACCTGCAGCTGCTGCACCAGGGCCCTCCAGGCCCAAGGTCCGCCACTGATCTTGCTGGCAACATTGGAGAATTGTGCCGGTGTGGGATACACGTGTTGTGAGGATTCAGAAGTCTGCAGTTAGATAGAGTGTCTGCAGACTTTTACCATAAGACTGGATAACCACTTCACTTCTACACTGTAGACAAAAGTTGTTCGAATCATGATGACTTCAGCAAAATCTTATTATTATGTAATGTATATGGGGAATCCATTGTCTCCATTATGCTGGAAAAAAAGGGTGTGTAAATTTAAATACCTTTTTTTCTCCGGTAGATATGCTGCCAGAGCAGTTTAGCAGCGACTTTCTGTAAATACATAATCACTTTGCCAAGTTGAACATTTCTGTGTATTAGACGTTCAGAGGAGGTGGTTGTTTGCCCACCAACAATCACATTTGTTTTGCCAGATTAACAAGAACTTTCTTAAAGAAGTCAGATAAAGCCAGAAAGTAGGAAAAAAAACCTCTTTGTTTACCTTCAGAGTGATGAAATCTGCAATGTTCACTGCTTGTTACAAGACATTAAACTGTAATGCCCCCTTCACACTGCATCATTTTCCCTTCCGTGTGGTTCCTTGAATTTCAAGGACCACATGGACAGGCACAGATCTGCTAACAGATGCCAACTGATGCCCACGGACCAATTATTTAACGGATCTGTCATCAGTTACCAGAGATAGGGCTGGGAGGAGCTGTACCTTGCTTCTGAGCATGCTCATAGACATCCATGTTATTTGACACGGGCAGCTACGGATCCTTGTCTGTTCATTGGTGTCAGTGATTTTGATGGCAGCCAAAAATCGCAATAGTCTCCAATTCTGGGTGCACAAAAAAAACCTGACACAAACAGTTCAGTGACAAAACGGACACACACAGATGGCTTCTTAGGACCAATCCATGCCCATAGGGATATATGGGAGGCCAAAACAGATCAGCGGCTATCCGTTTTAAAATGGATAGACACATATCACAAATCATGCAGTGTGAAGGCAGTCTAAGAGAACAGGAGCAGATCATGTAACATTACACATTAGACAGAAGCTGATAACAGCTGATTGATGGGGGTGCTGGGTGCTGACCCGTGCGGCAATGTGATATTGAGGGCCTATCATAAGGTGAATTAGTAATATTATGTGCCAAGTGACTCGCCCAAGGTATGGGGACTCGGGTGTCTGGGCTTCTGCTGCTATTGGGTTGTCACTGGTGGCGTGCCCAGACCCGTGGCCCTGGTGGTCTGCTTTTTTCTAAAAAAAAGGGGTAATTGGAATGGGAATAAAAGTTTATAAAGTTCACGTGACGCTACCTGCAGCTTCTGGTGATTGAGTATCAGCGCCGCTTCAGACCTCCAGAGGGCGGTGGTATAGTGGCCAAGGTTGTACAGCTCTTTGCAGGTGGAGCTGGCCCTCTGGGGCAGGGATGCACTGGTGGTAATGGAGGTGCTGATGATGAATGGAGCAGGGCATGGTATAGCAGAGAAACAGATACACAGACACTCAGTCACTCTACCCGGGTACTTTACTGGAACAATGCAGATAGTGGTACAGTTCACAGTGGCAATATAGTCTTTATCCGGCCGGGTAGTCACAGTGGGCTGTAAAGTCTCTGGATGCCTCTCGTGGTTTGCCTTCCTGGATCTAACTCGTGTCCTGCGACTCGTGCCTGTCCTGGGATAGCCTGCTTAATACGAGACCCGTTGAGGTGCTCTGAAGATCACGGCTTCCACTCTGTCTCTCCTGCTCTGGGACTCGACCCCGGTGGGTTATCCTGGTGTGACTAATCCCGCCAGAGAGGGTGTCAGGGCCGGTAAACAGACTCATGACCTCCGGTGTTCTCGGCTCAGGGGTTGGACTCCCTGACCGTCTTCGGAACCGGTAGTCTGGTAAAGTGGACCAGGGTTCCCTCCCTGAGTATGGATGCTCGGGGGGTCCCCTCTTTCAGTCTGGGCTGCCTGTTCTCTCTCTCCAGGCCCCCTCCCTGGAAGTCTCCTTTTCTGACTCGGAGGCTCCCCGTGCTCCGTCTTCCCTCAGTGCCGACTAAATCTCACTGTGTGTCCTCCCTCCTCCCCTAAATCCCCCCCAGGGTATGAGCCCAAACCATCTATTCTAGGTGGGTATGTGGGAGTGCTAGGATGGGAGCCTCCCACAGACATCTGCCTTCCCACTGTGACAGGTGTTACCGCACACTCATTTATAGGTGCAATACCCCAATTGTGACGCCTGACCAGGTGGGGCACCACACCAAGCCACTTTATAGGAACATGAAAAATGCATGCAAAAAAATAAAACAAAACATATCTTGCCTTTTGGCCCTTAAATACTTATTTCTGATAGCAAATACTTATTTCTGATAGCAAAAATTAACTCATAAGTATTATGATTCAGTTCATCTCCTTTATTTTCTGCAATGGTTGGTGTATTCACTTGTTTCCTTTAACTGGCTATGTGAGTTTTTGTAGAAAGGAGAATGTGTATAATGATTGGTCTAATTTTTTAGGGAAATGTTTCCATTTTTAAAGGTGAAAATCCATTTATGAAGTAAAAATGATATTGATTATTGAAATTTTTTTATAATAATCTATTACCTTCTTTTCACAATGTGTGAATGTATAGGCATGCCCCCAAAATATGTGTAAAATTACTAGATTGTCCACATTTTCTATATAATTTTGGAGATTGTAATGGCAAGGTTTGTGTAATCTTGTAGGTACAAGATTCTGCCTAGAGATTATTTTGGAATAAGTCTTTTGGCTTTTGACATTGTTCTGAAGTAAATGAAAACTTGAGCTCTGTTTCCCATTTGTAAAATAATTTTCTTTGGTTAAAGAATAATCTTATTTGAGTTTTAAATATATGACATTCATTTTCTAGTTATTGTTTTGATGGTTTCTAATAAGATTTATCAGCTCTCTTGGGAGGCTTACAGGAAAGGCAATTTTTTCTTTACAGATACAGTGTCTAATATCTAAAAATGTATACAACTCTTTATTTGATATATTTTTTTAAAAGATGTAAAGGAACAAATGTGTCTTAGGGTGGAGGCACACTAGCATGCATTTAAATCGGAGCATTTTTGATGCATGACAGTCATGCGAGTGCTTTCAGTATGGTTGTGTGAGTGTGGTGCAAGTGTGATGCTAGTGCAATGAGTGTGGTGTGACTAGTGCGAGTGTGGTCTGTGTGCAGTGCGTTTTTAACATGGTCTTTCGCATGCTGTATAAGCTAGGAAAAAAGTAGATAGAATAGGTATATCAGGTTTAACAGACTCCTGCTGCTACTTCTGAATTGCATATTCCCTGCATCAGACAAACAGCCAATCACAGACTCTCATACTCTGTGAGAGCCTCTGTGATTGGCTGTTGTAGTTAGACTGGATTTCCTTAATCTGGACAGTGATTCTGCTTGGTTGCCATACACATTAGTGTATGGCAACCAACCTGCCATCATAGGATGTTAAATAAATAAATATAAAAAAAAAAAACACGTGGGGCTTTGCAGTATTTTTAAGTATAGCCCAATGAAAGCGGACAGCTGCAAGCTGCCACCCTCAGCTGCCTAATTTTACCTTGGCTGGTAAAAAAAAAGTGTGGGCTCTACCCTATGTTTTAATTGCCAGCCAAGGTAAAACTAGGCAGCTGAAGGCTGGTATTCTCAGCTGGTATTCTACAGAATAGCAGCCCACAGCCGCCATTTCCAGGCGCTTTACCAGGCTCTTCCAGCGGTCCTGGTGGCAGGTGGCATGCTGGGTAATAAGGGGTTAATATCAGCTTTGTTTTACCAGCTGGTATTAAGCCTTGAGATTCTTAATGTCAGGGCAAGTTAGACCCGGCCATTACGTATCTCCAATAAAGGGTTAAAAAAAGATACTACAAAGAGTAAAAATTATTTACTAGAAATAAAGACACAGACACACTTAGAGATTCCATCTGCATTACCCCCATGCAGCCCTCCTCGATCCTGGTCTTCTGACTTCTCTCTTCTGTCTTCTTCAATGATGCAGCTCTGCTATATGAGTCTGCTCCCCATGCTCTGTGATCACTGAATGAGCAGAGACTTTGGCTGGTAAGCAGTGATGTCATCGCTGACACTGTTGCCATAGTAACCTAATGAGCGGTTACTATAGCAATGATGACCGACGGTGAGATCACAGTGACTTCTGAATGAGCGGCTCATACAGGACTTCTCCTGGCTGCACCAATCCTCTGGAATGCTCTACCCCAAGAAATTAGGACTATGCACAACTTGCACATATATAGGTGCTCTCTAAGAACAAATCTTTTAATGGGCAGCCTATCATTCTCCCTAATCGTAGTCATGTAAACATAGGGTATTCACTATTGCTCTGAACATAACACTGTCAAACTCCACCAGACCCAAAAGCTCTACACAGATTGGCTGGTGGCCATGTATGCAGCTCTTATCTACTACCCATCCACTCAAATTGGCTGGACCATCATTGTAAATAAGCACCTGTGCTTTAGATTAGATTGTAAGTGACTCGCCCACCAGGGTCGTGGGGTACTCGGAACCGGGCGTCAGTTTCTGCTGTGGGAGTCATTGGGTTCGAGACCCAGCTCCGTTGCCCTGGCCAGTCAATAAAAGGTTTGGGGAATTATAATTGGGAATTAACGTGATACCACACTTGGTGTGCAGCTATGAGTAGCCGCCGCTGTAGTCGGGACCTCTGGGGAAGATGGGATTATCAGCGAGGATGTTGAGCCCTCACAGGTAGGGCTGCTCCCCGGGCAGCCGTGAAGTCTATAGGTAAACAGGGCTGCAGCGTTCACAGTCACAGACAGCCTCCAGCTGTCGGATTCCCATATCAGTCTATCTCCTCTCAGGCGCACAAGAATTTCAGTCTCAGTCAGCAAAGAGCTTTAACTGGGTTTTACTCTCTTTTCTCAATAGATGGTACAGCTTACAACAGTTCAGCAGAGTCTGCGTCACCCCCTTTTGTGTCTCTTTCGGGCCTCTTCGGTCTGTCCGCATGCTAGCTACGATCCAGTGGTCACGGGCTTTCAATGGGTGACTTTCCTGGTCCCCAAGCCCTAGTACGATGGCCTTATCTTCACTGCACTGGAGGTTGGGTCTCTGGACATAAAGACCCCGCACCCCGCCGGGGTTCGTAGTTGGCGCATACAGCGTCCTGGCCACTTCAGCAGAGCCGGTATTATGGTTCTCACCCAGTCCTCAGTGTCCACGCTAATCTGGGCACATCTAGACTCATTCTGTCTTTCACCACAGTCTACAGCCTTGGACCCGGGCAAGCCCTATAGTGGCACAGACCTTAGGTCCGTGTCCTCTCAGACCTGTATGATGGTCTCACCTCTCCTTCTGACTGAACGTGACTGGTCTGGGGTCTCTCTGAACTTGGTGTTGTCTCTCTAAACTAGCTGTTGTCTCTCTCCACTTCTCTTCTGAACTAAGGGTCTCGTGTTCGTCCGTCTGTGTCCTTTTATTAACTCCCCTACCCGGGTTCTTCTCTAACTTGCCACCCACCACCTGGCTCCTCCCGCTATCCCATTGCTGGGCATGGAGTCCCTAGACTTAGGATCGGGAGTGTGTTTGTGTGAGGAGACCGACTTACCAATCCCAGCTGCTGTGCCATCTAGTGGCGACCGGTCTGCAGGGGCACCACACTCCACCTGAGCAAAGGATAGCACATCCATGTGCTAGGCCTGGTTCGGTAGTACACAAAAGCTCAAACTGTTTATATGCATATAACAACCACAACAACAACTTACGAGATTGCTTCTTCTTCCTGGAACAGGAGGTTCGTGGCTTGAATGTTACATAACAAAACACATCTAGTGCAAAATATAAAAGGGAGGGGGACAAGAGGCGCAATAGTGCCCTATCACTAGTGACACTAGTGTAATATGGTGGTGCTGTGTAGCCGCTCACCTGGTCCAGTTGTGATCCCAACAACTGGTTTGAAGGCGTTTAGGAATCAATGTTCCAAGCTGCTGCAGGACCTCCACCTACCACTGGATAGTGGTATGATCCAAGAGAAATGATGGGAGTGATGGTGTGTCACGGTCCGCACTGCTCTGGGTTCAAAATAACTCACCAAGGAGCCAATCAACTTTTCATCCTCTTTATTCCTCCTTCTCCTACACATTTCAGCGCCACACCCGGCGCCTTCCTCAGGGATATCCCTGAGGAAGGCGCCGGGTGTGGCGCTGAAACGCGTAGGAGAAGGAGGAATAAAGAGGATGAAAAGTTGATTGGCTCCTTGGTGAGTTATTTTGAACCCAGAGCAGCGCGGGCCGTGACACACCATCACTCCCATCATTTCTCTTAAAACACATCTAGTGTCACGCGCTTAGTTGGCACTGACATTTCTGGATGCTGCTGTGTATGTGTTTGTCTTTAAGAGCTGCATGGTTGACCATTGTGAGGGTCTTTGCCTCCTGTGTTGTACTCCAGAACTGCATTCACTATTAGGTTCAACTGCTGGTTGAGGGGTTAATGTGAGACTCACCTGAACTGCCCTCCCGCCTAGCCTTTAAGTAGCCTCTCCTTCCACCAGGTGGTGCTGCTGATAGAGTCTCACTCTATGCCTGGAAGCCGTGCTGTGCTGACCTGTGTGTTTGTGTGGCTGATGTCCTTTCCTTTGGAGTTGCTGTATCCCAGTTCTGTGGAGGGAGGTGAGGGAGGAATAGCGCAGGGCTGGTGGAGGAGTTTTAGGGATAGGCTGGAGGGCCGAACCTTCTCACCATCAGAGATACCTTTGGGATCAGGGCCATTCAGGGTTCCTAGACTAGGGTCAGACTAGTCTTCCCTTGTCAACCTGCCGGTAACTGCCATTCCCTTATCATTATTCTCTACACCGTGACATTTAGCTTATACAAGGGGCATGGAAATAGAAAAAATAGAAAAAGTGCAGCAGTTCAAACAGTTCAATGATTGTCCATCGTCTCTAGTCTTCGGGAACCCACCACAAGAAAATCCTTTTTGCAAGCCCTGGGCGTGGCTACAGGGACTAAACTGACCAGCACTTTGGCCACGCCAGTGGGTTTTTGAGCGTTGCAGTCACAAGTGCTATCGTTCATTTTAAGCGCAAACAGTTCACATACACATAATGAAAACGTACTATATAACCAATTGGCAACACAACTTAGTGCACTAACTATGTACAATTCTAGTCCGGGTTAATTATATTCCATAACCACAATGTTCATGTTTAATAAGGGGCACACAATCAAGAAAGGCTGGGGAAAACAAGAGGAAACAAGTGCTTACTCATACAATTTGTTGCTTGTCCGACATATTAATGCTGCTTCCACGGCAACACCTCCTGCCTCGCCCTGGTCACATGCAGGGCAGGTGCGGAGTATTGCAGAATCGGGATCTGTGTTCTGCAGCTCCGTGTAGCTGGTGCTGACACGGCTTCTTGCCGTACACGGCAAACCTGGAGGGCATAGGGTCCCTGCTCTCCCTCATGCCGAACATAGGTGAATCTATCTTTAGATAACAAATCCCTGCCCGGGTGTCCTATAGGCAGGTGGGACTCAACGTCCGTCCGAGACACGAAAACATCTCTATCAGCCTCGGGGCTCCTTGATGAAGCCCCATCCTCTCCTGGCCTGGAAAGCTGTGACAACCCCCTTCTGACGTGGGGCCTGATGGGTGGACCTGGTGTTAAGGGCCTCGGCCTTGGCCTGGATGGTCCGTTCTACCCTCGCCTTCTTTTGGGCCCACTTCTCCTCCTCTTCGGCCTCCCACCAGGCGATCCACCTGTTCCTGCACTCCTCCCGGGTGAGAACCTCCACTTGTTCTCTGCCCACCACCACCTTCCCTGGGAATCTCATCATGTCTTCTCCGGGGTTCTCCCACCAACACCGCATCTCCTCCCTGTGGACCTCCTGGGATGATGGTTCTGAAGTTAGGGGCTCTGCTAAGCCCTGCTCGCGGGCTGGGGAGTCCTCCCAGGCCGAGCTAGTACTTGCCAGACCGGGGCTGCGGGGCAAGGAGGGTCTATGGGGACAAGAGATTGCTTCTGCTGCAGTGGGGTGGCTGGTGTACGTGATCCGGTATCAGGCTCCATACTCTCCTCCATGATGATCAGTTGGGGCCATTCCAGCTGGTGGCCCAGTTCGTCCACCTCCCTTTCCAGGGAGAAAAGAGCCTCTTCCAGCAGCTGGTTGGTCTCTGGGGAACCAGGAGAGTCCGCACATCCCACCCCATACTCTGCCATTCTCCCGCCACCTTACTTGCTCCTCATGCTGTCAGTTCTTCTTTCTTCTCCCTCCCTTCGTGGGTGTCGCCCTTCTTCATCGTCGATGGCCGTCACATCCTTGGGCGGGATTACACAGTCCTCTGGCTCGCCCTCCCAATAGTTGGAGAATGGAAGGGGTGTGGACCATTTTTCATGGCTGGTGCTGGCCTGGCCCAAGAAGAGGGGCTGCAGCATGCCCCTTTGCCAGCACATGGTTTCAGTCTTTTAGGGCTGCCATTGTTCAGGTCCAAAAACACAGTCTATCAGGCACACAAGACCTGGTTCTACCTGGTCAGTAGATCCTGTTCATGACACCAAGTTGACTTGCCCACCAAGGCCGTGGGGTACTCAGAACCAGGCGGCAGTTTCTGCTGTGGGAGTCACGAGGGTCGAGTCCTGACTCCGTGGCCCTGGGCGATCAATAAAAGGTTTGTGGAATTATAATTGGAATTAACGTGACGCCACATGTGGTGTGCGGCTATGTGTAGCCGTCGCTAAAGTCAGGACCTCTTGGGATGATGGGAGTATCAGCGAGGATGTTGAGCCCTCCATGGGTAGGGCTGTTCCCCAGGGCAAGCGTGAAATCTATAGGTAAACAGGGGTACAGTGTTCACAGTCACAGGCAGCCTCCAGCTACTGGATTCCCATATCAGTCTATCTCCTCTCAGGCGCACAAGAATTTCAGTCTCAGACAGCAAAGAGCTTTACCGGGTTTTACTCTCTTTTCTCAAAAGATGGTACAGTTCAGCAGCGGCTCTGATATTGTCTAAGCAGCCGGGGTGGTTTATCTGCGTCACCCCCTTTTATCTCTTTCGGGCCTCTTCAGTCTGTCCGCATGCTAGCCATGATCCAGCGGTCATGGGCTTTCAGTGGGTCACTTTCCTGGTCCCCTAGCGCTAGTATGATGGCCTCCTCTTCACTGCACTGGAGGTTGGGTCTTGGGACATAAAGACCCACCGGGGTTTGTGGTTGGCGCACACAGCGTTCTGGCCAATTCAGCAGAGCCAGCACTCTGGTTCCGGCCCAGTCCTCAGTGTCCCTGCTAATCCGGGCACACCCAGGCTTCTTCTGTCTTTCACCATGGTCTACAGCCTTGGACCCAGGCAAGCCCCATAGTGACACAGACCGCCGGATCCGTGGCCTCTCAGTCCTGTATGACGGTCTCGCCTCTCCTTCTGGCTGAACTTCACTGGTCTGGGGTCTCTCTGAACTGTTTGTTTGAACATGTGAATTGTAAAGCAATGCGGAATATGTTGGCACTATACAAAGAAAGATTATTATTTTTATTTGTGCACTTACGTTAACTGTAAAATAAACACGGTAAATAAAAAAACAAAAAGCAATAGCAGAATTTCACGTTTCTACAATTTTGTTGTGCTTGGATTTTTTTCTTGATTGGACAGACCATCAGCAGATTAGGCTTTCAGTACCATCTTTATATTGATGTCACACAACTATACACCTCATCCCCTGACCTTAACCTCGCTGCATTACAGAATGCCAATGACTGTCTAACTGCAGTTTCCAATATCATGCCCTCTCTCTATCTAAAACTCAACCTCTTCAAAACTGAAACTCTTCTGCTCCCGCCCTCCACTAACCTCTCTAAATCTGACATCTTTCTCTCAGAGTGCAGCACCACAATAACGCCTAGTCAGTAGGTTCGCTGTCTTGGTGTCATATTTGACTCTGATCTTTCCTTCACCCTATATATACACAATCTCTCGCCTGCTCTTGCCGCTTGTACCTGAAGAACATCTCTAGAATTCGCCCCTTTCTCACCTTGGAAACCACAAAAACCCTTACTGTGGCCCTGACTCACTCCCACCTTGACTATTGTAATACTCTCTTAATTGGCCTACCCCGCTCTAGACTCTCCCCTCTCCAGTCCATCCTTAATGCAGCAGCCAGGATCACCTATCTGGCTAACCGCTACTCGGATGCTTCCGCTCTATGCCAATCATTGCACTGGCTGCCTATATACTATAGGATCCAATTCAAACTGCTTGTTCTCACCCACAAAGCTCTTCACAGTGCAGCACCTCCCTACCTCTTAACCCTCATCTCTGTCTATCACCCCACCTGTTCTATTCGCTCTGGAAGTGACTTTAGACTCACTTCTGCATTAATTCAAACCTCCCACTCCCGGCTCCAAGACTTCTCCTGAGCTGCACCGATTCTCTGGAATGCTCTACCCCAAGATAATAGGTCTATCCACAACTTACATAATTTCAGGTGATTCCTACAAACACATCTTTTTAGGGTGGCCTATCATGATCCCTAGTCAAATTCATTTGGACATAGACTATCCGCTCCACCAGTCTCACATGCATCACAAATATTGGTTGGTGGCCACTAAAGGTACCGTCACACACCGCTATCTCGCCTGGAAATCTGAAAGGCGATATGACGCCCCGGTGCAATCACTGTGAAATTGCCTCATGGTTGCGGCATGTGATTGGGCGATTTCGTGGCGATAAATTGCCCATAGGCCGTCGCCTAATTCCTGAAAAATGCTCAGTAATCAGGCGCAATCGTAAAGGTACCGTCACACGCCACAATCTCGGCTGGCGATGTGTGGCGATCTAACGTGCACGCTCACGTTTTTCGTGGTCACTTCAGATCGCCGATGGCGGCATCACACGCCGCAATTTCGCCCTGAACCTAAGGCGATGTGTCACTCCAGAAATCGCCTCACCTACAGCTGAACCAATCTTGCCTAATTCCATCGCCACTTCACACGCCGCAATCTCAAAGGCAATGTGGGCGTACATGTTCAGCGTGGCGAGGAGATAGGCATGCCACAGTGGTTTACACCGCGCCCTATACATGCTCATTGGACAATGCAACAGCGTTACGATTGGTCAGCCTGCTCTGGAAGGCTGGCTAATACATGACGCCATTGTCTATTGGAGTTTGTCACAAATACCTTGCTCGTTTGCGGATGATTGTGTAGCTGAAGATGTGTGTGGTGCTGAACGGACAGCTCTTCAAATATGGCGCGGTGTCAACTGACAGCCAATGGGAACACAGTAGCCCACACCAATCATCTCAGAAGGGGCGCGGACTACAGCACGCTGAGGCACACCTACGGAAAATATTAGACAACGCTCTTTCCATCACTATCGCCCTGTCACACGCCACAACACGGAAATATTGCCTTAAAGGTACCTGTCACGCCCTAGGGCGTACCCTGAGGTGTGGACCCACTGGACCACAGCTATTGCGGGTGCCGATACCAGGATGACAGAGAACCGGACAACTGAATACTTTTAAAGCTTTATTTAAACCAAAGGCAAATGCAAGGTGGCCCCAAGGGAAGGCCGCAAGGATACAACACAAGTACCCCTCAGTAAGGTGCCCAGGATAGGTGACCCCATAGGACAGGGATATCACCTGGACCCGCTAACCGAGGTGCCCGGTGGAGCGTTACTTGCGCATCACCGACCCAAGGGGGGCAAAACATAAAATGCAAAATCAAAGAACTCAATGAGCGGACCCAGAAGTAAGAGGAGCAGCACGAGGAAGATCCGAGCGCAGCAATGGAACAGCACAACTGCAAAAGGAACAAAAAGACAGGTATTAGATTAGCAAGCCAATAAACAGACTAGCAGGACCAGGACTGGCAGCTTCACAAGGAATGAAGTTGCCCCGGCGAGGTCTGGCAGTGAATGCAGGGTTTATAATCCTGCAGCACAGCAATGATTGGCCAGGGGGCGGGCAGACTGATCAGCACCCAGACTCTATAAAAGGAGCTGAGAGAGCGGCCCCGCCTCCTAGTGAGATCACAGAGAGGAAGCAGGAAGCACATTCAGAGCTGCAGGCAGATGTCAGGGCACCCTGGAACCCCGGAGCCGCCTGTGGATGACCGGCACCCTGGAACCCCGGGAAGGACAGGTAACAGATCGGGAAGAGGGGGAAACAGGGTGTGGAGTGGGGACCCCGGACAGCGGGGTGGCTACAGTACCGTCACACGCCGCAATCTCGCCTGGAAACCTGAAAGGCGATATGTCGCCCCGATGCAATCGCCATGAAATTGCCTTACGGTTGCGGCGTGTGATTGAGCGATTACGCGGCAATAAATCGCCCATCGGCCGTCGCCTGATTCCTGAACAGTGATCATGAAATCAGGCGCAATCGTTAAGGTGATATTTCCACCACAACATGGAAATATCGCCTTAACGATTGCGCCTGATTACTGTTCAGGAATCAGGCGGCGGCCGATGGGCGATTTATTGCTGCGAAATCGCCCAATCACACGCCGCAACCATAAGGCAATTTCATGGCGATTGCACCGGGGCGACATATCGCCTTTCAGAATTTCCAGACGAGATTGCGGCGTGTGACGGTACCTTTAAGGCAATATTTCCGTTTTGTGGCGTGTGAAAGGGCGATAGTGATGGAAAGAGTCTTGTCTAAGATTTCCCGTAGGCGTGCCTCAGTGTGCTGTAGTCTGCGCCCCTTCTGAGATGATTGGTGTGGGCTACTGTGCTCCCATTAGCTGTCAGTTGACACCGCGCCATATTTGAAGAGCTGTCCGTTCAGCACCACACACATCTTCAGATACACAACCATCCGCAAACGAGCAAGGTATTTGTAACAAGCTTCAATAGACAATGACGTCATGTATCAGCTAGCCTTCCCGAGCAGGCTGACCAATCGTAACGCTGTTGCATTGTCCAAAGAGCGTGTATGGGGCGTGGTGTAAACCACTGTGGCACACCAATCTCTTTGCCGCACTGAACATGTACGCTCACATTGCCTTTGAGATTGCGGCGTGTGAAGCAGCGATGGAATGAGGCAAGATTGGTTCCGCTGTAGGTGAGGCGATTTACGGAGCGACACATCGCCTTAGGTTCAGGGCAAAATTGCGGCGTGTGATGCCGCCATCGGCGATCTGAGGCAACCACGAAAAACGTTAGCGCGCACGTCATATCGCCACACATCGCCAGCCGAGATTGCGGCGTGTGACGGTACCTTTATACTGCTCTTATCTATTCCCCATCTCCTCAAATTGACTATACCATCATTGTAAATAAGTACCTGTACTTTGTGTCACCCCACCTCTTTGTTAGATTGTAAGCACTTATGAGCAGGGCTATCATTATTTTGCTTTAATTATTGTATTTGTATTGTATTATATTCTGTATTGTATTGTATTGCATTTTGTTTTGTACTGTATTCTCTGATAACTGTTACTTTTGATTGTTTGAATATGGACCTCTGAATTGTGAAGTGCTGCGGAATATGTTGGCGGTATATAAATAAAGATTATTATTATTTTTATTTCCCAATTTCCAGTACATCACATGATAACATGTACAGTGTCATGCAAAATTCATCGCACAAAAAACAAGTGCTCAAATGTCTTTTTTAACGGCGGAATAAAAAGGTTATGGCTCTTGGAAGACGAAGAGGAAAAAAATGAAAAAAAAAAAATGTAATTGATGATGGATGGTGAGAAAGGATTATAATAAAATTTTTTTTTTTTTTCACAATTAAGACATTGAAATAAAATAAATCTATCTACAAATTTTTGCGTTTTGTAATAATTAAATATTTTAGTTCAAGATATTAGTGGGATATGATCTGACTATTTTTTCATACTAATGGAAAATTATAAGAAATATATATTTGTTAGTATCAAGTCAATCTTGGAAAATGTATGTTCAGTATCAGAATAAAACGTGTAATCCTTAGAAGAGGATTTGTGGAACTGAAATAGCGCCATTAATTCCACACCACTTTACATACATCAGTAATATTGTCCCCATTGGGGCTTACAATCTAAATATCCTATCAGTATGTCTTTGGAAGGAAGCCTGGCTACCGGGAGGAAACCAACGCAAACATGGGCAGAACATACAAACTCCTTACAGATGTCGTCCTTGATGGGATTTGAACTCCAAGAAATCTAAAACTTTTTTTCATTAACACTTCATTTCTTGCATTATATTGTGATGTAGATGGGCCTTTTGGTATTTAAGTGACTACATATCGGAATTAAATTGAAATCTTCAAATCATATTATCTCACACTTAAGACCTCTTTTATTTTATTTTTAATCTTATTTAAGAATTTAATTTGGCCTTTCTTTAGAATATATACATTGATTATTGTGTATGTACGATTTTTTATATTTCCATACTAAAAGATGTAACTGCCACTATAAGATTTCAGAAATAAATGAAAATATTATTATTATTATTATTATTATTATTATTATATCTCTAATAGCAGTTTGAACACCCACTTTTTTCCTTGGGAGACTCTGATTTAAATATGTGGGGGAAATTTTTCTGAGAAAATTTGTCATGATTATTTGATATTTTTGTTTCCCGGAAGCCTATTATACCTGCTTTTAAGGTAATGTTTTTTCTAAAGTCTAAGTACATTTTGTAAGAACTATTCAGTCCTGAAACATTAAATGATGCAATGTTTATAATCATTTTTAAAAAGAGAGTAAGTTTGATGTTTGCACAGGAATCATTTGTTATGTACATATAAAACTGATATTTAAAGTGTAATAAGTACATGATCTTATATCCAGGGGATAGTCTTCAAAAAAACAAAGAAAACATCAAACACAAATAAACATATCTAACATTAAGATATTAACAATATAATTATATTATCTGTGGGAAGGACGCAAAAACATCCAATTTGAGATGGCTACCATGAAGGAGGGGAGCTCAGGTTTGTAAGCAGTTGTCACTCCCTGATGATGTAAGAGGCTGTCGGGACCATGTACCCCAGCATTGAAGACATTGTTTACTATGAATAAGAGTAATGTGACTTGTACTGATATTTCTATAGAATCTTATGTCTACTGTGTTTAAATGTAAAATTTGGGAATCTGAATATAAAATGTGTTGTGTGGCCATCGAGTGGCCAGTTTTTAAGTACTGCTTCCTTTGGGTCCTTCTAGACAGGGAACAGTTAATGCTTTAGTTGACACAACCCACGAAAGGAGGACTCAGCATCTTATATAGGATGACTCCATCTTAGTTTAGTCAGTCAGAGAAGAGAAAGTGAAAGCAAGAAAAGCTGCATCTGTGGGAGGTGTAGCTAGTGGAGTGGGCCAACATTTGATTTCACTGAACCCTCTGGGTCACCCCTATACACATGAAGGACATCTACAGTGTACGGATCGTGCAGTCCAGCCATCCACATAGTCCATAGGCCTGAACGTTTGGCAGAACAACCCTGGGAAGTTACTGTCTTACATAGTACCAGTGTAAGGCAATTTAACAGAGGCTTGGGCGAACGGACCTTCACAGATGTAACAGTGACTGAGCATTATCCGACAGCAGTTTCTTGGAACGGGTCCCTATGGGTGGGACAAGACGAAAGCTATGCAGGACTTTTCTAATTTACCAGGTGTATCTGTGATGTTAAATGGGGAATTGAGAAATTTATCAGTAACAACAGAAGTATCGGAACCAGGGGAGTAAAATGTCAACTTAAAGTGCACTGTGTGTTTCCTGTAATGTTAAAGAGACGTGCCCACAATGTACCTTTTCGGAAAGTGTTGTGTGTGTATACAAATAAAGAAACATTTAAACCGAGACAAAGCTCTGTGCCTGTGTCATCACACGGGAAACCTCTCAACCATGTTAATTTCCTCTGCACCGTGGAGGTGGTTGGGGCGTGGACTATTCATTGAGGGATGCATGGCAGCCAGGGCTCTGTCCCACGCCACCCTTACAATGGTAATTCCAGATGGGGATTATAATCCATGTAATAAAACAATAAATCACAGAAATTTTGATATATGAAATCCTTCCAACAGCTGTGGCTCAAGTTTCTCTGTCTTGCTTGTAAGAGTTTTCTTCTTTCTTTTTATCCACTATGTAAAGCAAAAAACTTTCACCTTCTTCTCTGTCGAAAATGGGGTGGAATTTCCTTTAAAGAATACAATTAGCTTATTTGCCGTTTATAGGGAATGTTCTGTTGGTGAAAAGCTGTGGTGATGTCTTTAAAAGATCTATTCCAAAGGGCTTCTATTGACAGTCAGCAAATATCTGTATGTGTATGTGTAGCTCAGTGAGGAGATTGCTTTTCTTCATAAAATCCATGAATTGTTTTTATATGTGGAAAAAGTGCATGCACATAATCATATCATGAGGTAATCCTTGGGCATATTTAGTTTTTTTGGAGATGGTGTGCTATGTTGATGATTATATCAAGAATGATATTCAGGACACAGTTGACATGCTTGAAATTGTTTTGTTGGTTATGGCCTTCTAAATTCATTATGTTAGACTTAAGTGTTTTCACTTCTCCTTTTAAAAGTTTTATTGTCTTTTTATTTGATTTGATTGTAGTTTTTCCATTGCATCTTCATATTTAACCACTCTGCTATCTGTCATCAATAGAGAATTGCATTATCTCAAATCTATTGTGAATGCTCATTTCTAAGGATTTATTAATGGAAATGATTAGGTCTCTAATATAAATCTCAGGAGTTGTGGGGTTGGAGGGAGGTACGACTGTGGTAAGATGATTTTGCTTTTGCGGTAGGGTATGTATGAGAGAGAAGGACCTTGAGAGTTTAAGCCTTGGACCTTGTTTATCCTTACAATAGAGGAGAGTGAGTCAGCACTGTCAGTGTTTGACTCAGATGTTTCACAGAAGCTGCCACCACTGATCTTTTTGGATTATCAAAGCTGAGGTGAGCACTTATTCTTTGAACTCTTGATTTGTATTTACCTGCTCCTATGTCTGGGGAAACTTCCTCAGTAATGTCTCTTGCCATGCCATGAATGAGACTGTATTCAGTACACTGTGGTCATTTTCATTTTTTTTCTTGCTATCATATTCGACAGGCCTTCACAGACATTCACTGTCCCCATTGGGGCTCACAAGATAAATTCGCTATCAGAATGTCTTAGGAGTGTGGTAGGAATCCCGAGAACCTGGATGATACCCACACAAACACGGGGAGAACATACTAACTCCTGTACATGTTGTCTTAACCCAGGACCCAGTGCAGAAAGGCTGTACCAACCACTGAGCCACCTTGTTGCCATGGTGATCTACATTTTGGCAGTGGGAGGGAGACTACTTCCTGATATAGAGAATAAGAAATCTGGCACCAGACTCAGTTCTTCATTTTTCCAAACGCTTTATTTAATGTTTCATGAGCATAAAAAGCATGAAGTAGAGGGAACACAGTCCCACACCCTGATTCCAGACGTCCCATCCAGGCACCAATGGCTGACTCTTCCCCTTACTCAAGTGTTATTTATTACTTCATGATATAGCCTTGCCACAGTTCATGTCTCTGCCTGGTGAATACATTGCTGGATCCATTCTCGAATCTTTGCCTTTCTGTCCATTTTGTTATCCTGGTGTTATATTCTTTAGGAACTGTTTACTGAAAATACTTGGTGTTGCTTACAGGGAGAGAAGCATCAGCTAATTCAACCATCAATTGGCTTTTCCACGACATGCCCCCTTTGATCCTATTTGTTCTATATTACATCGAAAACTACAAAATATCTAAAAAATATGTTCTGTGTGTCTCAGAAGCATCCCAGCAATGTTGCTTTTGGAACAACCGTTGTGCACTGCTGGTCATCTTGTCTTAGTGTTCCGTTACATCAAGAAAGTAAATTTATATAAAAGTCTTTTTGGTGTCAAGTTCAGTTCAAAGTAAACATTGTGCACAGTTGAAAAACTGGGAAAGTGCATAAAAATGCTGCGTGAAAGTCAATTTTCAGCATCTTATTCCGCATCACTATGTGAAGTAAATGAATAACTTATTAAATGTTAACTAATAAAAGCTTCCATGAGCTAGGATATTTAGTACAGAAGATTATAAACAAATGTTTAAGGGGTTGTCTGGGACAAGTTAATTCTATTACTATGGGCCTCAGAACTTACAAGCAGGTAGCTGCTAAATCCTTGCCTGTTGTGCCTGGTGCAAAGTTCTGCCAGCACAGAGCGGTCACAGATGCTCCTGCTGGCGATTCAGCAGCTTCTGCTGATGTCACTTTGACAGAGAAGTGCCTTTTCTTCTCTGCTCTGTTGATGGGACATGACTTTCTGTGTCTTGCTGATTATACCAAAGAGAATATATCCAAGCAATGAACAGCAGCGCATCGCATTCAAAGATGATATTTTATTTAATTAAAATAGAGGAGACATAACACAGTTTGGATACAGTATAAATCCTTCCTTAGGTATCATAAAACATATAGTACAGATATATACAGTACAGACCAAAAGTTTGGACACACCTTCTCATTCAAAGATTTTTCTGTATTTTCATGACTATGAAAATTGTAGATTCACACTGAAGGCATCAAAACTATGAATTAAGACGTGGAATAATACTTAACAAAAAAGTGTGAAACAACTGAAAACATGTCTTATATTCTTGGTTCTTCAAAGTATCCACCTTTTGCTTTGATTACAGCTTTGCACACTCATGCCATTCTCTTGATGAGCTTCAAGAGATAGTCACCGGAAATGGTGTTCACTTCACAGGTGTGCCCTGTCAGGTTTAATAAGTGGGATTTCTTGCCTTATAAATGGGGTTGGGACCATCAGTTGTGTTGTGCAGATGTCTGGTGGATACACAGTTGATAGTCCTACTGAATACACTGTTAGAATTTGTATTATGGCAAGAAAAAAGCGGCTAAGTAAAGAAAAACGAGTGGCCATTATTACTTTAAGAAATTAAGGTCAGTCAGCCCGAAAAATTGGGAAATCTTTGAAAGTGTCCCCAAATGCAGTTGCAAAAACTGCATCAAGCGCTACAAAGAAACTGGCTCACATGAGGACCACCCCAGGATAAGTTCATCCAAGTCACTAGCCTAAGAAATCGCAGGTTAACAGCAGCTCAGATTAGAGACAAGGTCAATGCCACACAGAGTTCTAGCAGCAGACACATCTCTACAACAACTGTTAAGAGGAGACTGGTAAAATAGCTGCTAGGAAACCACTGCTAAGGACAGGCAACAAGCAGAAGAGACTTGTTTGGGCTACAGAACAAAAGGAATGGTCATTAGACTAGTGGAAATCTGTGCTTTGGTCTGATGAGTCCAAATTTGAGATCTTTGGTTCAAACCACTGTGTATTTGTGCGACGCAGAAAAGGTGAACGGATAGACTCTACATGCCTGGTTCCCACTTTGAAGCATGGAATAGGAGCTGTGATGGTGTGGGGGTGTTTTGCTGCTTTGAACCTCATCAAGAGAATTCCAAGAATGTGCAAAGCAGTAATCAAAGCAAAAGGTGGCTTCTTTGAAGAACCTAGAATATAAGACATATTTTCAGTTGTTGCACACTTTTTTGTTAAGTATATAATTCCACACGTGTTAATTCACAGTTTTGATGCCTTCAGTGTGAATCTACAATTTTCATAGTCATGAAAATACAGAAAAATCTTTGAATGAGAAGGTGTGTCCACACTTTTGGTCTGTACTGTACATTCATATACAGTAGAGATTTATACATTTTCTTTGGTATATTCATCCTGTGAGAGCCTATGCCAGGCTCTCCACTTGGAACTGGCTTGAGGCAAGCTGCAAACTCTGCCCACCAGAAAGTATCCCAGACAGAATTCTGAGGATACACATTTTAAGGCTTTAATTGTCCTCTATCATATGAGTGCATATCCCGTGCACCCACCAAACAGTACGATATTGTGTTTACGCACTTAGGGTGCCGCATTTGTCTGTTCTTTTATTCCCAAACAGGGTTTTTTCCTGTTTGTCAAGCTGATTGACAGCTATTTCTCCAATGCCCAAATGCAGGGAGCCGGCTATTAATCAGAATGACGTCAGCAGTCATGGCTCGTCCACAGAATGACTCCGAAGAGGAAGAGTGACTCTGTGGATGTGGAGAAGCTGAATTGTAGGGTCAGTCACTGCTGTAAAAAAAACAAACAGATAGTCCTGACAACCCCTTTAAAACAGTTTTTCTATAATTCCCACCCATATAATCCTCTATAAATTCCACAATGCTCTACCTTCACTGCTGTAGCCACTGATTGGCTGCAGTGGTTAATCAATGACAGGCAAGAAGAAAAGGATAAGACCAGGGCCGGCTCCAGCTTTCTGTGGGCCCCGGGCAAAAAAGTCTCAGTGGGCCCCCATTAGTACATATCATGGACTATAATATATATATTGCCGCACACTTACCGCAAGCCCCATAGACAATGCATGGGGCTTGCCGCAAATGTGCAGCAAGTGCAGCCGCTAGGCGGAAAATGCGGCAGATGCGGATTTTTTTACCGCAACTGCCACATTTTAAAAAAACGCCTATGTGAAGGCAGCCTTACAGGAACAGTGACAGCAAGAGCTGTTTCTGACAGTGAGTATATTACACGTTGTTAGGAGCGGGCTAAAATGCGTTTGCATTCTCTTGCGCTTTTTAAAAATACCCTTCAAATGCAAAATGTTGCATTTTTGTGCGTCTGAGGATGCTTGGTATATACGCAAGCATCCTCAAGCACACAAATAATGCAAGCAGCTCAATGGAGCCGCACTGCATTATGGGTGGCACCGCAGCCAAGCGGAGTGTCTGGCCGTCCGGATCTCTCTTTCTCCTCACCTTTCTTCTCGCCGCTCCGGTCTCCTCCGGTCACTCTGCACATATTAGCACAGTCATACACTGAGGAGCCGGTCATGTGACCCCTGACTCCACCCTCCATTGACATCATCACAGGTCCTGTCAGCACAGTGTGTGGCTCTGTCAGCTCCCACGGAGGGAGATCTCCGGAGCTGCAGGAGGCTGAGTGCGCCCTCCCTGCAAATGACCCCCCCAGCTGCCCCCTGGATATGGCCCTGGCTGTGGGGGCAGTGTGCTCAGGGGCCCCTGAGGGCTAGGGTCACACTTGCATTGTGACCCTAGCCTGATGCAAGTATTTTCGGCTGCAGCACATAGCTTTTAATGCTATGCGCTGGAGCCCATAGAAACTCGATGTTTACCTTGCCAACCATTGGTTGTCAATGTAAGCATCGGGTTTCTATGGGCTCCGTTGCTAGCAGCGCATAGCATTAAACGCTCTGCGCTGCAGCAGACAATACTTGCGTCAGGCTAGGGTCACAATGCACAATGCCCGGTGGGCCCTCTCCAAGCAGTCGGGCCCCGGCACTTGCCCGGGTGCGCCGGGTGCTGACGCCGGGCCTGGATAAGACCAACAATAGACTTGGCCCATGAGACAGAGGAGTATCAGGACATCCATTCTGGAGGATGTGCTATATATTTCTTATAGCACAGTTGGGATTTAAAAGAAGTTGGAATTAAAAAGAAGGGTGTGAAACTTTTTTAAAAGAGCAATTTCTATTACAAAAATGTTTGAGAAATTCTGGGAATATTCTCAGGATTATATATGTGCCTAAGGTATTCTGTAAAAATGTCTTGCTATCTTATGTGTCAACTGTTCTATGGTTAGAAATAATAAACGAAGACTGCATGTAGTGTGATCCTGCAGTCAAGTTTCTTTTATTTCCCTTCCTACACTACTTTTTTGAAAACCTACTTCTGAGCACTTTATGTAGTCAGTGTAGTTCAGTATTATTTACAACCAGCATGGTATTTTTACCTAAGGAGGAAACAGAGTATGTATTTAACTAGAAATGCAAAAATGGAAGAAAAAAAAGAGAACAAGGCTCAGCTTGCAAAACTATGAAATAGAGGGAGAAAGGAAAGGGAGAGAGCACAGTCTAGATAACTTAGAGATGGGTTGGGAGAAAGAGAACAGGTTCCCGAGAATGAGAACAGATTCATCGAGAATGCCCACCGAGTTCTGAACTTGCAGGTCCTGGAGCTGGGACGTCAGAGAAAGCTACTGTAAAGTACACAGAAATCAACCTAACAGGTGCACACATGCATTTTTATTTTCTTAGAAAGGTCGTTATGTTAATGTAGTATAAAAATACATCAAAGCCAGAAGATAAAGCACTTTTCAGATAGTTTGTATAATACTTTTAACGCAAATCTTAAACCATAAATTGTTTTTCATTTTTTAGCAAAATACAAACTTGTATCAGCAGGAATGGTAAGCGGGATCAGGCAAGTTCTATAGATGCAAACCTAAACTGTGACCTAGTTACTAGTCACACCTCGTGGCTCCCTAAAAGTCCTATGTACAGTGGTGTTCAAAAGTCCTGCATAGGATAAATAGATTTTTCAAGTTTTAAACGTTTTCTGTCGAATATCTTCGATGCTAATATGACATATTATATATGGTTTTGTTCAGAATACAATTTTGCATTCTCTCCTTGTAATATTTTTACCTTTTGAAGCAGTTTTGCCTGAATTTATTGCAACAATATGGGAATTGAAAGCACAACTAAATATTGTACAGTTTCAGATCCAAAATTAGCAAATCACAGATGAGGTTCTTGTGATCAATCATAACCTGGATATGGCAGCCAATCACTTTCCATTACATTGTATCACATCTGCTACTTTGTTTGTGTGTTTTATCTGTTGGTCTATCTAGTGAATCATACTGTAGAGCTCTATGATGGGAGCCTTCAGATTTTTGTCAGCGGAGGATCGTGTGCGAGTTGTGGTGCTACATGAAGAGGGTTATGCTGGCCCCCAGATCACAAGGAAGGTCGGCTGTAATCAGAGTACAGTCATAAGAATTTTGCAGAAACATAAGCAGCTTGGAATTACCCAGGACAGGCCCAGATCTGGTCGGCCCAGAAAGTCAACTAAAAGGGAGGATAGAGTACTGATAAGAACATCCCTTACCAATGGAAAGCTCACCTCTCCTCAGCTTCTGCAAGAATGGCAAGAAAGTGCAATATTGAGGTAGCAACATCAACTGTTAGGAAGAGATGTTTGGAAGCAGGATTAAGAGGGCGCAAGGCCCGAAAGAAGCCATTGATGACAGCCAAACAAAGACAAAGGCGAAAACTGTGGGCATTGAAATATTCAAAATGGAGGAAGGAGGAGTGGGAAAAAGGGCTATTTAGTGATGAAAGCACTTTTTGCATTTAGGAAATGATGGCAAGTCTTATGTGAGAAGGTTTCCACATGAAGAGTACAAGTCAGAGTGTTTGAGCTTCTCTGTGAAACATCGATGAAAGTAATGGTCTGGGGCTGTATGGCAGCCAATGGTGTTGGAAGGCTTCATATTGTGGAGGGTATGGTTAATGCAAAAAATACATAGACATCCTTAATAAGAAATGCTGCCTTCTGCTCAATACCTGTTTTCAGGGAATTATATCTTCCAGGATGATAATGCTCCTTGTCACAGAGCTAAGACAGTAACGGAATGGAAAAAAAAGAACAAGGTGGCTACTATTGACAGTCCCCGGACCTCAATCCAATTGAAAAATTGTGGCACAAGGTATCAATAGAGATATCTAAAAACAGCCAAGGACAAGAGAGAGTTGATTGAGGCTCTGATACAGGCCTGGAACCACATCATCACTCAGGAACATCTGCAGAAGCTTGTTCACTCAATGCCACTGAGATGCAGTTGGTGCTCAAGAGCAAAGGCTGGCCAATAAAGTATTAGAAGCTAAAGATGCACTGAAAAGGCCCTTTTAGGACTCTGAATTGAATAAAAAATAATAAATCTTAAAAAGTAAAATTTAAGTCTGTGTGAACTTGCATTGGAAGTTAATGAACTTAGAAACCTGTTCACCATTCTACACACTGTACTGGTGTAGGTATGGTTATGCTGTAAAAAAAAATATAAAAAATACGCATACCATAACAATTTATACACTTGGGACATTCAAGAATGAGTATGGCACACAATGAGGGATTACAAAAACATATATGTTCCACCAGTTTCACTGTAGAGATGCAGAAGTATGAAATATATAGTTTTCTTCATGCCTATGCAGGACTTTTGAACACCACTGTAAGATCATCCACCACTTAATGCGTTCAAAAATAGTTGACTTTATTTATGTACAAATGCAATACTAAGGCTGGGTTCACATTTGCGGACCCCTCCACAGCGTTCTGCAGAGGGGATCCGCAATGTGACCGCAGCGGCCGCGAGCTCCTATCTTTATAATGGTAGTGCACGGTGCTGCGCTTGACCGCGCATGACCGTGCACACCCATTCACTGCCATATGTGATCTGTGCGCAGGCGGATGCCTGCACACAAATCACACAGTCTCGTCCACACCAGGGACGCGACATGTTGCGTCCCTGGTGCGGGCGAGAGTGTGTGATTTGTGCGCAGGCGGACACATATGGCAGTGAATGGGTGTGCACGGTCTTGCGCGGTCAAGCGCAGCACCGTGCGCTCCCATTATAAAGACAGGGGCTGACGGTGCTGCGCTCACAGTGCGGATCCCCTCTGCAGAACGCTGCGGAGGGGTCCGCAAATGTGAAGGCAGCCTAACAATGATAAAAAGACATAAAAACTGGATTTGCTTACATTGGGCAAGATTACCGCACCATCTGTGGCGCCCCTGTGACTTGGCGCCACATGGTAGTATTGCACTTTAATAATAATGTGTTAACCCTGTAAAGTTGCCAGTTTAGGGTTCACCTTATGGAGTCTGTTTTTACACCCACCTAGGACCACACCACTTAGAATAGGGGGTCCAGTAATTTAGTAGGTCCCAGAAGGGGTGGAGCCTAGGATAGAGTAGTAGGAGGGAAAGCTTGAGTTTAGTTAGTGAGTTCCGGGAAGGCAGCCAGCTAGGACTAGCCTGACAGCAACGCTACAGAGAGGAACCCCAACCTTTACGGGGGGAACCAGGACAGAGGGCAACGGGCCAGGACTGGTTGGAGCTGGCTGGTCATGTTGGGGAAGCATCAGCAGTGCGGGTAGGTGAAACAGTTGCACGTTTATCTCCGGCTGCCGACGAGCTTCAGGCCCATCACTAAACGGGTTGCTGACAGCACCACAGGGTTCCTCGCCCCCCAGGACCACACTAGATCCAAGATCACAGGGGTAACGACCCGATTACCCACGTCGGGGGAGTGCACGGTCTCCTCTTAAATCCGGGAAAGGACACCCGTGCCCCACCGTGGGAGATCAAGGGACTGGCGGGAGAGCTCTGCGAGGGTGGTAGGAGTGAGGAAAAATAATTTAAGCCCAGAAAGCCATAGAAGGAAGAACAACTAGAGACTCCATAACGGGTAACCTGGAACTGGTGACCGACCCCCGATAAACCATACTGTACCGTATACCATCACCATCTGCTGGTACCATTAAAGTGGAGTTGAAGTTGATTTGGACTTGGTTTTCCTTATTGCGGTGCCCGGAGGGCTCAGCACCACCAACAGCTCAGCAGGAGGGTAAGAACTGCAGCACCAATCTTCACCACTACTGCCCTCCCTCACCATCTTCCTTCACTGCTGCCCTGAGGTAATAGCTCCACCTGTAGGGAGCTGTCCCACACTCTGCTGCACCCACCATAACCTCAGCGGCCGGCTTGCAGCGCCGGTACCTATATTACCGGGAACTACAGGTGGTGTCACGATCCCCTGTAAATACTCCCTTCTCCCCACCATCATCCACTTCAAATGATAACCAGGGCACGGAACCGGGATCCCGACCACCCGTCATCTCCCATCCAAGCAGCCATCAGTCTCGGTGTCCGAGTACCCCTAGCCCTGGTCACATCACTTCCATGAAGAAATTGTTTGGTCAGGGTATACTATATATACAAGTCAGACAGTAAACACTTACAAGGTATGTTATGAGGCCTTTTGGACAAATTTAAGTTGTCCCCACATAGTTGCAGAATGCAGCAGTCACAGCTGAGGCTTCTTGAGGCGGAAGCGCTGCTGTTATGTGTAGAACATTCTGCAGTCACTGTGAACTGCTCTGCAGTAATTAAATGGAGTCAATTTCCTTTTGTACCTCTAGGGTTAACTTCTGTGGCTCTGCAGTATTAGCTGCTCTGGCTCTCTAGTACTTGATGCTGTTGCTGAGTGAATCAGGTGTTGTGGTTTGACCACTCCCCCAGCCTTTAAGTAGTACCATGACCCATCTGCTGGTGTCACTGAAAGAGTTCATTCACTCTTTGACCTGTGAGTAGTGTTATGCTATGTGCAGTTTCTGCTGGAGCTTTCAGAAGCTGTCTGTTCCTTGGTGTTGCTGTTCCTATCTCAATCCCTGGATGGAGTTGCTATGTTTATCCTGGTCCCTGGGTGAGGGGTTAAGCCTACAACAGGTCAGAAACAGGATGGCCGTAATAGCCTAAAGGCAATCAGGGGTACTAGTCTAACCATTAGACTTGGGGAGCCTAGATCAGTGGTCCCCAACCTTTTTTGCACCGGTGACCAGCTTCATGCAAGACCATTTGTCTGCGGCCCGGCGGGGCAGGTCTTTGGTCATATGGGGCGTGGCCATGGATAAGGGTGGAGTTTAGCACCCTGCTTCCCCAAAAGATGCTTACGTACTATTTTCAGGGGATGTTTTATTTTTCCATCCCCTTGCAGCCCCCAATATGGTATCCACATAATTCCCTTGCAGCTCTCATCATCCCCTTGCAGTGCACAATATCCCCTTTCAGCCCACAATACCATATCCATCATCATAATCCCCTTGCAGCCCATTCATCCTCCTCTTCCAGCCCCCACCATCCTCCTCTTCCAGCTCCCCAGTATCCTCCTCTTCCAGCCCCCACCATCCACCTCTTCCAGCCCCCCATATCCTCTTCTTCCAGCCCCCCAGTATCCTCTTCTTCCAGCCCCCACCATCCTCCTCTTCCAGCCCCCCAGTTCCTCCTCTTCCAGTTACCACCATCCTCCTCTTCCAGCCCCCAGTATCCTCCTCTTCCAGCTCCCACCATTCTCTCTTCCAGCCCCCACCATCCTCCTCTTCTAGCCCCCCAGTATCCTCCTCTCAAGCTCCCACCATTCTCTCTTCCAGCCCCCACATGCCCCTCATTCTCCATATCCTCCTTCCAGACCCCCAGTATCCTCCTCTTCCTGCTCCCACAATTCTCCTCTTCCAGCCCCCACCATCCTCCTCTTCCATCCTTCCAGTATCCTCCTCTTCCAGCCCCCACCATCCTCCTCTTCCAGCCCCCCAGTATCATCCTCTTCCAGCCCCCATCATCCTCCTCTTCCAGCCCCCAGTATTCTCCTCTTCCAGCCCCCAGCACCCTCCTCTTCCAGCCCCCCAGTATCCTCCTCTTCCAGCCCCTCCAGTATTCTCCTCTTCCAGCCCCCCACCCTCCTCTTCCAGCCCCCCAGTATCCTCTTCTTCCAGCCCCCAGTATCCTCTTCTTCTAGTCCCCACCATTCTCTTCCAGCCCCTATTATCCTCATCCAGCCCCCACCATCTCCAACACACACAAACATATCAACAGTCACTGACCCCCGCCGCTGCAGCATTACGTTCTCTTGGCTCTTGTGCTCAGCTGTATGCATAGCTGTATGGGAGAGGCTCAAGGCCCATCACAGTGCAGCAGCCGGGCCAATCACAGCGCAAAAGCCAGTACCCAATCAGGGCCTGGCTGCTGCACCGTGATTGGCCCAGCTTCTGCACTGTGATTCAGGAACAGCCAGCCCTTGAGAAGCGGGCCACCATACCACTCGCTCAGAGCCACCGCAGAGCTCAGCACACTATGTGTAGCGCTGGTCTGCGGCGGCGCGGGCCGGCACATAGACCCCCAAGGCCTGGTCCCGGTCCGCGGCCCGGTGGTTGAGGACCCCTGACCTAGATGACCCTGTTCTTAGAAGTACCTCTAAAGGTGAGGATGTCTGGGCCACCATCCTTGCCCTTGCTAATACTGAAGTGCCACAGACATTAACCCTAAAGGTACAAACCTTCACCTTGCCAAACATACCTACTTCACCACTTTGATCTCCTCACTATCCAACAACCCAAAAAAACTCTTTGACACCTTTCACTCTCTCCTTAGTCCTAAAGTGCAGGCCCCCATCACTGACCTCTGTGCTGATGACCTGGCTTCCCACTTCACAGAAAAAATAGAAAACATCCGTCAGGAAATCAACTCGCAACCTCAAATTGCTGTTACCCCTACCTTCTCCCCACATTTCCTGCGGCTCACTCACTACTTTTGACCCGGTCACAGAAGATGAAGTCTCCAGGCTCCTCTGTTCCTCTCGTCCCACGACATGCACTGCTGACTCCATCCCCTTACACGTACTCCAGTCTCTCTCTCCGGTGGTCACCACTCACTTAACCAAAATCTTCAATCTCTCCCTCTCTTCTGGCGTCTTCCCCTCCTCCTTTAAACACTCTATCATCACTCCTTTATTAAAGAAATCTTCTCTCGACCCTTCCTGCACAAATAACTACAGACCAGTTTCCAATCTCCCCTTCATCTCTAAACTCCTGGAGCGCCTGATCTAATCCCGCCTCACTCATTACCTCGCCACTCACTCTCTTCTAGACCCATTACAGTCTGGTTTCTGTCCCCTACATTCTACAGAAACTGCTCACCAAGGTGACCAATGACCTTCTGAGGCAAAACTTAATGGTCACCACTCTCTGCTTATCCTTCTTGATCTCTCTGCAGCCTTTGACACTGTTGACCACCATCTCCTACTCTCCATGCTGCACTCCATCGGCATCAAGGACACTGCTCTCTCCTGGTTCTCTTCCTATCTTTCTGACCGCTCTTTCAGTGTATCATTTGCTGCCTCCACTTCCTCACCTCTTCCTCTCACTATTGGAGTCCCCCAGGGTTCAGTCCTTGGACCTCTTCTCTTCTCACTCTACACAGCCCTGATTGGACAGACCATCAGCAGATTTGGTTTCCAGTATCATCTTTATGCTGATGACACACAACTATACACTTCTTCCCCTGACCTTACTCCCGCTCTAATAAAGAACACCAATGACTGTCTAACCGCAGTTTCCAATATCATGTCCGCTCTCTACCTGAAACTTAATCTTTCCAAAACTGAACTACTCCTGGTCCCGCCCTCCACTAACCTCCCTAAATATGACATCTCTCTCCAAGTGTGCGGCACCACAATAGTGCCGAGTCAGCAGGCTCGCTGTCTGGGTGTTATGTTTGACTCTGATCTTTCCTTCACCCCATATATACAATCTCTCGCCCTCTCTTGCCGCTTGCACCTGAAGAACATCTCCAGAATTCACCCCTTTCTCACCTTGGAAACCACAAAAACCCTCACTGTGGCCCTGATTCACTCCCACCTTGACTATTGTAATTCTCTCTTAGTTGGCCTCCCCCGCACTAGACTGTCCCTCTCCAGTCCATCCTTAATGCAGCAGCCAGGATTACCTATCTAGCTAATCGTTACTCAGACTCTTCTGCTCTATGCCAGTCATTACACTGGCTGCCTATATACTATAGGATCCATTTCAAACTGCTTGTTCTCACCCACAAATCTCTTCACAGTGCAGCACCCCCATACATCTCTGTCTATCACCCCAGCCGTTCTCTTCGCTCTGGAAGTGACTTTAGACTCACTTCTGCATTAATCCGAACCTCCCACTCCCAGCTCCAAGACTTCTCCCGAGCTGCACCCATTCTCTGGAATGCTCTACCCCAAAAAATTTGATGTATCCTTAACTTAAATAGTTTTAGGCGATCCCTAAAAACACATCTTTTTAGGGCGGCCTATCATGATCCCTAGTCAGTCATCTAGACATAGCCTATCCGCTCCGCCTCAAGTGGATCACATACAACGGGTTGTGGTCACTTATTCTGCTCCTATCTGTTCCCCATCTCCTCAAGTTGACTATACTATCATTGCAAATGAGCACCTATACCTTGTCACCCCCACCTCATTGTTAGATTGTAAGCTCTTATGAGCAGGGTTGTCATTTTTTGCTCCAATTATTGTATTATGTTATGCTTTGTATTGTATTGTTTTTGGCATTGTATTGTATTTTCTAATTGTTTCTTATGATTGTTTAAATGTGAGCTTTGTAATGTGAATGTGAAGCGCTGCGGAATATGTTGGCGCTATATAAATAAAAATTATTATTATTATTATTATTATTATAAAAGGAAATTAACTCCATTTAACTACTGCAGAGTAGTTCATAGAGACTGCAGAGCAGTCTACACATGACATCTGCCTGCTTGTCACATAAGCGCATGCAAGTCACAGCTTCACTTCATGGAAGGAGAAATGGCAGGTGCGATTGGCATTTGAACTTGTTACATTACTGTGCCACAAGCACAAAAGGAGCCATGTTTCTTTGTGGGGCAACTTTAATTTGTGACATGCCAATAGTGAGGAATAAAATAGATGAGATTAATAATTGTTTGCTACCAAAAAGTACAAAATATCTTTATGGACTCAAGCAGTGCAATTGGACTGTTTATCCAAACAGCAAGCTGTTGTTTACCCTGACGCCCATAGTACACAAGTTACGTCCCTGTTAACAATAGAAGTCCCAGAGACGGGTCATTTGACCTTTTTACCATTGAAAACCAAGGATCCTTTAAATTCCCGGGACTTCTAGTGTTAATGGGGTTACTTTTAGGCTTGTCCAGTTACTTGCATGCTGAGCTCTCTTTTATATTGTGGTACTACTGAAAATCTTCCTTACATGTTGTCATTACCAGTTAGCAGTGGACATGTGATAGGTCTGATAGGCTCCTTAATGGGGTTGTCAGGCCAAAATTAAAATCTTACCATTGAGTATTGCTTTGTTTGTTGTGTTTTTTTGCCCGTATAACCCTTTTAATATATAATATGGAGATATGGCTTTTTTTGTAAGCAATAAAATTTGTATTGAGTTTTTGAGCATAACAAAGAAAAAAAAAGGAATGAGTCAACAGGTTCATTACGAAGTTCAACGTGAAGTACAATAATGGCATATCATGAGCATGTCTAACATAAATACACCTGAGGTATTGAACCTGGGAAAAAGAGAGGATTAACAGGGAAGTATTAAAATGTCCTCTTAGATGGAAAAGGTAGAGGACAGGGATAAGAACAATAAGCCAACAAGTGAAGGGGAAGGGGGGGACAGTGTGGGGTATACTCTCCAAGTTTAAGAATATCCAAAGATCACCTAAGTGGTCTGAGCGATCGGAGTCATAACATGCAATAACAAAACTGTAGTTTTTTGTCTATAGGAACAAGTGTATTTCCTATGCACAAAGTTACTAAACACAGAAAGATTTTTTGATATCTGGCCATGCACTCCATCTCTGTTGGATTTTATCCTTTTTAGAAGCGTCCCATGACAGAGTCAGTTCGTATGAATAATATGAGTCCATTCTTTGCCAAATGTCTTCCAATGTTGGGATTGACTTTGATTTCCATTTGGAGGCAAGGATTTGTCTTGCAGCAATTACCGTATATACTCGTGTATACGCCGAGTTTTTCAGCCCAAAAAATGGGCTGAAAAGTCCCCCCCTCGGCTTATACACGGGTCAATACGGTAATCCTATGGTGGGAGGGGGCGCGGGGGGTGGGGGGGCGCTGCGCAGTATTTCTTACCTTGTCCCCCGTTCTGCAGTGCTTTCCGGTGTCTTCCGTGCTCCGTTCCCAGTCTGCTGGGCCTTGTGGTTCCTCCTGGTTCCTCCTCCTTCGGTTCCATCATGGGGGCTGCCATCTTGCTTCTTCTCTCTGCCCCCAGCCAGTGATGTCAGAGCAGGCCGCGCTGTGATTGGCTAGCACCCGTGATCACATGTCACGGGTGCTAGCCAATCACAGCGCGGCCTGCTCTGACATCACTGGCTGGGGGCAGAGAGAAGAAGCAAGATGGCAGCCCCCATGATGGAACCGAAGGAGGAGGAACCAGGAGGAACAACAAGGCCCAGCAGACCGGGAACGGAGCACGGAGGACACCGGAAAGCACTGCAGAACGGGAGGACAAGGTAGGAAGCTGTGTGTATGTGTGTGTGTATGTGTATATATGTGTATGTGTGTGTGTGTGTGTGTGTGTGTGTGTGTATATATGTGTGTATGTATGGGTATGTGTATGTAAGTAGGCTGGCTGCCAATATAAGCCATACAACTGGGGCTGCTGTATATACCTCTGGGGCTGCTGTATACTACCACTGGGGCTGTATATACTTCTGGGGCTGCTGGATACTATCACTGGGGCTGTATATACCTCTGGGGCTGCTGGATACTACCACTGGGGAGGCCTGTATATACCTCTATGGCTACTGTATACTACCACTGGGGCTGTATATACCTCTGGGGCTACTGTATACTACCACTGGGGCTGTATATACTTCTGGGGCTGCTGGATACTGCCACTGGGGCTGTATATACCTCTGGGGCTGCTGGATACTACCACTGGGGAGGCCTGTATACCACTGGGGAGGCTGCTGTATACCACACTGCTGGGGGCTGTATACCTGTTCTGGGGTCCACCCTCGGCTTATACACGAGTCAATAGGTTTTCCCAGATTTTGGGGGCAAAAGTAGGGGGGTCGGCTTATACACGGGTCGGCTTATACACGAGTATATACGGTAGTATAAAAGAGCAAAGCCCTCTATTAGTATAAGGAAGGTCGGTGATGCCTTTGTTTAATAAAGCCAGTGCTGAGTTCATTGGGACTCTACTTCCAGCACAAGCTGATAGTATCTGAAATATATTTTGCCAGAAGCAGTCTTTTTACAGCAAGACCACCATGAATTCAAAAATGGGCCTAATTCACCACGATTTTTCCAACAAAGGTGGGAATTTCCTTGAGACAAATGAGCTATGCGATAAGGAGGTAAATACCATCGAAGTTGAATTTTTTTTGCAATTTCTATTTATACACAATGAGCTTTTAAGGGACCCAGGTATGACTAACTGCCATTGGTCTTGGGTGAAGGAATTGCCCATATCATTTTCCCATGTAACCATATATTTTAAGTTCTTTGTTATCTTGGGGCAAATTGAGATAGTTATAGGCAACTGAAACCACTCTGGTAAATCCTTTTTTCTCCAAAATAAAGTGTTGGATTGGAGATGGAGCTCTAGGGGAAAAAATTATTGGAGGGGATGATAGGAAACTTTTCAGTTGGACATAAGAAAAATAAAAATTACCGGGCAGTCGATATGAAGTTGACAGGTCCTCAAAATTTATGAGGTTCTTGAAAGTATTGTTTGCAATTTAGGGACACTATAATTATCCCTGCGATGGAATTAGGAGAATACGACCACCAGATCAATGCTCTTAAATGAGATATACTTCAACGGGATGTGTATCAGCTTTTTAAAAATCAATTCTCTCCACATTTTGAGAGCGTGTTCTATCACAGTAAGTGAGCAAGATTGCGATCCCGGATGTAAGAACTCCGCCTCCAACATTAGTCTATTAGATTGGAGTTTGGTATTTGACCTTCCATTTGAACCCATGAATGATTGGATTTAGGGTATGTGCCACAGGACGTTTTTCAAGCAGTCCTGAACGCAGTAAAACCGATATTGGTTTCAAGGATCTCTAGAGTCCTTGCCAGGAGATTTGCTGCATTCAGGTCCTGCATTTTTATCACGTTTTTTGCGTATTTTTACATGTGAAAAACTTTTTTTTTAATCATGATCTGTATTAAATTTGTACATTAATAAAGTAAACTATTTTTATAGCACTTACGGTACTTGTGTCACTTGTGTATCTCTATTTTTTACTATGGGTGGTGAAGTACATATTAGATCTCTTTTTTTCTTTTGTATTTTTGTCTCTTGAAATAAATCAGATCTGCCTTTGGCATGAATCTTTTTCAATTACTGTAACTGCTTCAATTACTTGAAGTCAGAGGTAATGGTGTGGGTGGTGATGAAGACGTGGAAGCCATAAGAGTTCTCATTGATTGACAAAGGTGCACAGTGATTAATTTACAGACTATTGTTGTAACGTTTGAAGCAACAGCGGTACAAAAAAATCAATAATTAACCAAAAAAGATATCATATTTCTGGATAACATTATTTGTAGCTAAATGTTGAAGAAACAGATGTCTTGTTTTTGACTTAAAGGGAATATCTCATGTCAATTTAATTTTTATTTCATTAAAGGGGTTTTCCGCTACTTAGAATATGACAACTTATCCTTATCTGCAGGCTCACTGTCCGGGTGTTATGTTTGACACTGGTCTCACCTTCATTTCTTATATACAATCTCTCTACTGCTTTTGCCCTTTGCACTGAAGAACATCTCTAGAATCCGCCCCTTTCTCACCATGGAAACAACAATAATTCTCACTGTGGCCCTGATGCATTCCCGCCTTGATTATTCCTAATAATTACCCTCCCCCTTCACTAGAATTTGCCCTCTTCATTCCACCCTTAATGTAGCAGCCAGGGTCACCTATCTGGCTAATCGTTACTCGGACGCTTCCGCTCATTGCAAATCATTGCACTGGCTGCCTGTACACTATAGGATCCAATTAAAATTTCTTGTTCTCACCCACAAAGCTCTTCACAGCATGGCACCTCCCTATCTCTCCACCCTCATCTCTGTCTACCAACCCACCCATTCTCTACGCTCCACTAGCAACTTTCGACAAACATTCACACTAATTCGTACCTCCCACTCTCACCTCCAAGACTTCTCCCAGGCTGCACCAATTCTCTGGAATGCCCTACCTCAAGAAATTAGTACTAAAACAACTTACACAGTTTTTAGACGCTCCCCAGACACACATCATTTTAGGGCAGCCTATCACACTCCCTAATCAAAGTCCTTTATATATAGCCCATTCAATATTTCTCTGAACATAACTCTCTGTCAAACTCCACCACACGCACAGGCACTATAAATATTGTCTGGTGATGGCTCATGCAGCTGTCATCTATTCCTCATTTTCTTAAAATCGCTGGACCATCATTGTAAATAAGTACCTATACTATGTGTCACTCCTACCTCATTGTAGATTGTAAACTCTTAAGAGCAGGGTCATCATTATTTTTGAAGGTGGAACCCTAGAGCTAACACCCACACGCTAGATTAGTAGGTGGGAGGGACCCCAGGAGTGGCATCTAGGGGAAACTAGTTAGTGAGAGGTCGGTTGGAGGAGTAGCGAGGAGTAGGAGAGAGCAGGCAGTCTGCCTGGAGGGAGCAAGGAGGGTCTCCTCAGCTGAGGGGCCCAAGACAGAACAGATCCCAGAGAAGGAAAGAAAGAGAGAAGATAGCTCAGTCGCGAGCTCATTCTAAGAAGGGGATAGAGTAACAGAAGAGTTTGCCCCAAAAGAAAGAACCCGGGTACCGGAGCCCGCAACTGTGATCACCTTTACAGCTCACAGAGAATCCTAAGAACGGGGACATTTTAGATACAGTCCCGACTCCTAAAGAGCCCACAAGAGGGGAATCAGTTCTGCTGTTGGATCCTGCGAAGGACAGTAAAAGATTCACCCGACGGGTACAAAGGAGAGGAGACTAAGAGAAGCAACAGGAGGTTAGACTATCTTTAAGAAGTCAGTTAATTGGTCACAGCACCTGGGGTTGCATGCTAGGCCTTCCGTTCCTCCAGCCAGCACTTGGACGCACTCCAAACCGGAGAGTTCACATCCGGATCACAATGCAGTATCAAAATAAAAAACGGACAGCGCCACAAACCTTTGATGGTGCAAAAAATCTCTGTGTGTTTATTCCATGGTCAAGAAAAGCGATGTTTCGACCACTCCTGTGGTCTTTTTCAAGCTTAGAATGTTTTACAATTGACCTCTTTAAATAGTGCACTATTGTAAAACATTCTAAGCTTGATAAAGACCACAGGAGTGGTCGAAACGTTGCTTTTCTTGACCATGGAATAAACACACAGAGATTTCTTGCACCATCAAAGGCTTGTGGCGCTGTCCGTTTTTTATTTTGATATCTTTAAGAAGTCAGACTTCACTGCCACTGGGAGGCAAAAAGAAAAGAAAGGAACAAGAAAGGTACACAAGGAGGGATCCATCTGTCAGCCAGAAGTTCCACTTGCAGCATCTGTAGCATTCTGCCATTATACCATCTACTGCACTGGAGAACTGTAATGACTTTGGAGAAGTTTTCAGTAAAGTACCGGGTGAAGTGAAGTTCCGACTCTGCTGCATTCTTTCCTATATAAACTGTTTCCCTTACAGCATAGCTGCCCCGGTGGTCCAGTCCCGCCTGCGGGGGACTAATCCATCCAAGCCACAATACCATCGACGACCGGAGGACTGTGGCGGCACTGGTGAGCATCACCAGACACTGCAGGTGGCATCACAGACAACATTGTATATACTTTATTTTACCCCTTTTTCATTGACCACCAGGGCCACGGCCTGGGCAGCCACCCGTGACATCCCAGACTGAAACTGCCTGAGAGCTGAGTACCCGAGCCCTGGGTGCGCGTCATTGGCGCTATATAAACAAAGCTTATTATTATTATCATGGCTCATCAATATCAGATTGGTGGGGTCAGACTCCTGGCATCCCAACTAATCTTCTGTTCACTGCTGCGATACCAGTGTACAAAGTCACAATAGCACAGACCCGTGCACTGCGTTATGGCTCCTCAGGTGCTGCAATCAAGTTCTTAACCTTTGTCAGGCTGCATAATTTTATATAAAATATCTCGACCCCTTATCTCGGAAGGGGGTGGAGATATTTTATTGAAATTTGGCCAATATATTCTGCACCAAAACGGCAGAGATGTCACGAAATTTCAGTCCTCTACGGCTTTTCAAAAAAAAAAGTTATTGCAATTTTAAAACGGAATAGTTACAATTGTACCTATTCAGCCGACGAAGGTTAAAGTGCTAGCTGAGCTACAGCACCCACAGTACCAGAGAATGAACACTACACTGTGAGCAGAGCTGTGTTATTATACCCCACACACTGTTTATATCCGGCATCCCTTGCAGCAGTTGTAAACAACTGATCAGTAGGGGTGCCGATTCTTGGGAGTCAGACCTCACGAATTTGATACTGATTCCTATAGAATAAGTCATCAATAGCAATGTAGTGGAAAACTCTTTAAAGACTAGATAGATATTTTGCATAATTTTACTCATTGAACCTAATTACAATGTGCACACCTTTTAGTCTTCGAATCAGATGACCATACTAAAACTCGGTCCGCTCATGTCAACCAACTGTTGAGTCTGTCAGCGCAAAATTATTGTTCAAATCAAGCACAGGACTTTATGGGGGACCTAGCCCAAATAAAAATCATAATATTAGTAGCCAGATCCTTTGCTGCATTTTCATTTTAATTAAATATATTGATGATGTGCTTGGTGCACGTGGGTGTGGCCAGACGTTCACTGCACTTCCCACCCATTTGTTTCCATGTATCTACACTCTCTTGTGCCTCCTGTGAAGCCAGAGCTGGCAATCAAAGACGAGGGGGTAGGGATAGATGTAAAACATGAAGTTGGGAAGGTGCAGTGAGCGCACCCAGGGGCCACTGAATACTTCATTAGTATAACTGAATACAGAATGATTTCTGGCTAATGCAACAACAGATTTTATTTCTCTTCTTTGCCGAACTTCAGCAATAACTGAGCATGTGTCACTCAGTGCAGATTATGTATTTCGGACACCTTCAGGAGGAATAATGAAGCGTGCCAGAAATCAGAATAATGTTTAGCAAAGGCCAAGAGAAAAAACAATGGAGTCAACCTAAGTTATTAACCAGAAGACGGCATTACTAATTGTGAACATCATGTTAATGGATATTAATATGCACATTAAAACCTTCCAGACAGCGCACAATATGCCCTGCATGGAGAAAGTAGCATCAATGCTTGGATATGGCAGCAATTTGTTTGGAGGTTATTCATGAAACAGGAAGAATGAAAAGTAGATTTTCATTATTAACATCACCAAACAAACACTTACAGTTGTGGCCAAAAGTATTGACACCCCTGCAAATCTGTCAGATAATACCAGTTTCTTCCTGAAAATGATTGCAATCTCAAATTCTTTGGTATTATTATCTTCATTTAATTTGTCTTCAATGAAAAAACACAAAAAGAATTGTCCTAAAGCCAAATTGGATATAATTCCACACCAAACATAAAAAAGGGGGTGGACAAAAGTATTGGCACTGCTAGAAAAATCATGTGATGTCTTCTATAATTTGTGTAATTAACAGCACCTGTAACTTTACCTGTGGCACTTTCCTTAACCCGCCAGTTGAATGGATTAAAGTTGACTCAACCTCTGTCCTGTGTCTTGTGTGTACCACATTGAGCATGGAGAAAAGAAAGAAGACCAAAGAACTGTCTGAGGACTTGAGAAACCAAATTGTGAGGAAGCATGAGCAATCTCAAGGCTACAAGTCCATCTCCAAAGCCTGAATGTTCCTGTGTCTACCAGTGCGCAGTGTCATCAAGAAGTTTAAAGCTCATGGCACTGTGGTTAACCTCCCTAGATGTGGACGGAAAAGCAAAATTGACGAGAGATTTCAGCGCAACATGCGGATGGTGGATAAAGAACCTCGACTAACAACCAAACAAGTTCAAGCTGCCCTGCAGTCCGAGGGTACGACAGTGTCAACCCGTACTATCGTCGGCTTCTGAATGAAAAGGGACTGTATGGTAGGATACCCAGGAAGACCCCACTTTTTACCCGAGACATAAAAAAGCCAGACTGGAGTTTGCCAAAACTTACCTGAGAAAGCCTAAAACATTTTGGAAGAATGTTCTGTGGTCAGATGAGACAAAAGTAGAGCTTTTTAGGCAAAGGCATCAACATAGAGTTTACAGGAGAAAAAAAGAGGCATTCAAAGAAAAGAACACGGTCCCTACAGTCAAACATGGCGGAGGTTCCCTGATGTTTTGAGGTTGCTTTGCTGCCTCTGGCACTGGACTGCTTGACCGTGTGCATGGCATTCTGATGAATACCAACAAATTTTGCAGCATAATGTAGGGCCCAGTGTGAGAAAGCTGGGTCTCCCTCAGAGGTCATGGGTCTTCCAGCAGGACAATGACCCAAAACACACTTCAAAAAGCGCTAGAAAATGGTTTGAGAGAAATCACTGGAGACTTCTAAGGTGGCCAACAATGAGTCCCCAGACCTGAATCCCATAGAACACCTGTGGAGAGATCTAAAAATGGCAGTTTGGAGAAGGCACCCTTCAAATATCAGGGACCTGGAGCAGTTTGCCAAAAAGAATGGTCTAAAATTCCAGCAGAGCATTGTAAGAAACTCATTGATGGTTACCGGAAGCGGTTGATCGCAGTTATTTTGGCTAAAGGTTGTGCAACCAAGTATTAAGCTGAGGGTGCCAATACTTTTGCCGGGCCCATTTTTGGAGTTCTGTGTGAAATGATCAATGTTTTGCTTTTTGCTTCATTCTCTTTTGTGTTTTTTCATTGAAGACAAATTAAAAGAAGATAATAATACCAAAGAATTTGTGATTGCAATCATTTTCAGGAAGAAACTGAGTATTATCTGACAGAATTGCAGGGGTGTCAATACATTTGGCCACAACTGTATGACTAGATTAGATTCTTTTGCCATTTTTCATATAACCACATAAATGTACATATCAAATACAGGGAAACATCGGGGAGGCTCACATGTCAGCTACATCAGACTGTGTTTGTGCCTCAACTGACAACAACTGATGCCAAAACTGATGCATAAATGTATCAGTTCTCAATAGCCTGGTTCAAACAGAGCTGGACCTCATTGGGGTTCAGATCACCAAACATTGTGACCAGTGATGAGCGAGTAGTTCAGTATTCAGGCTCAGAAAAGTCTAACCAAATACTTTTTACTATTTGGATATTCGTCCTAAATAGTGAAAATAATGCAAGTCAATGGGGAACTTGGATATTTGTCTGGGGAATCTTATACACAAATAATATTTGTGTAAAAAGATAAAAACACAGACAAATATCTGAGTTCCCCATTGACTTGCATTATTTTCACTATTCGGGATGAATATCCAAATAGTAAAAAGTATTTCAGTCAGGGCCGGCCTTAGGCATGTGCGAGTCGTGCGGCCCGCACAGGGCGCCACGCTCCAGGGGGCGCCGCAGGGAGACAGCTGTCACTGTTATTTGCTGCCCTGCTCCCGCTCCAAGGGGCTTCGCTAGATCTGCGCGGCTGCTAGTAGACATGGGGCGGCATCCGCAGGAGCGCCTGGTGGTAGCGCGGCCCCTGCTGATGCCGCTCCCTGTACTATAGTCCTGGCCGCCGCCGCGTTATCCCCCCCCCCTCCACCGTGCAGTGTGAGCCCACCTGTGGAGCTGCACAGGCCTGTGCTTACAGGACCTGTCATGATGTCAATGGAGGGGAGGAGTCGGGGATCACATGATCAGCATCTCCGAGTATGCAGGGCAGCTTCCACCAAGCAGGATGAAGTGAAGAAATGGATGAGGTGAGTTTGTGTGGGATCAGGAGGGATGTACAGTGTGAATGTAGCAGAGCTGTGTGTGTATGAGGTGTAAGGAGCAGAGCCGCGTGTGCACAAGGTGTACAGAGCAGAGCCGAGTATGTACAAGGTGTACGGAACTGAGTGTGTATGAGGTGTACGGAGCGGAGCTGCGTGTGTATGAGGTGTACATAGCAGAGTCGCGTGTGCACGAGGTTTCCGGAGCGGAGCCGAGTGTGTACGGAGCAGACCTGCGTGTGTACAAGGTGTACGGAGCGGAGCCACGTGTGTACAAGGTGTACGGAGCGGAGCCTCATGTGTACGTGGTGTACGGAGCCGAGTGTGTACGAGGTGTACGGAGCAGAGCCGAGTGTGTACGAGGTGTACGGAGCAGAGCCGAGTGTGTACGAGGTGTACGGAGCAGAGCCGAGTGTGTACGAGGTGTATGGAGCGGAGCCGCGTGTGTACGAGGTGTACGGAGCGGAGCTGAGTGTGTACAAGGTGTACGCAGCGGAGCCGCATGTGTACGGAGCCAAGTCGCGTGTGTACGAGGTGTACGGAGCGGAGCCGCATGTGTACGTGGTGTACGGAGCGGAGCCGAATGTGTACAAGGTGTACGGAGCGGAGCCACATGTGTACTAGGTGTATGTAGCGGAGCCTAGTGTGTACGAGGTGTACGGAGCAGAGCCGTGTGTACGAGGTGTACGGAGCGGAGACGTGTGTACGAGGTGTACGGAGCAGTGCCGCGTGTGTACGAGGTGTATGGAGCAGAGCCGCGTGTGTACGAGGTGTATGGAGCAGAGCCGAGTGTGTACGAGGTGTACGGAGCAGAGCCGAGTGTGTATGAAGTGTGCGGAGCGGAGCCGCGTGTGTACGGAGCAGAGACGTGTGTACAAGGTGTACTGAGCGGAGCCGCGTGTGTACGAGGTGTACGGAGCGGAGCTGAGTGTGTATGAGGTGTACTGAGCAGAGTAACCTGTGTACGGAGCTGAGCCACATGTACGAGGTGTGCGGAGCCGTGTGTTTCCAGAGTGGAGCCGAGTGTGTACGAGGTGTACGGAGTGGAGCCGAGTGTCTACGAGGTGTACGGAGTGGAGCCGAGTGCGTACGAGGTGTGTGTACCAGTGGTAGCCCCCCCGCGGATGTTCCTCCCACTCCTATAGTCCCAGTCACCTCTGCCGGCGGCATTCTTCTCCCGAGTCCCGGCTGCCGCTGTCTGCCCTCTGCAGCTCAGCAAGACGGGGCACGATATTGTCATCAGTGAGTCCCACTGTGCTGAGACGTGCAGAGCAGATGCTGAGGAGACTGGAGCAGCGAGAAGAGAGGTGAGTATTTACTTTTTTCTTCTTAATCAGTGAGTACACTGCATTATACTAAATGGAGGAATGTGGGGGTGTATTGTACTAAATGGAGGACTTTGGGTGTGCATTCTAGATAGAGAACTGGGGGGGTGCATTATTCTATATGGAGGAATGTGGGGGTGCATAATTCTATATGGAGGTCTGAGGGTGTGCAATATGTTATTTGGAGGACTATGGGGTGCAACATACTATATGTAGGACTGTGGTGGTGCATTATTCTATATTGAAGACTATGGGGGTGCATAATGTATGGAGGAATTTGGGGGTGCAATATACTATGGGGGGTGCTGTCAGGGGTCAAGTCTTGCTGGAGACTAGTCAGAAAGTCTGTTCCCCGACGGCTTCTCCCTGCCCACTGCCTTGAGTGACCGGTCCTCTCCATATACACGCAAATGGGGTGAATTCGCCAGGGACTAGCCTTTCCTGCTACTCTCCTATCTGTCTCGGTCCCCAGAAGCTTTTGGAGTATGTTCTTATTTGAAATGCTGCATTGTTTAAGAGTCAACACCTCTATATACAGTAGATAACACAGGATCCACCATTCACAATAGGTGATATCACAGCTCACCTCCTCCTCCTGTACAATGTCTGATAACACTTCTATATACAGTAGATAACACAGGATCCACCATTCACAATAGGTGATATCACAGCTCACCTCCTCCTCCTGTACAATGACTGATGACACTTTTATATACAGTAGATAACACAGGATCCACCATTCACAATAGGTGATATCACAGCTCACCTCCTCCTGTACAATGACTGATAACACCTCTATATACAGTAGATAACACAGGATCCACCATTCACAATAGATGATACCACAGCTCGCCTCCCCTTCCTGTACAATGACTGATAACACCTCTATATACAGTAGATAACACAGGATCCACCATTCACAATAGGTGATATCACAGCTCACTTCCTCCTCATGTACAATGACTGATAACACCTCTATATACAGTAGATAACACAGGATCCACTCACAGCTCACCTCCTCCTCCTGTAAGATGACAGGTAACACCTCTATATAAGGGAGGGTTGGTAATGACAGGTGGGAGAGGATATAGGTCTTCGGTCCCTGATTTTTTTCTGACCCTAGCATAGCCACGCCCCTCCTGCTCTCCTTGAAGACCATGAATAGATCATGTACAAACATGTATGCTCATGTGTTCTGAGTAAGTAATGGCGTGGGGGCACCATAAGGCAAATTCGCACAGGGCACCATTCAACATAAGGCCGGCCCTGATTTCAGTATCCGAGTCTGATTACCGAACTACTCATTCATCACTAATTATGTTACAACTCCTGGAGCTGTCAACAGCTAATGTGTCAGACCGGTGGGAACAATCCCATTGAGAGCAATGAAATCATTTTCTCCGTTAAGTGCTGGAGGAGAATACAACAGAAGGTGTGCTCTATGTCACGAGTATTAAGATGACCACCCAAAATTGTGAAAGTGGTCTACTCAAAGAAAGTTGCCAGTGAACACAGACTATGATGGAAATCTATCATGGGAAACTTAGTTCTCTAGTAAGATTTCACTGTTTATTAAACTCCCTCTACAGTTGCCTATATTAAAGTAGATGGCCAGACACTCTCTAATATGGATGTGATTTTGTGGCATTACTTAATACATGACACTGTCTTTTCCCGCACTTGTCATTTTAGCTTTTCTCCCAGGCTGACCAGGACTTCTGTTCATACAATGCTTTCCTGGTAGTGGAGGAAAATGTGACCAGACCTGTCCATCTGCCTCCTCCAATTAAAAAAAACACTTTACCACATATTTTTCATTGGACGAGGTGACGGACAGATTTTGTCACATACAATTGAGTCACTATGTTGGTAGAAGATCCTTGCAGTCTGTGATGAAAGCTGTACTAACTATAGGAGGAGATTGGCCATGTCCACACACCTCCGCTGTAAGTATTTAGCGGTTCTCCGCTAAATACTTAGGTTTTTTTCAGAGAAGCGGAGGTGCGTGTGTGCCGCAGCCCATGGTTACCCGATGTGTATCGTGGTAACCATTTCACACAGCAGGCTGCATAGTGTCCGCTTAAGCCGAGCGCACAGGGAACCGCTACTAGCAGCCACTAAATCATGTCTCCATCACATCTGTTAAAGTAAAGATAAAGCGGAAATCCCCTTTAGGCGCCTTCCACATCAGCGTTTTTCGCTGATTGCAGCAGATCTGGCAGATATACCACATCTGCTGCCTATGGGTACCTTTACATGCGGCAACTTTTGTAGGAATTTCACTGGCAACTTACTGGTTGCAGTGAAATCATTGACACATTGTTCTATCTTGTTGCTGTGTACAAATGGAACAATGTCTCCATGATTTCACTGCAACCAATAAGTTGCCAGTGAAATTCCTACAAAAGTTGCCGCATGTAAAGGTACCTTAACGGCCGCACTTGTGGCAAGCCCTATGCATTGTCTATGGGGCTTGCGGCAAGTGCGACAAGTGCGGTATTGCTGCGATCTGGCATTTGCTGCAGTTGCGGCCGTGAAAAAAAACACAGTCAGCTGCGTTTTTATTGTGTGGCCGCAACTGCAGGATTGGGGCAATACCGCACTTGCCGCAAGCCCCATAGACAATACATGGGGCTTGCCACAAGTGTGCCGCAAGTGCGGCCGTTAGGCAGCAGATGCGGTAAATGTGCTGGATCTGCTGCAATCAGCGAAAGATGCTGATGTGAAAGGGGCCTAAAATCAACATTGGTGCATTTTGTTTTCATTTTTTTTGGTTGTAAATTGCCCAATTTCTCAATTTTTTTAAGCACTAGTCTTTTAGTGAAATTGAAATAAATGAAAACGCAAAGTATGCTTACAAGTAACGTAAGTCCGGGTATCGGTGAAATGTATCAGGGCCAAGTTTCTTCAGCAGATTATGCTGCAATGACCTGTAAATGATAATTGCCAATGCTGTAAAATAATGTTTACATTTTTATTACTTTAAGTGGTATGAAATGAATTGTTATTGTCACAGTTTACTAAGTGAACACGTATATGATAAAGACAAAAAGCATTCACTCTCTGAATATGCCCAATAGTGCATAGCTGATCACTGGTATTTATATCAGGAGCATTGTCTAATAAATGCATAGAGGTACACATACTTCCTAAAGCTCCATATAATGGAAAAGGTGTCAGTCAATGGCAGGACAGCACTTCAAAATATCACTGACAGGTAATATTTTTACGAACATATTGGAAAACAATAATCAATAAAGGGAACTTGTCACCAGCTTTTTGCTACTCCATTTGGGAGCAGCAATTTTTAACTTACTGACCTGCGTGGTGTCATTTTGATGAAATCCCTCTTCTCACTGCTGCTTATAGTCCCAGTTCTCTGAATGTAGAGCTCTGTGTAAGCCCACCCAAACCACTGATTGACGGTGTACACAGAAATCTGCCATTCAGTAATAGGGCGAGGTTATACAGAGCTTATGAATATTCTTGACTACCTGGCAGCAGTTTAACTAGTCCTCTACTGATCATCTGCTGATAAAACAGTGACTTTATCTAAACTAAAGCAAGCAGCCCTGTAAAAGATGCATTGGTGGAATCAGTGTCTGTCTCTACATTATTCTACTCTCAGATTAGGTGGCACAAACCTTTTGACAAGTTCCCTTTAATATAATAAGTGATATATTCCTCCTGCCAATAATGCTGATATAAAGACATTAGCTGCATTTAGTGTGAACTGTAAAATTATTTTACATACATTCATAATAATCTATACAAGGCCAGCTTCCAAAAAAAATCACATCTAGCTTTTTTGACAAACTGTGGAAATATGTGCCCTATTTTAACTGACGGTCAAGGAATTTCTGAATCGTTGTCAACCCTGGTCTGTCAGTCATGACATTATAGTATTCTCTTTAAGAAGCAGATAATATCTTCATTGTTACACCTGCCGCAGCTCTGGCAGCTTCACAGCACGGAGATTGGCGGTCTCGGCGTACTCACCCCTCCGACGGTCCCGCAGTGTCTGCCCAGGTTTCATCTACTGCTTCTTGTTCCCAGGTCCTGTGCCTGCTGCACAGTTCTCCTGAGAGCACGCTTAGACCATGCGTGGCACACCTTGCTCTATAAAGGGCCACCGTGCTCTATACAGATATTAATCTCACCCTAAAGTTGAGAAGCACAGAGTATTTAAGGCACCTTCCTCATTTTGTAGGTGTCAGAGCAACGTAGTCTATGGTCTTGAAACATGCGGCTAGTTGTCAGGTCCCCTGCTTTGCCCCGTATCCATTCTTTGCCTGATCTGTCATCTGTCTCTGCTTGTATTTCTGCCGATCAGCCATTACCCATCTCTCATGTAAAACAAAAAGGAAAAGGGGCGCAAAAGTGTAGGATCCCCTTATTAAAAACGTCTATGTGGCGTGGGTAGGTGGCCACTCACCTTATAGGGTTGTGCAATTCCTGCACAACCCGGTTTAAAAGCCTCCGCCGCCGGCGGTATATGCAATGCCTCTCCGCTCTCCTCTCTCCTGTTCAAGGCAGATTGTTTGTGCTGTTCCTGAGCTGCTCCAGCCGCCAGTCCCTCAAAAAGGGAGTAGTTTTCATGCAAAAAATAGTAATGGCGGTCTAATTAGGAGCGCTCTAAGGAACAAGCGGACATGTAAGATGTTTTCATAAATATCAAACCTTTTATTAACTTCTTAGCTCCCCTCACAGCTCCACTACGCGTTTCAACTGCACACAAACAGTCTTCATCAGGTGGTGTCTAAGGGAGCTAAGAAGTTAATAAAAGGTTTGATATTTATGAAAACATCTTACATGTCCGCTGTTCCTTAGAGCGCTCCTAATTAGACGCCATTACTATTTTTGCATTACCCATCTCTCAGTCCTCTTATCTGGACCAAACTACTGCCCACTATCAGCACCTGCTCTCAGCCATCTGGCTTCCCCTATACAGAGAATGTGCCTATCCGCAGGAGTTTGATCCCTGGAGTTAGCTGTCGTAGTACCGAGACACCTTGGATCTGCACCTGGTGGCTGCCTACCACCATAAGCCAAACTTCTCTATATGAGTCTGTAGAGAAGATTTGGTAACTGCCCAGATGTTTTGGCCCAGCGGATCCACTCTCGAACCCTCGCCCCTGCGAGCGTTATAGTTTGCTCTGGACATGGATCCTGTTGGCTGCAAGGCCACGAAGCTTGAAGGCCTGCAGGAGTGCAGCAAGAAGTCATCTGCCAATTGGAGTTCCAAACCTGAATGCTGGCTTTCATGCAATTTGTGGATACCTGCTTCATAGCCGGCTTTACCTATGTGCGAGTGGAGCAGTCGCACAGGGTGCCAGCCACCAAGGGGCGCTGCAGGGAAAGCAAGTCACTTTCACTTTCTGCTCCACTGCACTGCACTCTGCTGTGCCCTGGCTGTTCCTCTGCCCTCCGGAGAGGTGTGTGGGGGGTGGGAAAATCATTGTCTTTCAGAGACTATGCTGCCAGTGCGCTGCAGGGGCAGAGGGGCAAAAATCAGCTCCTGCCCACAATGAAGATACAGTGCTAGTGGTGGTGCAGGACCTTTGATGATGTCATGACCATGTGACATGTGTGGGAGGATCCACAGAGTTTTGCTGTATGGAAGCAACAGGCAGGATGTAAAGGAAAAGCTGGAAGAGATGGAGGCTCGTGTGATAGGTAATGAGGGAAGATAGGACATGGGAGATGTGGGTTACAGAGTAGGGGTACAGGCTGTGTAATGTGGTGTACAGAATATGGGGTATGGGCTGTGTGATATGGGGGTAGGGGCTGTTTTATGTGTGGGTACAGGCTGTGTGATGTGGGGATACAGGCTGTGTAATATGGGGTAGAGAATATGGGGTACAGGCTGTGTGATGTGGGGTTCGGGCTGTGTGATGTGGGGGTACAGGCTGTGTGATGTGGGGTATGGGCTGTGTGATGTGGGGGTACGGGCTGTGTGATGTGGGGGTACTGGCTGTATAATGTGGGGTGTGGGTTGTGTGATGTGGCGTACGGGCTCTGTGATGTGGGGGTATGGGCTGTGTGATGTGGGGTATTGGCTGTGTAATGTGGGGATATAGGCTGTGTGATGTGGGACTATAGAATGTGGGGCATGGGCTGTGTAATGTGGGGGTATGAGCTGTGTAATGTAGGGGTACAAGCTGTGTGATTTGGGGTACAAGCTGTGTGATGTGGGGGCACTTCCTGTGTGATGTGGTGTACAGAATGTGGAGGTATAGGCTGTGTAATGGAGGATACAGAATGTGGGGGTACAGGCTGTGTGATTTGGGGTACAAGCTGTGTGATGTGGGGGTACTGCTTGTGTCATGTGGGATACAGAATGTGAGGGTACAGGCTGTGCAATGTGAGGTACAGAGTATGGGGTAAGGACTGTGTGATGTGTGGTACAGGCTGTGTGATGTGGGGTAAAGGCTGTGTAATGTAGGGGTGCAGGCTGGTAATGTGGGGTACAGAATATGGGGTATGGGCTGTGTGATGTGGGAATACAGGCTGTGTGATGTGGGGTACTGGCTGTGTGATGTGGGCATACGGGTTGTGTGATGTGGGGTACGGGCTGTGTAATGTGGGGGTACAGGCTGTGTAATGTGGTGATACAGTCTGTGTAATGTAGAGGTACAGTCTATGTAATGTGTGGTACAGAATAATGGGGTGTGATTTGGGGTGTGATGTGGGGGTATGGGCTGTGATGTCGGGGTACGGGCTGTGTGATGTGAGGTACAGAATATGGGGTACGGACTGTGTGATGTGTGGTATGGGCTGTGTGATGTGGCGGTACAGGCTGTGTGATGTGGGGGTACAGGCTGTGTAATGTGGGGTGCAGAATATGGGGTACAGGCTGTGTGATGTGGGGGTACAGGTTGTATGATGTGGGGTATGGGCTGTGTGATGTGGGGGTATGGGCTGTGTGATGTGGGGTATGGGGTGTGTAATGTGGGATACAGACTGTGTAATGTAGGGGTACAGTCTGTGTAATGTGTGGTACAGAATATGGGGTGTGATGTGGGGGTATGGACTGTGATGTCGGGGTACAGGCTGTGTGATGTGGGGTACAGAATATGGGGTACAGACTGTGTGATGTGTGGTATGGGCTGTGCGATGTGGGGTAAAGGCTGTGTAATGTGGCGGTACAGGCTGTGTGATGTGGGGTACAGAATTTGGGGTACGGGCTGTGTGATGTGTGGGCACGGGCTGTGTGATGTGGGGGTACAGGCTGTGTGATGTGGGGGTACAGGCTGTGTAATGTGGGGTATGAGCTGTGTAATGTGGGGGTACAGGCTGTGTAAGTGGGGGTACAGGCTGTGTAATGTGGGGTACAGAAAATGGGGTACAGGCTGTGTGATGTGGGGGTACGGGCTGTGTGATGTGGGGGTACAGGTTGTATGATGTGGGGTACGGGCTGTGTGATGTGGGGGTACAGGCTGTGTGATGTGGGAGTACAGGTTGTGTGATGTGGGAGTATAGAATGTGGAGTACGGGCTTTGTAATGTGGGGGCACGGGCTGTGTAATGTGGGGTACGGTCTGTGTGATGTGGGTGTACAGGCTGTGTGATGTGGGGCATAAGCTGTGTGATGTGGGGGTACTGGCTGTGTGACGTGGGGGTAATGGCTGTGTGATCTGGGGTACAGGCTGTGTGATGTGAGGCTACGGCTGTGTAATGTGGGGGTACGAGCTGTGTAATGTGGGGGTACAGAATATGGGGTATGGGCTGTATGATGTGGGGTATAGGCTGTGTGATGTTGGGATACGGGCTGTGTGATGTGGGGTACGGGCAGTGTGATGTGGGGTTACGGCTGCCTGCTTGTATACTCAGCAATTTGCCTGGAGGAATGAAGGACGAACTGACTATTCAAGATATTCCTTCCTCCCTGCTTGACCTGATATCCCTGGCTATCTGCATTGATCTCTGGTTTCAAGAATGTTCCATAGAGGTGAACCAAGGGAGGAGGTCTGGCTCCAATCATTTCAGATACCTATCATACCACGACCCATTACACCAGCTGCTTCTCCTGAACCCATAGAAATTTACCATGTGGATATGGCTAATTGTTGTCTGGAGGTATGGCGCACTGAAGGATGATGCTTCTTCTGTGGAAGTCCCTAGGGTCATTAGGAGAGGCCACTCAAGGTGAGAACAAGTCCACCCCATTCCTGAATCTCTCAGTCTCCATATCCTTTATATGTAAGCTTATTCTTCAGTAAAAAGTACACTGTTTTTATCAAGCACGACCAGCCTGACTATGAAGGAGTCCCCAGTAACCACAGCACTACACAGTCACGCATACACCCAGAATCCCCAATTTTCTGTAGTGTACAGTACAGTGTAGCGTAGGGTTTAAAAGAAGAATAACTCACCCATGACTACCGCCTTCTGGCATGTTACAGATACTACCAAGATTTCATAACTAGTCTTTATAAGGAGTCTGTCATCAGAAAATATAGTAAGTATTCTAGCCAAGCAAAGGCACTCCGTGCAGTCATGTTGTTAACAAATAGTTGAGTGCACCTTACCACCTATTTGTTTTTCATCTAGCTCCTCTCCTTCCTCCCTGAATTAAAGCTCTGGATTTACAGGAGCCAGAAATTGGAGGAGATAAATAGAAAATAAGTGGGTTGGAAGGTGCAACAAACTGTCTGACCACTCCAAGAGTGCATCGAGCACCTGTGCTTGGTTTAAACAATCATTTTGTACAGATAAACTACTTTTAAGTTCAAATAAATTAGATAATTACATATATTTCAAAATATATAGTTTTACATTTTAGCATCTCTTTTATATGTCTTAATAGTAGAATGTTTCTTTAAATTAAGTTTTAAATTGAACTCATGAACTTTCATCCACCTCACTGAACCTCCCTATCCTATCACAATAAATGACATTATATTGTCCCCTGTTTCACAAGTATGTTGCCTAAGTGTAACCATTTCTTTTCCTATAAGCCACATATCCAAGCCCTTCCAACCCTCCTTTGACTTAAAATATTTGCAAAATCTATCCTTTCCTCAACCCACAATCAGCTTAAATGTTAAAAGAGGCTCTCATGATCTCCCACCTCGATTCCTGCAATATCCTTCTCTTTGCCCTCCCAACTATTGCCCCTCCACTCAATCTGTAAGGGGGTTGACCACTACTTTTACAACTCTTTCTCATTCCGAGTGTTTGAATTGTAAAAACACTTATGCTCACCTCTGGTGCCTGCGCTATTCCAGCAGTGTTAAGAAGTTCAGGGAAAGACGGTGTTTGTTCGGTCCGCGCTGCCAGGTTCATTCACATTGAAATAAAACCAATAATCGATATTTGATCCAATCCTTCCTTTATTCTCCTCCTACGCATTTCAGTGCCCACCTGGCACCTTCATCAGGTGGGCACTGAAACGCGTAGGAGGAGAATAAAGGAAGGATTGGATCAAATATCGATTATTGGTTTTATTTCAATGTGAATGAACCTGGCAGGCGGACCGAACAAACACCGTCTTTCCCTTAACTTCTTGTTACATCTCCACGTGCGTGGAGCCGGTGGGAGTCCTGCAGCAACCATCAGGATAATACTCTATACGCCTTCAAGCCAGTTGTGGGTCACACAACTGGAATAGGTGAGTGGATTCCTTTTTCACCACTTTTTCGTGTTAGTGTGGTGATAAGGGCACTATTGCGCCTCTTGTCCCCCCCCTTTTTTTCTTTATTCCAGCAGTGTTGGCATTCACTCTCTCGATGCTAACGCAATGTTGTTACGTATGCGAGTCGGGCACCCAATCACTTCCGGTTTCACTCTTCTCACCTTCATTCGTATCAAACATGAAGAGGAAGTGTGCGTCCTGCTGCAGTTCTGACTTTCTCTTGATTTTCAATTTGCTCAAAGACGGGAGAGGGAAGCCTGTGCTGATTGGTGCAGGGCTTGTAATGACATAACAACATCACATGAGCCCCAGAAAAGCAAGTGCCGACAACGCTGGAAAGGCACCAACAATGGAGGTGAGTATAAGTATTTTCATATTATCAGTGGCAAACACTCAGATTGAAAAGGGGTTGTCCGTCAGTGAACAATCCTTTAAATGTATTTTATTAGGATTTTATGTGATACACCAACTCTAGGTAGCAAGTATTTGTTTGATACTTGGTTTTCTAAATGTTTGAAACTTATAAAAATATGTCGTGCATTTGTATTTATTCTCCCTTTTCGATTTCCCCATATGTCCCCTCACTCTTAAGCCACCTCTCTCCTCTGCCAATCCCTACATTGGCTTCAATTCCCTAGTAAATACAGATTAAATGGCTAACAATGATTACGCTGTCCATGATTTTCTATCCCATTCATCTCCAGACCAATCTTCTGATATCTTCACACATGTAATCTCTGGTCCTCACAAGATTTGCTTTCCTCTTCCACCCTCGTATAATCCTCACCCAAATCCCAATCTTTTTCCCGAAAAATCCCCATCCTCTAGAATCCAGTGCCTCAGCATGTCCAAATATTTTGCACAATTTAAACCTTCAAACACAAAATGAAGACTCATCTTTTCAGAAAGGTTTCAGCCTACTATAACCCCACTGCCACCTCACTACCATCGGAGCTGTTGTAACACCTCCTACCTTACCTTAACTCCCTGTGCCCCCTAATACCCATTGAAGTTTGCTTGGAAGAGGAGGCGAGGCTCCCTCCTCCAGCTTCTGAGTACTAAACAGTCTCTTGTACACTATTAGTTTGTTCACTGTCATATATATCTGTATTTTGTATGTAACCCACTTCACATGTACAGCATCAAGCAATAAATGGTGTAAAAATAATTTAAAAATAGTATTGAGTACTGGATATCAGACACAAATATATATTCAAATATACCTTCAGATCGTAAACAAAAAGTATTTTAATAATTCATATATTCAACGAGAATGTATTGAAAAAACTAATTGAATCTAATAGTAAATTCTGCAAAGAACCTTACTGAAAACCAGTTATATGGCAATAATATGTCTGATAAGACAAATAAGTGTAAATTGTTTTTCTCATCATGATAAACAAAATGGGCTGCTTTACTCACAACATGGTCACATTTGAGGAGACAGAAGGGACACTTCGTAATTTGGCTCCATCACAGTCAAGTTCTAATCCACGGCACAAACATAGTGTTGGCACTTCCCCAAGCACTGGATTAAAAGAAAGAAAAGCATGAGAGAAGAGAATGGCAGGGTGGCAATAGAAGGTCACCTAGCTCTACACTCTGCTTCCAAGGCCTTCATGAATGTCCCCTTCTAATTGCTGGTGGCAGCAATGACATTTTCTTGAGATGATGGTACTGTCTAGTACAAATTGTTCAAGTATTATTCAGTAAAATGAGTTGAAGAATACAGTTGTGTGAAAAAGTGTTTGCATCCTTCCTCATTTCTTATTCTTTTACATGTTTGTCACACTTAAGGTGCCGTCACACCTGGCGACATCGCTAGCGACATCGCCGAAAAAGTGACGTATCAGCGATGTCGCTAGCGACGTCGCGCTGTGTAAACGAGCGCGCGACCGCGTTTTATCGCTGGCGCAGGTTGACAGGTTTACGGGAAGAACCGTAAACCTGTCAACCGGCGACCTGCGATAAGGCTGGATCGCGCCATGTGACATCACCAGAGCGATGTCGGCGGCGATCCAGCCTATACCGCAGAGTTGCTGCGGATCGCTCGCTGGGCTGAGCCCAGCCCAGCGAGCGATGTCACCGTGTGTGACAGCTGGCCAGCGATGTCGAAGCGAGCGGGCACCCGCGCATCGCTTCCGACATCACTGGCCAGATCGTGCTGTGTGACGGCACCATTAAATGTTTCAGGTCACCAAACAAATGTAAATATGAGACAAAGAGAACACAAGTAAACATAAAGTGCAGCTTATAAATGAAGGTCTTTATTACTAAGGAAAAAAGAAATCCAAACCTACAGGGCGCTTGGGGAAAAAGTGATTGCCCCTAAATCTAATAACTGGTTGGGCCACACTACAGCATAAACTGTAATCAAGCGTTTACGATAACTAGCAATGACTCTTTTGCAACGCTCTGGAGAATTTTGGCCACTCATCTCTGCAGAATTGTTATAATTCAGCCACACTGGAGGGTTTCCAAGCATAAACCACCTTTTTAAGGTCATGCAAGAGCATCTCAATTGGATTAAGGTCAGGAGATTGACTAAGTCTCTCCAAGGTCTTAATTTGGTCAGGAGGTTTTTCTTGTAAAAATGCCTTCGCTTCCAGAAGTATTACAAAGGACTTTGTAATACTTCTGGAAGTGCCAGGCATTTTTACCCAAAAAAACTCCTGACCAATTGCTTCTGACAGACCCGCCTTATGGTGTCTGCTTCTCCAGAGCCGAGCTGTAAGACAGAGTGATACAAGCACCACATAGGTGATTATTGATGCACGAGAACCAAGACCTGTATAGGATGAGCGACATTGTTTCTTCATTTTCGGTTTAGATATAAACCTCTACACTTAAATCTGCGCCCGCACTCTGTTCCCATTTCCTATAGTCTTCTCTCAGAAGAGTCTACTACTAGTTCCAAGGTCTTAATTTTGTTTTTCTTAAGCCATTCAGTGGTGGACTTGCTGGAGTTGTTTGGATCGTTGGCCTGCTGCATAACCAAAGTGCGCTTCAGCTTGAGGTCATGAACAGATGGCCGGATATTCTACTTCAGATTTTTTGGTAGACAGCAGAATCCATGGTACCATTTACCACAGCAATTCTTTCTGGTCTTAAAGCAGCAAAATAGCCCCAGACCATCACCCTACCACCACCATATTTTACTGTTTGTATGATGTTCCTTTTGCTGAAATGCTGTGTTACTTCTATGCCAAATGTAATGGAACATACATCATCCAAAACGTTCAACTTTTGTCTCGTCAGTCCTCAGAGTAATGAAATATTCAAGCTTTATTCCGTACTGGTTATAAAGCTAAAACCCATATGTTGCCAGTTGAAAACACGCCGGCCCATTTCTGCAGCTAGTTGTGTCCTTAGGCATACTCTATAACTAAGGGCATGTCTAGTGGCAGAAATGCATCAGCGTATTTTTAGCTATCAGCATATTTATTTTAATTTTCTAACTAGAATGCACTAAAGCTTAAGTTTTATTTTTTGATGTGCCTATCATTTTTTTCCCAATTATAAAACATTCCTAGGTTATCCTTACAACAGATTACCAGTAATTGTGGTGATCCAAATCCTATGATGTGTGCCAACCAACTGAATAAATGTACTACTGGGGAGCTGATATCCACATATCTAGAGACAATGGATGAGCCACTGTACTTGGACATAATACAAAGGTGCTAGAGTACTTGCTAAAGATGCCATTCAAGATTGTCTGTTCAAAGTAAAGGTGAGCAAAATATTACTCCCTGTAAACTCATTCTTAAAATTGGATACATATATCTATCAACACATCACTAGTTTTAACCAGGGTTCCCCACAAATAAAATCATAAAAACAAAATGTAATAATTATCTTGACATATTATAACACAATAGGCAATTATAATTAAGTATTAATTGCTCCAGTTTTGTTATACAATACCAGTCAACATTTGGACATGAACTTGGTAAGTATGAGCTGACGTTTAACCAATGTTTTCTTTCTTTTTCAGCCCCCATTTCATAGCTTTAAAGTCCGAGTTCGAGGTTTGGACTCAAGTTCGGGTGAAGTCCGATCCCAAACTCGGACTTTAAAAAAAGCCCGGTAGGGTCCACCAAAGTGGAATATCAGCAGTTTTGCACATCTCTTCATGTGAGTATTCAAAGTAGACTCCTTGGTGGAATGACCTCTCTGGGCAGGAAGCTCGACTGATCTTAATGTGGTGCTGCAAAGAATCTTCTACTTCCATCAGAAAAGATGTCAGCTGTAAGTCACTATTTATAACAGTACTGTAATCTCTTTTGCAGGAAAGTGTATGTATCTACCACTATATGGTCACAATATGGCTGTAATATTGATGTAATATTGATGTTGGTCTTTGTATAGTGAATTGTTCTCGGTAACACCATGCTCATTTACTGAGGTTTCCTTATATCTACAATCTGGGTTTGTCAAAATTAATGTAAACATGGTTACCCCTTCTCAATTTTGTGTCTTTGAATAAGTAAGTATTTTTTTAGGTATATCCAATACTTCATTACTCCATATGGTATGACACAATGGGTCACTAAAAATTTTTTTTGTCTTTTTTCTACAAAGCTAAGATTTATTTTCTATCCAAAGATGCCTCTTCATCTTAGATTGTAGTCGGATGCACACTTGCTTGACCTACAGCTATCTCTTTTGAATCCCCTATAGACATAGACTCACTGCTCGGCCAAATCTTCATGTGTTTTCAATCAGGAAAGTGTCTTAGGCTCCTGCCAGACACCACTGATCTCCATCCATAATTTGAAGTCCATTGTTCTATTGTTTATTGTAATTATTCAAATAAATCACAGATTCATTACATTAATGAAGCCAGCATTATTCTAGAAGATCTGAATATTTCAGAATATTTACGGAAGAACATTTCCTAAAGGGCCCTGGATAATTATGCTACAAATGATTGTTCCTGTAATGGATGCATGAACTCCCACAGTTTTCTTCTTGTCTTGTTAACATTTAGTAATCATTGGGGTTGGGAACTCCAACAAAAAGTGTCCTTATTAATAATGCTACAGAGGGAAGAAGAATATGTTATTTTCCAGATAGCCCAGAATTGTTATATAAATTGCAAAACGCCTCATTTAAGACAAAATTAAGGTTGTGTTGGCTGTATTATTAGGCTGTTTCTTGGTAGTAAACCTTACACTGTAACAAATAGTACCCATGGAGCTATTCTCTCTGCCGTGCATTCAAAGTACTTTATTTAATTGCACTTTTGTCATTATTAAAGGACGTTTACAGGAACATTCTGTTCACAGTCCTCTAAACCAATGTGTCAGGTTCTGTCCCTGTAACAAAGAGCAAAAACGTAATAATCTTCCATCCTTCTACTTATCACAGATATCAGGATAATACAGCTTTAAAGCTTTTAATATATAAAGTGTGTCAAACCTTGATATCAAACTGAGATGTGGAATAGATGCTACAGCGCTGAGAGTAATGATGTGAGGCTATATCACTGCTGAATACATTGAACCAATACTTTTTACATACATTTTGGATCTGTTCTTAATTTGTCTCATTTTGCAAAAGTGTTGTTTTTCTGGTGCTTTCTTAACCCCCTGTATCTGTATCGATATATCCTACTTTCCAAGGTGTTACAATAAATAGGCGTACTGAATGCCCAGGTACAGTTGTGGCCAAAAGTATTGACACCCCTGCAATTCTGTCAGATAATGCTCAGTTTCTTCCTGAAAATTATTGCAATCACAAATTCTTTGGTATTATTATCTTCATTTAATTTTTCTTCAATCAAAAAACACAAAAAGAATTGTCCTAAAGCCAAAATGGATATAATTCCACACCAAACATAAAAAAGGGGTGGACAAAAGTATTGGCACTGATAGAAAAATCATGTGATGCTTCTCTAATTTGTGTAATTAACAGCACCTGTAACTTACCTGTGGCACCTAACAGGTGTTGGCAATAACTAAATCACACTTGCAGCCAGTTGACATGGATTAAAGTTGACTCAACCTCTGTCCTGTGTCCTTGTGTATACCACATTGAGCATGGAGAAAAGAAAGAAGACCAAAGAACTGTCTGAGGACTTGAGAAACCAAATTGTGAGGAAGCATGAGCAATCTCAAGGCTACAAGTCCATCTCCAAAGGCCTGAATGTTCCTGTGTCTACAGTGCGCAGTGTCATCAAGACGTTTAAAGCCCATGGCACTGTGGCTAATCTCCCTAGATGTGGACGGAAAAGAAAATTGCTGAGAGATTTCAACGCAAGATTGTGCGGATGGTGGATAAAGAACCTCGACTAACATCCATACAAGTTCAAGCTGCCCTGCAGTCCGAGAGTACAACAGTGTCAACCCGTACTATTCGTCTGCGTCTGAATGAAAAGGGACTGTATGGTAGAATACCCAGGAAGACCCCATTCTTACCCCGAGACATAAAAAAGCCAGGCTGGAGTTTGCCAAAACTTACCTGAGAAAGCCTAAAACATTTTGGAAGAATGTTCTCTGGTCAGATGAGACAAAAGCAGAGCTTTTTGGGCAAAGGCATCAACATAGAGTTTACAGGAGAAAAAAAGAGGCATTCAAAGAAAAGAACACGGTCCCTACAGTCAAACATGGTGGAGGTCCCCTGATGTTTTGGGGTTGCTTTGCTGCCTCTGGCACTGGACTGCTTGATCGTGTGCATGGCATTATGAAGTTTGAAGACTACCAACAAATTTTGCAGCATAATATAGGGCCCAGTGTGAGAAAGCTGGTCTCCCTCAGAGGTCATGGGTCTTCCAGCAGGACAATGACCCAAAACACACTTCAAAAAGCACTAGAAAATGGTTTGAGAGAAAGCACTGGAAACTTCTAAGGTGGCCAGCAATGAGTCCAGACCTGAATCCCATAGAACACCTGTGAAGAAATCTAAAAATGGCAGTTTAAAAAAGGTACCCTTCAAATATCAGGGACCTGGAGCAGTTTTCCAAAGAAGAATGGTCTAAAATTCCAGCAGAGCATTGTAAGAAACTCATTGATGGTTACCGGAAGCGGTTGATCGCAATTATTTTGGCTAAATGTTGTGCAACCAAGTATTAGGCTGAGGGTGCCAATACTTTTGTCCGACACATTTTTGGAGTTTTGTGTGAAATGATCAATGTTTTGCTTTTTGCTTCATTCTCTTTTGTATTTTTTCATTGAAGACAAATTAAAAGAAGATAATAATACCAAAGAATTTGTGATTGCAATCATTTTCAGGAAGAAACTGAGTACCGTATATACTCGTGTATAAGCCGACCCGTGTATAAGCCGACCCCCCTACTTTTGCCCCCAAAACCTGGGAAAATCTATTGACTCGTGTATAAGCCGAGGGTGGACCCTAGCACAAGTATACAGCCCCCAGCAGTGTGGTATACACCAGTCCCAGAGGTAGATACAGCAGCCCCAGTGGTAGTATACACGCAGCCCCAGTAGTATATACAGCCCCAGTGGTAGTATATACAGCCCCAGTGGTAGTATACAGGGCCCCAGAGGTATATAGCAGCCCCAGTGGTAGTATACAGGGCCCCAGAGGTATATAGCAGCCCCAGCGGTAGTATACAGGGCCCCAGAGGTATATAGCAGCCCCAGTGGTAGTATACAGGGCCCCAGAGGTATATAGCAGCCCCAGTGGTAGTATACAGGGCCCCAGAGGTATATAGCAGCCCCAGCGGTAGTATACAGGGCCCCAGAGGTATATAGCAGCCCCAGTGGTAGTATACAGGGCCCCAGAGGTATATAGCAGCCCCAGTGGTAGTATACAGGGCCCCAGAGGTATATAGCAGCCCCAGCGGTAGTATACAGGGCCCCAGAGGTATATAGCAGCCCCAGTGGTAGTATACAGGGCCCCAGAGGTATATAGCAGCCCCAGTGGTAGTATACAGTGCCCCAGAGGTATATAGCAGCCCCAGTGGTAGTATACAGGGCCCCAGAGGTATATAGCAGCCCCAGTGGTAGTATACAGTGCCCCAGAGGTATATAGCAGCCCCAGTGGTAGTATACAGGGCCCCAGAGGTATATAGCAGCCCCAGTGGTAGTATACAGTGCCCCAGAGGTATATAGCAGCCCCAGTGGTAGTATACAGGGCCCCAGAGGTATATAGCAGCCCCAGTGGTAGTATACAGTGCCCCAGAGGTATATAGCAGCCCCAGTGGTAGTTACAGTGCCCCAGAGGTATATAGCAGCCTCAGTGGTAGTATACAGGGCCCCAGAGGTATATAGCAGCCCCAGTGGTAGTATACAGTGCCCCAGAGGTATATAGCAGCCCCAGCGGTAGTATACAGGCAGCCCCAGTAATGCAGGCCCCCCCCAGCGTCTCTCCGGTCACCTGTAAAGCAAGCTATACTTATCAGTGTCCCGCTCGCACCCGCCGCTGCCGACATCCGCGATCCTCCATCTTCATGCGACTCCTCTTCCTGTTTCCTGTGCGCGTCGCCGGGAATGACGTCATTGCCGGCGACGCGCACAGAAACAGGAACAGGAGTCGCATGAAGATGGAGGATCGTGGATGTCGGCAGCGGCGGGTGCGAGCGGGACACTGATAAGTATAGCTTGCTTTACAGGTGACCGGAGAGACCCTGGGGGGGCCCTGCATTACTGGGGATGCGGGGGCTGCTGTATACCGATGTATACATCGGTATGTACCGATGTATACATCGGTATACAGCACTGACTCGCGTATAAGCCGAGGGGGGTACTTTTCAGCCCAATTTTTGGGCTGAAAAACTCGGCTTATACGCGAGTATATACGGTATTATCTGACAGAATTGTGGGGGTGTCAATACTTTTGGCCACAACTGTAACCATATGGGCATTGAAGCTGTGCTTGGCGCAATCACAGGTTGGCTTTACTACCAGTCGAGCTTCTGCTACAATAGTCAGGATGTAAGCAACCCTCTAGATGGCATGACCAATAGTGACCATGGCAATTGAATGTTTGTGAGAAGGAGGGGTCTCCCTTTTTCACCTCATCTGCTCCCCGCAATTCAATCTTGGGGTGCCAATGTGTCTGCAGGTACGGTGGACTATTGGCCATAAACAGGGTATAACAGATCATTTTTCAGTTTAACATTGACAGGTCTTATACCCTGTAATACACACGTTTAGCAGGGTATTAGTCAGCTGACAGAATATTCAATGTTCAAGTTCAGTAGAGGGACTAACTAAAAAAAAGTTAAACATTTTTTTTGTTACAATGTAAAAAATAGTCCTCAAAGGAACAAAGAGAAATTACAGAAAAATGTTTTGCCAAGAAAAATGCATTTTTCATGTAAAAATAAAAATAAAGTAAAAACAACCTACACATATTTAGCATTTGCACGTTCTGGAACGATCTAAACTATAAAACTGAGTCATTATTTAACCTCCACAAAAACTTCCATATAACAATAAGTAAAAATCATTGAAAAACCACTAAGTTTTCATATAAAAAGTGGAATAAAACACAGTAAGAAAGTCATATATAAAAATGGAATTAATCAAATCATCCTCTTGTACTTCAAAAAGCACTTCCGAGCACTTTGTGGAAAATGAAAAAAGGTATAGCTTTCAAAATTTTACACCATTGATTGTGAGCTTTATACAACCACTGGCAAAAATTATGGAATCACCTGGCTCGGAGGATGTTCCTTTAGTTATTTAATGTTGTAGAAAAAAAGCAGATCACAGACATGGCACAAAATTAAGGTCATTTCAAATGGCAACTTTATGGCTTTAAGAAACACTAAAAGAAATCAAGATAAAAATTGTGGTAGTCAGTAAGCGTATCTTTTTTCAGACCAAGCAGAGGGAAAAATTATGGAATCACTCAATTCTGAGGGAAAAATTATGGAATCACCCAGTAAATTTTAATTTCCAAAACTAACACCTGCATCAAATTAGATGTGCTCATTAGTCTGCATCTAAAAAGGAGTGATCACACCTTGGAGAGCTGTTGCACCAAGTGGACTGACATGAATCATGGCTCCAACACAAGAGATGTCAATTGAAACAAAGGATAGGATTATCAAACTCTTATGGTGGGTTTACACGCTTCAATATCGTTGCGATATCGCAACTCAATGGTGCGGGAGCGCGCAATTAGTGCACGTTTCTCCCGCATCGCATTGGATGTTTACACGCTGCGATATCAGAATACAACGTCCGTGCGATGTCTACGCCCCCCAACCCAGGAACGATCCTTTAACATGTGAGTGAATGGGTGACGTTTCAAATCGCATCATAGTTGTGCGTTTACACAGCACGATCCGACTCCAATCTCCCTTCAATATCGGGGCATTGAATAGCACGCTCATTCAATCTCCGATATCGCATTGACATCGTTCCTGCATTGTATTGGACGTTCACACCATACAACGCAGGAACGATCTCGGGTTCAACGATCGAACCACGTGACTTTTCATTAAAATCGTACTACGATATCGCAACGTGTAAACCCGCCATTAAAAGAGGGTAAATCAACATGTAATGTTGCAAAATATGTTGGTTGTTCATAGTCAGCTGTGTCTAAAATCTGGACCAAATACAAACAACATGGGAAGGTTGCTAAAGTCAAACATATTGGTAGATCAAGAAAGACATCAAAGCGTCAAGACCGGAAACTTAAAGCAATATGTCTCCAAAACAGGAAATGCACAACAAAACAAATGAGGAACGAATGTGAGGAAACTGGAGTCAATGTCTGTGACCAAACTGTAAGAAACTGCCTAAAGGAAATGGCATTTACATACAGAAAAGCTAAACATAAACCATCATTAACACCTAAACAGAAAAAAAACAAGGTTACAATGGGCTAAGGAAAAGCAATCATGAACTGTGGATCACTGGATGAAAGTCATATTCAGTGATGAATTGCGAATCTGCATTGGGCAAGGTGATAATGCTGCAACTTTTGTTTGGTGCCGTTCTAATGAGATTTATAAAGATGACTCCATGAAGAGAACATGCAAATTTCCACAGTCATTGATGATATGGGGCTGCATGTCAGGTAAGGCACTGGGGAGATGGCTGTCATTACATTTTCAATAAATGCCCAAGTTTAAATTGATAATTTGGACAGTTTTCTTATCCCATCAATTGAAAGGATGTTTGGGGATGATGAAATCATTTTTCAAGATGATAATGCATCCTGCCATAGAGCAAAAATTGTGAAAACATTCCTTGAATGAAGACACATAAGGTCAATGTCATGGCCTGCAAATAATCCAGATCTTAATCCAATTGAAAATCTTTGGTGGAAGTTGAAGAAAATGGTCCACGACAAGGCTCCAACCTGCAAAGATGATCTGGCAACAGCAATCAGAGAAAGTTGGAGCCAGATTGATGAAGGGTATTGTTTGTCAGCGTTTTAAAAGCCAGTGGTGCAACAAAATACTAGTGATGTATTGGAGTGTTCTTTTGTGTTTGTTTTTCATGATTCCATAATTTTTTCCTCAGAATTGAGTGATTACACCATTTTTTCCTCTGCTGAAAAAAATTACCCTTAGTGACTACCACTTTTTTTTTTATCTTGATTTCTTTTAGTGTTTCTTAAAGCCATAAAGTTGCCATTTGAAATTACTATATTTTTGTGTCATGTCTGTGATCTGCTTCTTTTCTACAACATTAAACAACTGAATGAACATCCTCCGAGCCAGGTGATTCTATAATTGTTGCCAGGGGTTGTATATATACACTGTGTATTAACAAAAAGCTGCTAATCAGTGGTGAGGTTACACAGAGCAGGATGACTAGGTGGCACAATGCAACTAGTCCTTTATGGCCACTTTACACGCGGCAACAGGAAGATAGAAAACGACAGGTGTCGGAGACAATTGTACCTTTTACCTTCAAAACACCTTGCAGATACCTGAATTACACGCAGCCACTTCTAGGTGTTTTGAAGGTAAAAGGTACAATGGTCTCCGACACCTGCCGTTTTCTATCTTCCTGTTGCCGCGTGTAAAGTGGCCATTAGTGATAATCTCCAACTGATAAAATACTAATTTTATTGAAACTGCACACAGCACAGTAAGTAACATACCATTGGAATCAGGATTTCTGCCCCTCTATCATGCTGTTCTCATATTAAATAGCAAAAACCTGCTAAAAAATGTCCAGTAAAAAATTATATAGCTCTTATATTGCTATAATTGTACTGACCTGGGAAATAAAGCTGTCTTGCCCATACTGCATGAAGAACAGAGTAAAAAAAATTACATGCTCTTGCTCTGTTTATTCTGTAATTAAAAAAATCGCAATAAGTCTAGATTCTTATCATGTGCCTACACTAACTTCCTGATAATTTCTGCCCAAAGTTAAAAAAATAAGATTTAGACAAAATCCCAAATGGTTTATTTTTATGAAATTCTTCATGCAGTATGGGCAAGATAGCTTTATTTCCCAGGTCAGTACAATTATAGCAATATAAGATCTATATAATTTTTTACAATACATTTTTTAGCAGGTTTTTGCTATTTAATATGTGAGCAGCATGATAGAGGGGCAGAAATCCTGATTCCAGGCAGAGTCCATTTGGACTTCATATGGTCTTTGTGAGGTTATGACACGCCTCCCCAAGGCCTTGGGTTACTCAGAACCGGGCTACGGTGCTGCCAGGGAGTCACAGGGGTCGAGACCCGGCTCCGTAACCCTGGTGGTGTCAATAAAAGTTTATGGGGAAAAAGGGTTAGAGAATAGTTATCGTGACACCACCCGTGGAGATTGGCTATTGATGGTCGACGATGCGACGCGGGCCCTCTGGTGATGGTGGAATCACAGCTTAGGTGGTGTCGCTCCCCACTGGGGAGCCGTTCCCCAGGACAACTAGGATAGTCTATGGCGGTGGCAGGCCGTTGGGGGTGCAGGACTGAGGGGGCGGAATAACCGACAGACACACAGTTCGTCGTCTCCTTTACCCCCCTGAACTCGGGTTTTAGAGCTCCCATTCTGGTCTAGAGTCATGAAAAGGGTTGCATGCTGTGGCTTACCTGGTGGGGATACCTTTTCTTGCTTCCAAGTATGACATCACCCCCCAAGGGAGGCATTGCTATTGTGGCAACCAGACTCCGGGGTGTCACAATTATCCATCTTTTATGGTGCCAAAAGCATAGTCATCTCTGGGAAAGAGGCCAGAGAGAGATCAAAGTGACAGTATTTGACGCATTACAGTGAATTGTTCCATCGGAGGTTCTCTCTGAATCATTTATTTTGAAAATTTAGATGGCAACCTAGATGTACAATAAATGCTCAATGTAGGGCACAGGAACACATTTCAATTTTGACCTTAAAAATTATCAAGAATGTTATGTACCTCAATATGGTACCAGTAAAAATATCAACTCAACCCACAAAACACAAGCCCTTGTCAAGGCCATTATCTGTCAATAGACGCATGGAGTCTCCATATTATTGGTAGCACAAAGGCTCTATAAACATGACTCAACATCCAATAAAAAATCCATTGAAATCTGCATTCTCACATGTAAATAATAATAATATTAATAAAATTCATAAAGTGCTATTAATTCCACAGCACTTTACATATATTTGCAACACTGTCCTAATTGGGGCTCAGAAGCTAAACATCCTATCACTATGTCTTTGGAGTGTAGGATAAAACCAGGTGCCCAGAGGAAGCCTGTGCAAAAACAGGGAGAACATACAAACTCCCTGCAGATGTTGTCCTTGGAGGGACTTGAACCCAGGACCCAGGCTAAAGGCTGTAGTGCTAACCACTGTTATATTTGCACACCTGTATCCAAATTGTGCCATTCTTGCTGAGCATCACATGTGCCTAATCCACAGTTAGAATACGAAGCAGGGGCACTCATGTGTGAAATTGGTTGGATATAACTGAGAAATAGAGACTTAAAAAGTCGTCCAACCCAAAATCAAAACAATTTTTTTAATTAATCTGTGCTGTACTGTAATATACACAGACCTATAAAAAATGTTGTTTCTAACTTTGTTTTCTCCTGAATTCTCACTTCATTCCTAGCCACACTTTGTTTATTTGTGGCTCAACCAAACTGACAGCAGCTCACTGAGTTTGGTTGCCTAATTTCACAGCCAGAGCTGACCCACCCAGCCTCAGTGCCCAGCACTGCCCACTGCACACTCATTGGCTGTCAGTAAGCTGATCTTTATCATTATTCCAGCATTGTAAGTAAAACAAACAGTGATCCTGTGTCCTGCATTCACTTCCTGGAGAGAGAGAACAGGCAGACCAGATAGAAGGAGGGGACCCCCGAGCACCCATACTCAGGGAGGGAACCCTGGTCACTTACGGAGTACCGGTTCCGAAGACGGTCAGGGAGTTCAGCCCCTAAGCTGAGAACACCGAGGTCGTGGGTCGTTTACTAGCCCGACACCCTGTCTGGTGGGATCAGTCGCACCATGTTAACCCACCGGGGTGGAATCCCAGAGCAGGAGAGGAGATAGGGGAAGCCGGGATCGTCAGAGCACCTCAATGGGCCTGGTATTAAGCAGGCTACCCAGGACAGGCACGAGTAGCAGACACGGGTTAGATCCAGGAAGGCATACCACGGGAGACTTCCAGAGACTCTGCAGCCCCACTGTGACTACCCGACCGGAGAAAGACTGTTTTACCACTGTGAACTGTATCGACATCTACATTGTTCCAGTAAAGTACCCGGGTAGAGTGACTGAGTCTCTGTATATCTGTTTCTTGGTGATACCGTTCTCCGCTCACTTCCATCACTACAGGTGCATCCCTGTCCCGCAGGGCCAGCTCTACCTGCAGGGAGCTGTACCATCTCGGCTGCTATACTATCGCCTTCCGAAGGTCTGAAGCAGCGCTGGTGCTCAATAACCAGAATCTGCGGGTGGCGTCACGATAAACTTTTATAAACTTTATTCCCATTTTAACTACCCCTTTATAGTTGACCACCAGGGCCACGGGTCTGGGTAGGCCACCAGTGACATCCCTACCGCAGCAGAGGGCCCAGATACCTGAGTCCCCATACCCTGAGCTAGTCATGTTCCCTGACACTTTTACTTATTCCTCCCAGTGCTGCTGGCAGTAATCTGGCAGCAGATGGGTTAATATCTCCTGACAATGCTGGAAGCACTGGGGGAGAAGGAATCAGTGAAGTGTCAGGGAACACAGCGTCCAGCAAGCAGCTCCGACAGCGGTAGACGTGAAAGTGCAGGAAAGGGGACATTAGGTGAGAACAGCCACAGCACACAGAGCCTCCCTCAGATATCCAATTGTCTGGGAGCTGCTGAGTGTACCTGCATACAATCTCAAACAGCATCTCACTACTAACTCGGCAGGCATGCTCTGAGTTAGTAGCAGGGGCTGGCTGTCACTCACAGTGAAGTCAGCTGTGATGCTGTCTACAGGGGGAGAAAAACTCCTGCTCTGGAGACGGGCGGGATGTCATAGGAAGCAGCAAAATCATGACTGGAGTGGTCATGTGACCACTCTGAGCCAGGTGCTGACAAGAGAGACCGGCTTACAGCAGATCAGGTAGGTAGTTACCATCTACCTACTTGTATCTGTGTAGCCCAATAGTGTAAAGATAGATTGAAGCCAGATAACCCCTTTAAGTGTACCACTCACTTAGTAAGGTTGTTCAAATTGCAAGCACAACATTGCATAAGGCTTGAAGGATGGTAGAGCATGGCTGTTGCTACACACGTATGGAACCAAGTCACACGTGGAACTCTGGACTAATGATATGTGAATCTTTTGCCAATATTTCCATATTGCCATTTTTTTTAGGAGCAAAGGAGGGATGCCTATAAAGCCACTAGACATGTTATACAATCAGAGTGGAATGTGCCTCTAATCTCCAATATGTTGGCAGAACCATCCAAACTGCCAGGAAAAGGATGAACAAGCACAGGGCTGATATTAGGAGAGGTATTTTGCAGCATGGTTTGTCCAATAACTTTTCATGGATTATTACAAGGATCCTAGTGGTCTTAGTTTCATAACAATGGAACAGATACCATCAACAGTTGTAAATTGGACTCAGAAATGAATTATCCATGAGTCCTATTGGATTTTCAAACTATGCACATTGACTCCTTGAGGGTTTAATAAAACCACAGAAAATACCCACTGAGTAGCTTGTGTGATAAATATTGTTTTATACATTAAACTTTATTAATGATCAGTTCTATGTTTAAACTACACGTCTTATTTGTATGGAGGTTTTTTTAATCTTTGAATACCAATGATTTTCTCAATAAGGCCCTTTTACATCAGCGTTTTTCCTGAATTGCAGCAGATCCGGCATATTTACTGTATCTGCCACATCTGCTGCGTAACGGCTGCACTTGCGGCACACTTGCGGCAAGCCCCATTCATTTTCTATGGGACTTGCAGCAAATGCGGTTTTGCAAGTTGCGGCAAAGCCGGCACTTGCAGCAAATGAAAATAACCACAGCTAGAAGCGGTGTTTTGACCTGCTGCAACTGCCGCAAGTGCCGGATCGTGGCAAAAACCGCATTTGCCACACCTGCTGCAAGTCCCATAGAGAATTAATGGAGCCTGTCGCAAGTGTGGGGCAAGTGCAACCGTTACATGGCAGATGTGGTAAATCTGCCGGATCTGCCGCAAATCAGCAAAAACGCTGATGTGAAAGGGGCCTTATCCATGTAAAGCTGCTTTCAAATCAGCATTGTTTGAAATTCATGGTAGATCCAGCAGGTTTGCCGCATAATGGCTCACTTGTGGCAAGCCCCATTCATTCCCTATGGGACTTGCGGTCAGGTGCAGCAAGTGCGTTTTGCCGGATCCGGCACTTGCGGAAAGTCAAAATACAGCTATTTTTTGCCCTGCTGCAAGTGTCGGATATGGCAAAACCGCACTTTCCACAGCTAACCGCAAGTACCATAGGGAATAAATGGGACTTGCCGCAAGTGAGCTGTTAGGCTGCTTTCACATCAGTGTTTTTCGCTGATCGCGGCAGTTGCGGTGAGAAAACGCAACTGCCGCGATTACCGCATAATGGCCGCACTAGCAGTTCACTTTTGGCAAGCCCCATACAATGTCTATGGGGCTTGCGGTAAGTGTGTGGCAGGAGCGGCAAGTGCAGTTTCGGCACTTGCGGCAGGTGCAGCCGCGATAAAACTGCGGTATGCCACGTTTTTTTCGCGGCCGCACCTGCCACAAGTGCCGATTCCGCACTTGCTGCACCTGCCGCAAGCCCCATAGACATTGTATGGGGTTTGCCGCAAGTGAACCGCAAGTGCGGCCGTTATGCAGTAATTGCGGTAGTTGTGGTTTTTTCACCGCAACTGCCGTGATCAGCGAGTAACGCTGATGTGAAAGGGGCCTTATGCGGCAAATGTGGCTAACATGCTGGATGTGCCGCAATTGTACAAAAACGCTGATGTGAAAGCTGCCTAAGCTGATTGTGGGTAGGAATCCCAGCATTATGTCATTCCTGCTCATTATATAAAGCGTCTGTATTCCTCCCTAACTTATACCTGATGAAGTAGTTAAAGAACACCCCCAAGACACGTTGACAACAAAATTCCCCTCTTTCTAATCTTCTAGTCACCTTGTTCCTTCTGGACCCAGCATTACGCACAGTAGTGCCCACATATTTCGCAGTGCTGTAGTGGGGTAAGCCCACTTAACATGTCTCTTGAAGGACAAACTGGGCACAATGTGCTGGGCATATTTACAGTATTCACTATGCAATACTGTGTGCTTATTTCTAGAGAATGCATGTGGGGCAAAATTGCCATTGCACCAGTGGATCAATATGTATGGGTGTAAGCCCTGCTATGTTCCCAAACAGTATTGTGGAGCCAGATATGTGGTAAAAAAAGATGGATTCTTTAACACCTGGGTTTTAAATTATGGGTTCTTTTACACTACTTATTTCTTGTGATAATACAAAATTTGGCACTAAAATAACATTTTAGTGGTATTTTTTTCTTAACAAAATGATATGAAACACCTATAATGTCAACATGCTCTGGCAATACTAGGTGAATTCATTGAGGGATGTAGTTTGGGAAATGGGGTCACTTATAAGGGGTATCTGCTGTTCTGGTACCCCAGGGGCTCTGCTAATGTGACCTGACACCAACAATCCATTCCAGCTAAATGTGCTCTCCAAAATAGTGCTCCTTTACTTTACCAGAAAAGTCGTTTCTGACCACATATGGAATAATGGGGTGCTTTGGAGAAATTACCTCTGAGGGTACCTTTACACGCCGCTACAACATGGTGGAAACAACTGGGTGCTTCACGTGCACGAGCATGCACCAACGGTTACAAAGGGTACCCGCACCACCTTTACACGCCGCTACAAGGTGCCCTACAGAAGGTAGAAACTATCTCTGGCTGCACCGCCCGGTGCCCAAAGTTACCTTCTGAAAAGCACCTTACCTCATTTACACGCCACTACAGAGGGTAATATGGGAGGACCTGGTGCAGCAGAGACAGCACATAGGCATGCCAGAATTGTGGATTACAAGACGCTCGTACGATCACTGGACAATGCAATAGCATCATGATTGGCCAGCCTGCACAGGAAGGATGGCTAATACATGACGCTATTGCAATTGTGTAGTGTGACTGGTCAGCTCCTTAAATATGCCGCCCTATACAGCGACTACCAATCGTAACGCAGCATCTTCCTCCAATGATCGCTGAAGGGGGGTGGTTTCACGGAGCCTGTGTCACGCCCCAGGTAGATAGCAAGGTGTCGAAACAACCCTCTTGTTCCTTATTTACACGCCGCTACAGGCCGCTATCATCGGGTTGAAATCAACCTGTTTTAGAGCACTGCTCTGAAACAGGTGCCGCAAGTGACGGGTGGAAACAACCGTCTTTACACGCCGCTACCTCTGGTTGATTTGGCGGTGCAAGATACATTTCTCTCATCTACCCGGTTGTTTCCACCTTCCTGTAGCGGCGTGTAAAAGGTACCTTGAGAGAACGAAAAATGTGGGGCTAAATGAATATTTTAGTGGAAAATACATATTTTGTTAATTTCAAACTCCAGTGTTACAAAATTATAAAATACTATTAAAACACCTGTAACATTTTTTTACTACACTCCTAGAAAAATATTGGAATATGAGAGACCTCAGTGGTTGATACCTTTTAATGGCTTACTGAAAAGATGGTAAACATAGCAAGCTTTTGGGACACTGTGGTCCCTTCATCAGAAAAATAATGACACAGATTCTGAAGACACATACATATATACATAAGCAAATGAAACAAAAAAAAAACAACAAAAAAAAAAACAACAGTTTTAGATGTTATAGTAAATGCGACAGGTGACGTAAACCAGAGTCAGGCTAGAGAGGAAGTATTACACGGTATTTGAGGAGCTCTTCTAAGAGGCACTCCCCCTCCAATTGGTCACTATCCATAACATTATCTCCTGGATTATATAGTACGTTAATGTGCAATCTACAGGTAGCTATATCAATTCACAATTGGTGTGAATTGATATAGCTACCTGTGGATTGCACATTAACATTGTAGTTCTTGATCATATGGATAGATTGGTCTGAATAATAGTACTATATAATCCAGGAGATAATGTTATGGATGGTGACCAATTAGAGGGGGAGTTACTACACAGTCTATAGTGGTGGGATGCATTGAGAGGTGTGATAGGTCAAAATAGCTTCCCATGATGCTTTTTACATGGGGGTTGGATTAATACCCATAATGCTCTGAACATTTTTGCCCCATTAAGATTGGTGAACGTTAGGGCAGCGAATGATTGACGAGAACACGTGCGATCACGTGACATAAGCAAGGGAGTTAAGGAGCGTGATTGGCTCCTGGAAACACTGTGACTGAGCGTGCGCCGTGTTAGCCTATTACGATCGTGATTGCGACTTTGCTATAACACGCCCCCGTCATGTGATGAGGCTCATTGTTATGAGCTGCGTGATTGGTTGAGGATTGTACTGGGCATGCGTCGAGTTAACCTAAGTGTACTATGTGAGCAATGACATGCCCCATCACATGCTATGGTCGAACGGTTATGAGCTGCATTATAGACTGTGGACTGTTCTGGGCATGCGTCGAGTTATCCTAAAGCACTGTGTGAGTAATGACATGCCCCCATCTTGTATTATGGTTGAGTTGTGAACTGGGGTTATTTGCTGATATCCGGAGTATATTGAGAAGGTAATATACCCCTAATGGATGGTGACCATGGAGCTATATAGAGTGATCACCAGGATATGATATTGTGTTTTTCCATATTGATGACAGATGGACACTTATATTGGTTATATCTTAGGATAGTACAGATTGGATTTATATCTATGATGAGTTGAGGGAGGTCTCTGATCGCCTCTCTGAGTGTCACATTTATGTTTACAGCGGTTGATATGATAACTGGGTTAGTTTGCACCTGATTGGTCACTTAGATTAACCGTTTATGTACCTCTTTATTGAACATATAAGTTTTAGGCAATGATATGATGTTTTGATATGATGCATAACTTATTTGGATTGGATGGGGTAACCAAATTTATCACTTTGTATGTTTTTATAAGGTAATTTATGATGTATTTTGATGTTTTTTACATGTATTGTTGAACTCTGTTTGTGATTGGTGAGCACTTAATTGAGGGTGGGGTAGAGCACTATATAAAGAGGTCATTTGTATAACATTCTAAGCTTGATAAAGACCACAGGAGTGGTCGAAACGTCGCTTTATTATAACCATGGAATGAAAACACAGGAATATTTTTGCACCATCAAAGGTCTGTGGTGCTGTCCTTTTCTCTTTTTTATGCACGAGACGTTATCTGTCGCCTCCATAGATACCAAGTTAAGGAGGAGATTCTCAATTACACCAGACAGAATCACAAGATCAGCTTTCAAGGTTGCCAGAAACAGCTGATGGCGGACCTGTCTAGAAGAACCCTTCAAAAGAGACGTGCTTTGAGAACGCTACTGGATTTTCTAAGACAGAGTCAGATACCGTACTCATGGGAATACCCGTTCTGCTTACAAGTTAGGAGAGGATACCAGATGGCCTTTCTTTCTCATCCCAGAGAAATTCGAAAGTTTTTGTCCACACTGGACCTTGCAGTCCCGGGCCTTCAGTTTCCAGACTGGCCGAATCCTCAGAATTCCAGATACCCTTCAATGCCGCAGCGCCAGCTAAGATCCCAATGGAGAAGAGGAAGGGGAGGCAGTCGTGCGCGGAGACGGAGAATTAGTCGAGACGACGGATCGGAAGAGGGCTGACTGTTCAAGACTCTGTTTATGGTCTGATATTGTTTTTCTGGGTACTTGAACTTTGCCCTGTGGAATGTAACCGATAGATTACAAGGATCTCCATTGTGAGGCCCTAAGTGTTGACTTTTGTCCCTAACGTCATTCATTCCCTATCATACGATGTTTCTCTCCCCCTTAACCTGCCCCCTTTCTGAATCTGTTCTCTCTCCCCCCAACTCCTTCCTTCTCTCTCCCTTTGCCCCCTCCCTCTCATCTTGTCCTCTTTCCCCTCCCCCTCTTTTTTTAAATTTATTTACTTATTTATATATATATATTTTTAATTTATTTATTTTTTTTCCCCTCCCACTCTTCAGGTCGGAATGTTCAGAGTCCCATGTATATGGGTCTTCTGTTGCTTATTATACAGTTCCAACATGATCAAAATATTCTGATTCTTGTGGTTTTAGTGACGTTTGGGATGGGTACAATTCTTAATAGTTTAATAGAACCACTTAGCTTTTGACACACAGGGGTAAGCCCACACACCTGACCGAGTACTTTCTTTTCTATGGTTAATATTATTTGTGACATTACTATGCTGCATGTCTTTGACTGGTAATCTTTGAAGTTCCAATAACAATGAGCTTATCAAACTATTTTCTTTTTCTTATTTTATATAATTTTTTAGTGGTTGTAATATCTATATTGTGTCATATGCTACAGTTAAGGCTTTCGGCCGGGGAGAGGATTCTTTTTGCGCAATACACCACCTTATTATCATCAAACTGGTAGTTATTTATATTTTTGATGAGTTTCGGTGTTTCCTCTCTCCTCTGGTGGAAAGGTCTCTTCTCATCTGGGTACTACACTCTGGTTTTAGTGTGTAGGCAATCTGTAAAGGAACTTATGCCATAACATAAGCAATCGTAATTGTTACTGTATATATTTACCTAGGTCACCCAGGGGAATCTCTACTATACCTTTTTCCTATTCTTCCTTCTTTTATTTCTTTACGGCCACTTGATAGGGATGTACTATACAACAGAGAGAACTCTGTCCTCCCAGATACTCCAGTGTCATGGGTTCTATTAAGTTGGGATCCCTCAATGAGAGAGGGTTTAACACACTCCAAAAAAGAACACAAGTAATAGGGAACATGCACAAACAGGGAGTACATATACTACTCCTTCAAGAAACTCATTTTAAAACTGACCACGTGCCAACCATTGGGGGCAAATACTACACTAGGTGGACACACAGCACGAACCCCAATTCTAGAACAAAAGGGGTATCAATTGCCATTCACAAAAGTATGAATCTTACCTTGGTTGACTTAAGGATAGATGAGGAGGGACGTTCTATCTTTCTTAAAGCAAGAGTGGCGGACAAAATGTTGACTATTGTAAATTGGTACCTCCCGAACAGAGAACAGACCAGGGTTTGTAGAGCTCTCCTCTTAAAATTAACTGAATTCACAGAGGGGCAAGTTATTATTGGAGGAGATTTTAACTTTATTTTTAACCCCACAGCGAATTCCTCCTCTGGTCGGGGTGCGGTCCCACTGAGGCGTGTGAGGGCATTGCAGAAACTCCTTCTCAGGCTTCAACTGACCGATGTTTGGAGAATTCTCAACACTAAGGGTAGGAATATTACCTACTTTTCTAGGACCCACAGCTCTTACAGCAGAATTGATATGTTCCTGGTCAGTCAGGGGATTCTTTCATGGAGGCCTGAGGCCACGATAGGAAATATTCTCCTGTTGGACCACGGCCCTATTTTTCTATCCATAGAGGTCCCCGGGCTGGCAGTAGGAAGGGGTTGTGGAGATTAAACAGCAACCTCTTACAAGATGCAACCTGTCTGGAGGATTTGAAATCAGATATAGCCACCTTTGTTCAGACACATGAGGCGGATAATACGTCCAAGGCTATTAAATGGGAGGCACTTAAGTGCATATTGAGAGGCACCCTTATCAAACATGGTGCTAGACTGAAAAGAGTTCAGACTAAATGTATCAATGATTTACTAATGCAAATTAACATCTTGGAGACTAGACATAAAAAAACAAACTCTCATGAACTGTTGATAGAGCTTACCACCAAACGGCTTTAACTGAAAAGCATTTTAGATAAACAATTTCTAAGTGACGGAGAGCGGACAGCAGGATTCTTCTACAAGAAAGCAAATGTATGTGGCAGCCCTTTGGCGAGATTGCTACATCCAAGAACGGGTCACACTTTCATTCCTTCTATTAAGAATGGGGATGGAAAAGTGCTTCACAACAATGAGGAGATTTCAGGGGTCTTTCAAAAATTTTATACAGACCTATATAATTTAAGAGGGAAATTCTCAGACATGGATCCTTCCACGCTGAAAATTAAAGTTAGAAATTACATAAAGCAGGTCAAGATCCCATCATTGTCAGAAAATGACTTAATTTCTTTGGAAGAAGACATAACTGCAGAGGAATTGTCGGAGGTGATTAGTTCAACCCCTACATCTAAATGTTCAGGTCCAGACGGTTTCCCCCCCAATCTTTTACAAAATTCTATTAGACAGTCTGCTGCCCCAAATGCTTCTTACGTTCAATGCAATTCTGGAAGGAGATTGTTTCACTACCCAGGTCCTGGAGGCACATATTTGTGTGATACCTAAACCCAATAGAGACCCTTTGGTGGCGGCAAACTACAGACCAATTTCATTAATAAACGTGGACGTTAAGCTTTTTGCAAAGGTTTTGGCTGACAGACTATCCAAACTGCTACCATCAATTATTAACTTAGACCAGGTGGGCTTTGTTAAAGGCAGAGAGGCGCGGGACAACATAATTAGATCCCTTCTAATTATAGACAGGGCTGAGATGTGGAAGTCCCCTCTTTGTCTTCTGTCAGTTGATGCAGAAAAGGCCTTTGACAGAGTCCACTGGGGCTTCTTAGAGGAAGCATTGGAACACATTGGGCTGAGACAAAAATTTCTGAGAGGAGTCATGTCCCTGTATTCGAGGCCATCAGCTAGGATTCGTATTAATGGGTCCCTGTCTGGCCATTTCTATATCTGGAATGGGACTAGACAGGGGTGTCCGTTATCCCTTTGTTATACGTCATCGTAATCGAACACTTGGCTAAAGCTATTAGAGACAATGACGATATCGGAGGTTTGCAGGTGGGTAATTCCATCCAGAAGGCGGCCTTGTTTGCAGATGACGTGCTACTATATGTTTCCCAACCTGATATAGCCTTCCCAGTTTTACTACAGGAGTTTGACACTTTTGGGGCGTAGAGTAATTTTAAGGTCAATTACTCAAAAACGGAGGCGCTCAACATATCTCCACCCCCAAGGTTGGTGACCTCCCTGGTGGAAGATTTTCCTTTTAAGTGGAAGAAGGGCCAAATCTCCTACTTGGGTGCGAGCCTTCCTGATGATTTACATAAGCTTTTCCCCCTGAATCATCAAGCCATCCTAGAAAAAGTGATGACCCTTCTTGATTCTTACAGGCCTCTGAAGCTCTCTTGGATGGGTAGGATCCACGTCATTAAGATGGACGCTATTGTATATATTCCAATCTGGCCACACAGTTCCTTCTTTTCCAAGGTCCGCTCTCTGATCTCTCATTTCATATGGAAGGGGAAAAAAAACGCGGGTGGGATATGTGACCCTTTCTGTACCTCGTCACGATGAAGGTGTGGGCCTCCCTAATCTGCAAAAATATTGTCAAGCAGCCATCTTGGTTAGACCCCTAGACTGGAAGTATAAAGAAGCCTCCAAAAATGGGTCCAGATTGAGCAAGAGGGGCTTGACATACCCCTTAGCTACCTACAATCGACCCCCGGACACACCATCAAAGGCTATAGTTCCTTACCCTAGAAACTCTAAAAGCATGGCAAGCTTCGGTGGACAGGACTCCAGATCCTCAGATGGTGAGCTCTTTGACTCCTATATTTCGAAACCCGGCATTTCCGGGAATGAACAGGCAACACTTTTTGGGATGGAATTTCAGAGACGATATCCGCATCAGACATGTTCTACATCAGGGTGAGCTTCCCTCTTTTAACAAATTGAAAAATAATGCCATGAGTACAAAGCTAGTCTGGTGGGAGGCCGTGAGCTTTGACTAACGCCCATGGAAACTCTTTTTTCATGTGAGGCTCCGCCATCCCAGGAAATTTCAGCCATTTATCAAATCTTATCAATGAGAGACAACAAAGATAAGCATAAATTGCCTGGGAGAGGGAACTGGAGAGGTCCTTATCCAGTGCGGACTGCTTTCTTATGGCTCATAGGTTACCCGGCTCAGGCGAGGCACAGGAGAAGTGCTATAAACTTCAATTCAGATGGTATCTCACTCCAGACAGGTTGCATAAATTCTCATCAACGGCTTCCAAGCTTTGCTGGAGATGTGGGTCTGGAGAAGGAACGATGCTGCACGTTTGGTGGGACTGCTCCTTGATCAGGGAGTTTTGGGAGAAGGTCTTCCGAAATTATAGGCTGGTCACAGGTAAACAAATAGTGGGAAATCCTGAAATGGCCATGCTATCTTTGTTGCCTGGTTCAGTGAGGGCCCAAAAGAGAGACATTTTGAGATTCTGCCTATCTGCGGCCAGAAGGTTGATTCCTCACCATTGGAAGGACCGGAATCTGCCTACCATTCTTGAATGGTTCTCGGAGATGGAATCCTTATATAGATTAGAGGAGATTTCGGCTGGATTTCTTCAGACTCTGCCCTCCTTTTTGTGGTGACTTGGTCTGAATGGATCTTATTTAAAGACGCTACTAATTACAACGAGTTATTCTTATGAAAGGAGAGTGGCTTGTCCTCCTCACTGACCTCTGACAATCCCCATAAACGACACTTATGTATATTCTAAAATATTTCACAGTGTACTGACTCTCCATTCTTTACTACTTTTAACTCTTCCCCTTTTCTAACTTCCCCCTATCTCTTCCCCGGGTGGCTATGGGTTAATAGTCTGACTGTAAGTCAGGTAAGACCTAAAGTTGGTTTATCATGATAAAAGCAAATTTTCATGATACATATATCAATCCTCGCTCGCTGAGGATACTTGTAAATATTTTCTCAAAGTTGTATTATTGTTTTTCATTTTTTTTTTCTTCTTTTTTTAAACCTCTATTGGTTTCGATTTAAAGCCAGATCACACAATGTTTAACCCCTGGCCCTGGTATCAGGCTCGGTGGGTGTTTTCACGGGGATATCAAGGGTGGCAGTGCCTGAGCTCGTGGCCTGGGTGACACTTCTATAAGGAGTTATATACAGGGGATAAGAGTTTGTCATGTGACGCCATCTGTAATACCTGGTAATGGGTCACCAGCGCCGCCACAGTCCTCCGGAGGTCGATGGTAATGCGGCTGAGATGGCAAAGCTCCCTACAGGTGGAGCTGGGCCTCCGGGACAGCGTAGAGATCAGGGGCAGCTTGGAGTGGAACTTTAGGTCGGGATAGGGAGTGATGGAGCAGTCTATAAGGTGCACCGGGGGCGGAGAGGAATGACGCACACACACTGTAGAAAGTCTCTTTTACCTTTTTACTGGTGGTAGTAGCAGGTAAAGATGTCCAGGGCACTGTCAGGTGACCAGGTGCGCAGTGAGCTTCCACAGCAAGTGGGTATAAGGCTTCCTCAGCTTCTCTGCAGTTACTGAAGCCCTGTCTGCGTGCAGCCAGACTGTCCTCCTTCCTCCTCTGGTCCTCTCTCTCTCCTCCTGCACGGTCTACTGGTTACCCTCTCTGACCACTGCTTTGTGATTCCTCACAACGGTGTCTGGCTCCCTCTTTCTGGGTATGCAGGGGGACCAGGTGACTGAAGTCTCCACGGTATGAGGGGGTTTTCTGCAGTCTTGAAGCAATCCTGCAGGTGCGGACCCCTGAAGTCCGGTACGTCTTGGGTGAACCTCCGCCGGTTCCTCACTCCCTTGGCTCTTCTCCTTGCCTTCTGTCCCCACTCCTAGGCTTGGCTCAGCGTAGAAGGGCCACTCCGGATCACTGGTTCGAGCCTAACCGCGGCATCGATCACCAGCTCTCCTAGAGTCTGTACACTCTGCCTAACTCCTCCCCTAGCAGCAGTATTTATAGGGGAACTCACCTAAAGTAAGTGAGTGTAGCTCCCCCTACTGTTCTGGGGTGGAAGGTGTTGCATGCAGTAGGTACCTGCTGTGGAAACGCAGCTGTACAGCAGGGAAGTCTGTGGCTACCTTTGTGAGCAGGGCGCCACAACAGCGTCTACTATCTATGTGCTTTATGTTTATGATACATGTGTCAGAATCGAGGACAACAAAATGTAATGGCTATGTAATCTTAGATTGAATGTCTTGTTAACAAATTGTTTCTATGTTGAATAAACATGTATTTACCAAAAAAAAAAATCACAGACAAATAATATATTTTATGGACACATTGGAAAACTAATAAATAAGTATTGTTAAAAGTGATCCATGTCTGCCTCCCATAATTCTGATCTGAAGACATCAACTATAGTCACTGTCATGAGTAAAAAGATGATAATTACAATCAAAATAATCTGTATAAGTTTCTTCAGCTTCAAAAAAAATCATCGACACCTTTTTTTTTTACGGACGGGACAAAAAAATGACCCATTTTTACGGACTGTCCTGGAATTTTGCAGATTGTTGGCAATCCGGTGCTGGGCTAAATGGTCCAAGAGGGTAGAATCATAGAAGCAACACAATGTGTGGAAGGGTGAAAAGGCCAGTCCACTGAGGACGGAGGATCCAGGAGAGGCCAGTAACTGCAATTCTATAATAGTTTTTCCAATATTCAATGTAATGTGTTTGCAAACTTACTCAATGTTTATGTACATTATTATACGTGATTATATGTCTAAAGTGTAAAATAAAGGAGAACATAAGCTTTAGAGGAAATTCACACTCTTTGTTGTCATATTAGCTGTCTTTCAGAATGAATTGTCTTTTTCTGTTGGGAAACCGCTTTTCATAATGGGCTTTACTTTTTTTTTACTTTTTTTTATTGCTTTTCATGCAGTGACAGTGCTTGTGTGTTATAATGGATTCTATGCTGCTATTAATAATTCATCTGTCTCTGACACATACTGGTCATCAAACATTCCTCGCACACACCCATAGCTAGAGGAACAAATCAATATTTTAGGAAAATCAAAGTTGCTTATTTCATAGTTTATTTGAGGTCTGTATTTTGTATTTGGACATAGCACAACAGTCCACAACAGTTTCTTTTCAATAATGTCCCCTGCATTTGCAAAACATGGTTATTAAAGTAAAGATGCCATCAAAAATATTTTTTTCAACAATTGAAAAAATGTAAAGTATGAATGTTTTAATAAAAAAAATTATCATTTGTTTTTAATGGAGTAAAATATGAAAATAATGTAAAAAGGTTTGATATTTTCCGCTTTTAAAAATTAGGGGGAGCAGCTGGGTAATTTTGCCATGAAAAAATTGTTACCTCGCTTTATGACTGCAGTAAATGTGGACGGGACCTGAAAAAGGATCTCTCTGCTGCTGAAAAGCAACAAATAGTGCAATGCCTTGGACAAGGGATGAAAACATTAGATGTTGCATGAAAACGTAAGCGTGATCATCGTGCTGTGAAGAGATTTGAGGCGGATTCTGAGCACAGACATGTTCGTGCAGATAAAGGCAGATTGAGGAAGGTTTCTGCCAGGCAAGTTCATTGGATTAAGAGAGCAGCTGCTAATAAGGCCTTACAAACCAGCAAACAGATATTTGAAACTGCTGGTGCCTCTGGAGTCCCTCGAACCTCAAGGTGTAGGATCCTTCAAAGGCTTGTTGTGGTGCATAAACCTACTATTCAGCCATCCCTAAACAGTGCTCACAAGCAGAAATGGTTGCAGTGGGCCCAGACATACATGAAGACTAATTTTTAAAAGGTCTTCTTCACTGATGAGTGCCGAGCAACCCTGGATGGTCCAGCTGGATGGAGTAGTGGATGGTTGGTGGATGGCCACCATGTCCCAACAAGGCTGCGACATCAGCAATGAGATGGAAGAGTCATTTTTGGGCCAGAATCATTGGGAAACAGCTGGTAGGCCCCTTTAAGGTTCCTGAAGGTGTGAAAATGACCTCTGCAAAGTATATAGAGTTTCTGATGGAGAATTTTCTTTCATGGTAAAAAAAGAAAAACATGCCTTCAGGAGCAAAATCATCCTCATGCATGACAATGCACCATTTCATGCTGCAAAGAATACTTCTGTGTCATTGGCTGCTGTGGGCATAAAAGGAGACAAACTCATGGTGTGGCCACCATCTTTTCCTGACCTCAACAGTATAGAGAACCTTTGGAGTATAATCAAACAAAAGATCTATGACGGTGGGAGGCAGTTCACATCAAAACAGCAGCTCTGGGAGGCTATTCTGACATCATGCAAAGAAATACAAGCAGAAACTCTCCAGAAACTCACAATATCAATGGATGCTAGAATTGTGAAGGTGATATCAAAAAAGGGTTCCTATGTTAACATGTAACTTGGCCTATTAGGATGTTTTGGAGTTAAATAGCTTTTTGTTTCAGTGAATGTGACTTCCTAATGCTGCAAATTAAACATATGTGCATTTTCAGTTCTTTCAAACATATCAAATGTTTAGAAACTCTACTGTGCCTATTAATTTGGAACAGTGCATTTAGAGTTTTTTTTATTATGAAGATTATATTGTTATCATTGGGAGATTTCTTCAATAACATTCAATGTATACTCTAACGGGGATGACTTTTATTACACTGACTGTCATTTGCACCGACCATTTAGGAAAATCAGAGAAAAAGAACATTTGCATAATAATTTTGAACATGGTGTACATTAGATATAAGATTGTGGGTGTATTACATATGATTGGTGTGAGATATATCGCTCTGGAGGGCATAACACTTGTTCGGTATTAGATAAATGGAGGTATCACTGGCATTAAACACATGGATCTGGCATGAATCACACATAATTGGCATTGAAAACATGCAGGGGCGTATCTATACTGAAGCCAGCTGAGTTGCTGCCCTCAGGCGGCGCCACCTGCTGGTGAAAGAGGGGGCGGCATCTGCAGGGGGTGCTCATGTTCTTCTGCCCGGCGCGGGAAGAAGTGAGAGTCGGCAAAGATCAGAGAGAAGCCTCCAGTGCTGGAAGTGTGGCGCCCCACTTGTCCGTGCGCCACAGTAGGGGTACTGTACCCACAACAGAGTGTGCAGTATTCCTGTCATTGGGGAGTGTAATGTCAACCTGGGGACTCTCATCCTGCATGCACACACTCTAGAGCAGGGGACTACAGGGTTAAATCCTTTTGGGGAAGAGACCCAGTCCCGGGGGGAGGAGTTCAGAGCAGAGTGTGAGAGCGGGAAGGTCACACAGATAGCTTTAGTTTAGTCTGAGGAGAGAAGCAAGGAGGGAGCCTTGGACATGTCTCCCAGGGAGGGCACCTGAGAAGAAAAGGCGGCCCAGAAAGAAAGTGGAAACCAAGTGCCAGACCACCGGACAGGTCTGGGGGAATCGTAGTCCACCAACGGAGTGCCGGCTCCGAGTCACGATACACGCGAGTTCACCCCTGAGCCATCTACACGGGCCAGTCGAGGGCCAAAATATCATCCCGACCCCCCGGTCCAGAACATGGAGCCCCATTAGGATCACCAAACCGGATTGAGTCCCTTAGAAAGAAGAGTACCTCATATCACCCAACGGGTCTGGTAGACAAGCGGGCTGTGCAGGGCAGTGCAAGGATAGTGAGGAGGGGCAAGTCAAGAGAACAGGACAGAGAAAGACAAAAGAAGGTATAATACGGGAGCCTCAAAGAGACTTTACCCTCCTCAGTGACTTCCTGGCCAGCTACCCATTCAAAGATTGTAAACTGTAACCTGAAGTGCCATCTGAACCAGTTCCAGTAAAGTACCAGTATAGAGTCACAAGGCCTCCGTATTACTTTCTGCACCAACTGCTGCATAGCTGCTCTGACGCATCCAGCACCACGACAACAAGTGCAGTGCTATCCTGCCCCAGGGACCCGGCTCCACCTACAGGGAGCCAGACCACACAAGCTGCAATACCATCGTCGCCGGCAGTCTGACAGCGGTGCTGGTGAACATCACCAGAATCTTCAGGTGAACACGAAAAACATTTATTCTTTTTATTCCTTTTCACTTTTCCCCAAATTTTTGAGCTGACCACCAGGGCTACGTGTCCGGGCGGGCCACCAGTGACATCCCTCCAACTCCACACCCAGGTTCCGAGTTCCAAAGACCCTGGGTGAATCAGAAGATACCGAAGATAAGCAGCTCCAGGTCACAAGGTGACAGATCTGTGCTGGGCAGAGAGTGAGGCAGGGGCTGGGACCAGGGGCTGTGAGCATGTGAAGCTGCACATGTACAACCAGCAGAGAGGATGTGTGAGGTATCTGTATAATGTGTGAGCTCTGTGTCTGTGTGTGAGAGCTGTGGTTGTGTGTGAGCTGTGTGTCTCTGTGTGAAAGATGTGGTGAGCTGCGTGCAAGCAGTGTGTGTGTTGTGCGTGAGCTGTGTGCGTATGAGCTGTGTGTGAGTTGCATGTGAGTTGTGTGAGGGTTGCATGTCTGTGTGTGAATTATGTGTGAGCTGTGTGTGTGAGTTGTGTGTGAGCTGTGTGTGTGAGATGTGTGTCTGTGTGTGTGAGCTGTATGTAAGAGTTGTGTGTCTGTGTTTGAGTTGTGTACCTTTGTGTAAACTGTGTGTGTGAGATGTGTGTCTGTATGTGTAAGAGTTGCTTGTCTGTGTGTGAGTTGTGTCTGTGTGAGGTGTGTGTCTGTGTGTGAGTTGTGTGTCTGTGTGTCTGTGAGTTGTGTGTCTGTGAGTTGCGTGTAAGCTGGGTGTCTGTGTATGAGTTGCGTGTCTGTGTGAGTTACGTGTCTGTGTGTGAATTGTTTGTGTGAGCTGTGTGTGAATTGTGTCTGTGGGTATGTCTGTGTTAAGCTTTATGTGTGTGTAAGTTGTGTGTGTGAGTTGTATGCCTGTGTGTGAGCTGTGAGTGTGTGAGCTATGTGTGTGTGAGCTGTGTGTGAGCTGTGTTTGTGAGTTGTTTGTGAGTTGCATGTCTGTGTGTGAGTTGTATGTGTGTGAGTTGTGTGTCGTGTGTGAGCTGTGTGTAAGCTGTGTGTGTGAGAGTTGTTTTTGAGTTGCATGTCTGTTTGTAAGTTGTGTTTCAGTTGTGTGTCTGTGTGGGATCTGTGTGTGTGAGTTGCATGTCTGTGTGAGTTGCGTGTCTGTGTGTGGGAGTTGTGTTTGAGCTGTGTGTCTGTGTGTGAGCTATGTGTGTGATTTGTGTGTAAGTTGCATGTCTGTGTCCGAGTTGCATGTCTGTTTGTGATTTGATTGTGGTGAGCTGTGTGTAAGCTGTGTGTCTAAGCTGTGTGTCTGTGTGTGAGTTTTATGTGTGTGAATTGCATTTCTGTGTGTGAGTTGTATGTGTATGAGCTGGTGTTTTGAATTGTGTGTCTGTTTGCGAGTTATGTGTGAGCTGCGTGTTTGTGTGTGAGTTGCGTGTCTGTGAGAGTTACATGTCTGTCTGTGGAAGTTGTTGTGTTTGTTTGTGAGCTGTGTGTGTGTGAGCTGTGTGTGTGTGAGCTGTGTGTCTATGTGTGAGCTGTGTGTCTGTGTGTGAGAGTTGTGTCTGTGTGAGATGTGTGAGTTGTCTGTATGTATGTCTGTATGTGAGCTGTATGTGTGTGTGAGTTGTGTGAGTTGCGTGTCTGTGAGTTATGTGTCTGTGGGAGTTGTGTGTCTGTGTGTGCTGTGGTCTATAGCGTGGTGATTGAGTGTGAGTTGCGTGTCTTGTGTGAGTTGTATGGTGGGAGTTGTATGTGTGGATTGTATGTGTGTGAGTTGTATGTGTGTGAGTTGTATGTGTGTGAGTTGTATGTGGGGGTGAGTTGTGTGTGTAGTTCGTGTCTGTGTGAGTTGCGTGTCTGTGTGTGAGTTGAGTGTTCTGTGTGTGAGTTGAGTGTCTGTGTGTGAGTTGATGCGTGTGAGTACTGTCGTGTGTGAGCTATGTATCTGTGTGAGTTGCGTGTCTGTGTGAGCTGCACATCTGTGTGAGCGGTGTGTCTGTGTGGAGCTGTCTGTGTGTGAGCTTTGTGTGTCTGTGTGTGTTTCTGTGTGTGTTTAGATATCTTTTGAGTATAGTGAAGTATGTATATACACTTATCCAGCATGCATGTGCTGTGTATATGATGTGTTCCTGCTGAGCATCTGTTATATAACATATATGTACTAAGACATGTATAATGTGTGTATCTGTGTCAGCGTATGAAGTGTATGTAATGAGCATGTGTTGTCCAGTATATGTGTGCTGTATACATGTATATATAGTGTAATTTAACCCCTTCACTACCTTTTGATACACATATACCTCAAAGCTTGTATTCCTGCCTTTGATACCAGCTCACATGCTCAGCACGCATCAGGTTGCAGGACTGTGTCTGCCTACAGGAGCACCGGTCTGCCAGCCATCACTGTGTGTCTGATGGTTGAACCAATCCTACCATTGCCATTAATGATCCTTGTTCTGGATTCATCTGTGTGGTCCTTGTATGTGGTGTGATGGCGCTGACATACATGTTTTTGAACATCTTTTTTTTTATTTCTCTAAATTAAAATGTTGCTTTGTACTCACTTCATTTTAAAAAGTAGATATAAATCTTTACAATACAGATTAATTTCTACCGATTGAAAAAAACTACTAGGTGGATGGGCGCCGCTTTGCAGTTGCCTCAGGCAGCAGAGAGGCTAGGTTCACCCCTGGATACATGGCTCTGGGTATCACAGATAATGGGCATTAGATACGTGGCTCTCGGAGTATCACACATGATCGACATTAGATATATGGCTATAGGGGAGTATTACACATGATTGACACTAGATACATATCTCTGGGGGGTATCACAGATAATGAGCATTAGATACATGGCATTGGGGGGTATCATACTTGATCGGCATTAGATACATGGCTGTAGGGGATATCAAACATGATCGGCATTAAATATATGGCTCTGGGGGATATCAAACATGATCGATATTAAATACATAGCTTCTGGAGGTATGACAGATAATGCACATTAGATACATGGCTCTGGGGGTATCACACATGATCGGCATTAGATATATATCTCTGGGGGGTCTTCAGATAATGGGCATTAGATTCATGATTCTGGGGGGTATCACACATGATCGGCATTAGATACATGGATCTAAGGGGTATGACTCATGATCACATAGATGCATGCTTGGTACACATATCACATAAACATTACTCTGAGGGTTATGACGCATGATTAATAAGGCTCTTGGTGTATAATAATAATAATAATATTTATTCATTTATATAGCGCTATTGATTCCATAGCACTTTACATACATGAGTAATGCTGTCTCTCTTGGGAGCTCACAATCTAAACATCCTATCAGTATGTCTTACAATGTGGGAGGAAACCGGAGTGCCCGGAGGAAACCCACGCAAACACGGGGAGAACGGTATCACACATGATCGGCTTAAATATATATTTTGGGGACGTGCACATTATCGGTATTAGTACATGGCTCTGGGGGGTTTCACAGAGTGTGGGCAGTTGGATATGCAACGCCCACCAGGGCCGTGGGGTACTTGGGACCGGGACAGTCATTTTTTTGCGGGATCACAGTGGCGGTGATCCGGCTCCGTAACCCTGGTGTTCAGTAAAGGGGATATTTAAAGGGGATAAATTTGTGACACAACCTGTGGTTTTTGGCCAGGGATTGCCGACGCTGCAGTTTCAGACTGCTGGAGCAGATGATAGGGCAGCCTGGATGGTATCGCTCCTCAAAGGTGGAGCGAACTCCAGGGCAGATGGTAAAGTCTATAGCAGGGATGGGGCTGTGATGATAATGAGGGGAGCAGGGCGTGAAAAGGAGAAGACACAGACAGTTTGTGTAGTTTTTTACCTTTACTTGTTGAACGGGCAAGGCCACCCAGCTGGGTGCTGTGCTCCTCCAAAGTGCAGTAAGGTTAGTCCCCAGGAGATTAGGATCGCTCTGCCAAGACACCTTTCATGGGCCTTCCCAGATTGCTCTTCCCTGTGCAGGATTCTCGCCTCGCCTGCCCTGCACTTTCGTGAACAGGGTCCCAGGCTGATGGCTGCGAGCCTTATCGAGCTACTGCAGCGGCACGGCCCCTGGCCCTAGTCCTAGCCACTGTCCTGCAGATTATTCACAGTTTATGGCCACTGCTCCTGCAAAGCCAGTGGCCTCTGGTTTTCCTGGTCGGGGCCTGGAGCAGCCAAACCAGATCGAGGCCGTTCACCTCCGGCAACCAGTCCCTCTCGTCTGACTCAGGTTGGGACCGGATTCGGGGCCCACTCCTGTGTCCCTTAGGACTCTCTCAGACCTGCGTCTGCTCCGGATGCCTTCCTCTGATATTCTCTCTTCTCTCTTCACTAACTGCTAACCCTTCCTTCTGACTAGAAGATGGGGCTCTCCCTCTCAATAGGGTACACCCGAATCCCCTAGCCTGGAATTGGGATGATGTTGTGTGCAATTCTATGTGTCTTGGGTTTGCAATCCCTCTCACCTGGGAACGGTGACACCACACCTATGGAGTAGGTGCAGTATCACTGTGGCGACCAGTGCACAGGGGCGCCACAGATACATGGTTATGGACATATGTTACATGATCAACATTAGATACATGGCTCTGGAGGGTATCAGGCATGATCTGTATTAGATATGTAAGTGGGTGTACAGAGCTATACATTTCAGTTGTAATTATGAATGTGGGTCACACCTGAAATGATAACATCTGGCCACTAGATGTCAGTAACGCTTGCTATTGTTGTGAATTTTTAAAGCGATCCTAAACCCAGAAACTGACCCCCCCTTATCTTTAGACCTGTCCCTGCATCCCCTCTTATCATTTCTAGCCATCCCTTTTGCATAAAAAATCGCTTTTGTAAAGTAAGAGAAAAGTATATAATAGTTTGACCTGTGTGAGTTCTCCGTTTCTGTTTAAAGCCGCAGATAGGCGTGCCTGTCTGCTGCTGCCTGATAATTATTCACGCCCTTCTCTGCTTGCTGCCTTTGTGAGTGTGTGGCCGCGTCATGAAAGGGGGCGGGGCTAAATCGCGTCATGCCGGAGCCCCGCCCCCTTTCATGACGCGGCCACACACTCACAAAGGCAGCAAGCAGAGAAGGGCGTGAATAATTACCAGGCACCAGCAGACAGGCACGCCTATCTGCGGCTTTAAACAGAAACGGAGAACTCACACAGGTCAAACTATTATATACTTTTACTTTACAAAAGCGATTTTTTATGCAAAAGGGATGGCTAGAAATGGTAAGAGGGGGTGCAGGGACAGGTCTAAAGATAAGGGGGGGTCAGTTTCTGGGTTTAGGATCGCTTTAAAGGGTATTGAAAAGCAAATCTTGTCTAATTTTATGTAAGCTGTGATGTATTTAAATGGACCTGTCAGGTGGTTTATGCCTCCCCAGCTATCACTATCTGTCCCTGTAGCTTCATAATACTATTCTAATCAACCCTGTCTGAGCTCAGAGTGTAATGTTATAGGTGAAAAAATAGCATTTATATACTTACATTTCCTTATGTAATGAGGCAGTCAGTCCCCAGCTTGGAGGACGGGGAGTGTTTGGCAGGTTAATAGTTAATATTTCAGCCTTGTGCTAGAACATGTTGGGAGATCTGATGTGATGTCACAACCATGTGACTACAATAGGCGGAGCTAAGTTCTCATAGAACATAATACATTTGCTGGCTTAGCTCCACCCACTATGGTCACATGATCGTTACATCACACAGGTCATTTAGCCATCCAAGTTAAAAGTGAGTTAACTATTATCCTGCCAGACAGTCCCCCCTCCTCCAAGGTGGGGACTTAAATGTAAGTGTATAAATGCTTTTTTTTTCACCTTTCACATTACACTCTGAGCTCAGACAGGGATGATTAGAATAGCAATATAAAGCTGCAGCTACAGACAGTGATAGCCGGGGGGACATAAACCACCTGACAGGTTCCCTTTAACAAAGGAACTCTGCAGTGAAAATGTGTCGAGCCCCAGGCTCCGGGGTACTCGGGTATCACGCGGCAAGGGTTAGCTGTGTCACGGGGAATGGTGGCCGAGCCTGATCCCGTGTCCTGGGGGACTATTCTTTTAAAAAGGGGAGATATTTACAGGGCATTATATACAGTTTGTTGTCGTGACGCCACCTGCATTTTCTGGTGATTTGCACCAGCGCCACCACAGTCCGCCGGAGGTCGGTGGTATTCCGGCTGAGATGGTATAGTCCTCCGCAGGCAGGACTGGACCTCCGAGGTAGCGTAGTGAGGAGGGGCAGCTTGGAGTGAAGCTGGGATTGTCTAAGGAGTACTGGAACAGTCTATTGGGGTGCTGGGAGTGGAGAAGAAGGATACACACACGCAGGAAGTCTCCTTTACCTTTTAATGGTGTTGAGCAGGTAAAATATCCAGAGCACTGACGGGTGGACAGGTTGCACAGTGAGTCCCCACAGCAAGTGGGTATAAGGCCTCCTCTGCTCTATAGTGTTCATCTGAAGCACAGCCTGCTTGCAGCCTGACTTTCCTCCTCTCTCTCTTCCTGACTGTTGTGTCCTCCTCTCCACCTGTGCGGTCTCCGGGTTACCTTCTCTGAACACTGCGGCTTTGCCCTGCTGTGTCTGGCTCCCTCTCTTGACCCACATAGGAAACCAGAGAGCCGAAGCCTCCACGGTGCAACAGGGTTCTCTGTGGTCCTATATTATCCCACAGGTGCGGATCCCCAATATCCGGTGTTTCTCCTGGGACGAACTCTCTCAAATTCCTCGCTCCCTTTTCTGTTCTAAACTCCTTGCCTTCAGTACCACTTAGGATTGCGAGACGTAGAAGGGCCACTCCGGGTCACTGATTCGGGCCTAATCGCAGTACTGACCGCCAGGACGTCTTCGCAGCTCTCCTAGCGCCTGCACACTCTGACTAACTCCTCCCCAGCAGCAGTATTTATAGGTAATCTTGCCTAAGGGCAGCAAGTTGGGCTCCCCCTACTGTGCCAGGGTGGAAGGTGTTGTATGTAGTAGGTACCTGCTGTGGAAACCCAGCTGTGCATGAGAGAAGTCTATGGCTACCTGCGTGAGCAGGGCACCACAAATGCAAATTTGTTGCTCAGTGGGTAAAATACTTTTAATGCACCATTGCTCTGCCACTTTAGCTGAAGAGGGAATTGAGGCTTGCGGGGTGAGAGTTAGTTCGTCGTCACGGAGATGGAGCAGGGACTAGATGCACATTTGTGGCACCCCAGAGTCTGGTTGCCACAATGGCATTGCCTCCCGGGGGGGGGGGAAAGGTGATGTCGTACTTGGAAGCAAGAAGGGGTATCCACACCAGGTAAGCCCACAGCATGCAACACTCTTCCTGACTCCAGACCAGAAGGGGGAGCTCTGAAACCTGGATTAAAGGGAGCTCCCCTATAAATTCCAGCCTGGGGGTGGGGTTATTACAGTAACGTGGGATTGGGAGCGGTTTTCCAGGTGCAGAGAGGCAAGGAGAGAGTGATTGCCTATGCCAGCATCAATCTCTGTCATACAGAAAAGAACCCTGACAACTGTAGCTCATTCAAGCTAGAGTTCCTTGCCATAGTCTGGGCTGTAATGAATGCTTTAAACATTACCTATCTTCAGCGAAGTTCACCATCTATATGGACAATAATCCGCTGACCCATTTAGAAACCACAAAGTTATGTGCACTGGAACAGAGATGGATGGCCTGGTTGTTCAATTACAACTTCACCTCAAGTACCGGGCAGGCCATAAGAACACCAACGCTGATGCGCTGTTGAGGATGCCCAATTGCCAATAGGGAGAAGACCTGGGGGAGCTAGAAGAGATAGAGCTGCTGGCTTTTTACCCTAGCAGTGCATCCAGTTTTCCCATTGTGTGAAGGACAAGCTGTCTGTTATGCAAGAACCCGTTCAATCCGTTACCCCATCACGGTTGGGCAGAGACACAAGATAGCGACCCAGCCATTAGCCCAGTCAAGGAGTTATTGAAGCAAGCTGACTCTGCCAGAGGCGCAACAGCTGTGGAAAGAGTAGAGAAAGTTATTCATCTATGCAGGTAAGCTGTGTAGGCGTCACATCAATGCACAAACCCATGAATTGGTGTGGCAAATAGTGGTCCCAATGAGAGATGTCCAGATGTCCTGGAAGCGGCCAAGATGGGGCAGGGCACTTCAGGTGGAAGAAGCTGGAGGTTCTGTTACGTAAAAGATTCTACTGGGTTGGCATGAGGAAGGCCATTGAGAACTGGTGCAGATACTGAGGCCCATGCAACCTGCGGATGAAGGAATGTGATAGTCAGAAAGCTCCTCTACAGCCTATTATCACCAGGGAGCCACTTGAACTAGTAACCTTGGTCCATGTGAAACTGAGCCTGAGCGGTCAGGCTATGTCTACGCCGTCACCTTTGTAGATCACTATTCCTGTTTCTTGGTGGTAGTGCCAGTAAAAGACCTAACAGTGAGGACAGAGGCTAGAGCCTTTCAAGCCCATTTCTGCTGACCCCATGGCTATTCAGAACAGGTACTTACAGATCTAGGTCCAGCATTCGAGGCAGAGGTGTTCCAGGAGTTTTGCAACTTGTGCGGCTGCAAGAAAATCAGAATGACGCTGTACCACCCACAGACCAATGGCATGTGTGAAAAAATGAATCAGGTACTGATAGACCTGTTGAAAACACTGCCACTGGAATAAAGAAGTATGTGGCCAGAAAAGTTGCCAGATCTAGTGGACTTATACAATCATATTCCTGTGAATTCCACCAACTGTACTCCTGTTTACCTGATGAGGGCAAGACCTGGTATGCTGCCCATTGATCTAGATATGGGAGTCCTAACACCTGAGACAAACCCACCAGAAGCAGATTTGGATGCAGAACGTCAACAGAGGTACCGCCAAATGCAAGAGTATGTTGAGAGAAAACTGTCTCAAGCAAGAGAAAGGCAAGAGAAGGCCTACAACAAACACGCACCTCCAGTTCCCTTAACACCAGGAGAACAAGTTCTCAAGCGGAAAAGACGAACCCACAAACATGATGACCAGTTGGAGGCAGAGCCATACACTGTATTGCCTTCGAATTTTGACACACCAAAGTCTGCTTAATCAGTAAAGACTGAGGAGAGACATCAGCGGCAGATTTCAAGAAATCATCTCAAGATTTGCCCTGAACAGTTAAGATACAGAGAAGAAGTCCCAGATATACCTCAACCCCAAGATCAAAAGGAAGAAATGATTCATACCGTCCTTGGAGACTTCTCCAAAATGTGGACTCAGATAAATGGAGCAATAGTAGTCCTATCTTGATTTTCCCCAAGTTGTCATACCTGAACCAAGTTAGACTCAAGAACCAACTGAAGAACCACCAGCTGCTGCAGAACAAGAGAGTCAACCCCCTGCTAGCGGTGAATCTGTCAGTCCCATGCTGAGTCTAAGATGACACTCTGGTATAACTGTGCTACGTACTGTAGGTCTACACTTAGAAAGTGGATAGTGCACACATAACACCAGTGGAAGACACTAGAGACCAGAGCAGACCATCAGAAATACCTGTGCTGCATAGATCCACTCGTAGTAACATAGGTCAGATCCCAGCATGTTACAGGGAATGATAGCAAGTTAAGTAGATAAGTTTAACCAGTTTAAAAAATGTAAATATGTTTTGTTTTTATGTAACTATGTAAATAGGCAACCACCAAGCACACCGTGTCTACAGGACTGACTGTATGAACTTTTGCATAACCTTGAACATTTAAATATGAACCAATAGACCACAGGACTGGTTGTGGTAAAGACAATCTTGTAAAAAGTTCATCATCAGCCAACGGTGGAAGGATTGAGCGCCGTAGTGACTGTGTTTTCCAATTTTTCTTGGTTTTTGTAATTTTTCATTTTTTGAGACTCTGTACAAATTTACAACTGTTATTTCTAAAAATGTTTCCTCAGTCCAGGATTACTGAATTTTACTAGGGGGGAATGTGGCACCCCAGAGTCCAGTTGCTACAATGGCACTGCCTCCCTTGGGAGGTATTGTTGACTCGCCCCTAGAGTCATGGGGTACTCAGAACCGGGCTGGTTCGGTCTTTTGGGGGACACATGGGGGCTAAGACACGGCTCCTTGACCGTGCGGAGTCGCTAAAAATGCGGGGGAGATAATTTATGGATAAAGGATCACCTGCGTTATTCAGCTATTTGAGCAAACGCTGCCAGACTGGGGATGATGGATGGGCACCTTTGGTGGTATTGCTACCCACGGTAGAGCGTATCCCCAGGGCAATCGGGAAAGTCTATGGTGTTGGAAGGCAATTGGGATGCAGGATGGAGGGTGAAAAGTAACAGACAGACTCATGGTTGTTGTTTCATCAGATCCTTTACTGGTGGTGCAGGTACAAGCCAGGACTTTGTCAGGTGATGGTACTGGAGTCCATGCAACCTGAAAGCAAATTGGGGTTCTCCTCACCCTGCAGGTTCTGAAGCCTCCCTGCTGCACTTTCTTCAGCGGGTCCCTGCTGCTGCCTAAAGCAGAGCAGCGCCCTGTCTCTCTTTTCCTGTGTTGTGCTGGTATGGCAGGCAGCTTGAGCCCTTCTTCAGCCCCACTTCCCTGGCGGTTATTCCTGGACTCCTTATGCTGCTTTGACTGCATATACCGTGGTGTGGCTGGGAGACCTGGAATCTCCCACCCTCCGGTATTGGCTGCCAGGTCATCAAGCCCTGTACAGCCTTGGACTCCAGTGTGCGGTTCTGCTGCTCCGCGCTGGGGTGAGCTCGGTACTGCTCCACTCCGCAGGCTCTCCTCAACTTCCTCAGACCCTTGCTTATGGTTCCCTCAAGCTAGGTTTCTGCTACCCTGGGACGAGCTTAGTCCCAGAGTGTCTTCCTCAGTACTGCTCTGTACTGATCTAACTAGCCTACAGCCACCCCAGAAATTGACACATTCTTTACAATCGTCAATTCCCGGCGCTTTACTTAGCTCTACCCGATGCCGTGGTGATGTGGCATTGAGTCTATACAAGGGGTTAATGACAGCTGAGTATTGACAGGCCTCTATGAAACCCGCCAAATACCAATTCTATAAGGAAACAGTTAAAAAACACAGACACAGAAAAATCCTTTATTTAAGATAAAAAACACACAAACCCTTTTCCACCACTTTATTAACTCCCCAAAATCCCCAGGTCCGAAGCAGTTCAATATACGATGTCCCTTGATGATCATGGTTCTGCTATAGCCAGAGAATACAGCGATGGAACAAGCGTACTATCGCTGCAGTCTCTGGGATCACACTGGCTGCTGCAGGGGAGCGGTCACGTCATTGAGTCACTGAGGTCTCCCTGCTGCTTTTAATGAACTCAGGTGACGCTGCTGCCAGATTGCCAGCTTGCAGGACTAGGTGGCACAGCTGTCCGGCAATCTGGCAGCAGGTTCAACTGAGCTCACAGTAGTAGTTTCCTATGCCATGAACTCAGTTGAACCTGCTGCTGGATTGCTAGACAGCTGTGCCGCCAAGGGTTGCAATCCGACAGTGGGGTCATCTGAGTTCACTGACTGCTGCAGGGAAGCGGTGAGGGCTTCCCTGCTGCTGTCAGTGGACTCAGATGACCCTGCCGATGGATTATGTGATATGGCAGCTGTCCAGTAATCTAGCAGCGGGTTCAACTGAGTTCACAGCAGTAGATTCCCATGCCGTGAACTCAGTTAAACCTTCTGCTAGATTGTCGGACAGCTATACTGCATTATCTCACAAACCAGCCATCAGGCAGTGGAGTCACCAAAGTTCACTGACTGCTGTGGGAAGGTGGTGATGTGGGGAAGCGATCAATGAGGGCTACCCGGACTGCTGTCAGTGGACTTAGATGACCCTGCTGTCAGATTGTGGGACGTGATGGCACAGTTGCCTGACAATCTGGCAGCAGGTTCAACTGAGTTCACAGCAGTAGTTTTCCAGCCGTGAACTCAGTTGAATCTGCTGCTGGATTACCAGACCGCTTTGTCACCAAGTGCTGCAATCCAGCAGTGGAGTAAACTTAGTTCACTGACTGCCATGGGGGAGAGATGACATCACTGAGGACTTCTCTGCTGCTATCAGTAGACTTGGATGACCCACTGTTGGATTGCAGGACATAGTGGCACAGCTGTCTGGCAATCCAATAGCAGGTTCAACTTAGTTCATAGCAGTAGTTTCTCACACTGTGAACTCAGTTGGACTTGCTATCAGATTGCCGGACAGCTGTGCTGCCATGTCCTGCAATCCAGCTACAGGGTAACCAGAATTCATCAACTGCTGCGGGGAAGCAGTGATGTCATTGAGTCACTAATGGCTTCCACACTGCTGTCAGTGGACTTAGATGATACTGTTGTTGGACTGTGGGACATGGTGGCTCATCTGTCTGGCAATCTGGCAAGAGGCTCAACTGAGTTTGTAGCAGTAGTTTCCCATGCTGTGAACTCAGTTGAACCTGCTACTGGATTTCCAGACAGCTGTGCCACCATGTCCTGCAATCCGGGAATCCGGCAGTGGGGTGACCTTAGATCAGTGACTGCCGTGGGGGAGCGGTGTCACTGAGGGCTACCCACTGTTGTCGGTTCACTGTGGTAACTCAGTGCCCTCTGTGACTCAGTGATGTCACTGTCGCACCCCGTGGACAGGAGTACTCGGAAGCGGGCCCTGTCATCTTCTAGGGCTGCGGGGTGACGTGACCCGGCTCCGTGGTCCCAAGTGCACAATAAAAAGGGGAATGATAAAAGGGAAATAAAGTTTGTAAAAGTAGTTTGTGACGCCTGATCAAACAACTGGGCCACTGAAGGAATGGTGCCAGCAGCTCCATGTCGGAAATGACACCATTCCTGTGTATGAAAAGCAAGGTGTGTACCGGTAGTCCAAGAATTTGAACAAGTCTTTAGTAAGCATCCACTTGACTTTGGCATGATAAAAGGGGTACAACATCACATCCCCACAGGTACACATCCACCAATCAAAGAGCGGTACAGACCTATTCCACCAGCACATTATCAAAAAGCCAAAGAAATGTTACAGAACATGAAGGACGCAGGGGTTATACGAGATAGCTGTAGTCCCTGGGCAGCCCCATTAGTCCTACTCAGGAAGAAAGATGGCAGTATGAGAATGTGTGTAGACTATAGGCAAATCAACCACATAACACACCAAGATGCTTACCCGTTAACTCATATAGAGGAATCCTTAGCAGCATTGAAGTCTGCCAATTGTTCTCCACCTTAGATCTCACTAGTGGGTACTGGTAGGTGTCCGTAGCCGGGGAAGACAGAGAGAAGATGGCATTTACAACACCCATGGGCCTATGTGAATTCAACAGCATGCCCATCGGACTATGTAATGCACCCGGAACCATCCAAAGGCTGATGGAGAGTTGCCTGGGACATAAGAACCTCGAGACGGTACTGCTCTACCTGGATGACGTGATCGTGTACTCCAAAACCTACGGGGAACACTTCACTCATCTAGCAGAAGTGTTTGAAGCTCCGGCCAAATACGGGATGAAGCTAAAACCATCAAAATGCCACCTGTTGAAGCCAAGATTACAGTACCTGGGACACATAGTCAGTGCCGAAGGCGTGGCCCCTGATCCAGACAAGGAGACAGCTATCAAGGAGTGGCTAGAACCCAAGACCTTAAAGGAAGTATGTCAATTCCTAGGGTTGGTGGGCTACTATCGGAGGTTCATAAAGGAGTACACCAAGAAAGCTGCTCCCCTGCAAGACCTCCTAGGAGGCCAACCCACGAAGGGCAAGCCTAAGGATTCTCCGTGGAGATGGGATAAGAAACAAGAGGAAGCGTTCCAGACAATGAAAGAAGCCCTGACAGGAGAAGAAATCCTTGCTTACCCGGACTACAACCTGCCATTCCTGCTGTACACAGACGCCAGCAATGTGGGACTCGGAGCCGTCCTTTCCCAAAAGCAAGACGGCAAGGAAAGGGTAGTTGCCTATGCCAGTAGAAAGCTGCACCCCACAGAGAGGATCCCAGAGAACTACAGTTCCTTCAGCTGGAATACCTGGCCTTGGTCTGGGCCGTCATCGAGAGATTCAGACACTATCTGGCCTCTAGCAAATTTACAGCCTACACGGATAACAATCCGCTGACCCACCTGGAAACTGCAAAGTTGGGAGCCATGGAGCAGAGATGGATGGCCAGATTGTCCAACTACCAATTTACCATCAAATACCGGGCTGGACACCAGAATGGAAACGCGGATGCCTTATCCAAAATGACTCACCTGTCAAAAGAGGGTGTAGATGAAGACGAGCTGAAAGACGAGCTGGAAGAATTGGAGTTACCTGCCTTCCATCAAGTAAGAGTAACCCGTCAAGATAGTCCTACAACAACAGTGAACCCGTTGCCCCACTTCGGTTGGAAAGAGGTGCAAGACAATGACCCGGCTGTCAGCTTGATCAAACAACTGATAATCCAGGAGTCAGCGAAGCTGCCTGAAAACCCTCAATCTGAAGCCAAACATCTGTGGAGTGAGCGGAGTAAGCTGTTCCTATACCAAGGGAAGCTTTGTCGGAGGTACATCAACCCAAGAACACACGAAATGGCCTGGCAAATCATTGTGCCAAAATCAGAAATCCATGTGGTCTTGAACGCCTATCACAACCAGACTGGTCACTTCGGGTGGAAGAAGCTACTGAGAGATAAGTTCTTTTGGGTTGGCATGTGGACATCCATTGAAAGGTGGTAAAAAATGGGAAAGGAAACGGTGTTCACCAGTCCGCGCTGCCAAATCCACTTATTCCAGGGAAGAAACTCACGATCAGATGTGATATGATCAAAAACCTTTTATTGCATCCAACGCGTTTCAACGCCTTTCCTGGCGTCTTCCTCCCTGAGGAAGACGCCAGGAAAGGCGTTGAAACGCGTTGGATGCAATAAAAGGTTTTTGATCATATCACATCTGATCGTGAGTTTCTTCCCTGGAATAAGTGGATTTGGCAGCGCGGACTGGTGAACACCGTTTCCTTTCCCATTTTTTACTGTGTGATTCCACGTGCAAGTGGTCGGTGGGAGTCCAGCAGCAGCCATCCGGATTAAACACTACATGTCTGTATACCAGTTGTGGGTCGCACAACTGAAATAGGTGAGTGGTTCCTTTATACCACCGTACTATAAGTGTCTAAGTGATAAGGCACTATTGCGCCTCTTGTTCCCCTTCCCCCCTTTTTCTTTCATTGAAAGGTGGTGTAAGAATTGTAAACCCTGCAGCCTAAGAAGAAAAGACTTACAGAGCCAGAAAGCCCAGATTCATCCCATTGTAACAAAGCAACCTCTGGAAATAGTAGCCTTGGACCATGTAAAACTGACTCCGAGTAGATCCGGCTACACTTACACGTTGACCATGGTAGACCATGGTAGACCATTACTCGAGATTCTTAATGGCTGCCCCCATAAAAGACTTGACAGCTGCAACAGCTGCTAAAAAATTCCAAAATGTCTTCTGCAGACCATTGGGGTACCCTGAACAGGTCCTAACAGATCAAGGATCAGCCTTCGAAGCAGAGATCTTCCAAGAGTTCTGCCACATGTATGGGTGCAAAAAGATCAGAACAACCCCATATCATCCTCAAGCCAACGGACTCTGTGAGAGAATTAATCACATCATCATAGACATTTACCCTTAGAAGAAAGAAACCAGTGGCCGGAGAAACTACCTGATTTGGTTGACATGTACAACCACATTCCAGTAAGCTCTACAAACTGTACACCAGCATACCTGATGAGAGCCTGTACAGGATAGTTACCCGTAGACTTGGAACTCGGAGTAGTAGATCCCGAAGCAGATAAAACCATTTCCAGTTGGAATGCCCATCGCCTCAAACAATACAAAATGGTTCAAGCCAGTGTCGAATATAACCTGGAGAAATCCCGTGAAAAACAAGAAAGGGACTATAACAAACATGCTCCAGCAGAACCAATAACACCTGGAAGTATTGTCCTCAAGAGAAAAAGAACAAGATACAAGTTAGATGATCAGTGGGAACAAGAACCCTATGTTCTATTAGACTCTGGACATGACAACAACAAAGTCGGCCTTATCAGCAAGAAAGGTGGAAAAACCACACAGTCTGTATCCAGGGATCACATAAAGAAGTGTCCAACAGATTGGGAAAACCAAAGTTCCCCCATTCAGCCATTCCAAGAAATAGAACCTGTACAAGAACTAAGTTCTAGCCAAGAGTCAACAAAGAAAGTAATCTCAACCATCTTAGGAGAATTCCCACAAGATTGGCCTCAACAAGATGGAGCCATCATAGTGCCAATACTAAATTTCTACCAGCCCAATGAAGTGGTACAATGGAATCAGGAAGAAATACCCGTTGCTAGAGAATCTGAGGATGCTGCAATCAGTACACCTGCTAGCCCTGTAGTGAGACTAAGGCAACGCAGATGCTTACCTGACATGCCTGCACCAAGCCATCCACTAGAGACATCACCAGAGACAGGGACACCTGTAGTTCGTAAATTACACAGAAGCACACGAGGTCAATCCCCGTCTAGATATGGAGAATGGGCACAGTAATGTGAGGTGGAACACACTAACCAGTAACCATGTAAATAGTCATTGTAAAATAAGAAATGTAAATAGTAGCGTTCAAAAGGTGAAGAGTAGGCAAAAGCCAGGTACACAACACCAAAAGAAAGGAGTTGGCATAAGCAGCTGTCTAGGGAGAGCAAAAACTTGGCCAAAAGGTGACCTCAGGACCAGAAGGCCTACAGCACTTATGGCCGTAGAGGCCCCATAGTACCTAGGACTCCTACGCCGAAAACACCCGTTGTTGTGTATTTTGAACTGTTGAGCCTACAGAGACTTTACCTGTAAGGACTTATTGAACTTTCCCCTTTTGAACTTTGAAAAACCTTTCCCTTTGAACTTTTTACAATTTAAAAGGACTACAGTTACAGGACTAATGTAGCCACAAAAGCCTGCGGTGAATGGACTAGCACCTTATGGACTTACCTGGTTTCTATTTTCTTTTTCAATATTTTTCAGTGCTTTCTGTAAGTTTTTATATTTTAAGACTTGTAAATATGTTATAAATAATTGTTATTCTTTTTGTTTACACAAAAATGCTCAGTCCAGGAGTACTTAAATTACCTAGGGGGTATGTGGCGCCCTGCTCACACAGGTAGCCACAGACTTCTCTAATGCACAGTTGGGTTTCCACAGCAGGTACCTACTACATGCAACATCTTCCACCCCAGCACAGTAGGGGAGCCCCACTTGTTGACCTTAGGCAAGATCCCCTATAAATACTGCTGCTGGGGGAGGAGTTAGTCAGAGTGTGCAGACGCTAGGAGAGCTGCGAAGACGTCCTGGTGGTCGGTGCCGCGGTTAAGCCCGAACCAGTGACCCGGAGTGGCCCTTCTGACGTCCAGCCAGCCAATGTGGGGACAGAAGGCAAGGAGCAGACAGCTTAAAGGGAGTAAGGAACTTGAGGAAGTTCATCCCAAGACGTACCGGACATCGGGGATCCGCACTTGTTGGATACTCCAGGACCACAGAGAACGCTGTCACACCGTGGAGGCTTCAGCCACCCGGTCCCCCTGTGGGTCAAGAGAGGGAGCCAGACACAGCAGTATTATACCGCAGTGATCAGAGAGGGTAACCCGGAGACCGCATAGGGAAGAGACAGACATCAGAGTCAGGAAGAGGGAGGAGGCAAGTCAGGCTGCATGCAGGCTGGGCTTCAGCAACAACAGAGGAACAGAGGAGGCCTTATACCCACTTGCTGTGGGGATCCACTGTGCAACCTGGTTACCTGTCAGTGCCCTGGACATCTTTACCTGCCGTGACATCAGTAAAAGGTAAAAGAGACTTCTGCTGTGTGCGTGTATCATTCCCCTCCGTTCCCGGTGCCCCTCATAGACTGCTCCAACACTCCCCATCCCATCTACAGCTCTACTACACACTGCCCATTTACACTACGCTACCCCGGAGGCCCAGCCCTACCTGTAGAGGACTTTGTCAACTTGCCGCATTACCATCTACCTTCGGCGGACTGTGGCGGCGCTGGTGACCCCTCACCAGAAACTAAAGATGGTGTCACGACAAACTGTATATAAATCTCCTGTAAATATACCCCCTTTTTGAAGAAATACCCAGGACACGGGATCAGACGCGGCAACCACTCCCCGTGTCAACAGGAGCGTTAACCCCTTGTTGCCTGATACCCGAGTACCCCAAAGCCTGGGCTTGACATTTGCTTTTGACAGTCAGTAGGTCATTGGTGACTTTGGTCAGGGCTGTTTCAGTGGAGTTGAGGGGTCAGAGCTCGACTGCAGGCGGTCGAAGAGGGAGCAGGAGGAGAGGTGAGAGGACATCTGAGTGTACCTGCTGTTCAAGTACTTTAGAGGCGAAAGGGAGGAGAGATATGGGGCGATAGTTGGAGACAGATGTGGGGTCGACGGAGGGTTTTTTGAGGATGGGTGTGATCAGGGCGTGTTTGAAGGCTGAGGGGAAGGTGCCAGTGGTAAGTGTTAGGTTGAAAAGATGAGTTAGAGCTGGGATAATAACAGAGGTGAGGGTGGGAATGAGGTGGGATGGGAGTGTGTCATGGGCGCCGGTGGTGAGGTGTGAGTTTTACAGGAGGGAGGAGAGCTGATCCTCAGTTATGGGGGGGAAGCAGCTGGTGGAAGGAGACGGCAGTATAGGCGAAAGGGGAGGTTGAATGGACACATTATTAGTATGATGCAAACTGTTTTTGATTGCTTCAAATTGTGTTCTTGTCATGGTCACACAAAATACTGGTGATGAGTACTCCAGTATTGTTGAAGCTCTGTTTTTTCACTATGCGTATATACAGCACGATACCCCAAAATGTCACAATTTCTGCAGCATTTAGGGGAATCCATCTGGCATATGATGATGTGGGATTTTCAGTGAAAAATTAATTGTCATACATATTTGACTGACACCATAAGATTTAATATATCCTGACTGAAAAAGGATTTGAAATTTCAATTTCAGTGAAGCCTGTAGCATCAAATTGGCCATGAAATCTGAAATAACAAGCTGATAATTTGGAGGGTGATATTCATATGTGATCAATTACTGAAGGGGTTGCCTTGATCTTAGGGCACTTTTCTGGGAGTCCCTCCGCACAAGATGAGGAGGAGGAAGAAATATAGAGGTGTGGCACCCACTTGTTTAGCCGCCACCAGGAGTACTGCACCCTCTTTACCGGGAGTGTAGTGCCCCTGTTCTCTTAGAGGTGGGATAGTGGATCTGAGACCTTCAACTGCTCAGAGGGTGGGCCCAGTCTTAGAGGAGGGGAAACAGTGGTGGTGAGTAGAAAGGCAGTAGGAAGTGGTCAGAGGACAGGTTCTGGGAGGGGGGAAGAAGGAACTGAAGCTGCAGAGAGCTTGTCCCAAGGGACAGAGGACAGAGCAGTGTGGCTCTGCAGTCAGAGAGAGCACGAGTTTGAGAGCAAGACAGCGGGGTGGCTTGAGCAGAGAGGGCTCACCCCGGGAACAGAACAGAGGGAGCCCTTGGGGCACGGCAGAAGACAGAGATCACCCGTACGCCCATATCTATCGGAGGTACAAAGGGGATGGTGAGAGAAACAGGGACCAGCCTTGAGCCCGAATCGCAGAACCGGAGGTCACACGTTTTCTATGAACTGTGGCTCACTACCCAACTTAACTCAGAAAAAGGTAGCTGTACCAAGGCTTGGCACTAGGAAGCGGTGTCATTGAGGAGACCTATGGCTGCTGGCCCTGAACGTTGCGTGCTGAGGCGCTGACAGGCGAGGTGAGTAAGTGGTGCTGAGGGAACCCACCAGAGAAAGAAAGAGAGGAATGTTAAAGAGAGAGAAAGGAACACTAGAGTAAGAGAGAGGGTCTTGAGTCCACAATCAGGCTTTACTAAACGCTATCCATGATGGAAGTGTGCATTTTCAGCCTCAGCTCTAGTCATTATCAACGAGATTTCTGGAAATAGCCAAATGACATGCTTTATTTCTTCTTTAGTCACATAGACAATAAATGTAGTATTTAAGACCCAAAAGGACAATAAAACACTCTGTGTGAAGATGTACATAGCCTTTAAGTAAAGGTCACCCATTATGTATTTGTTTTTGTATTGTTCCTTTAAACACAACATAAATGTGTAAAGCTTTGGAGATTGATTTTATTTGCCATGCTGTGAGGAAATGTTAACAAAAGCATGAATCAGTGACACCCTCATTACAGGATGTTATCCTTCTATAAGTATATACTTTACCGATTCCTTGTGGAAGATCTCGCATTTATGGATGTTGAGAGATGTCTGAGTTTAAGCAACATTTAGCTAGTTTCAATGTAATTAAATGTCCACTTACAGCATTGTGCATCCTTCATCTCTGAGTCATAGATATTCACACCAAACGTCTCGTAGTGCTTCTCAAAATGCTTGTCAAGCTGCTGAGACCACCCATTGTTGTCTCCTGGAAGTATCGGAAAAGAAAGACTGTTACACATGCCTAAAAGAATGAGAAAGAAAAAGTAGCAGGAATCAAGACAAAATGGTAAGGGTAAGGGTATGTGCCCATGATCAGGATTAGCAGCGTTTTGAACACAGCATATTTTCGCTACATCCAACATGTTGCCTTGTACAGTAGAATCACATTGGATGGGATTTATAGAATTCTCATGCCAACAGCTCTTTTTTTTAACACTGTGCGGAGACGCTTGGGTCTCCTGTGTAGGAGAACGCAGCCGATACAGGTAAAATACACTGTGTCCAGAAAATGACATAATCCTGATCATGGGCATGTACCCCAAGAGGTCATCAGGGGAAATATTGATCTATATTTTTTGACAGGTACCGTTATCTTAAAGGATTACTACCACTTATTTCTTTTTAACTCAATTCGACCAGCATTGATGTTCAAGAATTCTCTCGTAAGGCTAAACCTAAAATGACAACTGATCTATTAGAACTAGCCCTGACATTTAACGAGTTTGAGTGGCATGAAACAATTATAGATGGTTCCTGGGCTTTAATTCTTCATGTCACGGTGAGCACACAAGTGCTGATTTAAGGCTGGCGATATACATGAGATGAGGGTCAGCCGAAGCTGTAGATCTACTTGATCAATCAGCATAATAATAGTAATAATATTAATCTTTATTTATATAGCACCAACATATTCTGCAGCGCTTTACAATTCAGAGGTTCATATACAGTCATAAGTAACAGTTGTCAAGGAATCCAATAATTAAAGCAAAATAATGACAGCCCTGCTCATAAGAGCTTACAATCTACAATGAGGTGGGGGTAACACAAAGTACAGGGGCCTATTTACAATGATGGTGCAGCCAATTTAAGGAAGTTTACCTGCCTTATATCTTGCAGCGGAGGCCACGCTGCCCTATTCCACCATTGCTGCTTCCACACCCCAGGGACCCTGCTCTTCCTGTAGGGAGCTACAATATCTTGCTGCCACCCGTCCATTGTCTGCTCAAGGGCACAGACTCGGGCACCGACCATCTGTGACATCCCCGTACTAGTACGCCCGAGATCTGAGTACCCCAAACCCTTGGCCCTAGACAACTTGGCGCTCACGAACAGGACGAACCAACCCATGAACCGGGTTTTGTGCGCTTTACAGAACTTTATTGGCCACTTCAAAAAGGACTTGAACTGTCTATACACGGCACCCAAGAACTTTTCCTGCCATTTTCTACTGGGCCCAAGATTGCGGGTCCAGTAATGTAAAGAACTATGTGTTGGCCCAGGGGCGTGCCTCGGCCCCTCGTCGTGGGAGGGCCATGGCAGAGGTGCCAAACTGTTTGCCAGCCCCAAGTGCTAATGTAAAACCAAGTGGGTGGGCCAAAGATCAAGCCACTCCTGCTGCAAACTAAAAATGGTGGCAGGAACGGAGCTGCGCGGAGGGTGTCCAGCAACCGATAGCTGGAACTGGGAGCAAGAGACCGGTCTACAATTGAGCACCCGGTTACCAGTGGGGACCTGCCAGCAGAGCCGCAGCCCATTGCCATCGGTGTAGTGGTTGGGGCAGAGAGTGAGAAGGATGACCTCGAGGACCTACCTGGAGACAACAGCAGCGAGACCGGAGCGGAGCCCAAGGAAGCTGAGGAGCCATTCACCCAGCCAAGCTCCGAGGAAGAGGACGACTGGGTGAGCTGTGAGAGACATGTGGGGCCCCAAGGTTGGTGCACCCTGCGTGTATGCAAATATGATAAGTAAATTGCAATACCCTGGTCCTGTATATAGTTGTTAAATGTGAAGTGCTTTTTCTTTTGCAAAACCCATAGACTTTCATGAGGACGTTTGCGTAGAACTGTTTGCAATGTTACAAAAACTGTGCCACCCAGACGGGAAGAATCCAAGAATACTTCTCATTATTAAAATTGTTTATTGTTGATATGCATATATAAAAACTTTTAGGGCCCCTTTACACGCGGCTACATTTCTTGGGTGGCTACAGGTAACTTACTGGTTGCAGTGAAATCATGGAGAGATTATTCCATTTGTACACAGTAGGGATGAGCGAGTCCTAAATTACTCGGAATCGCTAGACTCGCACGAGTCCGAGCCCAGGACTCGGTACTCGTGGCGAGTCTAGCGAGTCCAATGTTAATGAATAGGGAATAGGGATTCGCGAGTCCCTAATAGAGAATACAGGACTCGGAATCGCAGACTCGCTAGGATTCGGACTCTCAGATTGCCATTCACTTGCATTGGACTCAGGGGCTGGCTGGAGCCTCTTCCCCTGGATGGCAGCCTTGAGAGCCGGGGGTTGCTGTCAGGTGCGGGCAGCCTTGAGAACCGGGGGGGGGGGGGGGGTGGGTGCTGTCAGGTCCGGGCGGCCTTGAGAACCGGGGGGGGGGGGGTGCTGTCAGGTCCGGGCGGCCTTGAGAACCGGGGGGGGGGGGGGTGGGTGCTGTCAGGTCCGGGCGGCCTTGAGAACCGGGGGGGGGGGGGGTGCTGTCAGGTCCGGGTAGCCTTGAGAACGGGGGGGGGGGGGGGTGCTGTCAGGTCCGGGCAGCCTTGAGAACCGGGGGGGGGGTGCTGTCAAAGCTGACCTTACCTCCTCCTGTCGCAAACTCGCTGGACTCGGGAATCGGCGAGTATTCGCTAAAAGACTCGCCGATTCCCGAGTCCAGCGAGTCCCTTAAGAATCGCCGAGTAACGAGTCCTAGCGAGTAGACTCGCTCATCCCTAGTACACAGCAACAAGATAGAACCTTGTCTCCATGATTTCACTGCAACCAGTAAGTTACCTGTAGCCACCCTAGAAATGTAGCCGAGTGTAAAGGGGCCCTTACTCTGTATTGGGTAGGGTGGAATGGACACTTGGGGACAGGTGTATTTACCCAAGGGGGAGTGTAGCGCCCCGCTAGTCAGCGCGCTACAAAAGGGTACTGCACCCCTAACAGAAGGTGCAGTATGCTTTGTAATGGTAGGGGGTAATAGAAACCTGGAGCTCCACAATCTTCATTCACACACTCAGAGCAGGGGACTACAGGGTTAACCTGATGTTTGTGAAGACCCAGTCCCAGTGGGAGGAGTGTGGGCAGAGCGGGAAAAGCACAGTGAGCAGTGAGAACTGAGAGGAAAGAGAAGTAGCTCAGAGGGAGAGCACCTCAACCTGGTGACCCAGAAGGCAAAGCGGCAGATAGAGGGTAACTGAATCACCCTGGCCCAGTCCAAAGCGTGGTACCGGCTCCGACGTGGATCAGAAGTCCATCCCTGAACCGCAAATTACCGGCGTGGTCGATGGCTTTTTAGGAGCACAATCCAACCACCCTACACCAAGCACGGTCTCCACCAGAAGCACCAAACAGGGTTGGATTCCCTTTGGAGAGATAAAGGGTTCCCATATGACCCGACAGGCCTCGTTCAAGAAGTGGGATTGTGCGGGGGACATAAAAAGGACAGAGAAAGTGATAGAGAAGGGACACCAGAGGAGCTTCGGAGGGACACTACTCACTGCCAGGACCAGCCGGTCCACTACCCTGACTGAAAGAACTGTTTACCCTGTAAGCCTGCATAGAACTGTGGTATACTTGCCTTATATCTAGCAGCGGAGGCCGCGCTGCCCTATTCCACCATTGCTACTTCCAACACCCCGGGGACTCTGCTCTTCCTGTAGGGAGCTACAACTTCTTGCTGTCGCCCATCCCCCGGAGGTTCCAGCAGCGCAGGTGCCATCACCGGGCCTACAGGTGGCGTCACGATTTACTTTATTTTATTATTTTTCCCCTTTTCATTGTCTGCTCAAGGGCACAGACTCGGGCACCGACCACCCATGACATCCCCGTACCAGTACGCCCGAGATCCGAGTACCCTAAGCCCTTGGCCCTAGACACATGAGCCCGAGCATCTCGCTGGTACTCAGTGCTCGCCGAGCGTTGTGAGTACTGTGATGCTTGGGCGAGCACCGAGTACCGGTGAGCATGCTCGCCCATCACTACTTGTGACTATGGTGTCTGTCACTGGTGGGATGTGAACAATCAGATATTGAATTTGATAGGTTGGAATGTTGGAAAATGTACCAGTGCAAGGATCTCGGCTACATTGACAAGGGCCTAAGATGGCGAGCTCAATGGCCCAGATCATCTGAAAATATTGTAGGTTTTGTCAGGTATTCAGTGTATGGCACAGTTAGTATTATCTACCAAAAAGAGGCCTCAAACGAACAACATGTGAACTAGCAGCAGGGCCTTGATTGTCCACCTGTCAAAAACACAGGTGCAAAGGATAGCCCACCTAATTTAAAGTTAATCTGTCCATAAGATCAACCCCCCTAAGATATTTAGATGATCATGTAGTTTGTAGGAACCACAGTAGAAGGAAAGGAGAGAACACCACCGTATGGGACTGTGAGAGCAGACAAACCATCCCGGCTGCTTAGACCACACTGGAGCTAATGTACTGTCTGTGAACTTTTCCAACTGCTGAGAAAGGGTAAACCCAGTTAAAGCTCTATGCTGCCTGAGACTGTATTTCTTGCACCCCTGTATTACACTAGACTTTACAGTTTCCCTGGGGACAAGCTCTACCCATGGAGGTCTCAACATCCTCGCTGTTACTCCCATCACCCTCAGAGGTCCCGACTGCAGTGGCGGCTACCCATAGCCGCACAACCACGGGTGGCGTCACGTTAATTCCTAATTTATTTTATCCCCTTTTATTTAGCGCCCAGGGCCACGGAGCCGGGTTTTGATCCCCGTGACTTCCCCCAGCAGAACTGCTGCCCGATTCCAAGTACCCCACGGCCCTGGTGGGCGAGTCACTGTCTTCTCCCCTCTTATGCTCTCTCCATTGAGCTGTGTTCCCCCTGTGCCTCTGAATGCCATCTCTTCCCCTGTATACTCTCTCTTCCTCTTGTGCACTGTCTCTTCTCCCTGTGTGTTCTCTCTTCCCCTTGTGTGTTCTCTCTCCCGCTGTGCACTGTCTCTCCACTATATGCTTTCTTTGCACCTCATGTGCTGTTTCTTCCCCCCTTTGTGCTCTCTGCCCCCTGTGCACTGTCTGTGCACCCCTGGGTGTCCCCCACACTGTGCTTTGTCTCTCCCCTGTGCTTTGTCCCCCATGTGATGTCTCTAAGCTCCGCTCTTTTATGTCACATGACAATCTCCATAGGTCCTTCTCCACGACTAGTCCAATCTCTGCTAAGCTACACCCCTTCCTGTGCTGATCACATGGCGGTCCTTCACCTCTCGTCTCCTGAGCTCAGCTTTTTGGTCACATAACAGTGACATCATCAGACGTCCTCCAGCTCCGGCAGTGCTCCTACACCCAGGAGATTAGAGGTGAAGGACTTATGATGTCACTGTCATGTGATCAGTAACAGAAGGGGGCAGGGCTCAGCATAGAATGGATTAGTTTTGTGTAGAAACTATGGAAATGTGAGATGCTAGTGACATGAAGGGGCGGAGCTTATCAATCACTGTCAATGCACATTGGAGATTGTGGCCACCATGTTTGGACACCCGCACCACTACTGCCTATGACAGGGTGTACAAACATGGTGGGTGCATGCGCATTCATGTCGCCACCATATTTGCTCACCATCCTGAGCACTAGTGGTGCAATGTCCAAACATGGTGGCCAAATGCACAGGGCTCCCTGGCGGTGCAGCAGTGTTGTGAACAGTAATGGAGGAAGAGGAGATGGGTGGCGGAGGAGGACCTGGACCCAGAGGACAGCAGCAGCGTGTAGCTGGCATATTGGCACAACTATTTCTTTGGTGTGCCAATATGGTGGCTGCTTTGTTTTTGTCTTTCAGGTGGCCAATCAGGTGCTGCTCAGCTGGCCAATCAGGTGGCAAATATTAGCGACATCCAGACACATCCTGTAATGAGGCAATTATGTAAGTATATTGACTGTGAACCCTAAAGGGCAGGGTACTCTCTCCTCCTGTATCAGTCTGTGATGTTTATGACTAGGGATGGGTACAGACCCCAAACACAGACTTCGCTGAGAAGTCTGTGTTACATTTGGGGTTCAAGTTTGTCGGGAGCTATAAAAATATACAAAATTGTGAATAAACATCAGCTCATATTTACTGTGTCCATGCACTTGCACTTCTGGGGCTGCTCATTAACTTCCAGATTATTCACTGGTGAGGGGCACAACAGCCAATCACAGATGCTGTCAGAGAGTAGGCATCAGTGATTGGATGTTGGAGTAACCTGGAAACAGCCCGTACATTCTAACATCTATTTAGATGCTAAATTGTATTGGCTATTTCCAGGTTACTCCAAAAGCCAATCACAAATGCCCACTCTTTGTGACAATGTCTGTGATTGGTTGTTGCACCCCTCACCCATTGACTGACGTCATAGTAGTGTAAACATAAATAAATAATTTAAAAAATGACAGATCTTTGCTGTATTTTTGATTCTCAGCGCAGATAAAGCAAACAGCTAAAGGTTGCCACCCTGAGCTGAGCTTCACCTTAGTTAGCAATCGAAATACAGGGAAGCCCATTATTTTTTTTAATTATTTACATAAATAATTAAGAAAAATGTGTGGACTTTGCCCTATTTTTGATTGCCAGCCAAGGTAAAATCCAGGCAGCTGGAGGCTGGTATATGCAGTAAGTTGAGGCCCAAAGTTATTGCCCCCCCACAGGCTAAAGAATAGCAGCTCTCAGCCACCCCAGAAATTTGTGCATTAATTAGAAGCTCCAATTCCTTGCACTTTACCTGGCTCTTCCCGATGCCCAGGTGTGGTGGCATCGGGTGCTGAAAGGGATTAATGACAGCTGATGATCAATCCAGTGACTAAATAGTTAAAAAACATAGACACAGAGGAAAATCCTTTATTTGAAATAGATCACAGAAAAAAATCCTTCATTTGAAATAAATCAAACAGAAAACCCTCATTTCCAATTTATTATTACCCCACACATACCCCTCTGATGATAATCCACAACAATGGTCCCACAAAGCTCACTCACCTCTGCTTTATCCACAGTCTGCAGAAAGGGAACAAAAGCATCCTCTCCCTGCAGACTTTGCGATCACACTAAGTACAGCGGATAGCTTCTAGTTACTGGGTAGAGTGACTGTTCCGCTTCCGTCCACGTATGAGGCTGTGGATTTCCGCTTACAGCTAACCCTCGTCCACTTTGCAGTAAATAAGACTGAAGAGGTTCTGTAGTTTGAATTTATTGTGATGAAGTGAACTTGATTGGTAAAAACTATAACAGAAGTACAGAATAAACTAAGTCAGTACTGGGTGCGTTAAAGAAACTGACACTGACATAGTTATAACACAGGTTACAGTCAACATGAATAACTGGGGTAAGAGTCACTGCAGCAGGATCTATTCTAATACAGAGTGCATCTATCTGCAATACAGTGCAAAAGGCATTAACTGAGTGGTGTATCTCAGCACAATACACTTCACTTTAAAGTATTCTATACAGAAATACCTTTATCTAGGTACAATGCAAACGAGCTAACATGGAGAATTACATGGTAAAGCATTTCTCCTATCTCACAGTTCTTTCTGAAACAGTGACTGGATCATAACTTGCTTACACAGATTCTATACAAAACATGTATTGGAATTTTCTCTTACCGAGATCATCTCACGACAGGTGAAGAGATTTGTACATAGAAGGAAAGGAGCTAGGATTCATGTCTCCTCAGGATGCCTGGAGCTGCCGTCTCCTTCATAACAGAGGAGTAGGGGCGTTCCCTTCTATATGACTCATTTTGTTAAAGGAGACATTCTTCTTAAGTATGAGGAAACATAATACATAGGTATCTAGTGACCTCTATGGGTCGTAACTGGTATAACACAATTAATACCATTAGCTGTGACAACGAGAGTATATTGATCCAGAAACCTGCCCTGCGGTAGCTAATGATGACACAAAAACAGAGAAAAAAGCCAAATAAGTAAGACGGGATGATCACAGGATATACATACTGAAAAATGCTTTATTATAATGTACGTCCAAAACACAGAAAACAAAACACAAGACCTATTAAAAACAATTAAAACTGTGTAAGACACACTATACAAACTGAACACCCTAGGGACATCAGGCATGGCCACGGGTAGTGGAAAGAACAGCCGTAGAATCAAGACAGAGACCATGTGTGACACGCCCATTCCAGGGCTGAGTGTACTGGGTGACCGGGAAGCTGTTGTTCTTCACCTCTCGGTTCTTTTCACGGGGACAGACGGGGGCCGAGACCCAGTCCAATGACCCTGGTAGTGTAATTTTAATTAAACGGGGGGTAGATGATGGAGGATGGCTAGGGAAAGAGGTATTCATGATGCCACCTGCGATATGGGGCCAGGGCGGCTGCCGCTGCTTCTGTACCTCTGGGGACAGTGACCGGCAGCTTGGATGGTTCCGCTTCCCACAGGTGGAGCGCGGTCCCCAGGGCAGTAGGATGGAGGAATCAGTTTGTACCTTGGCAGATCTTCATTAGGTCATCAGCACCCCGGTGTCTCATGCGGCCTCTGTGGCCGGTGGTCGCCGCTAAAGAAAGTCTCACACACCACATGGATGGAGTTCTGTTACGTTTACTCAGTTGTTTCAGCTTTGCCGCCGGGTACTTTCCTTGCCAACCTTCGGTTGAGCGTTGTCTCCAGAACTGGGTCAGTGCAGTCCAGCCTCAGTTGGTGTCTCTTCCTCTCTCACTAGGCGTTTCTGTCTCTGGTGGTTCCCTGGTGCTATAAGCTCGTCTCGCTGCTCCTCACTTAGCGCCTCTGCAGCACAGAGCTCAGGTACCGACAGCCACGAGTGCTTATTTGTACGCCCCCAGGGCACTGTTCTCTACTTCAGCTGCCTTCTCCGAGTTGTGTCGGGTGTTTGGCCACAGCTCCTGTTAGAAGCTTGGGGCCTCTGGTTCAACGGTTTGGACATGAAGAATCCGCGCCGCGTTCAGGGCCGGGTTCCTGTGTTGACCACCAGCCCCTCTGTCTCACCAGATGCGGGTGAACAGGGATCTAAATCTCATTCCGCACCCCAAGGGCTCCCTTCTTCCTCTACACTCCTTGGTCTTTCCCTCCCGGGGCGAGTGTGGTCGTGGTCTAGCCCGCGGGAGTTGACACCACACCGCCCCAACACTCCCGACTTTCACTCCACTCCTCTCCGATGGTCTCTGTGTGGCGCCCCTGCGACCAGGGTGGCCACATAGGGAACTGCAGCCAGGCAGGAAGATAGACGGTTTGTACACCAAACACACTCACAGAACACACACACCACTAGAGGCAGCACCCAACCCGGAGCCCGGAACTCTAGGTGGGCAAGGGGTGGTGGGTTTAGAGAACAAGTGGGTGGGAACGAACGTAGATCAGGTGACAGAAAGCACAAATAGAGGAGAAAGAGGAGGAAGGAGTTAGCAGACCAGAGTGAGCCGAGCAGCCAAGACACAGTGAGCTGAGCTGAAAAGACACCAAGCAGAGAGTGACAAACATCCCGGTGAGATTGGGTTACATGGAGATGCAGAATCCACAGAGTCACAGAAACCATGGAGAGAAAGCGCGTCCATAGCCGGCATCCCAGGGGAGTGTGAGGACAGAGACTGGACCAGCATTACTGGGTCCGAGGAACACGGCAGCACTGACTAACTGGAGGAGAAGTTTCCCTGATTTGTGCTGGAGTCACACGGGCTAGAAGGAGTCTGGTAACGCTTTGCAGGAAAGGGTTACTGCAGACTAGGAACACATCAGAGTGTCGGCTCTGAAGGGGACCTATGATTCACCCGGCTTCCCAGATTAACCGACAGGTAGGTTTAACTTCAGGTTGGAGTTCCTAACAAAAGGGTAGGAAGCACAGCAGCAACCATGAGGACCCACAAGGGTCCGAGCTGCTGCTATACTACCCGGTGAGACAAGAAAGAGAGAGAAACCACAGCCTGGAAGGACTTAGAAGGAGTGAGGGGTCTCAGAGGGACAGCCTGGCAGCAGTGGGTTCAGTGTTACCGGAGTGAATTGTCTGTGACTTGTATTAAGAACTGCTGTGAATTGTTTGTGAAGAAGCTGACAAGTAAACCCGGTGAACCGTGCCTGAGTGTCCGTATTTGATTCCAGGTACCCTGAACTGCTTAAAATACCTTTTATCCTGTCAGGAGCAGCCCGACCCGCGGCGGGCTCATCCATCTGGCTGCAGCCCATCCATCCTCCTGGCAGAGTAGCGCTGCAGCGGTGGTCTCATCACTGACCACAACCCGTGGGTGGCGTCATGACAAACTTTATCCCCTGTATATATCCCCTTTTACTTGTGAGAACCCGGGACACGGTCCGGACCAGGACCTCTGTGACATCCCCAGCAGTACCCTGGTCCGGTACCGAGTACCCCATCCCAGTGGGCTCCACAACTTGGCGTCACGAACAGGATGGACCCGATCCAAAAGAACCGGACCCCGTGTGCCTAAGACTCATGTTATGGATATTTCCCACTAAATCTGGGCTTAATGGCGGCCATGGAAGCCTGAAGCCATGTGCAAGGGAGGCATGCCCAGACCCCCCATTGTGGGCCGGCCCGGTCCAAAGCAGGAAAAGAAAGGCCCGCCCTGGCTCCCCTTAATTCCGGGGGAGCCAGCCATCAATCCCAAAGAAGAGCCCCCACCCCCAAGTGCGTTTACCAATGAAAAGTGGGCAGGAGCTGAAGAGGAAATCATCGCCCCGGAAAGGCGGGACAGGAAACCGGATGCAGAGCAATCGCCATTACGATTCAAGTACATGAGGAAGGAAGAAGAGGACGCCAAGCAGAGCGCTGCAGTCGGAAGATCTACAGTGATCCCGGAGGGCCCACGGAACGTACCAGTGGAGGAACTCGGCCAGGGAAAGAACTCTAGTGACCGAGGTGGCATGGCGGAAGGCGGAGAGAGACGTCCGGAGATCCGAGACACCCGTAGGGGTGTAATGCGGCTGCTGCCCCTACAGATGACCCGGGCCCAAGCGGTGCAGAGGACCCGGATTCGAATTGACATACAGCAAAACTGGCAGTCTGTGCCTGCGCAACCCGGCTGTGTTGGCGCCTCCAGTAGTCGCACCGGGAGTGAGGAAACCTGCCGCACCGCGACTTTGATTGATTTATCCATACCCGGAGCTCCACCGCGTCCTGCCTTAAGAGGGACTGACCCACTAGGAACCCTGGAGGAGGGATGGTTGCCACTGCCAGAGCCCTGGGAGAGGAGTGAGAACTGTGATGACTTAATGGGCTTTCTAGAAGACCCTGGCAGTGCAGTGGGACCAGCAGAAATGATCACCCGGGAGGAGTATATTAGAGACTGTGTGAGCAAGTGGGAAAAAGAGGAGATAGAGTGGCAAGTACAAAAACAAATGATGATTGTCCACACTAAAGAGGCAAAGGAAAAAGCCCGACGGGATGAGGAGGTGTGCAGATCCCCATGGCACCAAGGGCAGATAGTCAAGATAATAGAGGCTAAAGGGTTTTCATTCGCCCGTGAGCCCGGTGCACCAAGAGACATATTCATCAACAGGCGAGATGTAGAGGAATATTTGCCTGCGGACCACCCGGACAAGAAAGTGACCATCGGAGAATGGGTCTCTTACAATGTTGTGCAAGGAGAGAGAGGTCCATATGGGGTTAATGTGAGGAGACTATCCCTCAGAACACCAGAGGAAGATGAGCCCCCAGCCTTAGAGGATCCTGAACCTGATCCAGTCGTTTACACGGATTCACCAGCTTACACGGATCCAGTAGTTGACACGGGTTCCACAAATGTTACTGAGACTGTTACAGCAAAACCCACGGCTTACATAGCCACACAGACCCCCAACAGCTACTTGTTAATACAAGCCTTTCAAGAACTGGAACTGTTTCCAAAGAGAGCTCCACAGACCTTACCGTGGAAGAAGGAGAAGAAGGATCAAGAGTGAAGACCCGGATCCTGCTGTAACGCTGTAACCAGAACTGTAAGTGTGAATGTGATGTGATCCTTGATGGCCTCATCCCAGTCCTAAGTGAATGTTAGCCTTATCCTCTGTCTGTCTTATATGTTATTTGGACATTTGATATCACGGACGATGAGGTGATAAAAACTTTCATGTATATAGTTGAGCAGACGGTATGCTCCCAATTGGTTTTAAGACCAATATGCACATAGAGACTATGCATAGAACTTGAACTGAACTGCAGAGTGCCTGTTTGGAATGTTTTGCACTTTTTGGAACTTTTCGCACTTTTTGAAAGACTTTTATACTTATGCTAGAAAGTAATGTGCCTTTTTGAAGAACTTTTATACTTTTTACAGGAAAACTAATGTTTTAGAGAATAATGTGGATATTTAAATGTGAGTTTTAGCACTTAACCCGGTAGAGTGTCCAGAAGGGTGGAGGAACTGGATTAACCCCCATGCACACTAAGTTAGGGAAAGCAAGTCCACTTTCCAGAGAGAAATAGGGCACCAATGCCGGTTAAGGAAGCTTTTCCTGGCAGAGCTCAGCGTTAAACAAAACTGGCGTTCAACGGCAAAGGCCTTTAACCCGTTGAAGCGCAAGAAGTGCGCGAAACGGTGCCGTTGTCTACTCAGGCACCCCCTCCCTGCACTATGTTCGGCTGAACTTATAATTAACAGCACAGGAAAACTTCACCGGTGAGTGCCATCGTGTCTTTTTATATGATTTAGGGAAAGCAAGTGCCTGGGGGTGGTGTAAGCGAATCCAGGCCTCCTAAGCAGAAACACCCGTGGACAAATGTATATAGTTGATGCAACGTTACAAGACCCATGCCTCCTTAATTGGATGAAAAACACTGCTTAATGTTATTGTTATTAAAAAATAAAATGTTTTCAGGGGATCCATGCCGGACAGCGTGGGGACACACCGGTTTAACTCTGAGGGAATATCTCCTTCTCCTTTCTAACTAATTCCACACTTCCTGCACTTCAGTTTTCCCTCCCGGCTATGCTTGCATCTTCCCACCTTCTTGGGGTCCTAAGTGTGTGTGTTTGAAGCTCAACTGCACCGTCTCAGTACCTGGAGACCACAGGCACAACTCTCCCTCTAATGGAGTAGTACTTATGGTGGCAGTCTACCTGTTGGGGTGCCACAATTAGCACAAAAGCTGATTGATTACTACAATACCAAAATATGAAATAGTGCAGCCTGCAAATTGGTCAGAACCTAATTACCAAATATAACCCCATAATCAATCAAAGAGGCACTGATTTAGACATATATATATACTTCAGACCTGGAGCCATATTGATATACAGTCTGCATACAGAAGTTTCATGGAGTGAAAGATAAAAGGCAGGGTATAGTACAAAGGTAGACCAGATTACACAATAATTTTTTGGGTGGGAGAGTTTGTACCTATAATAATAAGATGCAATCGGGCAAGCCAAATAAGTGCAAAACATTTTTTATTTGAAAAAACAGTAGTAAAACACGGCAAGCTGATTATCGCATACAAAGAAGCACCAATCATGGCTCAGTCCGGAGTATGACAGGAGGTTGTAAAACCTTTTTCTGGTGACAAAAATCACAGCAAATATACGGAGAGTTATACAGGAATCTAAGCCACCTAAGTGGCAATGACAGCAGATATAGACCTACAATATTTACATTACAATATAATTTTCAGCATGACAGCAATTGAATGTACAGTTACTAACAATGAAAGCTTATGTTATAATATGGCTCTCAGGGCTCTCGAGGTCAGACATGAACCACTGAATTCCACCATTATTCCATACCTATTTAAAGCCCCTTATGTTTCCTCCACTATCTGCCCCATCATGAAAGGTTAATAGTCCTGCTTATCCATATTGCCGATAGCTGTGTAGTCACCAGGTAGGTTTGGGACGCCCCAACGTGTTTCCCTGCTAGAGCTTCCTCAGGGGGCATGCTCCTCTGTCAGAGTTCAACCTTTACATAGTCCCCAGTGTGGCTGTCAGGTTGTGGGCTCACTCTTGTTGCCGCACAGTCACGGCCGCGCCATTCCCCCGCATCTACTTCTGGTATTCCCTGGCCAGAAGTGCGTCATTTGATGTTACTCCCGCCGGTTAATGGAAACCTTCAGTCATGCCAGGGGAACGCGCTACTGCACATGCGCGGGCTGCGGTAGCCATTTTGGAAGTGGGCAAACTTGCCCACACTTCCAATCTCGACATTCTGGGCACACTGTATCTATTTATAATCTTAACTACTGCACACCTAGCCATTCCTACCGGTCCATCTACTTCAATGATACTATCTTTTAAACAAGATGGCATGTAATAGCCTAATTAATGGAAATAGCACCAATACACACTGTGTAAATGTAGCATATTATTAGAGCCCACAGACAATAAAGATTTCATAGGTATATCCTATAATAATGCGAAGTCAAACAGATGTAAACCTCTCCAATCACAGAGAAAGTATTATATAGATTTTTCCATATATATAGCTGTTCACATTTATTATGGAAGCTGCTTCTGCACTATTATAGGGTCCCATAAAGATCCATTTTTACTTTCCTCTATATGGGACAATGCACTCCACATTGGGGTTAAAGCTAAATGGTTAAAAACAAAACAAGAGAAGGAAATAGAAAAGAGAAATATAGTTAAAACCAAATCAATAACCAGGAGGTTAACTGAAGACCCATATGGGAGCTCCATAAAGTGCTACATATCGTGTCAGACACACATTTATATATAACAGCATCATAGAGGTCGAAACAGAAAAACATTGCATTATCAAGAATCCAATTATCTTAATGTCCACCACAATTATAGAAAGGGGGCAAAACTATGTTTTTTTCGTTCAGTCCATTTGGTGACATAGTTCCAAGACTGACGATCCATTGACACTTTTTCTTTGCTAGGGATCTCTTATTATCACCACTTCTGGCTCCCAGGTGACATGTATAGCCATAAACTTTAGATCTGTAGAGTCACAGTCAGTTAAATTTAAAGTGGCGTGGGAGTGTTTTGAGATTAGGGTCCCCCCCTCCATATCTTTTGCTGCCAAGATATGTGTTCACGTACCCATACGTTGAACTCATGGGTTGTGAGCCCAATATAAACAAAGCACAGGGACATGTGCATGATATATCACATTCTTTGTGTTACATGTTATGTACTGCCGGATATCATATACCTTACCGCTATTTGCAGCTGTAGATGGTCATAGTTCTTTCCATATTCCGGCCGGCCAGACATGTTCCACAGGTTACAAAACCTCGGTGTATCCTCTCCCCACTCACTATAGGTTTCACTTTTGACACATAGTGGCAGTGTACCAGAACGTCATGGAGGCTATTGCTCCTTCTAGCCGTTATCAGCGGCCTACCTGAGATAGACTCTTTAATTGCGGGAACTATTTGGAGAATCCCCCAATGCTTCTTGAGTATACCTCTAATCCTATCCCACTTGTTATTAGAAGTTATTGTAAAGCGGATAGTTTGCAACCCAGATCTAGCTCCTTCGTCATTCGTCTCATCCTTCCTATTCAGCAAGGTACTACGGTCGGCTTTGCAGGTTCTCTGATAGCCACGCTTTATACACCGCCCACTATACCCCCTTGCTAAGAATCTCTCTTTTAGGTTCTGAGCCTGCCCTTGAAAATAAGATTCTGAGGAGCAGACTCATTTTGCTCTTAGGTATTGACCCGTTGAAATTTCTAAGATCGTGGCTGGGGTGTGGACAGAGGAGGCGTGCAGTAATGCATTCACCGACTTCTCCTTCCTGAACATATCTGTCTGGATGGAGCTGTCTGGATGTACTATTAGCCTGATATCCAAGCAGTCAATAGATGACGTGTGATTCTTGTGGGTCAATTTGGTGATATAATTGTTAAAATTCAGGTACTCCATGAATCCCTTTAACTGGGGTAACGTTCCCGTTCACAGCATCAACACATCGTCTATATAATGCATCCAACACAAAGCCTGTGTAGTGGCGTGGGCACCCCACTAAAAAAATCTCCCTCTCCCAATAGCCGAGAAAGAGATTTGCCTAGGAGGGCGCACACGCCACACCCATGGCTGTACCTCGCTGCTGAAGAAAAAAGCGGTCTTTGAAGAGGAAGAAGTTGTGAGTCAAGATGTATCTCAAGAGGTCCAGAATAAGGGTACTTAGTGATTTGTGCCACTGACTACCCTCGAAGTAAAAGCTGATGGCCCGTAAACCATCCTGATGTTGAATTGAAGAATACAAGGATTCCATGTCAGCAGTCACTAGTAGGGTGTACACCTGCGTCCCGGGGTCAGTGTGCAGAGGACCCATGCATATCGTCCCTAATAGACTTCCTCAGAGGAGAAAGGAGAGTGTCAGCTGCTGTGTTGTCGGGATTGCCATTATATACATAATATTTAAGCATAATTAAGTGTGTTCACCTGAGCAAATTAGGCAGGTGACGCTGACCGCTATGTTTCGTTGCTGACCGCAATGGTGCATGCGCAATATGTAGCCCGCGATTGGAGGAAATCCTCTGGGCTGGGAGGAGACCGGAAAACACCCCACAGTGCATGCGCAGTGGGTGTACTTGGCTTCAAAGCCGGATGTACATAGAGGAACAACACAAGCAGGGAACAGTAAGCAGTTTAGAGAAGCTGAACATAGGAAAAAAGGGGGCCTGAGCCATAGGAAAAAGGCAAAAGGACCTCAATAATTGTCATATCAGCGTTTTAATATGTTTTTTAGGTACAATTAATTTTGAAAAACCATTGGGAGATGTGCTCACTGATTGGTAACCCCAACTCACGATTTTACTTAAAAATGCTTTGTCCCAATTAATTTGCACAGCACTGTATATATAAAATATTTTTGTTGTTACTTAGGGATAATGAAAAAGTAAAAGAAAAAAACATATTACGGTAAACAGAAAATGAAAAAATACATAATATATGAAAAAAATATAAAATAAAAAATAACAAGAGTATAAAAAAACCCTGGAAATAAATATAGTTGGAGAAGTAATGAGGAAAAAATTGAGATCAAAAGGTGAAGAAACTCTAAGGAGAACTGTATATACAAGACATAAAGAAATAAATAAGAAATAAGAAAAGTGGCAAAATATCAAAGAGAGCAAGTGTAAATCTGTAAAGTTAATACTAGAAAGTCACAGGTAAAAGAAAGAGATCATTTGCGAAAAGAACGATGGCTGGTGGAGATACACACATCATTTGTAGAGATTTTTATCGTTGAGAAATATGAAAAAACAACCCAATAAGTAATGTAAATTGCAATAAGGACCACGACTTTAGGATTTTCTATGCACCGCTCATGGAGTAGCATAAAAATCTGCACATAATATGGAGGCAAAATATGGTTGGCCATATGTCTTTTAACACCAAAGGCTAACACGTAAAAAGGTCCATGGTTACATTCCTGATGAAGGTGTGAGGAAACGCTCTGAAATGCAGAATAAAGGCACCATTATCTTTTAATCCACTAAAGTCGTTCTTTGCATACGGCTTGCATGGATTGAACAACACCGTCCATTTGATTTTATATTAACCGCCCCAAAAATGCAGTGGAGTTTGGATCCAGCGGCAGCTATATAACACGCATATACTGGTTATGGGTCCCACAACCAAGCCAGGTGAGCAGCAACTTTAGAAATGATGGATTGTTTTAAAAAGGATAAGACGCTATTGCGCTTTTGTTTCCTCATTTTTTAACTGTTCACCTGAGCACATCTCCCAATGGTTTTTCAAAATACCCAATTAAACCTAAAAACCGTATTAAAATGCCTATATGACAATTATTTTGGTCCTTTTGCCTTTACCCTATGGCTTACGCCCCCCTTTTTTCCTAAGTTCAGCTTCTCTAAACCGCTTAATGTGCCCTGCTAGCTGTGTTCCTCTTTGTACACCTGGCTTTGAAGCCGAGTACACCCATTGCGCATGCGCTGTGGGTGTTTTCCGGGCTCTTCCCGGCCTGGAGGATTTCCTCCAATCGCGGGCTACATATAGCAAATGCGCCGTTGCGGTCAGCAACAAAACATAGCGGTCAGTGTCACCTGCCTGATTTAATCAGGTGAACTCACTTAATTTTGCTTAAATATTATGTACATAATGGCAGTACGGACAGCACGGCAGCTGACACTCTCTCCTCTGATTAAGTCCATTAGGGACGATATGCATGGGGTCCTCTCCACACTGACTCCGGGAAGCAGGCTGGTGCAAGCCTACTCTGGTCTATACAAAGTGCAGGGAGGGGGCACTGAGGTGACAATGGGTCCGTTTCGGGCAAAGGCCCTTCTACCGGTCACGGTTAGCTACAGGTGTCTGCCCCACTTCCTATATAGGCGGGGCAGAACCGCCCATCCGGCGTCACCACGTAGCAACAACATGTGCAAGGTGTACAAATATGTTAAAATAACAACAAATATTCAGCTTCATGTAACAAAAAATGAGGTAAATAACTTTGTTAAGTATCATATACTTAAAATCTCAATATAGAGCGCTACAATACTATCGAGTCTAGCTAGCATCCACACACCTACCACCTACCCACGACCTGGTGGGTATATGGGTGTGTTTTACTTCTGCCGTGTCCACTGGTACAGGTACAGGGGTTTTTTCTCTTAGGTTAGTATAGCATCCATCGCCTGCCCTGGTGATTTAATAGGAACCTACTGTGTAGTTAGTCGTCCTCATTTGGGACGTGTGTGGTCTGTACTGTAATAAGGAACTTTATACTCTGTTCCAGCCGTCGCTTCCAGGGCCATTTAGGCTCATGAATATATTTTCATTGAGCCTGATAGCGGCCCGGAAGTGAGCGGAACAGTATTGTTTGAGAAAGGTGATTGCGTAGTGACAGGTTGCTGCGGGTTATCCATGGATGCCTTGGCAATCCGCCTCAGCTCCGTTTGGCTACTTCCGGGTCCCGCGAGATACTATTTATCTCTGCGGGTTCGGACTTTAGGGCCATCGGCGCAGGGCTCGTTGCTAGGTGCCCGGGAAGCCTTCAGCAAGTTACACATAACTCCCTCTATTACACTCCCACGCTAAAACGTAACCATGTCCTTAGAAGTTTGAGTGACGTTTACACAGAGGCTCTTGGGTAGTGATTCCCCAGAAGCCCTTGCGCCGGATGGTGGGATGGGCTGACTGATCTGCCTATAGGTGGTAGGTGTGTGGATGCTAGCTAGACTCGGTAGTATTGTAGTGCTCTATATTGAGATTATAAAGTTATTTACCTCATTTTTTGTTACATGAAGCTGAATATTTGTTGTTTTTTTAACATATTTGTACACCTTGCACATGTTGTTGCTACGTGGTGACGCCGGATGGGCGGTTCTGCCCCGCCTATATAGGAAGTGGGGCAGACACCTGTAGCTAATCGTGACCGGTAGAAGGGCCTTTGCCCGAAACGGACCCGTTGTCACCTCGGTGCCCCCTCCCTGCACTTTGCATGTTCCCGAAATAAAGATCCCGTTACCCGCTGACCTGGTGAGTGCCGTCTTCCTTGCATTCTGATGATGTATTATTTTACTATACTGGCACCACCGGTCTTACTAGTGCCTCCCACCTCACATGTATCCTCCACTGCCTGAGAAGGATTAATGGTCGTAGTGGTGCCCCGTTTCATTCCTGATGGACTTATTATTGAACTACTCTGGTCTACCTTTGGTCCTCTGAAACCTCCTTCTATTATGCTAAATTGCTATCCAAAATCTGATTGCAAGTAATCCTTTTCTAGGCAATTACTGCATACCCCATCAGAGGGCTTATGCCCATGGGACTATAAGAAGCAATTCAGGAAGTGTTGACCACTCGAGCTCCATTGTGACATGATAGCGGAATATCTCCAACATGGGGTTTATGACTGACATTATTCAAGTGTAACCAGGTCTTTTTCATCAAACTCCAAAGTGTTTTAAATAAATGCTCTATAGATCTGAATATATAGATTATTGAATTATTTTACGAGTTCAGTATGGACAGTAACAGCCTCAATACACATTCGACCAAAGTTGTACATTTCCACCCATATTGTCGGGAATAGTTCACAGGTTAATATTTCTAAGGACCTTATAAAACTGCTCCCAATAACAGATAATGTCAGGGAAGATAAGTATCAGAAAGTTTAAAATGTTTTCCCCTTTTGTTATTCAGGACATAAGCAGCTGCTAGAGGATTCTGGCATGGGGCTTCACTGCTCTCTCCTTTGAAAACGTATTTGTATGGGTGGAGTTTGGAAGAGTTTCTTCGCTCAACAGCTATCTAATATGTATGTAGGCCTTAAGATGATTACGTCCATTGAAGCACAAATAACATTGAAACTAGACATGGGTGAACCTATTGAAATTTGAATTTGTCAAATTTTTGTCCCTTTCAAAAAATTGATTTAGGGAGGATTAATTTATGTAAATATCAAAACTGTAAAGCTTGTAATTGCCCAGTAGGTGGCACCATACTTTTGTTGAGGGTGATGCTTGATAGAAGAATCCAATTTTATTCCTTGGACAAGTTGGCCGGTTCAGTCTGGTAAGTATAGGGTAACCTTCCTGTTTGACTTCTGTCTGCTGTCAGCACTGGCTGGGGCTGTTCTATACAAACCCTAGAGAGCCAGCTCCCACTGTCAATCAATAGAGATTTTATATCCTGGTTTGTGCTTCTGTCCAGAGCTACTGTATTCTGACCTATGTCCATTCATTGACATCGGCTTTACTTTTGACTACCCCTTTGTTTTTTGATTCAGTTCCTGACATGACATCCTGGATATAACCCAGCTTCCTGACCATCCCTTTTGCCAATATGTGCCACCGAATAGCAGCTAAGGCTAGGGTCACACTTGGCATGCGTTTTTTAAGGTGCTTTTTGGCAGCCTGCGTTTTTGCTGATAGGTGTGGGGGACCCTTAAAAAACGCATGCAAAAACGCATGTACCATTGAGTGCCATATAAAAATGCATGCGTTTCCCATAGGGCCCCATGTTAAAAAAAAGCATGCGTTTTTGAAAAAGCACCAAAATTGCATCATGCAGTATTTTTTGGTGCTGAGCCAAAAACGCATCCCAAAAACACATGGTACATTCAGACATGCATTTTTGCTATTGGGGCATGCGTTTTTTGCATGGGGGCCTATGGATGCGTTTTTGCATGCGTTTTCACAAAACGTAAGTCTCAAAAACGCATGGAAAATCTGCAAGTGTGACCCTAGCCTAACTCTGTACCCCTTACTCAGGGACCTCTGTTAAAATCCAGATTCTTGTACAAGGGTGAAAGGGTGAAGAGCAGGGCAACCCTGAGTTCCGCGGAATAAACTAGCCTGTGCCAAGCCTGTTTGTTGTAACTATTTTGGTGCAACCAGATGGTTAATGACTGCCCACATGAAAATACACGTGGACAAGAGGAGAGAAGGAAAGAGAAAGAGGATCTTGTTGACCATGCGAACTTACACTCTAGATTAAAGAAAGAGAGGACCCTGCTAACCCTAAGAGCTTATATTTCTCAAGAGCGAGAGGCTTTTGCTAACCATAATAGATTATACTCTACAGGCAACAGAGACAGGGAGGATCTAGCTGACCTCAAGAGGTTACACTGTACAGTTAAAATAGACTTATGCAGTGACTCGGGAGATGCAAAATTACTTTGATGGCCCACATACTGACCACAACTGTGCAAGTTATTATAATCCATAAGATATCATGATTAGAATCTCAAAACATTTGAATTTGCTTGAAGCCATGAAAATTTGTGTTAAACTCAATCCTCCATATTTAGCAGATCATCTCTATTTAACACTTTTCATGGATGATTGAAACATACAGAAACCAAACAAGAACAAGTCTATACCTGAACACCAAATGTGACAAAATCTGTGAAACTAACAATTAGCTCAGGAACAGAGAAAATAGACCCGGAAAAACATTCCCCAGGAAATGGCCACACACCAATCTAATTATATCAAATTCCTTGGCATCTGAAAAAGATTAACTATAACATTACGTAAACAAATATTGAAAGGAGACTCAATCAGCTCTGCTTGGTGCACAGTAGTTCTACTATGTAGAAAGCACAATAATCCACAATTTAAGCAAGTACGGTACTCTTCTCTCTAGTAAAAGTCAAAACTTTAATTTCTTTATTCAAAATAATATAAACTTGGATGGTTCTGTACATAGCTTCATTTAGATGTACTGACCTTGGCAGTAAGGATAAAAATTACCACAAGTAACCGATGTCATGTAAGTTGACAGCTGACTCCCCGCTGCCTATCTCATCACAAGCAATATAGTGAGATAGACTTATGACCAGGGGCGGACTGGCCCAGGTGGCAGGAGGGCAAGTGCCCCCTGGGCTGGTGGTGCAGTCCACATCTAGGGCCGCCCCTCTACAGAAATGGGCTGGCCGCGGGCGTAGCTTTGCGGCCGGCGTGGCGATACCGCAGCATATGGCGTCGGAGCTGGTAAGAGAGCCCCATCCCCCGTCCTCAAAAATTTCTGATAGCACCCCCCCCCCGTCCTCAAAAATTTCTGATAGCACCCCCCCTAGTCCTCAAAAATTTCTGATAGCACCCCCCCCCCTGGTTCTCAACTAAGGGCTGGCAGTGCGAAACTGCCACCCGGGTCCAGAGGCCCCAGCCAGCCCCTGCTTATGACACTGATACCCAAGGTGCTGGAAGTCATAGTCTCTTGCAGGGTTCTTTATAATGCAGATGTGTAATCTCATGCAATGTAAATCTCACAAACTCAGTGTGCCTGTGCTGAGCTAAGCAGCAGGGATCTGGCTCTTTTTCAACATGATGTCAACAATGACGTCCCATCAATAGAGCAGAGAAGAAGAGAAGAAACCTCTCTGTTATATCCCAGGAAGTGGGAAACTTGTGGTTTGAAGCAGTCCATGACCCCGCTTATGATGCGCCCCAGGGTTATATGGACTCGGGTATCTGGGCCCTCAGCTGCGGTTGGGATGTCACTGGTGGCCCCGGCCCAGACCCGTGGCCTTGGTTGTCATCTTTAAAAAAGGGGACTAAATTGCAATAAGAATAGTTTATCATGACGCCACCTGTGGTTTCTGGTGACTGCACTAGCTCTGTGTGGGGACTCCAGGGATGATGGATGGGCAGCTAGGTGTTGAAGCTCCCCAAAGGCGGAGCTGGATCCCTGGGGAATTTGGTAATGATGATGAGGGGTGGAGCAGGGATTTGGCTGGGCTGGTAGGTAACGTGACAGTCTCTGTGGATGGCAGGGGCAAAGGTTGAGGAATTGACACACACCACAGGTTGTTTCTTTACCTTTTACTGATGGTTTGGCAGGTAAAAGTCCAGGTACTGTCGGGTGGTCAAGAAGCACTTCAGGATCTCCACAGTGAGTGGGTATAAGGCCTCCTTGTCTCTTTTCCCGTGTGTGATGCCCCTGCCCCGTGTGAAACTTGGCTGGCCTCCTCTGCTCTCCTATCACCTGTGCTGTTATTGGGAAACCTACGATGGACTGCCGCTATTCCTCTCTCTGCGGTGCCTGGCTCCCTTGTTGGTGGCTGCACAGATGCCTGGGATACTGAAGTCTCCACGGTAAACCGGTATTCTCTGCTGGGCTAGATGCTCTCCGGCAAACTCTGACTCCGGTGTCCGGGATGCTTTCTGGAGTGAACCCAAAATGGCTCCTCAGACCCCAATTTGCTTTTTCTACGTTCTCTCCTTGCCTTCCGACCCCACTCTTGGGCCCTGCACGATTACTCTAAAGGCTGTTCAGGGTCACTGGCTCGGGCCTGATGCGGCACCGACCACCAGAACATCTTCACAGCTCTTCTAGTGTCTGCACACTCTAACTCCGCCCCCAGCACCAGTATTTATAGGGGATCTTGCCTAAGAGCAGCAAGTTTAGCTCCCCCTACTGTGCTGGGGTGGAAGGTGTTGTTTGTGTCTGTGTACCCACTGTGGATATCCATCCATGCTGTAGGTGAGCCTGTGGTTACATGTAGCAACAGGGTGCCACACTTAGCCAGGAGAGATCGTCGCAGGGCAGAACATGCTGGTTAGCAATTACCTGCCAATAAGTGCTTAGCCACATGATAGAAAAAAATGTGCAGGATAACCCCCCAAAAAGTCAGAAACGCGTTATCTGTGGCTATTTTTGTCCTTTTGTTGCCAATGTTGGTATATGTTTATGAAAGAGAGGAGTATTGGCCTAAATGATGGACCCTCATATAGAATTATCTATAGCTTGTTAAACTGTGAGAAGTATAATATTGCATATTTAATAAATAGTGATATAAAGTGCAACCATCTTGAAGTGTACCTATTGTTTTACGAGACTCCACCTTTTCACTGGTCATGCGGAGGTCTCTGAACAGAGAGGTTACAGGCATGGAAGGAGGCACTACAAAAGGAGGATGACTCAAAGTTTCTCAAATTCCTTAAGATTACTGACTATTGCAGATAAAATGACATTGATAGGTGCACAATGACAATGCAATATGTATTTGGCATTTGTAATTATGTAAGCTTATTTAAACAGATTTTCTTCAGTGCTATTTGTGCAGTTCAGAACAGCACAGGGAATATAGACCCTGACATAAACTGGGCAAGTACAGTAGAAGCTATAAGCTTCATTCTTTTACTTATCTCTAGAAGAACGATGGTGTTCTTAAACAAACAAACTTCTGGTATCATATACCCTAGGGTTACTGCATTGATAAGACCTCGGATCGCTTTTCTGCGTATGCGTAGATATTGACCAAACAGAATGTAGCTTTTAGTTAAATATATGTATGATTTTTAATTCCAAACTATTTCCTATGAAGCCAAATGTGGAAACATCACAGATTATATAAGAAAGACGATTAACAGGAGGTCAGATCATAATTGTTTATACATACACAGTTATCTGAGCTGCTGGGAGATTAGCAATGGAGTCAGCAAAACTAAAAAAATTGGGAAACATTATATTTACTTGTGTGTTATAACATCAGTTATATGAACAAGGTAACGGGAGAAGCCTTAATTCACTTAATTCACATTATGAATTATGTTGTTTGCATGTGAAAGCAGGGATATTTTTGGAGTTCCTGGCGCCTCAGGCACTTTCAGCGGTCGCGGGTGCTCCCTTCCGATCAGACAGACTAAGTGTATGTGCTCACAAAGCATTTTATTTTTCAGGCAGATCCGCTCAGTATTCCACCTGAAAAAGCAACAAATAAATGCTAAAAGGAATTAACTCATGCACGGCAATGTAAAAACGGATTGCTGTTCATATGTTCAGTCTTTTGAGGTTTTCCTTTGTAAATGTGTGTCCTATCTTTTATCTGAACTCCAACACTCAGAGGGTTCACAGATGTCAGTGCCCGTAGCCTTCAAATAGTAGTGAGGACCTCCATACAATAAGACTAAAGTTGGCTAAACCTGCGAGGACAGTCTAATGTGTATAGGGGCTCTAACTGATGACTGGTCAAGTGAAATAAGGATTTAGCAGGTCCGATTACAGGCTGTAGATCCTTTTGTCCTCTAAGTGATAAGCTGCAGCTAGAGACGTCTAAGACCCCTTTCACATCAGCGGTTCTCTCCGGATTCGGCAGATTTTCCGCATCTGCCGCCTAACGGCCGACTTGCGGTGCACTTGCGGCGAGCCCCCATTCATTGTCTATGGGGCTTGCTGCAATTGCAGTTAGCAGCGGGTTTTTTTTGCAGCAGCAAATGGCGGACCCGGCAGAACCGCACTTGCCGCACCTGACCGCAAGCCCCATAGACAAGGCATGGGGCTTGCTGGATAGGTGCTGCAAGTTGGCCGTTAGGCGGCAGATCCGGCGTCATCTGTTGGATCGGCCGGAAACATCAGCAAATTGCTGATGTGAAAGGGGCCTAACAGCAGCTTCCATACAGTATACAGGAACACTGGGAAGAATGAGTGCTCCTGTATATGGGAGAGACGAGCAAGATCACTGCCAGCCGAGTGATCGGACACCTATCTATAGCGCTTGGGGGCTTTAGTCAATTGTTTGGTTGACATTCAGCTGTATTTTTAGTCAAACACACTTGCCCTATAATGTTTTAGGATCAAGTCTGTTAAATTAAAGATTACAACATCAACATGACTTCATCACCAGAACCACCGGCAATACAATAATACCTCACCAGAACCGATGTCAATATAATAATACCTCACCAGAACCATTGTCAATACAATAATACCTCACCAGAACCATTGTCAATACAGTAATACATCACCAAAACCCCCATCAATTTTGATAATATATCATCACTATCACCCCTGTAAGTACATAATCAGAACCACCGTCAATACATCACTAGAACAGTAAGTTCCCTATATAAATGTGTATGCAGATTAAATGTCCCATACTGCTCATCCTCTTTCCACATGTACCATACTGCTTATTCTCCTCCCATATATCCAATACTATTCACCCCCATACGTTCCATGCAGTTCATCCTCACTCCAATTTCCCTGAATCTCATGTTGCTTAGCCTCCCCCCATAGTCTCGTGCAGCTCATCCTTCCCCCCATCCCCATCCCATGTTCCATGCAGCCTCACCCCTCCCATGTTCCACACAGCCTCTCCTCTCCCATGTTCCACACAGCCACTCCCCTCCCATGTTCCACGTAGCCTCTCCCCCATCCATGTAGCTTCTCCCCCCATGTTCCATGTAGCTTCTCCCCCATCCTTGCAGCTTCTCCCCCACGTTCCATGTAGCTTCTCCCCCCACATTCTATGTAGCTTCTTCTCCCCATCCATCCATGTACCTTCTCCCCTATCCACGAAACCATTCATGTACCTTCTCCCCCATCCACCAAACCATCCATGTACCTTCTCCCCCATGCATTCATCTTCTCCCCTCTTTTTCATGCCACCCCCCATGCATCCATCTTCTCTCCCCTTTTCCATGCCACCCCCACATCCATCCATCCAGCTATTCCCCCCTTTTCCATGCTGCCCCCCCATTCATCCATCCATTCTCCATCTTTTTCCACGCCGCCCCATCCATATCATTGTCCTGCCCAGGTTGCTATCTTCAGCTGTAATAGCTCCTTACCTGACTCCACCCTCCTGGTCCCGGATCCCGGCAGCTTCTTCCTCTGCCGCTCCTGGTCTCCCGCTTGTCGTCACCAACCGGCACCCTGCACCAGCCAGCATCTGGCACATGGCGGCACTCGACACCTGCCACCAGGTGGCTCCCGGAGGCAGCCATCAGCACCCGGCACCCACCAGCACCTGCCAGCACCTGGCGGCACCCGGCAGCGGCCAGCACCCGGGAGCCAGCACCAGGTGGCAGCCGCCAGCACCCGGCAGCCACCAGCACCCGGCAGCCGGCACCAGGCGGCAGCCACCAGCACCTGACAACCGTCACCAGGCAGCAGGTGGCAACCGCTAGCATCGGTGAACCAGCACCTGGCAGCCTCCAGCAGCCGGCACCAGGCGGCAGCCGCCAGCACCCGGCAGCCGGCACCAGGCGGCTGTGATCAGTGAGTGCTTTGTGATGTTGGTCTACCAGGCATTGCTCCACCTAGCCAGAATCCTACTCCACACTGATGAGGGGCAATACCCCGAAACAGCTGTCTGTGGATGGATACCTGGCTCTGTTAATTCCCTTGTCATATCCTTAACTTGCAACTGAGTGGGATATTGACTAAAAGGGCCAATTAATATGGTGGTTAAGGTGGTCTCCACAAGGACTCCACCCCAGGGCTAGGTCCTTCCCTGGAGGGATATCTGGCTAGTCCCGTGTTTGAGACTCTTAATCGAGGCTCCACAGACTCCATTTGCATATTCAAATTCCTAGGGGGCAATGCATCATGGATTTCACTGTGTTTGAGCACTTTAACCGGCTGCCCGCAGTGTTTTCCTTGACTGGTCTCCCTGAGATCAGTGAGTGCTTTGTGATGTTAGTACCCGGCAGCTGGCACCAGGCGGCAGCTGCCAGCACCCGGCAGCCGGCACCAGGTGGCATCCGCCAGTACCCAGCACCAGGTGGCAGCCGTCAGCACCCGGCACCAGGTGGCAGCTGGCAGCCGCCAGCACACAACAGCCGGCTCCAGGTGGCAGCTGCCAGCACCCGACAGCTGGCTCAAGGTGGCAACCACCAGCACCCTGCACCAGGTGGCAGCCGCCAGCACCCGGTAGTAGGTGGCAGCTGCCAGCACCCGGCAGCCACAAGCCGTTACCGCGGGTAACCGATCATGTGGCCCGATGACGCTGCTGGCTTGTGACATCATGGCAGGTCCTACAGACATCAGGAGTCCTGATGCCTGTAGGACCTGCCATGATGTTACAAGCCGGCAGCGTCATCAGGTCACATGACCGCAGTTACCGCGGTAAACGGTCATGTGACCCGATGATGCTGCCGGCTTGTGACATCACGGCAGGTCTTACAGGCATCAGGACGGAGGTGCTGGAGGCATCAGTGGATCGCCGGACAGGTGAGTATAGAGATTTTTTATTTTTAACCATTTTTTTTACTACATTTCACTTCCGCAATGTATGTATATACATTGTGGAAGTGAAAGTGCCCTGCACAGCTCATTCATTAGGCGGAAAATGGGGCAGTCGAAGTGTTATAGAACATAACCTCGAAGTGCTGAATTTGAAGCTAATTGTTCGCATTCGTCGAATGACTCAAACACCGCCCAAAACAGCTTGAATTTGAGATTGGCGAACAATTCGAATCGAACACCGCTCATCTCTATATATAACCTAGAAAAAAAATAACCGACTCCCAGAATAAGGCCTTATTCAGTCATAGCATTTGTGCTCAATTGTTTGTTGATCTGTTTTTGGTGCAGAATTTGCACCAAAAATTGATCCTCTTTTTGCAAAAAAGCATCACAAATGCATCATCCGTTTGTGTTGATTTTTTGCTCCATTTTCAGGGGACAGACACACAAACACACAGATCCCATGGTAAGTCCCGGGGATGTCTTCCTTCCGGTCATCAGCAGGATCTGCGGATAGTATGAGTACTAACAGGACCTGGCACCATGTGACTCTCAGGCTCACATGAGCAGGTTCTGTCAGTATTGTACCCATTGATACTGCTGATGCTTGAGAGGAAGACATCGCTGGGGCTCACTGTGGGATTGCTGGGGAGGGTAAGTCATAGAGTGTTGGTGGTGTGGAAAGCACAGCAGAGAAACAGAGCACTAATTGACATGCTCGTTATTTTCTGGATGCGCTTTCTGCATCACTAGTGCAGGAGTCAAAAACGCTGATGTCTGCACAACAAACTGGAAATCCCATTCACTTTGCTGGCAGACACAGTAAATGATCCGTATTTGGTGCAGTTTAAAAAAAACGCAGCACCCAAAAAAGATCAAAAACATCCAATATGAACATAGCCTTATGTGTCTGGTACGCAATAGATAGAAAAAAATGTTACTATGTTAATACTTTACATGTGAGTCTCTTTTGATTTACCTAATTGTACCAGATGTGTAATAGACAAAAAACCTTTTACATTAGGATGCAACTTTTAATCCTGAATGTATTACTATGTATATGTGTAGGAGGGTGGCCTAAGTGGTCATGTTCTTACTCTTTAATATACCAGTCACATAGTTGTGTGTGAATTGCATTAAGCATCTTTTTATAAAATTTATTATGTAAACAGCAATTTGTTATAAAAGATATAATGTAAGTAATGTGTTTGCATATCACTAATATGTTTAGTAAGATAAGTTGCATAGGAATGTCATGTAGGCTATGTCATTGTATAGATAGGATGTTTAGTAAGGAACAAAATGACTGCAAGGTCAGAAATAGTTAAGGGGGAGTCACACGCGTCAATATCGCCTGCACGATATCGGCTGCACGTGACGTTGCAGCGATATTGACGCGTGTGACATACTGAATCAACCAGCGATAAATTGCTGGTTGATGATCGCCAGGTTTTAGAACCTGCTCTAAAACCTGGCGATTGTCGCCCGGTGGACACGCAGCATCGCTGCGTGTGACACCGGGAGTAGCGATATTCCAGCTCCCAGCGCCTCTCACAAGCGCTGGGAGCTGGTATCCAAGGTAAACTGCGGGTATCTAGGCAGCGCGCGCTACCTAGATACCCGACGTGTACCTTAGTTACCAGCCTCCTCCGCTCACCGGCTGGTATCTAAGGTACACAGCGGGTAACTAGGGTCCCTAGTTACCCGCTGTGTACCTTAGATACCAGCCGGTGAGCGGAGGAGGCTGGTAACTAAGGTACACGTCGGGTATCTAGGCAGCGCGCGCTGCCTAGATACCCGCAGTTTACCTTGGAGACCAGCCTGCTTCCGCTTCCAGCAGGCTGGCAGCGGGAGCAAGACATCGTGGAAACGATATTTAAATCTTTCCATGATGTCTCTGGTCAATTGATCGCTGGTGAGTCTGTCTGTGTGACGGCTCACCAGCAACCAGCCGTCAATGTCGTCAGCGATCATCTCACTGACGACATTGACGCGTGTGACTCCCCCTTTACATTTGGGACTAGCCAACAATGGGTGGAGTTAGTTTCTAGGGTAAAAGACTGGTTTCAGTTTTAGAGATCAGATAGAGTTTGACTTGTGACTAGTACGGACGTGCAAGTCATATAGAACACCCAGGTCCCACTTAGCGGGTGACACATGACCACTACTAAGACCGGAATGCAACAGTGAGATCTGAGAAAAAACTTAAGGTGAGCATCAAAATTTAACTCAGGCCATTAATGGACTGACTCCTCTATTGAAAAGTCCTCAGTAGAATTTTTAGCATAAGTCTCGGTGTTGCTTCCATCTCAGGGGATAGGGCCATAATGTGAATTAATACAAAACAAGCAGGGAGTCCTATGCAGCAGATCTATGACATGAAACCATGTGTGAACTATAATGACTCTTTCATACAGTACTGTGATGCTAGGCTGGTTATTTGTGGAAAGACTGAGAACATCACAGAAAGGAACAGTTGCAGAGATTGAGGAGGAAGTGTGGCGCCCCTGTGGTCCAGTCGCCACTAGAAGTTGCAGCAACTGGGATCGGTAAGTCCTGTCACCTAAACACACACCTAACACACTACGATCCCAAGACTCTATGCCCAGCAACAGGATGGCGGGAGGAGATAAGTGGAAGGTGCCAGAGTTAAATAGGAAAGGGTCAGAGGAGGAAACAAAACCAGGAAACACCACAGAAAGTCAGTTAGTTAGCCAGTTGTTATTCAAGTAGTCAGTCAAGCGACTGGCTGTGAGATGTGGGTTCCGCTTGGTGAGCAGTAATACACCACAGGCTGGAGATCCTGGTTGTACGGACGTTCCAACCAGGAAAGGTAAGTGTTATTCTAACCCCCTCCCCCCTTCCCCCTAGAACACCGGGTACTACCCATTGGAACACCCCTTCTGTTTTTGTCTCATTGCAACTAGAGAAGCCTGGCAGCATGGAGGAGGTCCTGGAACACCTGCTGCAGAGCCAGCACCAGCAGCACCAGAAACTTGCTGTGGGGTGTCCCCGGAAATTATCCCCTGTAGACTGGGTTGCCCAAAAGGAGATGGTGTCCCAAAAGGGGGTTGTTGTCAAAAAGGGGGTGGAGTCCCAAAGGTGGGTGGAGACCCAAAAAGGGATGGTTACCCAAAAGGGGGCATAGCCTTCTAACTCTGAGCTGATCGACTGGAGCCGGGGACTCTGGGGCTCCTCCTACCGATGTCCAATCTGCGGTATAGACAATCTATCCAACGTTGGGTCACGGGTGGGTACTATGAAAATGAATGGACAGTGTGTGTCTGATATTCTAGACCTAGGGAACTCGGTTACCCTAGTGAGGGCCACACCGGAACTCCATCTGATGCCCGGACAGCAAATAGGACGCTGTAGTCATGGGGCCACTAAGGAATACCCACTGGGCAGAGTGATCCTTGAGACAGACGATGATCTTGAGCGATCCAATGTTGGCGTAGTTTCGGACTTAGTGTGTTCAGTCATAATAGGCCGAGACTCTAAATTATTTTTGGACTTGTGGGAGCAAGGGCTTGTGTCTGGCTGCTCAGGTTAGAGCTAGAACAGTCCTAAGGAGGCGCTGTTACAGCAGGAGGCTAAAGGGGTTGCCTGTGATATAGTTATGTGTAATAATGAGCTGGTACATTTTAAGTGTGACAGCATAGCGTTAGGGGTGACCAAAGAAAATGGTGGGTCTCCTCAACGTAGCGACACGATGAGTAAAGAAGCAAACTACACTGTGTCTGGTAGTGATGTGATAGCTAAAAAGAATGGAACTGACACCAAGTTAGAGAGTTACTTGGGGGTTCACCAGACTATGGAGTATAACACAGACTCAAGGGGTGGCTGTGACTCTGAGAAAGAAAGAGAGTACAGTAAGGAAGGGCCCAGCAAGGATGGCAAATCCTCCCGCCACAAAAGTAGCAAGTGCCACAAAAAAGCCACTCAGGTGACCCCAGCTGACAATATAATGTCATGTGCTTCTATGCCATGTGTGAGTTCTCTTCCATACACTGAGAAGAACAAAATGGAAGGTGCAGTGTTATTGCCTGTAGAAACCACTGGGGCTGAGATCGATATTGTGCTGTCCGAGGAACTGACACAGTGGAATGACACTACCATTCAAGTGAAAGACAAGGAGAAAGAGACACCCAGGAAGACGATATGGGGGTCCGCTCCCTTACCTGCATAAGCAGCTGATGGTTGATTGGTTGGTGGCACTGTAGGAGAAGAAATCCTGGGGAGAGCAAGTGGAGAAAGAGTCCCTGATGGTCATGGATAGCAGACCAATAATAGACCTACCTCTGGGGTAGCTGGAAGTGGAAACAGCAGCATGGCAGAGAAGGGTGGAGTTTTGGAGAAGGTTAAAGAGATGGAGTGTGAGAAAACCTCTGAAGATGACACTACAGAGACCCAAGAGAGGGCCGAAGGTATCAATGCTGAGACCTACGAAAAGGAGGTAACTGCAGAAGTGGAAAAAGCCACTTAAAAAGTGAAGGCTGAAGTGAATACCTGTGTTGTGGGTGTTGTGAGCTTGCCTGGTCCTGTGGATGTTGGAGCCAAGATAAGGGAGCTCACGGAGATGCTCCAGGGCCACATGAGACAAGAGAAGCTGTAGAGACAGGCTGTTGAGAATCGAGTGGGTGCTTTGGAGACAGAGAGGTCTCCTGGAATTTTGCTTGAAGAAGAGCAGTTGAAGCAGGAAGAGCTTCGAAAACGAGCAGCTGAGAGGTGAGTAGCTGAGCTAGAGGATGAAGTCTCTGAGCTCAAAGGTCGCCTGGCCACATGCCAGATGAGGAACGAGGTCACCTGGAGAAGGTAGAGTGCCCAGTATTCCTCCCGGGCAAACACACTGAAGAAGCCGAAGGTCTGTTGGCCCTGAAACCTAAGCCAGAAGAACAAGAGGGGACCAGTAGTATGTCAGAAACATCTCTCTACAAGTGCCTTGTGGAGGTACCAGAAGACCTGAGGGAAGAATGCACGAGAAAGGCAGTGCATGAAGACTTTAAGAAAGCCGTGGGAGCCCGTTCAGTGTACTTGAGCCTAGAAGCCAACCAGCTCGTGGTCTTGTCCACACAGAAGTCACAGTAAAGAGGGTGGAAATCCTAAGGGACATGCACTGGCAATGTGTTCGCACGAAGCAGATAGTGCACTTGAAGACAGAAAAGGCCGTCAGACAGCTGCAGCTTGTGAGGAAAGATCAAAGCCTGCAGGAAGAAGTCATCTGGGTGCCTTATGCTCTGGTGACAAAACTCGTTGGAAGAAATGGCCAGACCATGCAAAACATGGTAAAGAAGTCCGGGGTGATGAAAGTAAGCTGTCTACGTGATCACCAGGACAAGATATCTGATGCAGATGGTATGGTGTCATTCGCTGCTATTGGTACAGAAGAACCTCTTGGATAGATAAGAATGCTGCTAGAGTACCGTGTCCCACCTGCGAGAAGTAGAATGACTGAATCTCGCAGGACAGAGATCTGAGAGACAACGACCTGTGAGCGGCAGAAGGTGGCAGCTATCTGGAAATGGTGGGACCCGACAACGAAGGGGTCCTTCGAATACTGAAATAGCCACAGCAGAAGCTAAAGCAAGTAGATATAAAGGGAGTAATGGCTGTCCGGGTGTGACAGACAAAGACGAAAGTCGCCCACGAACAGAACTTCATAGACGTCCTGAGAGTAGTGGGTCTAGTTTGGTTGGAAGTAGTGCATCCTCAAGTACCTCAAGTTGGACAGGCCCACTCCACCAACCTGACAGGGTACGAGGTAGGACAGAGTAGACCTGGCCACGTATACGAAAGTACATGACTCTATCTACAGTAATGACTGCTGAGGGCGGGGTAGACCCGACATGGGGTTGACTCCGACAAGTGACGGGGAGATGTCTGACAACGAGGTCTGCATAAAGAGACAGTCGGTAATGCTGATAGGTGGCAGGTCCCTGAGGGAGGGGCTTTGATGAACGTCTCCTATTCCGGGAGCTGCACAGCGCCACGGTCACGTGCGGGGCCCCTGTATTGCTCTGTAGTTGCACTGCATTTGCGTCTGCATGCCCTGCGCATGCAGACACATACGCAATTGTGAAGGCAGCCTTAGATTGGATTACATATGCAATATGAGGGGTTCCCTTTAAGTCAATGAGAAAGCCATGAAATCAGAATCTGTCCTTCATGATAAGTAAACTTTGGATGTGTGACTATACTTACAAATGACCAAATTTATAACACCAAAATGTAGCTAATATGCGTGCCACAGAAAGCATCTGTGAATAGGAGATAATAAGAGTAATATTGCAAACAGTGAATCTATTCTTGCAGTTTGCAGCTCATTTATTCATTTGGAAAGACACACCAAAAACTCCAAAGTGCTGAACAGAGCATGGACAGAATAGAGATGGGTATATGAGCATTGTATTGTATTTATCCACCAGGGCAGAACATTAAATCAGCAAGCCTGGCAGGAACACACATCTAATTGAGGAGAATGTACAAGAAGAGAAGATGAATGTGGAACAACAGAATCGGGTGTAAAAATAGCATCTGCAATTGCGTGCATTTTGTCATATATGTTTTCACAAATATAATATGTGTGAAAAAAAAAGCTACTGGAAAGAATAGTCACACAACGCCTATAGAACAACACTGGATTGGAGCCTGTGATAATGACAAGCACTACATGTGTTTAGGTAGTGGGCAGACAGCTGAGGATTTATATTGTTGAACTGTGATGTGCTTGTTATGCGGAGAATGAAGAAAATAAATCCGATTGCTGCCAATGTTGAACCTAATCCCCTGTATCCTCGAAGATGATAAATTATGGTGAACAATGTAGGTCTAAAATTGCAATTTACTGTAAATTATCATATTTTACAGATATTTAAAAAAACACAAAAATGTTATTTCAAATAATAATTCTTTTCACTTCAAATAATAATTCTTTTCACTTTATCCAATAAAATGACTTTATATTTACAATTGACAGTGAACCTACTAGAATGCAAACACCCTGTGTAGCAATAACTGCATCTAAATGTTTTTAGCAATTATTGATTAGTCCTGCACATCATTATGGAGGAGTTTTAGCCAATTATTAATTACAAAACAGCTTCATCTCTGATATGTTGGCCAGTTTTTTCCCATGAATTGCTTTGTAACGACCTGAACGCCAGTCGTTTTGAATCTAGAAGATACGGCGCTGCTATGAATGACGCTGACTCCGTATAGTGGTAAACTAAGTCTTTTATGGAAACTTGTAAAACAAATGACACTCTCTACAAACTATGGGCCACAACAGCCCGAAAACACAATACAACTTATGCAGCCCAAGGGAACTCAAGTGCCAGTTTCGCAGGGAGGGACACGACTACCCCCGAACTATGCCACCCTGCCCTTACTCAGTACGGGGCTTTATAACCAATTATAGTAATTGCAACTTATTTACACAGTGTTCAATTCTCTCTCCTGCAGGAGCAAAAGGATGCCGCTTATACCGGTAAAACACACACAGTTAACAATCTAATTTCTGTTTAACTTCAATCTCTGGCCACAGGGTAATTTTATTTGTTTTCTTTCACCAGGCTTTTCAGCACAGCTTGGTGCTACAGGAATTGAGGCCGTAGTCAGTTCTCCTTAGTAATTTGCCATAGGACTCCTCTTTATAATACACTTGTTCAAAGTCTTGGTCTGCAAGATCTTTCACAGTTTCTAAACCCCAACTAGTCAGGTCACCATCAAGGTGGTTACACACAGGAAAGTTCTCTGCAGCTTTTGTAATCACTGTCTACCTCTCCCTATCTATCTGTACCATGACCAGTCACACTTTGTTACTCACAACCAGCAGTTCTTCATTGGGCACTCTGACAGCACAAGTTCCTAGGGAGCTCCACATATCACAGGGATCAGGCACATCCTCTCTTTTCAGACCCAGCATGATCCCAGTTCCATGTGCTTCTCTGGACAGCCGACACATCTCCATTCAAAGATCTTTCCAGTTCTGATCTCACACTCGGCTCAGACCCCTGCATCTCTCTTACGCCTCCCCAGCCTCGAGGATTCTCTGTTTTCCTGCACTTTTCATATCCAATGGTGACCCCTAGTGGCCAGATCAAGTCATTGCAGAGCTTTCTACAACATTTAAATGTCATTGCAGAGTATTTTACAGCATTATTAATATGGGTTCAATGCTATATACACATGTCAACCTGGTTACAATCCACCCCACTTAAAATTTGGCGTCCTGACAAAATGGTTCTCACACTCATGCGTAACCTCAGGGTTACATTGAATCGGAGGAACACCAGCTGTGCTCCTCTCTGACCTGCATAGATCAATACCAGTACCTCTTTGGCATATTCTTCACGTCTGGTGCAACGGTAGCCTCAGGAGTGGTGTCTAGGGCATGGAACTTGCGTGATTGGACTCTGTACACCCAAGAGTTCTGCCCCTAGGCCATTCCAGCAGTTGCATTCAACATCGGTCTGCCCAACCGCCGTAGTTGGTGCTGGCAACTCAGGGGAATGGGCAGATGTGTTGGACAACACCTCTTTAGCCAGTTCCCATGCATTGGTGATGGGACCCGCTGCACCCTTCAGGAACCACAATGTACACACTTCCCACTGGAAATACCCTCTCCACTACCATGTACGGTGTATCCTCCCACCTATCACTCAACTTCCCTCCGTACGCGTGACTCTCAGTAGCCCCTTATCACCCACTCATAACTCATCTATTTGCACCAGTTCCCGATCTCAGTGGGGCTGATCCTGCAAACGTTCTTTCACTATTCGTTGGATTTCTCGCAACTTTTATCAATAGTCCTAAATGGAGGCACTCTGTTCTGGGGACCTATCCAGCTCACATGGTTGGCTTTTTCTACACACCTCTTCCACAACGTCTTCCAAGCCAGGTGTATACACGTACCGATGCAGCCAACAGAAAGTCTCTTTGGGCCCAGAATGCGCACCCTGCGTATGGGTTTCCCACTGACACTGGGGTTACTACCTGCGAATGGCACCCCGATTCAGCCGCTATGTAGACCCAGCGATACAGGACCCCCTCCGCTAAGGCCAGTCAATCCCACTGCCTTAGCACTTTTGCCCATCTGCACCCAGCTGAGCTCTCACTCTTCCGTCGGTCCAGGACTTTTAGCTCAACTATCCCTTTACTCATGACAGGTCAGAGTCTGTATCTTGTAATTCGGCCCACTCTTGGCGAGTCTTACCCAGTAACGTGGCGACCTCTGTCACCACCCCACTTGAATGTGCCACATCCATGAACACAGGTAATCTCCTAAGCTCGGGATCTCAGTGCCCTCAAGGTTTTCATCCATCACAGGTTCTGACACACTGCGGGTCACCTCATGATTTCGCAGGTCCAGACACCTCACTAGAACGCTCCCATCTTGTACAGTGGCCACAGTTCAGGCTATCATCGGACTATCTGTGTCTTCTGACCGTCCTACTGGTTCCGAAAGCACCTTCACACCATTCGGTTTTCGGTGCATCTCCACCAGCATCAATGCAAGTTTCCCTTGACCCGGGACGATCACAACCGCAGACCTGCGGGGCATATGCCATTCTTCCCTTTGGCGAGCTCTTCTGAATGCCGCATGAACGGACAACCGGCTGCAAGTTTCTCTGAGTAGCTCTTGGGCCACTGCGCTTAAACAGAAGGAAGTCCAGCTCTCTCAGGATATCCATCCCAAGAACCACCGGGAGATTCGGCCTCGCTTGTGCCTTCACGAGCAACACTTCTTTGGTTCCCACCTCCTGGTCACACAACTGTACTCTCATCCAGGCCATGCCCTCCACTGGGATCTCCTCACTATTAGCTGCTTTCAGTCTTAACAGATGTCCCAACTCGGTTTGACAGTCTCTTCAAAGTGTATTAAGAGATATGATAAATGAAGCTTTATTGGCAGGTTTAATTGATCAAAAAATTGTGGATATTTTGATGGTGGAAGATCCATAAAATTTGAAAAACCCTCCCGGACGTCCTATTGTTATGGGTAGAGGATCTATATCGAATAAGGTGGCCATTTTTTTGGATCATCTATTACGTAAGTTTGCTGTGAGAGCCCCATCATACACGAGGGACACTACTGATTTTATTGGATCTTTGGAGGGTGTGCAGGTTGAGACTACATCATATTTGGTGTCGTTTGATGTGGTGTCCTTATACACCTCAATCGAGCATGATAAGGTCTCAATGCCGTCGATGTGACGCTCGCCGCTTCTGACATGGCGCCGGAATGTGCACGTTTCGCTCTGGCGCTGCTGGAGTTTGTCCTCAGGAGGAATTTTTTCCTTTTGGGTAAGATTATTTCCTGCAGTGCTGCGGGACAGCCATGGGGTCCAATGTGGCCCCTACATATGCTAACATCTACATGGCTGTCCTTGAGAGCAAGTACGTGTACAAGTCCATCTACTGGCGCCATGTCAGGGGATGGCGTCGTTACATCGACGACATCTTCTTCATCTGGGATGGGTCGAGGGAGGAGTTAAATCTCTTTTTTGATGATTTGAATAACATCTACCCAGAGCTGGGCTTTCCGTATGGTGTGCTCATTGGAAAAGGTGCAATGTTTGGATACAATGGTTTATAAGAACAATGGTACTTTAGTACTGATTTATTTGTTAAAGAGACGGATCGGAATGGTACATTGCACTTTTCCAGCGAGCACCCAAGAAAAATGGTTGAGTCTCTTCCATGGAGCCAATTAATAAGGGTGAGACGCATAGTTTCAGATGATGAAAGCGTTAATCAGAGACTACAAGAAAAGTGTGATAGATTCCCACAGAGGGGCTATCCTGTACAGAGATTGAGAGATTATAAGGAGCGTGCCTTAACACTGGATCGGAAACAGTTGTTAGAGGGAGAGGTTCTAAAAACCCAGAGAAACGTATACGTTGGTAACGACTTACAACGAGATGAGCATGAAAGTATCCAATATCATCAGGAGACACTGGTCCATATTGAGGAGTGGACACCCTAATGTAAAAGAGTTTGAACAACTGCCTCTTCTCTCATATCGGAGGGGACGTAATCTGAGAGATACATTGGTGAAATCCATATGGATGGTTCAAAGCATGACATACAGCTGACTTTTGGCCAACCAAGCATGGGAAATTTTCCCTGCTTGGGGTGCGCGAGCTGTAGTAACATGTTGAAGGGAAAGATTTTCAACCATCCATTATCCGGCAAAAAATATACACTACGAAGGAGATACATATGTAGTAGCAATTATGTGGTGTAAGTGATTTGTTGCCCATGTGGTCTTTTCTATGTAGGAGAGACCACTATGGAGGCACGAGCAAGGATAAGCAAACACAAAAGTACAATCCGAAAGAAATGGTGGAACTCCCGATCCCGAAACGTTTTAAAACAGCTGGACACACGGTGAACCAACTACAGTACAAAATAATAGATGACGTCCCACCGATGAGAAGAGGTGGTGATAGACTGGTGGTATTGAAAAGGAAGGAGTTGGGTGGATTTATGAGTTGGGAACTATGTACCCCAGGGGTTTAAATATGGAATATGATCAGAAGGGTTGTTTACTCAAATGAGACTATGTGACATCAGATGATGATTCTTGCTGACAACTGTCTGTATATGTTGCTTTTAACACTGTTTTTAATTATCCCCCTATTTAGATTATCATGGACGATAATCTGTAGGTAGAATTTTGTCATTATATACCAAACTGTGGTTTGTTCTAATTCAGATTGTAGAGGTGATGTATTGTGACTGTATCTGAATATCATTATTATAGAGGTATGGGGATGTTAATATGAGATCTCACAATGACATTGTATGGTGTCATTGATGGTGGGAACAAGGGCACTGATGTTGCTTACAGGTATCTATGCATAAAAAGTTATGGGACTCCTGGGGAAAGCTTTAGAAGCTTATATGTGCCTGATAGAGGTATAGTCACATTATATAAGAACAATGGATATACGGGTGTGATATAGACTATATAAGAAGCCAGACACTATTATAATATCTGTATGTGATACTATAAGGCATTCTAAATGCTCCCTAGTATATATGATAAATAGATAATCATGCAGCTTTTCCCTGCATTTGTTAAGATAGAGATTATATAAGGAGTTAGATATAATTATAACATCTGATTGTGCATGGGATACTAGTAGGTAATATAGTGCTCGCCTAGTGGGTAAGATAATAGAATATAATGTAACCTTCTCCCTACTTCTGAAATGATGGTTATTTTGTAACTTGATGTATTTTCTATTGAAGCCTAGTGTTAAAGATTGTTATAATAAAGGGTTAAACATCGATGCTGCTGCAGAGAAGGCGGTGCTTTTATGATACATATGCGTTCATTCTACAATGTCTCACATGGCGCCTGTGAGACCAATCAGGTCCAGGCAACCTGATGACGCTGTGGGCGATGAGCCATTAGATTCGGACGCGGGCGCATGCGCAATGATGTGGCCGGGTGATCCAATGAAAAATAGACTCTGTGAGAAAGAGCAGTGAGCGCTATGAGTGATTAGACTGCCACACTTGGGAGATGAAACAGGAGGTGTGATTTGTCGATGGCTCCCATGGTTACACTCCAACAAAGAGTTGGATTGGATGAGGATCTTCTGACAGCCACAGCACATGAGAAGAAAGTTTGGAAAAGTCCTTATGGAAACTGTGGACGATCTGTGTGATCAGATATCATGGGAGGACAGGGTAAAGTCTGCACTGTATAATTATGGTCCTGGGGGATGTTTTATTGTTATGTATGTATACTTTTATGTAATGTTTTGATATTTATTGACATTGATTGGAGCTTTGTTAACAAGGTGGAGGGTTTTATACTATATAAAGTGAATAGTGTTATTATGTTTTATGATTGATAAAGGACCATGTAAGGTCCGAAACGTCGTGCCATAAGATGTTTTGGAATAAAGTGAAGATGGAATAATTGCACTGTTGTTGTGAGAGGAGCTGTTTTCTACTTCTTTTGTGTTATGTGAGTATCCAGGCTGGACTCCCTGGTTTTAAAACTTGCGCCCAGTGGGCCCATATACTGCTATATGGAAATATAGAGGGCCCCTGAGTTCCTATATGCTGTGAACCACAATTTTGTTGCTAGTCTTCAAAGTGTGTCTTGAAAAGGTCAATCGGCATGATTGTCACCTCCGATCCAGTGTCCATCAAGCACACCACCTTCCCTGCAAACTGTACCTCTAGAGTGGGACTCTCCGTGATCAAATCTTCAGACCAGATGTTGAGTGCTGATTGTCGTTCCTGCCTCGACGTATGTCCAACTACAGTGAGGACCTCTCTTTCCCCGATGCCAGGACTCTGGCAGTTCCATTGCATATGCCCCAGTCCTGGGCATTGCCAACATTGAACTGGACTTCTTGTCCTAACTCTGGATGTCTCAGGTCCAGAAGCAGTCGGCGTTTCCCTGGGGTAGATGGTGGTGGACCATATACTGGGGTAGGGAGATGAGTCAGTGCCGAGCATGTCAGGGGCGCCCTCTGAATCCGCATCTGCTATACCTATTCTGCCAGGCTTTCTACGACTTTCTGTAAAGTCGCCAGCTGTGTCTGAACCGGGTCTGATACCCGAATGATGTCGTCGATTGTCTTTCGTTTATCTTCGGGTTTTAACAGGACACCTTTATGGGCATCCCCCTCCAGCGCATTCAGTGCAACCTCCGGTTGTAGCTGGGGGTAGACATCATGCAAGACAATGACATTCTTCAACCTGCCCACCCAATCACTAAACAGCAAGTTATACCCATCATACTTGGCCAGATGATTAAGTACTGCGCCCGTTGTGGAGCAACCCACTAACCGGTCTCTGCCGGTCACAAAGGGAGGAGAGGGATGGACATCCACAGAAGATGAAGCAGTGCCTCCTGTGCTACTGACACCTTACATAGCGAGCACCGTATCCTGCCGACTACGCCAAAATGTAACAAATGTAACGCCAGTCATTTGAAGATAGAGCACTTCTATGAATGACGCTGATTCCGTATAGTGGTAAACTAAGTAATTTATGGAAACTTGTAAAACAAATGACAGGGTTGCACTCTCTACAAACTATGTGCCACAACAGCCCAAAAACACGATACAACTTATGCAGCCCGAGGGAACTCAAGTGCCAGTTTCGCAGGGAGGGACACGACTACCCCCAAACTATTCCACCCTGCTCTTACTCAGTACGGGGCCTACCCAGGATTTTACCGCGGCCGCAGCACATGTTTCCCTCAGGCATATAATCCTACAACCTCCTCCCACACTATTTACAATATGTCCTGGGCACCCTCGTATTCCCCCCTTATAACCAATTATAGTAATCACAAGTTATTTACACCGTGTTCAATTCTTTCTCCTGCAGGAGCAAAAGTATACCTATTAAACTGGTATAAAACTCACAGTTAACAATCTAACTTTTGTTTAAAGGGAACCTGTCACCTGATTTTAAGGCCCTACACTATCTCTAGCTGTCCCTACACCTTCCTAGTAGCTCCCTATCTATCCCTTTCTTAACTAAAGTCTCCCTATGAAAGAAGTGTAAAATAAGTATAAACTTACTGCAGTCCCCGTGGTTGGGGGACTGGGTAGGCGTGGCCTCAGTTCCTTCAGCACACCTCCGTCTTGTAATGCACGCCCCGCTGGGCGGCATTATTCTGGGTCCACTCAGCCCCATTAAGTGGAGTCTCCCGCCCTCTATACCTCTTTGCCCCGGCCGGGCGTCACATCCGGCGCGGTGCATTATGGGCCGTCACGTGATCGGCCCTAGTGCATTCTGGGTCCGATCACGTGATCGGTCCCAGTGCATTATGGGCTTGATCACGTGATTGAAGCCTGGGCCGATCACGTGATCAAGCCCATAAGGCACTGGGGCCGATCACGTGATCGGACCCAGAATGCACTAGGGCCGATCACGTGACGGCCCATAATGCACCGCGCCGGATGTGACGCCCGGCCGGTGCAAAGAGGTGTAGAGGGCGGGAGATTCCAATTAATGGGGCTGAGTGGACCCAGAATAATGCCGCCCAGCGGGGCGTGCAATAAAAGACGGAGATGTGCTGAAGGAACTGAGGCCACGCCTACCCAGTCCCCCAACCACGGGAACTGCGGTAAGTTTATACTTATTTTACACTTCTTTCATAGGGAGACTTTAGTTAAGAAAGGGATAGATAGGGAGCTACTAGGAAGGTGTAGGGACAGCTAGAGATAGTGTAGGGCCTTAAAATCAGGTGACAGGTTCCCTTTAACTTCAATCTCTGGCCACAAGCTAATTTCAGTTGTTTTCTCTTACCTTTCACCTCTCTGTTCTTTCAGCACAGCTTGGTGCAACAGAAATTGGGGTCGTATTCAGTTCTCCTTTGTAATTCACCATAGGACTCCTCTTTATAATACACTTGTTCAAAGTCTTGGTCTGCAAGATCCTTCACAGTTTCTAAACTACGACTAGTCAGTTCACCAGCAAGGTTACACATAGGAAGTGTGACGACCATCCGCTGTGAGGCTGAGCTGCTGGTAAGGCAGCACCCCGAGAAACCCCGAGACCCTTAACCCCTATACAGGGATCTGGAATTACAGCGGAGCCCAGGGGGTAGCTGCCTATATGAGCAACAAAGCGGGGAGGTCGCCAGGGAAAAATCAAGACCCGAAAAACAAAGTCAGATGTCCGAGTCAAAACCGAGAGGGCAGCGAAGGTACAAAATCATCAGGCAGTAGCAGAGTCAAAAATCCAGGCAAAGGTCAAGGGCAAAAACCAAGAGGGCAGCGGAGGTACAAAATCAATAGGCAGAGGCACAGTCAGAAATCCAGGCAAGGTCAGACACGAAACTAAACACACACTATCACTGGGGAACCAAAACTATATCTGGCGACCTGCAAGCCAGGCTCCAATGTACTTGAAGGGCGCGGCTACCTCCCATAGGCTGGAGCCCACAGCCTGATGATCTCATCCGAACCGCCCCTAGAACCAGGCCAGATGGTGATGCACGACTGGCTCCGCCCACCCCACTTCTGACAGCAGAACGAAGGCTGCGCCTAACAGACAGCTCTGCAGGGCCCGCTCCTCTGCTACCAACACCACCCAAAGGAGAAACATGGCGGCGCTCAGCGACAAGGACAGACGTCGCAGGAGCAGGTCCATATGAGGACAAGGCCCTCCTATCACTGGCACCATCAGCCGAAGGAAACCGGCTCCTCCCAGTGGCCGAGGCAGGAACACCAGCCACCGAGTCCAATGGCGATGTGACAGTACCCCCCCCTCTACGAGGGGCCTCCGGACCCACAAAACCTGGCTTATTGGGATGAAGAAGATGAAACTTCCGGATCAAACCCTTGGCATGGATATTACGGGCAGGCACCCAGGACCTCTCCTCCGGACCATAGCCCTTCCAATGTACCAGATACTGCACGGATCCTCTCACTAAGCGGGAATCAAGGATCCGTTGAACTTCGTATTCCACGGCACCCCCGACCAAGACCGGAGGAGGAGGGGATTGGACAGGACGAACCGGAGATTGGTATAATTTGAGAAGAGACTTATGGAATACATTGGGCAGTTTGACAGATGGAGGGAGCTTCAGACGAAAGGCCACAGGGTTAATCACGTCAATGATTTCATATGGACCAATAAACCTGGGACCTAGTTTGGCAGACGGCACTTTGAGCTTAATATTTTTCGTAGAAAGCCAAACTTTGTCCCCGACTCCCAGGTCCGGACCCTTGGAGCGCCTTTATTAGCAGAAGAGGCCTGCCTAGTTTGAGCCCCCTTCAAGTTTCTGTTCACTTCAGACCAGATGGACTTTAACTGATCTATGGACCTTTCAACCCCAGGGACGTCGGAAAGCCTAGAAGAAAAGGAACCAAAGCACGGGTGCAGTCCATGATTACAGTAGAAAGGGGTGGTCTTGATGGACTCCTGGTACTGGTTATTCATGGCAAATTCTGCTAGTGGCAGGTGTTCCACCCAATCGGATTGATGCTCCGAGACGTAACAACGAAGATACTGCTCGAGAGCTTGATTAGTGCGCTCGGTTTGACCATTGGTTTCAGGGTGATAGGCAGAAGAAAAGGAATAGTCGATGCCAATCCGTTTACAGAATGCCCTCCAAAATTTAGAAACGAACTGGGTACCCCTGTCAGAAACAATATTCACAGGAACACCATGCAATCGCACAACATGATTAATAAATAACTTGCTCAGGGTCTCGGAATTAGGTAATCCGGACAGTGGAACAAAATGACACTGCTTGCTGAATCTGTCTACCACTACCCAGATACATGTCTTCCCTTCTGAGAGTGGCAGGTCAGTAATAAAATCCATGGAGATATGAGTCCAAGGACCCTCAGGGGTAGGCAAGGACTGAAGCAACCCGGCAGGGCGGTTGCGGGGAGACTTAGCGCGAGCACAAGTTTCACAAGCCAGTACATAGTCCTTGCAGTCCTTTACTATGGTTGGCCACCATAAATTCCTGGTTACAAGTCTGATGGTGTTATGGATACCAGGATGCCCTGCAAGGACGGAATCATGTGATTCCTTTAGGACTTGGAGGCAGAATTTGGCAGGGACAAATAATTTTTGGGCAGGAGTAGTGTCAGGGGCCTGTTCCGGAGATCCACGAATCTCTTCCAGAAGATCCAAAGATGCAGCCGAAACAACAATTCCCTTGGCTAAAATGGGAGTCGGTTCCACGTCCTCGACCTGTAAGGGGCAAAAACTTCGAGACAGGGCATCAGCCCTCACATTTTTAGTACCCGGTCTGAAAGTGATAACAAAATCGAATCTGGAGAAGAACAAGGCCCATATAGCCTGTCTAAGATTCAGTCTTTTCGCTGACTCCAAATAGGTTAGATTTTTGTGATCAGTAATTACAGTAATCCTATGTTTGGCGCCTTCGAGGAAGTGGCGCCATTCCTCAAAGGCCCATTTGATTGCCAACAATTCCTGATTACCTACATCATAATTCATCTCTGTAGAGGAAAATTTTCGGGAAAAGAAGGCACACGGAGTTGAGTGAGAGATGCGGTGCCTTGTGATAGCACTGCTCCCACTCCAACTTCAGAGGCATCTACCTCTACAATGAAGGGGCGGTCCAAATCAGGCTGCACCAATATTGGGTCTGCGGAGAGAACACTCTTTTAACTTAGAAAACGCATGAATGGCTTCAGGCTTCCAATTAACCACATCCACCCCTTTACGTGTCAAATCAGTGAGAGGTTTGGCTATCTCTGAAAACCCTTTAATAAATTTACGATAATAGTTAGCGAAACCCAAGAATCGCTGCAGTGCCTTTAGAGACTTGGGTTGCACCCATTCCTTAATGGGTTTAATTTTGGAAGGATCCATGCGAAAACCTTTAGCCGATATGATATACCCCAAAAAATGTATCTCCTCCTCCATGAAGACACATTTCTCTAATTTGGCGAATAGAGAATGCTCTCTGAGTCTCTGGAGTACAGTACGGACATGTCGGACGTGCGACCAAAGACCGGGAGAAAAAAACAGAATGTCGTCCAAATACACGACCACATATACACCACTGATATCTCTGAAATATCGTTGACAAAATTCTGAAACACTGCAGGTGCGTTACTTAACCCGAACGGCATTATGAGATACTCAAAATGGCCGAGAGACGTGTTAAACGCGGTCTTCCACTCATCGCCTTCTTTGAGGCTGAGCTGCTGGTAAGGCAGCACCCCGAGAAAACCCGAGACCCTTAACCCCTATACAGGGATCTGGAATTACAGCGGAGCCCAGGGGGTAGCTGAATATATGAGCAACAAAGCGGGGAGGTCGCCAGGGAAAAATCAAGACCCGAAAAACAAAGTCAGATGTCCGAGTCAAAACCGAGAGGGCAGCGAAGGTACAAAATCATCAGGCAGTAGCAGAGTCAAAAATCCAGGCAAAGGTCAAGGGCAAAAACCAAGAGGGCAGCTGAGGTACAAAATCAATAGGCAGAGGCACAGTCAGAAATCCAGGCAAGGTCAAACACGAAACTAAACACACACTATCACTGGGGAACCAAAACTATATCTGACGGCCTGCAAGCCAGGCTCCAATGTACTTGAAGGGCGCGGCTACCTCCATAGGCTGGAGCCCACAGCCTGATGATCTCATCCGGACCGCCCCTAGAACAAGGCCAGATGGTGATGCACGACTGGCTCCGCCCACCCCACTTCTGACAGCAGAACGAAGGCTGCGCCTAACAGACAGCTCTGCAGGGCCCGCTCCTCTGCTACCAACACCACCCAAAGGAGAAACATGGCGGCGCTCAGCGACAGAGGCAGACGTCGCAGGAGCAGGTCCATATGAGGACAAGGCCCTCCTATCACTGGCGCCATCAGCTGAAGGAAACCGGCTCCTCCCAGTGGCCGAGGCAGGAACACCAGCCACCGAGTCCAATGGCGATGTGACAGGAAGGTTCCCTGCAGCTTTTGCAATCACTATCTACCTTTCCCTATCTATCTGTACCATGACCGGTCACACTCTGTTACTCACAACGAGCAGTTCTTCATTGGGCACTCTGACAGCACAAGTCCCTGGGGAGCTTCACCCGTCTCAGAGATCAGGCATGTTCTCTCTCTTCAGACCCAGCACAATCCCAGTTCTACATGCCTCTCTGGACAGCCAACATGTCTCCTCCCTTCAAAGATTTCCCGAGCTCTGATCTCACACTCGGCTCAGACCCCTACAGCTCTCTTACTCCTCCCCCAGCCTCAGGAATTCTCTGTTTTCCAGCACTTTTCTTTTTTTATCCAATGGTGACCCCTAGTGGCGGGATCAAGTCATTGCAGAGCTTTCTGCAATATTTAGACGTCATTGCAGAGTATTTTACAGCATTATTAATATGGGTTCAATGCTATATACACATGTTAACCTGTTTACAGCTTCAGGATTTTTAACATTTTACCTACATCATTCAGGTCAGGACTTTCTCTTTATTCTCAAACATTAACTTTTTTCTTTTTTCACCCCTTTACTCCAGAGCATGGTTTGCACCTTAATGAACCGGCCATTTTTTGCAATTCTGACCAGTGTCACTTTACGAGGTTATTACTCTGGAACGCGTCAACGGATCCCAGTGATTTCAAGATTGTTTTGTGACATATTGGACTTAATGCTAGTAGCAAATTTAAGACTATATTTTTTGTGTTTGTGAAAAAAATGGAAATTTGACAAAAATGTTGAACATTTCATAATTTCCAAACTTTGAATTTTTATACTGTTAAACCAGAGAGTAATGTCACACAAAATAGTTAATAAATAACATTACCCACCTGTCTACTTTACATCAGCAACACAATTTTGGAAACTATTTTTTTTGTTTTGTTAGGAAGTTAGAAGGGTTCAAAGTTCATCAGCAATTTCTCATATTTCCATCCAAATTTACAAATCCACTTTTTAGGGATAACATCACATTTGAAGTGACTTTGAGGGGTCTATATGACAAAAATATTCAAAACTGCATCCCTCAAACTACTGAAAAGCACATTCAAGAAATGTATTTACCTTTCAGGTGTTTCACAAGAATGTGAAAGAATGTAAGAAAGAATGTGAAAAAGAATGTGAAAGATTGTAAAGCAATATGGTAGGAAAAAAATGAACATTCAACTTTTTTCCTCAAAAATATTACTTTAGCACCAATTTTTGCTTTTTCACAAGGTAACAGGAGAAAATGGACTGTGAAGACACAACTTCCCTCAGTGCATGCAGCGGGTTTATGTTCTTAAATTATCCAGATGTATTGACCTTTTGCTTGTTATCTCATGTTTGATAAGTCATTGCTTATTGCCAGACTCTTCAGAGTCTCCTATTGTCCAAGTTTGTGTTTTGCTAATTCAATGTAAATTACTTCACACCCTCACCTTCTTTATCTGAAGCTCCGTCATGACTCAAAGGAAAATTATGTATGCGGCTTTAAATCCAGACAATAAGAGCACAGTCTTATTCTACCAATTATGTAAGACCACAATACCCAGAGTTGAGTTCTCAGTATATATAAAAAGGGACTTGATTCAGTAACCAGGAGAGATAATGCATGACCCAGTCTAGGCTCTTTGGTGCCTGCTATGGAATCAGGTTTCCAAACATGCAAAAAAATCAAAATAGATGGTTGCGCCACACTGCAAATTTAGGGGTATAAATTCCCGTTACACTGTACGTATGACTCACCTAAGTTGGTTGTGCCCTCTGCACAACTAGATTAGCCGCAAGTAGGTGAGATTTTTTATGCAGGATCCCTGTCTTCATCTATTGCCTGTCTCCCCTTTGCACCTAGGTCTGTGCTCCGTCTCTCACACGTGCACCGTCCCGTGCACGTGCAGGGGCCAGGTTTCTGTTTTCTTCAGCAAGGTCCTCTCCCAGAGCTGCTCGCACCACTCTCCCCGAAGGGAGAAAGGAACGTAATGCAATAATAAATGTGGTATATAGAAATGAGCGCTAGGGATAACGGAACAACTTAAGAAAGACGCATGTAGCGTCGAAACGCGTTGTGGGAGAAGGACCTGTACTGTGTTTATCGTAATAAACTTATAGGTAATGTCTACAAAAGCGTTCGGCTTGTTCCGTTATCCCTAGCGCTCATTTCTATATACCACATTTATTATTGCATTATGCTATGGAATCAGAACCTGGATTATATTATTATATGGACTTCAGCCTAGGAATTTTGATTCCCGCTGCCAGGATAACATTGTGTTTCATACTCTGCATGATCTCAATATAGAAGCTGCGGGTCTGATTGGAGAAGAATTAAGATTGGATTATATTCTACAGAAGATCAACCTAGGATTGTAGGATTCGGCTGAAATATCAATTCATTTAAAACTCCAAAAAATTCTACAGCAAGATACAAGCCTGTGGTATTAGGTGTGTGTTTTGGCCACAAACAAACATGAAAAGTTTTACGGCCATTTTTAATTTCAAACTCCTTACCTGAACAAAGCCACGTTCGACGATTCTTTTAAAAAACCTCGGTTTTCCGAGGGTGAACTGAATCTGCAATGTTCGTGCTGAATTTGAAATTGGCAAACATGTTTGGTGTAGGTTCGCTCATCTCTAATCCTTGACTATCGGCAGCAGATACTGTTTCTGTTCTTCATTCATAGTGTGCAAATTGTTATATTCTTCCATCAGTGATGACATAAAGGTGATGCTAAAGAACCAGAAGATTTTCTGAGTGACAGTGATAGCTCCAGCATTGCAATGAATTGCAGGTGTTGTGAAGATAGGGAACAGCACCATTCATATTATCTTTACATTTTATTACCGTATATACTCGTGTATAAGCCGACCCATGTATAAGCAGACCCCCCTACTTTTGCCCCAAAAATCTGGAAAAAACCTATTGACTCGTGTATAAGCCGAGGGTGGACCCCAGCACAGGTATACAGCCCCCAGCAGTGTGGTATACAGGCCCCCCCAGTGGTATACAGGCCTCCCCAGTGGTAGTATACAGCAGCCCCAGTGGTAGTATACAGCAGCCCCAGTGGTAGTATATAGCAGCCCCAGCAGCCCCAGTGGTAGTATACAGCAGCCCCAGCAGCCCCAGTGGTAGTATATAGCAGCCCCAGCAGCCCTAGTGGTAGTATACAGCAGCCCCAGCAGCCCCAGTGGTAGTATATAGCAGCCCCAGCAGCCCCAGTGGTAGTATACAGCAGCCCCAGCAGCCCCAGTGGTAGTATATAGCAGCCCCAGCAGCCCCAGTGGTAGTATACAGCAGCCCCAGCAGCCCCAGTGGTAGTATATAGCATCCCCAGCAGCCCCAGTGGTAGTATATAGCAGCCCCAGTGGTAGTATACAGCAGCCCCAGTAATCCAGGGCCCCCCAGCCTTGCTCCGGTAACCTGTAAAGTAAAATATACTTATCACTGTCCCGCTGCCCCCGCGCCCGCCGCTGCTGACACCGCAATCCTCCATCTTCATGCGTCTTCTTCCGGCTTCCTGTGTTCGGCGCCGGCAATGACGTCATTGCCTGCGACAAACAGAGGAAACCGGAAGAAGATGCATGAAGATGGAGGATCGCGGTGTCAGCAGCGGCGGGCGCGGACCGGCAGCGGGACAGTGATAAGTATATTTTACTTTACAGGTTACCGGAGCAAGGCTGGGGGGGCCCTGGATTACTGAGGCTGCTGGGGCTGCTGGGGCTGCCGTATTGACTCGCGTATAAGCCGAGGGGGGTACTTTTCAGCCCAATTTTTGGGCTGAAAAACTCGGCTTATACGCGATAGGGATGGGCGAGTCTACTCGCTAGGACTCGTTACTCGGCGAGTAGTAAGGGACTCGCAGGACTCGGTACTCTGCGAGTTTCCCAGCGATTACTCGCACAATAATGAGTCCAATGCAAATCAATGGCAATCCTAGTTTTGTCAGAGACTCTGACAAAACTAGGATTGCCATTGACTTGCATTGGTCTGATTACTGTGCAAGTAATCACAGGGAAACTCGCAAAGTAACTGCTGTTACTTTGCGAGCTGAGTCCGGCTGTCTGTTCTGTGCAGGCTGCCACAGCTCCAGGGTCCTAGAGCCCGCCTGCTCACAGAGATGATGTAGCAGAGCTGAGATTGTTCTCAGTCTGCTCATTCCCTGTGCATAGACATCTATATCTATGCACAGGGATGTAGCAGAGAGGACATCGCGTTTTGGACTACGTCGGACGGAAGAGGATTTTTTAAATTAAAGATGGAGTCCCTAATGGCTTTTTTTTTATTTCTAATAAAAATTTTTCTCTGTGTTGTGTTTTTTTAACCCTTTATTGGAGATTCTTAGTGGCCGGGTCAAACGTGGCCTGACATTAAGAATCTCGGGCTTAATACCAGCTTGTATAACAAGGCTGGTATTAACCCCTTTATTACCCAGCGTGCCACCGCCACCAGGGCCGCTGGAAGAGCGGGGTTCAGCGCCAGAGGATGGCGCTTCAATTAACGCGCCATCTTCTGGGGCGGCTGCGGGCTGCAATTTGCAGCGGGGGGTGCCCAGAAAGCTTGGGCCTCCCTGCGCTGCGGATTCCAGCCCCCAGCTGCTTAGCTGTACCTGGCTAGACATAGAAATTGCGTGGATCCCCACGTGTTTTTTTTTAATTATTTCATGAAATTCATGAAATAATAAAAAAAAGGGCTCCCCTATATTCTTGTGTCCGGCCAGGTACAAATAGGCACCTGGGGGTTGGGGGCAGCCCGTCGCTGCCTGCTGGATCCGGCTGGTTCCAGAAATACGGCGAAGCCCACGTGAAATTTTTTTCTGACAAATCCATAAAACAATGTAAATAAAATGGACTGCATCTTTATTAACCCCTGGACCATGGGCGAGGGGTTAATAAAGATGCAGTCCCTTTTTTAGGATTGTTTTATTGATTTATAAAAAAAAAAATTACATGGGCTTCGCCGTATTTTTGGAACCAGCCGGATCCATCACGCAGCGACGGGCTGCCCCAACCCCCAGGTGCCTATTTGTACCTGGCCGGACACAAGAATATAGGGGAGCCCTTTTTTTATTATTTCATGAATTTCATGAAATAATAAAAAAAAAAATGCGTGGGGCTCCGTGCAATTTCTATGTCTAGCCAGATACAGCTAAGCAGCTGGGGGCTGGAATCCGCAGCGCAGGGAGGCCCAAGCTTTCTGGGCACCCCCCGCTGCAAATTGCAGCCCGCAGCCGCCCCAGAAAATGGCGCGTTTATTGAAGCGCCATCCTCTGGCGCTGAACCCCGCTCTTCCAGCGGCCCTGGTGGCGGTGGCACGCTGGGTAATAAAGAGGTTAGGGCCAGCTTTGTATTATCAGCTGGCCCTAAGCCCGAAATTTATGGCTGTCACGCCAATATTAGACATGACCGCCATGAATTTCTATTAAATTGTTTTAAAAAAAACACAACACAGAGAATATTTTTTATTAGAAATAAAAAAAAAAGCCATTAGGGACTCCATCTTTAATTAAAAAAATCCTCTTCCGTCCGACGTAGTCCAAAACGCGATGTCCTTTCTGCTACATCCCTGTGCATAGATATAGATGTCTATGCACAGGGATGAGCAGACTGAGAACAATCTCAGCTCTGCTACACATAGGAAGAGCAGGCGGGCTCTAGGACCCTGGAGCTGCGGCAGCCAGCACAGAGCAGACAGCCTGACTCCTTACTGTGCGAGTTTCCCAGCGATTACTTGCACAGTAAACGAGTCCAATGCAAGTCAATGCCAATCCTAGTTTTGTCAGAGTCTCTGACAAAACTAGGATTGCTTCAGGCTGAAGCTTCCGAGACACATCTGCGATTTGTAAATCGCACACTACTCGCTATTACTCGCTTCCCCATTCATTAACATTGGACTCGCTAGACTCGCAACGAGTAGCGAGTTCCGGGCTCGGACTCGCTAGAGTCAAGCGATTCCGAGTAATTTAGGACTCGCCCATCACTAATACGCGAGTATATACGGTAGTACATGGTAATTAGAATTTTTTTTAGCTCCCTGGAGTGCCCCTTTAATACCACAATTCTTGCCATCTGTCTGGCTTATATGAAGACAAATTTGTCAACTAAAAATATTCTTTACTACTTTTTATATTCAGACATTCTTATTAAACCTGTTATTTATGTTTTTTTCATCTGTCTTCTATTTAAAAGAAGAAACTTCTTTAGTGGATACAAAGTGACAATATTCTGAAGCTAAGAGTACAAAATACTATTGTTGGCTAGAAAATGATTGACCTTATTGTGTGGAAGTGTCTTTAAACTCACTGGCAAGGCAGAACCACTCATATTATACATGTTCAAATGAAGATAAGAAATCAAGTCTTCAAGTGCCTTTTTATAACTTGGATTTACGTCCCATTCCTTCTGTTTTGTCGTTTTCTTTTAATAATACATTATGATCTTAGAGTAGAGAGTAACATTTGTGCCCTTCTGAAGAATTGATCAGCAATATGCAGCCCGAAGCAGTGGAATTAACCACTTCAAATGGACTTTTTATTCTTCAGGAAGTTATTTGTAGAGAGACTTGTTAAAGAATTTATTACCAATGCTCCATTTTTCTATTTCTTTAATTTGTTGTCATTGGGTCTTGGGATATGGAGATTTGAACGCCATAGTAGGAGTTGTGCTCACTTACTGATGTGACAGGTGGTGGAATAATGAATTTTAGTGTATATCATCATGTATTGACTATTCCATCAAGTCTTTTTATACTTGCACTTTTTAAAACCTCTATATTTGTAGCAATTGGTATTTTATTCTTAATTATTTTAATGCCTACTAACATTTTCCCCCCTTTTCCTCAAGTTTTCCATTTTACAGCTCTATCAATAATGCTCATGAATAAATATTTGCTTTATCACAGTATACTTTCTTGCACAACTGAATTGTTGGGCCTATACACGTTGATAGTATTGTTGCTGGAGTTTATGGAGGTCTCACAAATCCTTCATTAGCTCCTGCCAAAATGCGCTGGTATTATTGAAAGGATATTGGTGAAGCGATTTAGAATGAGATAGTACAAGGAATCCAAGATGTAGGAAGTAGCAATGCTGAGAGTCAATTCAGGAGTTATGTTTGGGAGCTAGACCAAAAAGTTGGAGTAGAACAAAGCCAGGAGATTAAATCAAAGGTCATTACAAGAAAATGAAGCAGTGAGAGAATAAATATTAGAGCTGGAACGGAGCCATAGTGAAAATAACAGGAATCCATCAGACTACAATAAAACAGACTGCACACCGGGCACACACCTCGGACATGTCATAGCATGCATGGAGAGGACATCAAAGATTTCGGAAGCCTGAGACGGGGTGCTGGAGCTGAGAGTCCTATGTAACCAACTCATCCTTTTCCGTAAATTTATATGCCACTGAGCTCCTTTGTGTCTTATCTTTCTTATAAGGATTCAGTAGAATAAAAATAAAACCAAATTTACTGTTACAATCCTGTTAAGCCAACTCCATTCTGAGACTTTGTAATATAATACAGATAAGACGTCAAATCTCCTAAATCCACTACTGACATGATCTATGCTGCAGTTAAATAAAAGTACAGAGCCAGCAATTATCATTTAACTCACGTCGTGTCAGTTCTCTTTGATTTCTAAAGCTTATTTTTGTGAAGGCCAGACTTTTGGATACAAAATCAACAGTCTACAGCTGAATATTAAGTATAAGCATGTCATTCCTCGACTTTAGGCCGATAAATACTGACTTTTCTTTTATCAAATCCAGAAATTAAAGTGAAGTGTGTTCATGAAAACTATATTTATGTATTATTTTATCAGTGCTAGAACATAAATAAAAAGACTATATGCAAGTCTTCATCCAGAAGTGAAAGCACTGCTTATACGGTAGATCAAGTTACCTGAAACAAAGGTTATTCTCAAGTTGTCTCCTAAGGCTGCTTTCACATTACGATTTGTGGGGATCCGTGGCTGTCCGTAGTAAAACGGACAGCCACGGATCCGATTTGGCCCCCATGTATCCCTATGGGCAAAGAATCGGATCGGATTTGCCCTTAATGGCATCCGATTTGTGTCGTATCCGATTGTGTCCGATTTTGGGCACAGCGGACCAAATTGGACCGAATCGGATCCGGCCCGATCTGCGGCAAATAACATAGGGGCCTAAGGATCACAATTTTTTTCCCGGACCCGATTTCACTGTACTGAGAATGATCTGCACCCAGGGCCCCCATGTGAAGAGCCATGGGGGGAAAGTGTTGGCAGAGAATTCTCGTGCCACCCCATCATCTGAGGCAGTGGCGTAGCAACTGTTTGTGGCGCCCGGGGCGGTCGAAAAATTTGCCGCAGCTGCCACCCCTAAGAATTGGGCCAAATGGCCACTCTCCTCCTGAAATCTCCATTCTTTTGCACTCCCCATCCTCCATCCTCCTGCACTCCCCATCCTCCTGCACTTCCCATCCTCCTGCACTCTCCATCCTCCTGCACCCTCCATCCTCCTGCACCCTCGATCCTCCAGCACCCTCCATCCTTCAGCACTCTCCATCCTCCTGCACCCTCCATCCTCCTGCACCCTCCATCCTCCTGCACTCACCATCCTCCTGCGCTCCCCATCCACCTGCGCGCTCCATCCTTCTGCGCTCTCCATCCTCCTGCACTCCCCATCCACCATCCTCCAGCACCCTCCATCCTCCTGCACGCTCCATCCACCTGCACTCTCCATCCTTCATCCTCTTGCATTTCCTGTCCTCCGTCCTCCTGCACTCCTCATCCTCCTGCAGTCCCCATTCTTCTGCGCTCTCCATCCTCCTGCGCTCTCTATCCTCCATCCTCCTGCGCTCTCCATCCTCCATCCTCCATCGCTCTCCATCCTCCATCCTCCTGCACTCTCCTTCCTCCTGCGCTCTCCATCCTCTATCCTCCTGCACTCTCTATCCTCTATTCCCTGCAGTTTCCATCCTCTATCCCCTGCAGTTTCCATCCTCTATCCCCTGCAGTTTCCATCCTCTATCCCCTGCAGATTCCATCCTCTGTCCCCTGCAGATTCCATCCTCTGTCCCCTGCAGATTCCATCCTTTGTCCCCTGCAGATTCCATCCTCTGTCCCATGGAGATCCCATCCTCTGTCCCCTGCAGATCCCATCCTCTGTCCCCTGCAGATTCCATCCTCTGTCCCTGCAGATTCCATCCTCTGTCCCCCTGCAGTTTCCATCCTCTGTCCCCTTTAGATCCCATCCTCTGTCCCCTGCAGATTCCATCCTTTGTCCCCTGCAGATTCTATCCTCTGTCCCCCTGCAGTTTCCATCCTCCAGCCTCCCTGTATCCTTCATCCCCGTGCACAGCCTGCCACCCTCTGCACCCCTCTCTCACACACCTCTTGTTGAAGGACCGGGGGGGGCCGTTGCACACTCACCGCGGCCGCCGTGTGCGTCTGCTGTAAGGAGGAGGTGAGGAGGGGCGGGCAGAGCTGCAAGACAGGAAGTCCCGTTCTCCCTCCGCTCCGGCCGGCACAGCGGCCGGCTGCCAGAACGGGGCACGGGACCCCCCAGGGGGTGCGGGGCCCCCCCAGGGGGCGGACAATGGGCCCCTCATGTCGGGGGGGCCTGGGGTGCTTGCCCCCCCTGCTTCCCCGCTAGCTACGCTACTGCAGGGCCCACAAGACCCAGACATGGAAATCTTCTGCTCCAAGTGAGAAGAAAGAAAATACATGGTGTGTGGTTTGTCTTTCCATCCTTTATAAGTGGAGGAAGAAAGGAAGGAGGGGGGATGTCCAGCCAATGAAAAGTCTGTATGTATTGCTAATTAACATATCTTCTGTTCCGACTAGGGATTAAGGATTAACCCCATTTGTGTGCTGCCGTAGGACGATCAGGAAACAAAGTATTTCTCCTGGAAAATTATTGCATTTACACTTGTTTTGTTATACACAAATTAATTTCTTTTGTATGTGTTGGAACAACACAAAAATAGGGAAAAAAGAAAAATTGGATATAAAACTCCAAAAATAGACTGGACAAAACTCTCTTGTGTCAAGTAAAAGATTTGGGCAATTTGAAAATCATACCTAAAACCAGATACAGAGGGAGAAGTTGACTCAATATGTGTATTGTTTGTCTGTGTGTGCCACACTAAACTTGGAGAACAGAAAGAGGAGAAAAGGACTTGAGAACCAAAATTGTTGAAAAACATCAACAAACTCAAATCTAAGTTATCTGGTGTCATGTGTTGTAAAATAAAAGATCACAAATCCTTGCCCTCTCGTCCCCGGATGTAGTTTGCTTATGGTTGGCGGTATTGGGTGGAGAGCCAAACTGCCCAATCAGTGACTTCCAATGAGGTTTGGGTCAAGTTTTGGCCCCAAACAAAATGCAAAATAAAGTCCAGCTGCCCCACCCAAACTTAAACTTCCACATGTCCACTCATCTCTAATCACCTTTCATTTAGGTAAAATCAACAAAAATAGTTCATCACAATTTTTTTTTCAACTGTAGACCATTGTTATCCCAGTGTATTACTATTAATGAAGTTTCCAAGGTTAAACGTATACAAGGATCTTGTCCAGGATTGAGATGAAAGTCTGGAGTCACTCCAGGTGACTGCAGGCTTCTGAATTCTCAAATGCGTGCATTGCAGACTTTTAGGATTCGTCTTTGCCAGTGGCAAATGTGGACAACCATGTGAGTGTGGCGCCCCTGCGACAGGGCGGCCACAGGGTGAACTGCAGCTGGACGAGGTAAGACGGTCAACTCATAAAACACCCACACACAAATGGGCCCCTACCCTGACCCAAGTCACTCTATGTCAGGCAAGGGGTGGAGGGAGCAGAACAGCATGTGGGTGAAGAGAAAGAACCCAGACAAAGGGGTGGAGGAACAGTAGTGAAACACTGGAACACTGAGTTGGGCGAGACAATCGATGGAATTCCCTGGAGGTACTGTAATTGGCCAGGAAGCAGCTTGCCCTGGAGTGTAGAGAAGGGAAGCATCCCGAAGCCGAGACACCTTTCAGCTGAGCACTGATAACCACAAGCAGTGAGAGAACAACAGGGCCCGGAGGCTACCACTAATGACCGACCAGGGATCCAGGCTGAAAACTGGAGAGAGATTAAAGGAACCATATGAGCCCAACTAACACAGGTCACTGGTGGCTAGGCCAGGACAGCCAGAGTGCCGGCTCTGTAGATGTGGCAGGAAGCCTACATGACCCTAACTATGAGACACCCGGGGGGGTGCGGGAGCTCTATGACCCGCGACCTAACTACTGCTACGGAATAGGATAAAGCCGTTGTACTGGGGCTAGTGACCCAAGGAGGGAATGTATCATTACAAAACATGTGACGGTCAGACCAAACCTGTATGCGAAGACATACTGAGGGGAGTGACGCAGAGGAACTGTCCTAGCTGCAGTGAAATCCCGAGCCGGGAACACTGGTGAGAGCTGGTCCACAATGTGTGTGAAAGACTGTGTTTTGTAAGAACTGCTGCTGTGCCACAAGAAAAGTACCCGGTCAGCTCAAAACGTGTGTGAGACTGTTATTCTATGAGCCGCGACAGAATCTCCACCTGAGGAGCTGCCTATTACCTGTCCCTTCATGCTGGCTGCAAGAGCTGCGGGGAGATATAAGTGCAGCATCCAGAGCACACAAACTCCTTCCCTATACCTGCCTCAGGGACAACCAGCCCTACCGGTGGAGGGCTCTCCATCTAAGCTGCCCTCATCATCGTCCCAGACAGGAATATGGCAGCGGTGTTCCACGCTGACCACACACCATGGGTGGCATCACGAAAACCCCACAAACTTTATCCCCTTTTTATTGCCACAGCTAGGACAACGGGACCGGGCCACCGCACCCTGACACCCCAGAGACATGATAGCCTGGTCTCAAATACCCTGGTCCTTGGGGGTGCGACATGAGCGCAAATGGGCGATTTGTATACTTTGGCCACATTTCAACTAAATGTGTCAGCCTCAATCAATTCATTTTCATTGAGTATGACAGCGCATGTCTAGCTAGCATGTGACAGCCTGTATGAAAATGGCATACTTGCAGAGTCGTGAACTCTTCTTCTCACAGATGGCATCAGAGAATTTTAACAGTCTGCAGAATACTTGCTGGGAGAATTTATAGGTCTGCAATCACATATAGTAACTGCAGAGTCATCACAAACTTGGATAACCCCTTTAATGCTCTTAACATGATTAAAAACATGGTAACCCTTAACTTGTCAGATTTGTACATTTGTATAATACTTTATTAATATAGTCATGTATCACAAAATCTTACATGTTATGAATTGTTACATGTGTCCAGGATGAGAATCAATAACAACATAAGAATACATTACCAGAACCACCAAAGGTACAGAAATACATAACTAGAGTACCAATCAGCACAGAAACACTTCACCTACACCACTTGCAGTACAGAAATTCATCACCAGAACCACCGTTAGTAGAGGAATGCATCACTAGAACCACCATCAGTATATGGTACATCAATTGTAAAGTCAAGTCAGACACATATACATATGAATGGCATGAGCCTACAACTCCAGTATGTCCTTAACAATGGTAAGAAGATGCCCCCTCGCTCCCCATAGTGTGTCTGTATATATTCCTCCCTTTCTCTTGATACTGTGTCATCTACATTTCAGCCTTGCTCCCCATTCTGTGTCTGTATACACCCCATGCTCCCCATATTGTGAACGTATACTTTCCCCCTCCTCTCCCCATACTATGTCCATATGCATTCCTCCAATCCTCTCTCCATGTACTATGTTTGTATACATTCCCCTCTTGCACCCCATACTTTGTCGATATACACTTCCCCATTGCTCCCCACACTTTGTCTGTGTACTTCCCCCCTCTCTCCCCATAGTGTGTCTGTATACACTTAATCTGTTTCTGTATACATTCCCCCACCCTCTCTCCCAATATTTGTTCCTTAATTTTATTACCCCCTTCAACTAATTACAATAAATTTTCATTGTCTTCATCTCCACTGCAGCGCTGAACTGATCATGTTGCTGACATCACTCTGATGCAGAAGTGACAGCTGTCAGGCCTTCAATTGTACTTGCCAGCTCAGACAACAGCTGGCTACTTCAATGAGGGCAGCACAACGCAGGGGGACATCTCCAAACACCGCATTAAGAGATGCATTATAAATTTATCGGCCTCATTAAAAGGGTTTCTTGTAATATATCTTTTTCAGGAAAACACTGTTATCTGTATTGTATCAGTTATCAAGGAGAAACACGTAATGTGGTACTAAAGCAAAATATTGTTTAATAACTTTCTACACTTTTGACAAATAAATATTTTATATTTGATTGCTATGCATGATTTTATATTATAATATTTTAATTGTGCGCTTTCAGTGCCATGGGTATGGACCCCAAGGTCTACAACGGCAGGGAAGAATTGTGTTAATGAACTTTCACATGTCCAATGAATATACTATGGTATCATATCTGTTCCCTCCTCTCTATTTCTTTCTGATAGGAAGGTATAAACACTGTTTTTTTTAAATCATGCAGATCCCTGGAATATTGCTTCTGCTTCCTTTCTTTTATTAATGATTGAAATTTTTCAATGTTGATCTGTAAAGCAGCTTCCTTTCTTCTGAAATCATTTTCACCCATAAATTTAAGGGCTTCCTCTGTGAGATCACTCAGTTTCTTAGATGTCCATTAAAAGGTGATCTTTTCTTTTGTTAATAAACTCGGCATGAAATAAATCAAACTTTCAGTTAATTCTTTGTTCCACTGCTTGAGGAGATTGGAAGTTCTTATTCTCCTGGTAGGAGCAATGTTTAGTCTCAGACCCTTCTGTACTTTGTTGTGTTTACTGGACGTAAGATTATCTTTACAACAGGATGTAAGATCCTGGAAGATTCCTTTGCTGTTGGTAGTTTTGGATGTTTCCTGCTTTGGTCTCCAAACTTGAAGGGATCCACATCGATGAAGAAGTTCATCTTGCTTCAATCGATGTGGAAGCTGTATATAGTAGCATTCCCCACAACTCTGGCATAAAGGCAGTAGAGCACTTCCTTGGGTCAAGAGGGATTCAGTTCATGGAGCATAACAACTTTGTTTTGACCCTTCTTCAATTCATTCTTACCCACAATGTTTTTCTTTTTGGTGGGCAATTTTACCACTAGCTCAGTGGCACAGCTAGCCCTGTGGCTCCCACATATGCTAATGTGGAGCCCACTGGGACGGGGTACTCGGTGCCGGACCGGTGTACTGCCGGGGGATGTCACGGCGGTCCTGATCCGGACCGTGTCCCGGGCCCGCACAATAAAATGGGGGTTATTTACAGGGGATGTGTCACTCGTGACGCCACCCACATTATGTGGCCAATAATGGGGACCACCGCTGCCGCAGAACCTCCGGGGGTGATGTTTTGGCAGCTAGGATAGAACAGTTCCTGTGGGCAGAACTGGGTCCCCCGGGACAGTGGTAGTAAAAGTCAGTGATGGTAATTGTAGGCTTTGCAGAAGAGAGGGATGATGTGGAGATGGCTCCTGACAGGGCTAGATGAAGAACTGACAGCTTTTCATACCTGAAATCAGACACAGACAATGTAGCAGGGTTCACCCGGGTTTACTGTTCTTATTCTTCTGTCAAACAGGCACGGTACAATACAATTCTTTACAGCTTTGCTATATTGAATCCGGTATACTGAACCCACTGCAGCCAGGTTATCTTTCCTAGGACTCCTATGCCTTCCTACGTGTCCTTTCAGGCTATATCTCAATGTTTCTCCTCAAAGTGGAGCTCGGTCCCTTTTGGCAGCTTCCTCCTTAATTATTTGGGCAGTAAGCCGGGTCCTCTCTATGCTGCTGTGCTCCCAATCCTATGGTGGGAATATAGATCTGGAGTCTGTATTCCCCGTCAGGTTGTCTGGGGCACCGGGTAAATCTTCAGCCCCCCCCAGAGCTGACACTCTGGTTTCAGCCAAACCATAGGTATCCCTATTTCTCAAGAGATTACCGGGTCCTTTCTTTGCTGTGTAACTTCTGGGTATAATCAGGGAAACTTTCCTATCAGTCAGTTGCTGGCCTTTACTACTTCTCTGGACCTGATGGTACTGGTCTTGTCTTGACTGCTCGGCACCTGCCTACTGGCTAACCACTTCCTGTCACTCCCTTATATACCCCTCCGTTACCATGACTACGCTCCATCCACTCATATCTAGCCTATTACCCCTTGTCTGCCTAGAGTCCCAGACTCAGGGTTAGGTCCCCATGCAATGGATATGTGTGCGAGGTGTTTGTTAAACAAACTGTCTACCCTCCTACCTGGCTGCAGTACTACTTGTGGCCACCCTGGATACAGGGGCGCCACACTAACTTATTCCTAGGCAGGTAGGAGGACACCATCATTTTCAATGGTGATCCTGGTTTGTGGTGGAATTCACTGATTGTGTTCTGAGGACGGTTCATTGATGACGTGCTAATATTATTGCCTGGCAATGAACAGTCCTTTAACAAATTCATGTCAATTATCAACCAGAATGGGTTTAAGATTCACATCCAAATTCAGAAAAAAAACTAAATACATTTCCTCATTGTTACCATCATGCGTGATGTAAATGGCTACCTTCAAACTAAAGGTTTCTGCAAAACTACAGGAAACAATAGTATCCTTTATTGGAACAACGACCAACCTCCAAAACCTCAGGAAAGTGATACTAGAAGGACAGTACTATAAGAAAGAAGTGTTTTTCAGATGCTTCCTTTTACAATTAAACACACAAACTCAAAAACAGCTTCACTGATAGAGATTACCAAATGGATACTTTGGATAAAGCCTACAAATCAACTATGTCTGCACCAAGGGCCTCTTTATTAAATACTAAGGCAAGAAAGGAAACAGAACAACTATGAATCAATGGAAGGTTTAATAGCCAGGTGCAAGCAGTTTGCAACCTTAAAAGCATTGGTGAATACTCCAGACAGACACTAATCTACAGGGTTTAATATCCCCTGCTCCATTTATCACACATAAAAAAGGAAGAACCATATTCTATTGTGGCGCCCTGCTCACGCAGGAAGCCACAGACTTCTCTAATGCACAGCTGGGTTTCCACAGCAGGTACCTACTACATACAACATCTTCCACCCCAGCACAGTAGGGGGAGCCCCACTTGGCAAGATCCCCTATAAATACTGCTGCTGGGGGAGGAGTTTGTCAGAGTGTGCAGACGCTAGGAGAGCTGCGAAGATGTCCTGGTGGTCAGTGCCGCGTTTAGGCCCGAGCCATTGACCCGGAGTGGCTCTTCTACGTCCCACAAGCCTAAGTGGGACTGAAGGCAAGGAGCATAGAGCAGAAAAGGAGCGAGGAACTTGAGGAAATTCACCCTAAGAGAATCACCAGATATTGGGGATCCGCAGCTGTGGGATACTATAGGACCACAGAAAACCCCATCGCACCGTGGAGGCTTCAGCTATCCGGTTTCTTCTGTGGATCAGGAGAAGGAGCCAGACACAGCAGCGTAGCATCGCAGTGATCAGAGAAGGTAACCCTGAGACCGCACAGGAGGACTGAATATTATTATTATTTATTTATATAGCACCATTAATTCCATGGTGCTGTACATGTGAAGGGGTTAAATATATAGTTTACAGTAACCAAATTAACAATGACAGACTGGTACAGAGGGGAGAGAATCCTGCCCTTGCGGGCTTACATTCTACAGGACACTGGGGAGGAGACAGTAAGTCAGAGGTGCAGCAGATCAGGTGACAGTGGGGCGGCAGCTCCGGTGGTGGTGGGCGGCAGCATGGTCATTGTAGGCTGTAAGCTTTCCTGAAGAGATGGGTTTTCAGGTTCTGTCTGAAGAATTTAATCAGGAATGAGTGTCTGGCCTGTCAGAAACCAGGATGTGAAAGAGACTATAATTCTGCGTAGTTTAGGCTGGTTTCACATTGCGATTTTTTCCTGTCCGTGGGGATTCTACTTTTTGCAGGACCCCACGGACAGGAAAAGGATCACATCGGAGGTGACCTCCAGATGCCATTTCTTTGTCCAGGTCCGTGATTTTCACGGATCCAGACACAGAAAGCCCAACCCTGCACTTTCACACCCGCTTTGTATACATACATGTATATACATTGCGGGAGTGAACCAATGGTTAAATAAAAAAATTAAAAGATCCTCACCTCTCCGACGTGTGTCCCATGCCGTCTAGCTCCCAGGGCTTAAGGACCTGACGTTGTGTGGTAACCTGATCACGTAACCGCATCAGTTTTCCTGCGCCCGCCAAAATTGATGGGCGGGAGATTTAAACCGAGCGGTCATGTGACAACCCGATCAGCTGATCGGTCATATGACAGCATCAGCTGATCCGGCTGCCACACAACGCCAGGTCCTTAAGCCCCGGGAGCTAGATGGCGCTAGACACACGCCGGAGAGGTGAGGATGGTTTCTCTTTATTTTTAACCCTTTGTTAGTTGAGTTGAATAGCATACAGTATATGTGTGTAGCAAAAAGTAGTGGGTGTAACATACTGTGTACAGTATAGACAGTGTGAATAACATATAATTTGCGTGTAGCATTCACTGAGTATCTATGTAGAATGGGGGTGTAACATACATTGTGTGTGTAAAATGGAATGTGTGCATGAAACATAGAGTGAATGTTGCATGGATTTTGTTTGTATAACACACATTGTGTGTATCATGTAGTCTATCTGTGTATTATTCAATGTTTGTAGCAAAGAATGTGTGAGTGTAGCATGTTAATGTTTTCTGTTTTAAGAAATAATGCTGCAATAACTTAGTTCTGCCACTAGAGGTCACCATTCAACAAGAGTAGAAAGGACTGGAAACAGGAGGTAGTAGTCTGAGAGACTCGTGAGGTAAATTCTGAAGAATAACTCATGCTGAGAGACACCGAAGCTTTGGAAGCCTGAAGTGATCCAAATTGGATGGTGTGATTCAGAGGGAGCGGCTCCATGAGTAAACTTCGATGTGTGATCGATCACTGACTGTGTAGTCAGTTATGGTGCCGTCACACAGCACGATCTGGCCAGCGATGTCGGAAGCGATGCGCGGGTGCCCGCTCGCTTCCGACATCGCTGGCCAGCTGTCACACAGCATCGCTGCGGCCGGCGACACCGCAGCGATGCGGGCGGTGACATCGCTCGCTGGGCTGGGCTCAGCCCAGCGAGCGATCCGCAGCAACGCTGCAGTATAGGCTGGATCGCCGCCGACATCGCTCTGGCGATGTCACACGGCGCGATCCAGCCTTATTGCAGGTCACCGGTTGACAGGTTTATGGTTCTTCCCGTAAACCTGTCAACCTGCGACCAGCGATAAAACGTGGTCGCGCCGCTCGTTTACACAGCGCGACGTCGCTAGCGACATCGCTGATACGTCACTTTTTCGGCGATGTCGCTAGCGACGTCACCAGGTGTGACGGCACCTTTAGGAAGAGCTAGGTAGAATCTACAGCAGCTGAGAAGATTTCGGTGGATGGGATTACTTATGGACTGATCAAGAGATTGTGAGAGCTCCTGTATACTGAGACTCTGAACGTGGATATTACAAGGGAATTCCATTGAGGACTACGCAGTGAGACTGAGACCGATCTGAATCTACACTTATCAGATATATCAGAGAACTTAGTGACAGAAGAAGCTGATCAAACCTAGTGACCGGAGATCAGAGTAAAATAAAAGGTTCAGTTTATTATTATCTGTTTGCATGTACCAAGTCAGAGAGACCGCTCTTTGTTTTCACAGAAAGAGAGACAGTGCACTGTACAAATAACGTGTTGGTTCAAGTGATTAGTGGTGCAAATATATAAGTCCATATCAAGGGGAAGATACGGTATCTGACATCTATTGTAATTAGTGTGGGGAGGGGGGTGTAAGATTATATTCCTGAGGGAACCATGTGTCACGGTTGTGGTAGAACCCTGGCTAAGCCCTGTACCATATAAGGGTGGTGGTGTCATAGCTTGGGGTAGTCCTTCTACCCTCCGTAAAGCTGGCACTTCAGATCTCTCAGGCTGTATAATTTGTATTCTGTGGTTCGTGGCTGTTGTGGCCCATATTTTGTGGAAAAGTGTAATCCTGTTATTTTCTTGACAAGTTATAAAAATGTTGAATTGATATCATATTGTTGTCGGAGTCATTCATAGCAGCGCCTTATCCCTCAAACATATGACTGGTGTTCTGGTCATTACATATTTGTATTGTAGCATCTACAATTAAAGATACTGGCTGTGTAGAGAATTATTCATCTAATCAATGATAACGATGCTGATTCATCAAGCAATTTGTTTATGCCAGAATAAAAAATGATTATTCTTGGCAGCACATTGCCCAATGTAAACAGGACATTTGTTGTCTCCATCACTCTTCCTCAGCCTGTGTAGAAAGGTTTGTATTTAATCAACACTTGGTGTGAAATTGGTTTGTGTAAATGCACCATAAATATTTCTGTCTGAATTTTGTAATTTGCAGAGCCACTTTTAATTTTGCCCAGGGCTACACAATTATCTAAAATCAACCTCAGTTATTGGTTAGTTTTAGTTGGCAAAATGTGTTCAGAGTACAGTAACTCATAATGTGGGACAGTTTGAGTCAAAGCCTCTGGAGTAAAATGCTGAAAATTTATGAGGATGTGGGTCTCTTAATTTGTTTGTTGCATCTCTATTTGTGATTCACGAAAAGCAAATATATTTTAAATAAAATTTACTTTCTTTGCTGGCATAATATACATAGTAAACTGTATTATATAAGGTCAAGAATAGTGAAGTGCGAGTAGCGAAATATTCGCAATCGCTATACTCGTAACGAGTACTTTAAATACTTGCGTTCTTGTCCAAATAGCGAGTCATAGAGGCCATAAAACGAGCATTTCCGGGACAGGGTGGGAGGTTGGGATTTTTTGAGATTTGACTGCATAAAACACCTTGCTTTGTCCTCCAGTGAGAGCCTTCCATTCAATGTGCTCTCAGTGGAGTGCCGACTCTCTTTGTGAACTAAAGGAAGCTTGCAATTTGTATCAGATCGTTCACATCGACAGATCACTCACGAGCACCAGCGATACTCGCCGAGTAAAGACTATCGCGAATACCGTACTACTCGTGCGAGTAGTGAATAGTAATGATTACACTCGTTCACTACTAGTTAAGAACCATAAGCTAATTCTCGCACTCTTTTATAAAAATGGTGTAAACAGTGTAAAACATAAATATAATTGCACATTTTGGGGCTAAACAGGAGTAAATTCTCCCACACATGGTTGCTTTACTGATATCTATCTATTCCATTGATCATGGGGATTGCATATTAATTTCTCTATACGATCACTTACAAGAAAAGAGGAGATCAATTATAATTTATTTATTATACGCTGCACATTATTATTTAGTACTGTATGAAAGCTACACCTTCTGTCAAATCTATATTTCTCCATAAGAAAAATTACATTGTAAGATAAAAAGCATTCCATAATTTATTTTTTTAAATATCTATTTTTTTCTATAAACCAAGTAACAGCTTTGAATTTCTCCCTTCTTCGTACTGTCTTGCCTGTGACCCAGACATATTTTGTTTTGAAACCAGAATCTGAGAAAAGCTGGTTATGAACGATAAGAGAAGGGATAGTATATTCTGGATTGATGTCATTATCATATCATTTTACCTGGCACTTGAAAGTTACTAATGTCACCACATTTCATATCTTGCAGCTGTTTTTAAATCAGTAAACAGCAATTGATTACTTCCTTTTGCATAAAGGCAGATCCTTCATGGTAGATAGAATGAGTTTTGTATCAATACTAAATTTACATTTTGAGATTACGGTATTTATTCCACTTCCTTTTAGTGTTGGATATATCATTGTATTTGAATTTTTATGCATCTGTAGTTATCAGGCAGTTCAGAAAATGATTAAAAAAAACTTAATAGAAAAATGTATTAATATTAATCGCCTAGATGTGCCTTATATATTGTAACATGGGTTAAATTGGCTTGAACTCGTAGACTATTTAAAGGGGTTGTCCAGCCTAAAATGCTGTAGTAACTATGTGACTGCAGACTTAATCAATCCTCCCAGCGCCTGCACTGAGCGCTGCAAAGATTTCTAAGCCGGGAACAGACCGCAGTTATGTGGTATGCATGTTCCCAGCAAAACAAGACTAGTGGGTATGGCCTAGCTCAATACAAGTGTATGGAGCGGGCGCGTCCTACTAGTGGGTGTGACTGTCTAGAGGGTGCGGCCTTGCTCCATACATTTGTGCTAAGTGAGGATGAGCCCACTAGTCGGGGTCTCTAGCTGCAGTGGCCGGAAACATGCATACCGTATAACTACTGTTCAGTTCCGATTTAGAAACAGTGAATCCTCGCAGCGCACAGTGCATGTGCTGGGAGGATTGATAATTCTGCAGTCAAACAAAATGACTGCAAAATTATCATTTTATATCGGATAACTAGGGATGAGCGAGTCTACTCGCTAGGACTCGTTACTCGGCGATTCTTAAGGGACTCGCTGGACTCGGGAATCGGCGAGTCTTTTAGCGAATACTCGCTCAGTAACGAGTCCAAATCGGGCGTCGCTTTGCGGCCGGCGAGTCGGTTTGCGGCAGGCGGGCTGCTTCGCGGCTGGAGGAGGTAAGGTCAGCTTTGATAGCCCCCCCCCGCTTTTCAAGGCCGCCGGGCCCGACAGCACCCCCCCCCCCGGTTCTCAAGGCTGCCTGGACCCGACAGCACCCCCCCCCCCCCCCCGGTTCTCAAGGCTGCCTGGACCCGACAGCACCCCCCCCCCCCCCCCCCCCCCCCCCGCTTCTCAACCAGGGCCGGGGATACCTAACTGCCACCCAGGGGAAGAGGCTCCAGCCAGCCCCTGAGTCCAATGCTCCGAATCCTAGCGAGTCTGCGATTCCGAGTCCTGTATTATCTATTCGGGACTCGCGAATCCATATTCCCTATTCTTTAACATTGGACTCGCTAGACTCGCCACGAGTACCGAGTCCTGGGCTCGGACTCGTGCGGGTCTAGCGATTCCGAGTAATTTAGGACTCGCTCATCCCTACGGATAACTCCTTTGCCTTTAACTTTGATACATTTTAAATGTTTAAAGGCTATCTTTCACTATGTTTTTGCCATCCCATCTGAGAACAACATAATGTAGAGATAGAGACCCTAATTCCAGGAAGGTGTCACTAACTAAGCTGCTTGCTGTCATCTTGATAAAATTACTGTTTTCTCTGCTGCAGATTTAGCAGTTCATGAATATGCTGGACTACCTGGCTGCAGGACAAATAGTCCTCTAATGATCTAGTCTTTAACCTCCCATACCGGGAATTCACACGTGTATGTCACCAACTTGATAATAAATAACTATAGGAAGGGAAAAGATAGGATAAGGGGTGTGAATTAGTAATAAAATATAACATTTATGAATTAATTGAAAATATAAAAAGTAATTCTTAAAATAATCATCTGTCTTGAATGACAACGAGATATTTGCAGGGTATCTATCTTTTTATTTATTCTAATATATTTCTATCACCAATCATGGGTGGTTATAATGTCTCTTATGAGGTGGTGAAGGTTATAATTATGATTATAATTTTGTACCAATATAATACATAATAATAAACTTGTTTGTTGTTTTGGGCAACTTGATGTTTGCTCTGCTGTTTGTGTTTCAACTTTATTGAGATAAAAACGCATATGTTAAAATGCATCAAAAACACATGTAAAAAAATGCACACAAACACATAAGGAAAAAGCACAAGTAAACTAAGGGATGGAATTGGTACAGAAATTCTGCTGTGTCAAAACCTCAGCAAACACTAATCATGGCAATGTACTCTTATACTGCATTAAATTAAAATCCAAAACACAATCAAACCCAACATTCTAAAATTTTTGAATTGGAGCTTGTTACTAGGTAAAGGTCCAGTCCAGTTTATGTACAGTGCAGGTTCTTTGGTGTTCCCTATAATCTTTGTGTCACTATCTGACATGTCAGACCCTGCAGTAGGCATAGTTTAGTTAAAAGTATCAGTTTTGCCTAAAGTATTCCTCTAACCTTATTAAAAAAAAGATAGTATATCATTGATAACATGTAGCCTAATCTGCCTATACAGGTTTGACTCCAAGGTTCTGGTGGTGCTATTAGTGTGCTTTCACATTGCAATTTTTTCCTGTTCGCGGCTATCCTATTTTTGTAGGACCCCACTGACAGGAAAGGACAGGATTGCATGTGGCATCCTGGTGCTATTTCTATATTCGGGACCGTGATTTTCACGGACCCCGACACTGAAAGGGCATTTTCACTTCCGCAATGTATATACATAGATTGCGGAAGTTAAATAAAATAAAAGAAGGGTTAAAAATAAAAACAATTCATGCTCACCTCTCCGGCGTGTCCCGCGATTCCTCCATCTAGCTCCCGACAGCTTAAGGACTTGGCGGGCAGAGTCGATCACATGACCGGCATCAGCTGAGTGGTTTAAACCCGGCGCCCGCCAAAACCGATTGGCGGGCGGGTCACATGACTGCATTAGCTGAGCGGTTTAAATCTCCCACACGCTGATCGGTTTTGGCGGGTGCAGGGTTTAAACTGCTTAGTTGATGCCGGTCATGTGACCGATCAGCTGATCGGCTTGCTCTGCCCCGCGAGGTCCTTGTCGAGAGCTACATGGAGGCATCGGGGGACACGCCGGAGAGGTGAGCATGAATTTTTTTATTTTTAACCCTTCTTTTACTTAATTTCACTTCCGCAATGTAATATATATACATTGCGAAAGTGAAATTAGATGGTACAGAGTGGTTTTAGTGTACTGAACATGCTCAGTACACTAAAATCGGGTCCGAGAAACAATCCTGTGTTTTCTCTGACCCGTGCTCCGTAGGCCCCCAGGCCACGGATCGGGTCGGCTTCGATTCGGTCCAATTTTGTCCACTGTGCCCAAAATAGGAGCTGTGTCCAATTTTGAGTACAGCAAGAAATCGGACAGAATTGGATCCGACACAAATCGGATGCCATTAAGGGCAAATCCAATGTTATCTGATGCCCATAGGGACACATGGGGGCTAAATCGGATCCGTGGCTGTCCGTTTTACAACGTGCAATGGAAAGCCACAGATCCACAAATATTGCAATGTGAAAGGACCCTTAGCCATAATAGTAACAATACAAGAGCCTTGGTTCAACATGGTGCAAACAAGATAAATATGAGCAAAAGAAAAAACACAGTGGAAGCACAGGCAGTTAGACAAATAAAACACGTAAAAGTGAAATGTTTGAAAATAAACATCTTTGACCTACCACAATTATCTTCATCTGCTTGGTTTCCACACTCATCCACTCCATTGCAATGCATAAATTGAGGAAGGCACTTTGTGATATTACCACAAGGGAAGAATCCAAGAGGACAGGTGCTTTCTGACTGCTCACTTTCCGAATAAACAACTAAATAAAATAAAAGACAAAAGTACTTATACTCATATGTTTTCAAAAGGAGAATTAAAATATAAACAATATATACAATAAACAGTTACTTTGCAATGGATTATATACATACCGTATATGTATTTTATTGGTATTTTATGTGATGTACCAGCACTATGAAGAAAGTGTTTGTAAGGTGTAAAGGACATGATACATGGTTTACTAAGTATTTAAAAAAAAAATCTGAAAATTGTTACCTGCATTTGTATTCAGCATCCTGATACCCCTAAATAAAATCATGAGTGATCAATTGCCTCCAGAAGCCACCTAATCGATAAATTAAATCCTCCTGTGTGTAATTTATTCTCAGTGTAACTACAGCTGTTCTGTGAAGGACTAAGAGGTTTGTTTGGGAACATTATTGATCAAACAGCATCATGAAAATCAAGGAACACACCAGCCATGTCAGGGATAAAGTTGTGGAAAAGTGTGAAGCAGGGTTAGATTATAAAAAAAAATAGTCCAATCTCTGAATATATCACAGAGCACGCTTCAATCCATTATCTAAAAATGGAAGGAGTATGTCACAACTTGAAAGCTATATGGCCATCTATCTAAACTGATATTCCCTGCAAGGTGTGCAATATAGGTTTATGGATGTACATTTGTGAATAAAAAAACTTTATGTTTGCAATTATTATGCCAGCAGTAATTTAATTAAATGAATTCCCAAGGAACACTATCTGACGTTGTATCCTAAGGCTTTTTGAATTAGGGGTTCTAAGTAATACAACAATAAACCATTGTTTGTCAGCTTACATGTTGAAATTTCAAAGCAGAAACAGAATATACAGCATGTGGAAATCCCCCCCCCCCCAATTAATACTTGGTTGCACACCCTTTGGCATTGATGACAATCTCTAAATGTTTCTTGTAGCCATATATAAGATTATTGCACTTCTCAGCTGGTATTTAATCTTCCTCTGAAGTTTGCTCAAGTTCTTGATTGTTTGCAGGGGTCTTTTTCCCAATGGCAGATTTCAGCTCACTCCAAAGATTTTCAATGGGAATGAGGTCAGGACTCATTGATTGCCATTTTAAAAAGTCAATTTTTTCTTTTTAAACCATTCCTGTGTACTTTTGGATGTGTGATTTGGATCATTTTTTTGCTGGAGGACAAATTATCTTCGACTCAAATCAAGTTTTGCTACACTGAGTAGGATGTTTCACTCTAAAATCTCTTGATAATTCTTTGATTTCATAATTCCTATGATGTGGTCAAGGCCTCCAGTACCAGATGCAGCAAAGCAACTCCACAGCATTATGGATCCTCCACCATGCTTAACTGTTGGTAGGGTGTTCTTTTCTTTATAAGCTTCATTGTGCCATCTGTAAACAAACTGTTGCTTTGCATTGCCAAAAAGGTCTATTTTTGTTTCAAGCGTCCACAGAACATTTTCCCAGAAGGATTGTGGTTTGTCAAGGTACTTTTTGGCACAGATTAGTTGTTCCCTTCTAGGTCTTTTTTCATCCACAAAGCTCTGCTTGGTTTAATAGGTGGCATATGGTACTTGTTGAAACCATGAACTCAGACTATTCCAGGCTGGTCTTTAGGTCATTGGATGTTTCAATAGTTTTTTTTTCACTATTCTCACCAGCCTTCGAAGACATTTTTTATCAATTGTACTCTTTCCCTGACGGTTATGGAGGTTCTTGATGGTTCCATGCTAAGCAATCTTCCTTATAACTTTGTGCACTGTTGAAACTGGGATTCCAAGATCTTTGGAGATGGCCTTATACCCTTTGGAGATCTTGTGTTTGAAAATAATATTAATAGCAATTCTGTTGTCCTCAGACAGCTTCATGTTCAAGATTGTGACATACGATCCGGGCCTAACATGTGGCTTTTTAAAACACTGAAGTCATCAGCCATTGGATAATTAATGTCACATGTGCACTGACAATTTATCACAGGTGATTCTTATTTGTGATTTACCACAGGTGAGTCAAAATGTGTTTCCATACTAATCTCATGTAAGTGCTACCAATACCAGTGTCACGGCAAGCTTTAGGTTTTCCTATTTTTCCCTCCCTTTAATTTTTGTTTTAAATTGCGATTTATCATTTGCTCTTTTGTATTTAACATGAGTGCTCTATACAAAAAAGCTGTTTCACTTGATTCATTTTTTTCAGGAAATATTTAACATTATGTACTTAACTTCATGGGTACCAATAATGATAATCAGGACTGTATATATTTTGTTAAAATTTAGATATTTTTACAAACTTTGTAATTCTAAAAGTCCCTGCAAATATAATATCGATGCTACCAATCCCTTAAATGAGAATTTCCTGCATTTTCAGAAATGTCGGCAAGTCTGTAAAGTTTATTGTACAAGGTTATATTCAATCCCTATTCATATTTAGATATTCTTCTTCAATATATCATGTGCTTTAACTATCATGGTGTAAAAATTCCATTTTTTCGACTGATTGGTTATAAAAGAAACGAGTCACTAGAGAAATAATTTGCTGGAATCTTTTAAGCTGATATAACCATTAAATTGTACAGTATTTTATCACCAAGTAGATGAAAATTGCACCTGATAAAAATGAATTTCTTCAATAAAACCTTTCTCCTACACTAACTTTGTAGCTTATCAGATATATATGTTAAATTAGAAATATTGACTTTAATTTCTGCTTAATAAAAATAGAGCAAATATAAAAAAGGTAACTACACTGCTCAACATTGAAATTGCAATATCAAGAAGGAAAAGTCATTGAATTATGGACATCACAGTATGGGAAGGCATGTTAATGATATGCACATGATGAAAAAATGAAAACAAAATTTTCAAAATATCTCAATTTATTCATTATTGATTATGTGTTCTAAGCACAGAAATACCCACACTTAGGTCATGTGCACACTGGTAGTTTTTGCTACATTATTGATCCGTTTTTGGTACTGCATTTTATTTTGAAACTGCACCAAAAACAGATCAGTCACTGCGTTTGACAGCAAAGTGAATGTGATTTTCAAAATGCTGTGCAAATGTTAACATTTTTGAGCGTTGCGTTAGTGTTACAGAAAGTGCATCCGGAAAATAATGAGCATGTTAATTATTGCTTTGTTTTTCTGCTGCACTTTCTCCATTGACTCCATTGTAATAAAAGAAAAAACATCACATACAGATTGGTATTCACAAAGTTCATTTGTGATCCTTTTTTAGTGCGCTTTCCACAGCACAAACGCTCGGTCATGCAATTACTTACCCTTCTGCGGCATGCTCGTGCTATTCGTTTGTTCTGGGCACTGAGTAACAGGACCTGCGAGAACTGAAAAGGACCTGGCCATGTGACTCAGTCAGGTGAACTGTTACTGCCTGATACCTGTAAGTAACTCATCATTGAACACTGCATGCCTTACAGAAGGAATTAAAGTGTGTGTGAGTATGTGTCTATGTGTGTTCCTCCTGCCCCTTCTGGGATAGTGCTGCGTTTTTGCTTTGGAAAAGCAAAAGCGTAGCACTAAAAAATAGAGCAAAAAAGCAGCACAAACAGATGATGCATTTGTAATACTTTTTTGCAAAAAAGAAGATCCATTTTTGGCTGCATAAAATGCACCAAAAATGGATCAACAAAAATAGAGCACAAACACTCTGTGTGAACAAGGTGTTACATGCCTTGGCAGGCTATCGATGATGTTACTTTGAATAGCATGCCCATTCCCTCTTTACTGAGCACCTAGCACTATAGCGGGGACATCCCAACACCAGCTGGTATGACGCACAGAGTATCTCCTCCTACATTATCATACTGTGTGTGATGTGTGCTATAATGCCCTTCCAGCCTACTTACTTTGGTCCCCTGGCTAAACATTCCATCTGCAGCTGTCTTGTGTTATATCCCATACCACACTATACACTATAGAGACTACTATGGTGCCCTTCCAGCAGGTCCACCAGATCTACAGTACTTCATACAATCAATATGTGCTTGAAGTACAGACTCTCAGCTTTAATTTGAGGGTATTAACATCCTATTTGTAGTAATGGTTTAGGAATTACATCTCTTTAATATATAGCTGCCTCTTTTTCAAGAGACAAAAGGTAATTGGACAGTTTTCTCAAAAGCTCTTTAATAGGCTGCATAGGCTATTCCCTTCATTAATCCATCATGAATTTCACATGTATAAGGTCTGGAGGTGATTCCAGGTGTGGCAATAAACCATCATTAGGCTGAAAAAAAAGTAGAAAGAAATCCATCAGAGGGACAGCAAAAATGCCAGGAATAGCCAAATCAGGCTAGGGTCACATATAGCAATCCGTTTTTGTAAGTGCTTTCCATGACCAATCCGTTTTTCCTAGGTTGAATTTTGTATCTCCTGTGTCCCTGGACATTTTTTGGACTTAGTAATTTTTTCATTTTTTTTCATTAAAAACGCATATGCGTTAATGCAGGTGCCTATATGTGCAATGCGTTAACGCATGCGTTTCCCATAGGGCCCCATGTTAAAAAACCGCATGTGTTTTTTAACTGAAGCCAAAAACATTGCTACCAATGTTTTTGGGTAATAAACGTTCCTAGCAATGTTTTTGGGTGCAGAAAAAAACGGACAGGGTGTTTATTACATCTAACACATTTTTGCATCAGTTTTTGGACTTAGAAAAAAAATGCAAAAACTGATGCCAAAAACGGACCAAGGGCTTATGTGTGACCCTAACCTCAACAGTTTAGTACATGCAGCTAACAAAAAAGCAATGAACGAATGTGGTAACAAAAAGACCTAAAGAAACCAGCCCAGTTCTGGAAATGCTCTCTTTGGACAGATGAGACAAGTTCAATCTATACCAAAATGATAGGAAGAAGAAATTATGAAGAAGGCTTGGAAAGGCTCATGAGCCAAAGCACACCACATCCTCAGTAAAACATGGTGGAGGTAGTGTCATGGACCAGGCATGCACAGCTTCCAATGGCACTGGGTCACTAGTGTTAATTGATCTTTTGATTGAAGACAGAAGCAGCCAGATGAATTCTGAAGTGTACATTGCTAAACTCTCTACTCAAATTCGACCAAATGCAGCAAGATTGATTGGACGACACTTCACAATACAGATAGACAATGACTCAAAACATACTGCAAAAGCAACCCAGAAGTTTTTAACGCAAAGAAGTGGAAAATTCTTCAATGGTCATATTACTCAACAGGTCTTAGCCCCATCAAGCTGCATTTCACATGCTTAAGACAAAACGTAAGGCAGAAAGACCCACATACAAGCAACAGCTAAAATCAGATATAGTAAAGGCCGGCAAAGCATCACAAAGAAAGAAACCCAGTATTTAGTGATGTCCATGGCTTGTAGACTTCAGGCTGTCATTGCCTGGAAAGGATTCTCTACATGCGGATCATGTGTACACCCAAAGACTCTGGGATGACGTCTCTACTGAGCTAATGGAAAGCTAGAAGGACCTCGATGAGAGTACACTGAATCAGTGCTGTAATAATTGTTAGGTCACACTGTCATATTGATGGATGTAAATTGTAAAAATTCATATACTTAAAGTTCCTTTAATTTTAATACCTTTACAGGGGATAAAGTCATGAAACGGTGGCAGTCTACGAGGGATCGCTACAAGAAGGATTTTAATAAGGAGATGCGGGCCCTGAGTGGCTCAGCTCAATACCACCAGAAATACAAGTACTATCAGGTGTTGGGTTTCCTGAGGCCCTCGCTGCCATGCAGAAAGTAGATATCCATATATTGTAAGACCAAACTGTGCCATGTTTAACTGTTTTTTTCTCCTCCAAGACACTGTTGCCCATTGAACCAGCCACAACATCTGATTTAAGCTATATATTAATTTTCTTTTCTTCCACAGGACCATTGGCAACACTTTGGTGCCTGCATCCACCATCACCTACACTATCCCTTCTCTAGCGGTCTCAGAAGAGACCGCCACCACTGGACCCTCCAACCCATCCGGACCCATCAGTCCTTTCTGGCAGAAATCTGACCCGTAAGTTGAAAAGCAGGACACTGGTTTTTCCCTATCCCAACCCTTTGACACTGCCGAAGCCTCTCAACCAGGTTTCGTGACATTTCGGCAGTGCCCAGAGGTCTTCGGATAGAAGCCTTCTGCTTGAGATTGTGCATCTCAGTGTTGTGCATCAATCAGAAAATTAGTTCTGGCTTTAGAGAAATGAATACCAACTTGGATAGGATGGAAGTTGATGCAAACAAATCAGTCAATCATTTGTTCTTTTTATCTGTATTTTGTCAGATGGAAAATCTTCTGGCTGCTCGTCAACAGAATCTCATGAAGGCCTGCCAGGATGGTCTGTTGGTTGCCATACACCACCCTCTCTCATCCCATTCCCCATCCCACCACTCTCCCCCATCCCATCGCTTTCCTCATACCACCACTATCCCCCATCACACCACTATTCCACATCCTGCACCTCTTCCACATCCCACACTTATCATACATCCTTAGTCTATGGCACATCTCGCACCTCTCCCACATTCCACCCTTATCATAAATCCCCCACCTGTACCGCAACTTACACCTTTACCCCATCCACTACCTCTCTCCATCCACCACATTTCCTCATTTTTACATATAACCACCCATCCCTGAACCTCCTCAACCACTTTAAACAACCATCCATCATCCCTTGATTGTGTGGATTTGTCTTTGTCATGCTTTTAGTCTGACCTTCCCACTGATTTCTCCACACCTGTGACACACATTCAGGTATTCCCTCCTTCTGCATCCCCATCCACACTACACCATCATACTCCCTTTCCTGTGGTGGACCAAACACAAGTTCAAGCCAGGAGTCAATCCTGTGAGTGCAAGCAGCCCCACTCACAAAAAAATTATGAACCTTTAACTATAGTTTTAAGTATTTATTGTGGTAATAAAGACTTATTTATAGTTATAAAAATCCTTGTGCTTTTCATGTTATTTATTTCGCATTTAGATTTTTGCGTGAGTTTAAAGGGATATTCCAGTCTCCAATATCCTTATCCACATATGTAGTAGATGTAATATTAGCAATATCAGCAAATACCTCCAATTAGAAATGTTGTATGGTTTTCTTGAAAAGCAATAAACATATCAGGAAAATCAAAACTGTGTGCAGAATTAGTAAGCAAGTTGTATTTTAGAGGATAATTTTTATTATTGATCAACAACTATGTTCTCAATCAATCCAAAAGACTCATAAATATCAAAGCTTAATATTTTTGGAAGTTGGAGTGTTTTTTTTTTTAGATTTGGCTATCTTAGGACGATATCTGATTGTGCAGGTAACTATTACTGTGCAGAATTATTAGGCAACTTAATAAAAACCAAATATATTCCCATCTCACTTGTTTATTTTCACCAGGTAAACTAATATAACTGCACAAAATTTAGAAAAAAACATTTCTGACATGCAAAAAAAACAAACTAAAAAATTAGTGACCAATATAGCTACCTTTCTTTATGATGACACTCAACAGCCTTCCATCCATAGATTCTATCAGTTGCTTGATCTGTTTATGATCAACATTGCGTGTGATCTGGTCGACATAGTAGGGGGGTACTCGGATACTGGGACGGATGGTCACTTCAATGGGGGATCACGGCTGGTCGGTTCCCGGTTCCGAGCACTGTACCCTTAATGTTAGGGATGGTGGGGGATGATGATGATGGACGGGGGAATGGTAACGTGACGCCACCTGTGGTACCTGGTAACGTGGATACCAGCGCTGTCCCCTGGTCTGCTAATGTTAGGTACAGTCGGTTCCTTACTGGTACGGATGGGAGCGACAGAAGACTAATCCACCACCGGAATTCGGTCCTTTCCCTAAAGTGTCCTGGAAGCCAACTATGGCTTTGTTATGTCGGTCCCACAGCTTGTCAGTTTGCAGTCAGGGATAGACCAACTGACTGCCTCGGCTCCGGTATGCCGGTGACGACCCCAGACTCCTCAGGCAGCTCCAACCGGTCCTGGTTTGTCCCCTCCGGTGTCTGTGTCACACCTCTCCAAAGAGGTGCCCTCCTGTCACGGACACAGTCTCCTGACGTCCGTCCTCCTGCTGACTCACTCGCTGACCGATTGGAACTCTCTCACTCACTGTCACTCAAGTCTCCCGCTCTACTCTAGGCGCCAGCCCCTGGGACCTACTGAATATATACGGTCCCCTATGCTAAGGTGGCCTATTGTATGCGTGCTTATGACGGACTCTGTGAGAAACCCCATATCCCTGACTACAGAGGCACTACACCTTCTGTCTGGGTGCAGTACCTCCCTGTGGTGCCTTGCCAAAGGGGCGCCACACACCCCCTTGGTGAATTACACTCGTCCGTGAGTGTTACAACCAAACCGGGCTTGAGTTGAAATTTTTATTAACATAATAACCGGGTAACATCCAATCAACAACAATAACAATAAGATTTTCTTTGTGGTCTTCCCTTGCGGGAGGTGTTATGCTTCAAACGTTACAAACGGGGACAATAATTAAACCTCTAATCTGCATCGGCCCAACGGGGAACGGGTATCAAGTCTCTGACTTAAAGTTCAATCAGGTTTTTGGAGTAAAAGTTCACATTTAAGTCCATGCGAGCCTTCACGGTTAATTCAGGGAAACAAACAGTTAACTTGTAAACAACAAAACTGATTTTTACCATAAGCCACTTTCTGATGACCCTTATGGCAAACCAACCCCGGGGACCTGCATGGCATTCATAAATTATTTCATCGCCCTTGTACAGGTCACGGTCCAGGTGGCCTTGCGGAAGATGGGGCTCAACCTCCCTCCTCCCCACGAAGACCTCCTCATAGAGGCCTACCTCCCGGGCAAGACCATACCCGGTTGCCAGATTAAACCCCGTCACCGTACCTTCCTTTCTTTGGTCCAATGGCAGTGGTGGCTAGATGCGGGCAAAGACACGGGCCTGGCGGGTCTCGATCTCACTCACCCACCAAGCTTCCCGCCGCCTCTGCCGCTCAGCTTCATCTTCCTGCAGGTACGTGGGTCTCCCGACTGGTTGCCAGGAGTGCGGTGTTGTGGTTGTGGGACGGTGTTCATATCGCCGCATCTCCATACTTAGCCAGTCCTGCTGCTGTTCTAGGCATTCGCCCCACCATAGCTCGCGGGGCCCTGCACTGCAAGTCGTTCCTTCATCCCTTTCCTCCTCCCCATAACTTGCCTGGTGACTGGATCCTCCTTCGATCTCCTCCACTATCAGGGCAGGCTCCTCGAAGGACTGGATTAGATCTTCTGGTTCAGCAGTTTCCCCTGCGTCGCCTGCTGGGTCAGGGCTTCCTGGGCTGGCTGATGTAACACCTGCCTTGGGTTGGTTGTCATCCCTCTGGGTGGAATTTGGCTCTGTGGGGGCGGCGTCTTCACCGGCTACCGGGTGTTTGGCTTCTGGTTCTGCCGCAGCCACTGGTTCCGGGTCCGGGTCTAGCTCGCACCCCAGTAGACGGTCCCTTCTACAGTCGATCTCCAGAACCATCTCGGCACTCCAGTGCCAGAAGGTCCATTCCACAGTCTCCTGCAGTCATGTCCGTAGGTCTTGCACAGCCGATCCCCAGAACTCTATCTCCTCCCCTTCAGTTTCAAGGGTCAGGACATCCGGGGCAGCCATACTAGCCCTTAGGTCCTGCTCGACATAACGGACCACATCCCTCAGGCGTATAACAGACATCGTAGCCAGGCCGTGTTCGGGTAACAAGTCGGGTTCCTGCCAATGTTAAACGGCCTCCAATACCACCTCTACACCGAAGACACCCAGCTCTATCTGTCTGGCCCTGATATCTCCTCTCTTCTATCCAAAATTCCTCACTGCCTATCCGCCATTGCATCCTTCTTTTCAACCCGCTTCCTTAAACTCAACATGGACAAGACCGAATCCATCGTCTTTCCCCCGAACAACCCTCCCTCTCCCCCTCTTCCTCACCTATCCATCACCGTCAATAACTGCACACTCTCACCCGTCATCCACACCAAATGTCTCGAGGTAATCCTCGACTACTCCCTCTCCTTCAAGCCCCACATCCAAGCCCTCGCCACCTCCTGCCGACTCCAACTAAAAAACATTGCCCGCATCCGCTCCTTCCTTGACGACAACACGGCTAAGACACTTTTCCATGCCCTCATCATCTCCCGCATGGACTACTGCAACCTCCTGTTCACCGGCCTCCCTGCCTCCTCCCTTGCACCTCTCCACACCATCCTCAACTCTGCTGCCCCACCCATCCACCTATCTCCCCGTTACTCCCCCGCGTCCCCTCTCCGCCGAGCCCTCCACTGGCTCCCCACCTCCCAGCGATCCCACTTCAAAACCCTAACCCTGACATACAAGGCCATACACAACTTGTCACCTCCCTACATCTCCGACCTGGTCTCCCGCTACCTCCCCTCGTGCAACTTGCGCTCCTCTCAAGAACTCCTTCTCTTAACCCCCCGCATTTCCACCTCCCACAACCGCATACAAGACTTCTCTCGTGCTTCTGCCATACTTTGGAACTCCCTCCCCCACCACATCAGACTCTCCCCTACCCTGGGAACCTTCAAGAAAAACCTGAAGACCCACCTCTTCCTACAAGCCTATAACACACATTGAGACTCAATCCACTGCACCATCTCACCTCTCCCCCTCCTACCGTCTCCCTCCCCACCCCCTCTAGACTGTGAGCCCTCACGAACAGGATCCTCTCCCTATTGTACCCGTACGACTGATTTGTCGTCGTTTTTACCACTTGTCTCTGTCTACCCTCTCACTTGTAACCTAATGGCGCTATATAAATACTTAATAATAATAATAATAATAATAATAATGTCTCTCGGTCTCACCTCTGGCCGCACCCTGCTTGATCTCTATAGTACAGCACTGGTGCGGTTCGGTTTTTGACCCGCCCCCTTGGTTGTTTGATAGCAAGGGGGACTTGGAGACAATTTGGCACCTCTTGCATGGCCCTACTTTTGTGAGGGGCCGAGGCTCACCCCTGGGCCAGCACATAGTCTTTTACGTATTCAGGCCCGCCTTTTAGAGAAGTTTAGTAGAACAGTCCTTTGGACTTTTTCGTGGCCCACCACTACACTTCGTCAAACCTTGGCAGAGCGGAGGGGCGAGGCTTATCTTTGCGCTCTTTTCGCCTGCTCTGTGTTGCAATTGAATTTCTGAGGCGCAGTAATGGCAACCCGATTTTACAGTACACAAACAGTCAATAAAGTCCAATTCTAGGCACACAGTACCCGGTTTTATCGGGCACAGGATCCTGTTCGTGACACCAGAATTGTTCCGGTCGACAGGGTAGGGGGGTACTCGGATATCGGGAAGGATGGTCACTTCGATGGAGGATCACGGCTGGTCGTTTCCGTGCCCTGGACCCTTAATGGCGGGGATGGTGGGGGATGATGATTATGAATCAGGGAATGTTAATGTGACGCCACCTGTGGTACCTGGTAAAGTGGATACCAGCGCTGCAGCCGGCCGCTGAGGTGATAGAGGTGCAGCTCAGAGTAGTACAGCTCCCACAGGTGGAGTTTTACCTCAGGGCAGCGGGGTTAGATGAGGGGAGTCATAGTCCTCACCTCCTTTATGCTGTGGGAGCCCTCGGGGCGGCGGAGGAAAGGAGCACAGACACCACTTCAACTCAAACATTTCTTTACTGGTACCGAGCAGATTTTGAAGTACACAGTACAGTCTGGTTTAGCGGGGACATAGCCACAGATTTTGAGATAACTTTACAGAGTCTGTCGGTGGTCCCTTTTGTAATAGCTTTCTGGGTCTGGGTTCCTCTTTAACTATCTTTAACTACACTGAAGAGCCCTTTCGCCAGTCCCCTGGTCTGCTAATGTTAGATGACTCCCCAGCCGGCTTCAACCAGTCCTGGTTCGTCCCCTCCAGTGTCTGGGTCACCCCTCTCCAAAGAGGTGCCCTCCTATCACGGACACAGTCTCCTGACGTCCGTCCTCCTGCTGACTCATTCGCTGACTGACTGGAACTCTGTCACTGTCACTCAAGTCTCCAGCTTTACTCTAGGTTCCACCCCCTGGTACCTACTGAATTTAAGGTCCATTATCCTAAGGTGGCCTATTGCATGCGTGCTTTTGGCAGACTCTGTGAGAAACCCCACATCCCTGACTACAGAGGCACTACACCTTCTATTTGAAGTGCAGTACCTCCCTGTGGTGCCTTGCCATAGGGGCGCCACATGTGCAGCAGCCACCACAGCCTCCCAGACACTGTTCCGAGAGGTGTACTGTTTTCTCTCCCTGTAGATCTCACATTTTAGGAGGGACCACAGTTTCTCTATGGGGTTCAGATCAGGTGAACAAGGGGCCATGTCATTACTTTTTCTTCTTTTAGACCTTTACTGGCTAGCCATGCTTTGGAGTAGTTGGATGCATGTGATGGAGCATTGTCCTGCATGAAAATCATGTTTTTCTTGAACGATATCGACTTCTTCCTGTACCACTGTTTGAAGAAGTTGTCTTCCAGAAACTGGCTGTAGGTCTGGGAGTTGAGCTTCACTCCATCCTCAACCCGAAAGGGTCCCACAAGTTTATCTTTGATGATACCAGCCCATACCAGTACCCCACCTCCACCTTGCTGGCATCTGAGTTGGAGTGGAGCTCTCTACCCTTTACTGATCCAGCCTCTAACCCATCCATCTGGCCCATCAAGAGTCACTCTCATTTCATCAGTCCATAAAACCTTTGAAAAATCAGTCTTAAGATATTTCTTGGTTCATTCTTGACGTTTTATCTTATGTTTGTTGTTCAAAGGTGGTCGTTTTTCAACCTTCCTTACCTTGACTATGTCCTTGAGTATAGCAAACCTTGTGCTTTTTGATACTCCAGTAACATTGCAGCTCTGAAATATGGCAAAACTGGTGGCAAATGGCATCTTGGCAGCTTCACGCTTGATTTTCCTCAATTCATGGGCAGTTATTTTGCGTCTTTTTTGCCCAACATGCTTCTTGCGAACCTGTTGGCTACTTGCCATGAAACGCTTGATTGTTCGGTGATCACGCTTCAAAAGTTTGGCAATTTCTAGACTGCTGCATCCCTCTGCAAGACATCTCACAATTTTGGACTTTTTAGAGCCCATCAAATATCTTTTCTGACCCATTTTGCCTAAGGAAAACCATTTGCCTAATAATTAAGCACACCTTATATATGGTGTTGATGTCCTTACACCACACCCCTCCTCATTACAGAGATGCACATCACCTGATTTACTTAATTGGTAGTTGGTTCTCAAGCCTATACAGATAGGAGTAGGACAACATGTATAAAAAGTATCATGTGATCAAAATACTTATTTGCCTAATAATTTTGCACACAGTCTACATTTCTAATTAGAGGTATTGGCTGATATTGTTATTATTATACCTACTACATATTTTGATGGGATCTTGGAGATGGGAATACCAATTCTACCATAGTAAGGCTGGGGTCACACATACCAATCCACTTTTTTGAGGCTTTGAAAAATGGATCCGTTAAATTTAGGGTGCCAATAGTGTCTTCTGAGCTCCTGCCCGTTTTTTGGACTTAGTCATTCTTTCATCAAAAACGCATACAGTATGCGTTAACGCATGGTGCCTATATGTACCATGCGTTAACGCATGCATTTTTTTACTGCACCCAAAAACGTGTTTTTTTGGATGCTGAACAAAAACGCATGCATTTTTGAAAAACGCAGTGACACTTAAGTGCACCATCCGTTAACGCATATGCGTTTTTGGACTTAGACAAAAAAAGGGCAAAAATTATCCCAAAAACGGATCCAAGGCAAAACCGGCTGTCGTGTGTGACCCTGGCCTAAGATGTAAACGGCACCATTAAAGGCCATCATAGTAAATATATAATGTGTAATTATGAAAAGATAACATTTCCATTTAAAAAATATTTTAAAGTAACTCTTATTGTAAACTATGTAGACATGTAATTCTGCATGCCATAGGGTTGATCCAGAGGAAAGCAGAAAAAACTCATGAGGTAGAAGCCAATTTTCCTCATTAGAGGGGGAAATATTCCTTCCTGACTCCAAATAGGCAATCAACTCCCTCAATGACATAGAGAAATGTACTTGGAGGGGAAAAGACATGGCTGTAGCTTTATTGATGGACACACACAAAAGGTTAGAAGGAGCATTTAACATTAACATTCCTATGCTGCGTTATCAACATTTCTAATTAAATGCAAAGTAGATTAATGAGAGAATAGAAAGTATGATAGGCCCAGAGGGTAAAGGGGCAATGCAACATTAACAGCCATAACTATTATTATAAACATTTTAACTTACAATTTTAATTTATAAGGGTAGATGGAGGGTACAGGGAGGATAAATTACACGATTTGAGCTTTATTTATGGACGAGTATGCAAAAGGATTATACTATATGCTCCTGTCATGGCACTCGGTCCACGTCTGAAACAAAATAATTTGCAAACGTGTCCCTCATTTGTTCTAATTCCAATATTTTGATAATCCTCCAATAGCCTTTCAACATCATTCTGGTCTGAGGGAAGTCGTTCTTTGGACAATAAGTAGTTGTGGCGAATGACACCAGCTTTGACAACGTCATCCACGGTCGCAGTTTTTAGATGAATGGCCTTGGTCAAAATTGTCCATTTTGATGTTAGAATTTCAAAGGCACATTCCATCAATCTTCTTGCCCTTGTCAGCCTGTAATTGGGGATCTATTTAGCATGACTCAATCCACTACCTGACTGTGGCTTCAGCAGGTTTCCACACATCAAGAAAGCTTCACCCCCAATGAGAACTAAAGGCATTGGTGGTCTTTCTGTGTGAGGAAGTGATCTTAGGGATGGAAAACTGAAATTGTTGCCATATACACGACATCCCATTGTAGTCAATTTGATAATGTGTTAGTTATTTGATTGTCCATAGGCACTAAAGCCAACTGCTATAAAATGGTATTGGGTATCTGCAATTGCCATTAATACGATGGGAAAATACTTTTCATAGTTATATTTTTAGCCACGTCCTCCAGGTTTAATAATCTGAATATGTTTTCCATTGACAGCACCCAAGCAGTTTGGAAATTGATTTAATTCAAATGTATCTGCAATTTCAAGCCAGTGTTGCATTATGTGATGAATTCTTTGTATAAAACTTCCCACAATGCCCGGCATGTGTCTTTTACAATTTCTGATATGGTGGAAATTCCAACTCTAAACTAGAAGTGTAATGATGATAGTACTTTTCCTGTAGCCAGGAATCTACAACAGGTAACAAAATTTTTGAAGACGTTCCCAATAGCACTAACATTTAAAATAGATATGTATGTATGTTAATCAATCCTTGGATGCATTTCACAAAGTTGTCGAAACTTGTGACTGTCATCCGCAGATAGTCCTGACACTTATCGAGGTGTGTTCGTAGCTCCAAGTATAAAGTAGAGAGTACACCACGTGACATTCTCTGTGAAGAAATAGGGGGCAAGCAGTTTAGGTAAAAAAGTCACAGAAAAGGACACAAAAAAAAAAAAAAACTCACCAGAAACAGCCATTAATCAACAAAAGCTCAAATGCAACAGGATGCAACAGGCCTGCCATGATAAGTACCCATCCTGATAGTGCATTTGAACTTGTGTTGGTTAATGGCTGTTTCTGGTGATTTCACAGTTTAGGTAAGAAATATTGAGGTAAAAGTTAATTTCAAATTGTAAGTGATTTGTGACTTTTCTGTGTATTTAGAATCCGTGTCATCTTTATTTAACTTCTGTTTTTGGATCAGTGTCCACAAAACCGCTTGTATGAATTCAGACAGTTTTAGGTGACCTGCTTTTCGTACAGTAGAAAAACTAGGACATACTTAGCTAATATCCAAAAAATAAAGATGTGAAATTGCCAAGAAAATTTTTTCTAACTTAAAATACTCAACATAATTGTACATTTTGTTGCCGTATTTCAGCTGACACTCCTCGGATGAGTCACTAATAGTTTGACAAAGTACGGAGGCTTGAAATTAGACATAGCTTAACTTGACATTTTCTTCAGTTACATGACTAATCTCCTCATTTTATCTTATGTGCTGCACTTATATTCACTTATTTTAGCAAGTCGTCACATAAAATTCTGAGCTTTTTATACAAAAGTAATCAAAAAGTGATGTGAGAGAAGTTACAATAGATGATCAAATAGACTGAAATGTATTAGAGCTTATTAAGGAAAAGAAAAAAGGATTGAAAACATTTTAATTATTTTGCCTATTTCTATAATTTAGAGTTTTTAACTTTTTGATAAAAATGTTCAATAGTTTTTCTATTTCCTATATAGTTTTATAATGTGTGGTGCCCTGTAATTCAGGTAGCCACAGGAACCCTAATGCATGTAGGGATTTCCACATCGGGTACACCTCACACATGCAACACCTGCCACCCCTGGCCTGTAGGGGGAGCTTTAACAGCTGCCGTCAGGTGAACTGCTGACGTCTGTTGAATTCCACTATAAATACAGGTGCAGGGGGTGGAGCTAGTCAGACAGTTGTAGACAGCGAGACAAATAGTCAGCAGAGGAGAAAGTCAGAGAGTCTGTGCAGTGCAGGCAGCACTGTGAAGAACCTGGTGAACGGAGCCGTGCTAGGTCTGTACCACAGAACAGCCTGAACCAGTGTGGGGGTCCCGGGAGTAGGGGACGAAGACAAGGCGAAAAGCAGATAAACAGAGGGCAGAGGAGCCATACTGGCTCAGTCTGCAAAGTACCAGGATACCGGAGTCTGAATCTGCCTAGGAGAGTTTAGCCCAGCAGGAAATACCAGTACACCAAGGAGACTCCAGTCTCCCGGACACCCGCAGCACATTCAACTTGAGAGCTAGGAACTGCAGAGAGGAGAAAGGTGGCATCCAGTAAAGGGTTCTCAGTGTAGTTAATACGGGTGAGAGACACAGCGGAGGCCTGACTAAGTTTCATACAGGTGAGGGCTTCAACAGGAAGGAAACAGGGACCAGGAGGATTTACAAACCACTTGGTGTGGAAATCCAGAAGTGCTACTCAACTACCTGGTGTGTGCATTGGACTATACCTACTTAACATCAGTAAAAGGTATGAAAACTACTCCCAGTGTGTGCCTGCCAGTTCTTTCCACCCTCAACTTGCACCAAATATAGACTACATCATAACCTCCTATAGAGCTGTTCCTGTTTCATTTCTTTACCTCACTGCCCTGGCGACTTTGCTCCGCCTGCAGGGAGCAACATCATCCGGTTGCCTACCCATTGTCCCTGGAGGACTGCTGGCAGCGCTGGCGCCATCACCAGATACTGCAGGTGGCGTCACATTAAAAAACCTTTTATTATTCTATTTTTACTAAACCCCTTTTTCGTGACCACCAGGGCCATAGATCCGGGCACCGGCCACCAGTGACAGTCCCTTAAAATGTTACCCCATATAGAAGAGTCACTTGCTGCATTAAAGTCTGCTAATTAATTTTCGACCTTAGATCTCCCTAGTGGGTACTGGCAGGTCTCCATTGCAGAAGAAGACCAAGAGAAGACTGCATTCACAGCACCCATGGGCCTGCGTGAGTTTAATAGCATGCTATTCGGACTCTGTAATGCACCCGGAACATTCCAAAGACTGATGGAATGTTGCCTAGGGCACCGAAACTTAGAGGCAGTGCTACTTTACTTGGATAATGTTTGGATAGTGTATTCCAAAACCTATGAAGATCACCTGAAACACCTGGCTGAAGTATTTGAACCATTGTCCAAGTAGGGACTGAAGCTGAAGCCATCAAAATGCCATTTGCTGAAGCTGATGGTTTAATATCTCGGCCATGTAGTCAGCATGGAAGGAGTGGCACCAGACCCCGGCAAGATAACTGTAATCAAGGAATGGCCAGAACAAACAACCTTCAAAGATGTATGTCAGTGCTTGGGTCTGGTAGGGTATTACAGGAGATTCATCAAGGGCTATACGAAGATAGCCACACCTGTCCAAGATCTCCTGGTAGGCCAGACCAAGAAGGGCAAGGTTACAGGTCAACCATTTGAATGGGGCAAGAAGGAAGAACAGTCCTTCAAACAGCTGAAAGAGGCCCTGACCGGAGAAGCGATCCTGGCTTATCCTGACTACAGTTTACCCTTCCAGTTGTTCACTGATGCCAGCAACATGGGATTAGGAGCTGTCCTGTCACAAAGGCAGAATGGCAGAGAGAGAGTGATTGCCTATGCCAGTAGAAAGCTCCGTCTTACAGAGAGAAACCCAGAGAACTACAGCTTGTTCAAGCTGGAATTCCTGGGCTTGGTCTGGGCAATTACAGAATCGTTTAAGCATTACCTGGCAGCTACAAAGTTCACTGTCTTCATGGACAATATAATAATAGGGTGTGACAGGGCTTTTTGGTGTCCTGTTCGTGATGCCAAAAAGCCCTGTCACACCCCAGGGCCTGGGTACTCGGATCCCAGGCATTAATTATGGATGCTGTCAACAGTGGCCGGTGCCCCGGCTCGCAGCCCTGGTGGATGCTCAAAAAGGGGTTTAATAAAAGAATGAGTTCAAAATAAAAATACAGTTAAATGTTGGTGACTCCATCTACGATTTCTGGTGAATGTGAATGTACACACCTAATTGCGGCATGTATTTCGGGAATTTGGCGGCGATATGTTGCCTCACTCCCGGGGTGAAGCAAAATATCGCCGCCAAATTCCCAAAATACACGCCGCAATTAGGAGGGAATTTGGCAGCGATAATTCCAGGGCGACATATCGCCGGCAATAATTCTCGCCGCGTGTTTGGCGTGTAAAGGTACCCTTAGTCTCACTACAGGGCTGGCAGATTCACTGATTGCAGGATCCTCTGGTTCCACTACAACGGGTGGTTCTTCTTTGACTTGTCTTCTTTGTTCTTCTGGTGGTTGGAAGAAGTGAATTACGGGTACAATTACAGCTCCTACACATTGAGGCCAATCTTCAGAAAAGTCTCCAAGTATTGTATGTATCACTTTTCTTCAGGCATTTCTTGAGGTGATCTCTTGAAACTGTCACTGTAGTTTTCCCTTCATCTTTGCTGATCACACAAGTTTTACTATTATCAAAGTTGTAATTTAGCACAGTGTAAGGTTCTGCCTCCCACTGGTCATCTAGTTTATTGTTTTTCCTCTTTCTCTTAAGAAACATTTTTCCAGGTATTAAGGGCGCAGCTTGTGCATGCTTGTTATAGTCTCACTCTTGTTTTTCTCTGATGTGCTTCAAGCTTTTCTCAACACTCTCTTGGATTTTCTTGGATTTTTCTCTGCGATTGGAATCCCAGTTAGCATCAGGTGAACCTGTTTCTGGTACTACAATTCCCATTTCAAGATCAACTGGTAACTTTTCTGGTCTTGCTCGCATTAGGTATGCCGGCGTCCAATTGGTGGAACTTACGGGTATGTTATTTTACATGTCCACTAAGTCAGGTAACTTCTCCGGCAACTGATTTCTTTCCTCCAAAGGCAATGTTTTTAACATATCTATTGTTTTTTTTTTAACTTTTTGATTTTTCATTTTTAAGACTCTGTAAATAATAGCTGTTACTGTTAGTGTTACTGTTTAAAAATGTTTTCTCAGTCCAGGAGTACTGAAGTTAACTAGGGAGTAATGTGGCACTCTGTGGTTCAGGTAGCCACAGGAACCCTAATGCATGTAGGGGGAACTCCAACAGCTGCCGTCAGGTGAATTGCTGAGGTCTGCTGGCAGCGCTGGTGCCATTACCAGATACTGCAGGTGGCGTCACGTTTAAAAAACTTGTATTATTCTATTTTTACTAAACCCCTTTTTCGTGACCACCAGGGCCACGGATCCGGGCACCGGCCACCAATGAGAGTCCCTTAAAACTACGCCTGGGATCTGAGTACCCTGACCCTGGGGTACTTAAAATGCATCAGTGCACATGCTTGATCGCTACTTAACACAGGTAAGAGAAATGAAAGACTTGTGTTTCCAGTTCTATTGATTGTGGAGGTCCCATATGTAAGGGCCCCTGTGAGAGCCCATATAGCAACTATCCCTTATGTCAGAGGTCCCCAACCTGTACCTCGGGAGCCACATGTGGCTCTCGGGCCTGTGATATGTGGCTTGTAGCTGTCTTCCAGCTTGGTGTATAAGCACCAGGTCTAAAAAACAGCTTTCAAGAGAAGGTTTCCAGACTTTTGTGAGTAGGCTGCACAGAAGAGCAGATATTGATGGGAGTAACATAGAAACCCCTGAATTTTAGTATACTGCTTCAGTGTGATTTCTGTTGAAAAGCTTTGGCTATCATTATGTCTGGGTCCACCTCTACTGAGCTGGCTGTAATGTCACCCACAGCAGAATAATAAGGGGTTTAAAGTTTTGGATAGAGATGCAGGATCAGCTGCTCTCAATAAATAATGTCCATTCCTCAGGTACTACACAATAAGACTCACTTTTGCTAGAGCTTTTGATGATGATGATGTTGATTATTACAGCTTTCCAAAGTTCAACATACAGGCTCGTGACTCACCGTGGCCGGGGACTCCGGTTTAGACAGGCAGTAGCTCCTTCCTCCTTGTCACGGGTGGACCGCGCCTGCCGGTAGTGGGGCCCGGTTGAGTGCAGATCAAAGAGTTGAAGACGTCTTGTGGGAACAGATTAAGGGGTTAATTTATTCGTGACGCCACCTATGAGTAGTTCGGTAAGTCTTACCGACGCTGCGAGGCCTCCGGGGGATGGATAGCAGCAAGATGGAACGCTCCCCACAGGCTGAGCGGTGATCCCCGGAGGCTGGAGCTGCTTAAGATGTTGTGCTGCAGCTGCGGTTACCTTGAAGTGCGGACAGACAGTTCATAAGGAAGCACTGTAGATAGCAGACCGGCTGGACTCAGCAGTGATAGGTGTCCCTCAGAGATCCGCGGTGTTCCTCCATTCTAACTAAGTAATGCCGTTGTCGCCCAGGAATACCAGATCGGGTACAGGGAGGCTGCTTGAATGCCCTATCCGGGGTATATGTTCCGGATGCTTTGGGGAGCCTTGGGTCCCTTGGTGGGTACACCGCTGATTAGACGACTGGATTTGGCGATGGTGGGGTGCTCCTGTAGAGCTGCTCCTCCACTCTTCTGGTTCGCATAGCAGAGCTGAACTGCTGCTAGCTTCGGTACCAGCAAACCGGCTGTATAAGGGCACGGGATGGTTTTTTAGCCCACGTAATGATGCCCGTGATTGGTAGGGAAATGGCCGGTAGAAGGTGGCCAGGGGGCCGCACGGGACTGTGCGAGCCCCCTCTCCTACGTTGCAGAGCTGGAGTTCTGCAGAGGTCTTCTAGGTTGCTGTTCCTTGCAGACTGACTCCTCCAGACTAGACTATGTCTGAACTTAAACTTCCACTACACACTACCCTTGCACTCCGCCCACCAGGACCTTGATTGGCCCTCTATGCTAAGTGAGGCATGCAGAGTATGGATCTCTAAGTTAACCAGATGACTGCTGGGTCAGAGAATATTGCTGCTGCATTTATGGCTGCAATACCCTCCTGTGACGCATTCGTTGCGGGGAGCCACACTCGCGTGCTCTGATGGTGTGAGGAACTCAGCTCTTTCCAGCACTATGTCGCAACTCTCTTTACTCCCACTGATTATGTATAACTCTATACTAAACCCTTAAATTTATCCTCTCTGCCTGGAACTTGACTTTCACGGAGTTCCACCTCAGGTGTACAGGAAAGTAATTTAGCTCTCTTCTGTTGAAAAACTAAGGATCTCCTCAAGGTAGCTCTCCACTCGCACCCTCAACTCTTCACTGATGATCCCTAACTGACATTGTGTGGTAGTTGGGCACCACTAGGACTGAACAGGACACTATATCCCATCTGGCTGCAAAGATTTTGCTGTTTCCTGACAGCGATTACAGCAAAGGCTCTCTGGCTGGCTGGTTTCTCTACAGCACCACTCAAATCTCAGGGGAGCACTATCAGTAGTTTCCTAAAGGGCTGATAACCACCATACTTCACTGTAGCCATTTGTACTGATCACATCTGTATGTATAAAAAATTACTAAAGAGCTGATTTCCCACACCACCAGAATTTATAGATATTTGCAAATTTAGGGGACGCCTAATTCTGCAGGATGTCAACATTATAACAGTAATGGGGGCTTTGGGTGTCACTACTGTGAAGGGTGTGGGAGATGGATGTGGCTGGTGACCTTATCTTATTGCTTTATGTTGCTCACAACCATCTTTCAGAGCTGAATTTGGCTCATAAGGTCAGAAAGATTGAGGACTCGCGCCTTATATGTTCTTGATTGGAAGTCCACATAGATGTGCACACATTTTAATAACTCAACATTTATAACATTAACAGGAGCATTTTAATGAGATATCTTGTTTTTTTCTCAGTTTGTACAATTTCTACTAGTAAAAACAATGGCAGCACTGCATTAAAAACTGCTATGATTCAGTCTTGGAAATCACTACAGGAGCAGAAGAATATTTCTATAAATCATTGACTGTGAACACAGAAGCCATGCAATCCACACATACAAGTTAAAGCTGTATCCTGCAAAGAAAAGCCATATATCAACATGATACAGTAATGCTGCCGTGTTCTCTAGACCAAAGCTCATTTATAATATACTGAAGCAAAAAAAAATGTTCTTTGTTCAGATGAATTAATATGTGAAAAAATCCTGCAAACCCTTTGGTAATGAGTATTCAAACAGATACATTTTCTCACCATTGCCCTAGACATTTTAGTTTCGAAACCATCTCCCATCCAAGACCCTTGGTCGTAAACCTTTTTATTGCCTCTAACATGGGTAATGTATCAAATATATCACTCCCTCACTATTGCAGGTAAGGAATTCCATGATTTCACACAGAAACATACTATTAACTTTAGACTTGACACTGTGTATTCTTCTTGTTGATTAGTGTGTCAGTGCAGTAATTGCAAACTGACTAAATCACCGTTACGTTTGTATATGCTTCCTCTATTCCGGATTTAAAAGACAGACATCTTTTGTAAAGATTTATGTTGTTAACTGCAACTATTTTATGTTATAATAATTTTTGTAATTGTGCTTCATTAAAAATGTGGATGATTTAGATTTTTCATGGCTTAATAGTTTATTTTAAATTGATGCATGCAGAATGACTTACTAGAATGTTTAACCAAAAGTGCCTGTTCTATTGGCGGGGGTTTACGGCTACTGTCTCCTCTCTCAGCTTACCTCATGCTTATTCATGACTAGAGATTGGCGAAACCAAACATGTTTGAGTTTGTCAAATCTGACTGAATATAAAAAAAAGTTCGGGTTTGAGACCGCACTTGACCATAACATGAGCCTGAACCCTGAACCCCATATAAGTCTATGGGGATCCAAACTTTAGTGCTTTAAAATGGTGATAGTAAAAGCTAGGGAGCTTCAAAAGGAAACAAAATGGGAATTAAAGCAGAAAAAATATTTTTTACTGGATTTCAGCGATGCTGTCACTGCTTCCAGGTCCCGCTCATTAAACCTCATGAATAATCACTGCAGGGGCCCAACCTTTGTGATGGCGTGTGTGATTGGTTGCTGTCAGTTTGTGCCCTTATTCTCTGTGCCAGCATCTGTGATTGGTTTCACTCACACTTGCTGACTGAGTCCCGAAATGGAGTATAAAAATAAACATTGAAAAAAATGGCATGGGGTCTCTCGTATTTGATACATAGCACAGATGAAGCATACAACTGGAGGCTGCATCCCCCAGCTGTGTGCGCTAACTTGGCTGGGTGTCAAAATATAGGGGACCCCATGTGGGTTTTTTAAATTAGTGCAATATATAATACAAAAAAAAAACGGCATGGGGTCCCCTCAAATTTTGATACCAAGCCAAGATAAAGCACACTTGGAGGTTGATGTTCTCAGCCAGGGGAATGCTCGTGGCAATTGGGCCCTCCCCAGGATAAAAATAGCAGTCAACAGCTGCCCTAGATTTGGTGCATTTATTAGATGTGCAAAATACTGGCACTTCATCTGGCTCATCCTGATTTTCCCAGGTGCGGTAGCAATTGTGGTGATGAAAGGAATTAATGACAGCTGTGATTTCTCAAAAAATCATGAAGCCCTATATCAGTAATGGGTAGCGGTTTATGAGACCCACCCCATTAGTAATTACTTAAGTAAAAAAAATAAACACACAGCACAGAGAAAAAACCTTTATTAAAAAAACACTTTTCTGCAATTATTAAACCCCCAAAACAATTCTTCAAGTCTGACATAATCCACAGATGCATTGTGTTTCTGATGCGTTTGTAGTGCAGTTTTATCACAAAACTGCATGCAAATCCTTATACCAAAAAAGTAAAGGAGAATTCTAAAATTTTGTGCACATTTTGTGTTCTTTCCCCTTGTAGAAATGGCTCAGAAATAAATCTGCAGCATGTCAATTCTATACCAAATCTGCAACTACCTGGCAGAAAAGTGCACCCCAACATGTTTTGATGCGTTTCTCTGCCAGGACATGCTGATTTAGTGTAGGAATTTATGCAACCCAATATGCAATGTGCACACATAGCCTAATCAGGTAATCTTGCACCATTGAACTCAATGCTGGATTATCAGAATTGAGTTCCATGATTTCCCCTGAGGTGAGTTCACTGTATTCAATAAATTCACCTCCAGTGAGGTCACCAATCAGGATGAGCCAGATAAAGTGCCAGGATTTGGCGTATTTAATAAATGTACCAAATCTGAGATGGCTGTGGGCTGCTATTTTTAGCCCCGGGATGATCCAATAATAATGGGCCTTCCCAGGCTGAGAATACCAACTCTCAGTTGTGTGCTTTATTTTGTCTTGATATCAAAATTGAGCCGGACCCCAATCTGTTTTTTATTGAAACAGTAAAAAAATGCTGTGGGGTCCCTTAGTATCGTCTTGGGCCTTTCTTGGATGAGAAAACATAACCTGGTGATCGAGAGGTGGTCCAGAGAAGTAGTTTTTGTGAGAATAATTGGCTGGCTATTACTGTCTCTGCTGTATTGGTTAAGGTTACTCCCAGGGGCTGGCTGGCAATATTTAGCCTGGGGGGCAAGCACAATGCAGTGGCCCACTGTGACGCGGGCCACGGCCCATTTTAAGGCTTGGGTCTCCTGTAGTAGCACTTGAGTATAGCCAGGGCCGGTTTGGGACCAAAAAGCAGCCACATGTGAATGGCGCGGTAGAGGGAATAGTCAACCGCAGCTCCATTTACATGGTGCTCTACAAAGCTACGTTTCTCGGGATTGTTGGGTCCAAGTGGTCAGATCCACAGCGAAGGGAAAGTCATCACCTGTACAGAAGATAAGTGATGACTTCCACTGCTTCTCTTACAACACAACACAACAGAAGAAGTAGTACTGTACAGTGTATATATACAAAATAATGGATACTGAGGATTACACCCAGTATACAGGACAGGAGAAATGGTACTGTGCAGTGTATATATACAGAATAATACAGATACTGAGGAGTACACCCAATATACAGGACAGGAGAAGTGGTACTATGCAGTGTGCATATATACAGAATAATACAGATGCTGAGGATTACACCCAGAGAAAAACAAGATGCCAGCACAGCCGGAAATTGCAAAAAAATATATATGTGTATCTTCACCTGTTAATGCCAAACTGCACAAAAATAGCACATTTTGCAGGAGATTGCAGAATTGAATCTCCTGAGCTACTCCCCCAGCGTCAAGGAATGTCTCAATTGGAGTAGTCCTAACTCTACGTATTTTTATATTTCTGATGTGTCCTGTAGACAGCATAATACAGTGTAAAGAGGACCGTTTAAAGCAAACACTCACCCATACATGTCAGACATTGCTTCCCATGCTGCCAGGAGGTTTGGTGGATGAAGAGCAACTGAGGCCCAGACACCTGCAGCTTGCACCACAGGTGTCTGGGCTATTTCACAGTTTAACCCCCCCCCAGCCCATCCCGTCCTTATGGGTAAAGCATGTCAAGTCTGGGTGAATGAAGCTGATGTGAAAAAACCTGAAGACTGGAGGAGGCAGCTGTATGTGAACAGCTACCAAAATTAATGGAGTCAAATGCAGATGGCAACAGACAATTTTTAGCGTGCACGGCGAGTGGTGGTTAGCCACTCAAACCAAACCAGAGAAAAACAAGATGCCAGCACAGCCGGAAATTGCAAAAAAAATATATGTGTATCTACACCTGTTAATGCCAAACTGCACAAAATAGAGACATTTTGCAGGAGATTGCAGAATTGAATCTCCTGAGCTACTCCCCCAGCGTCAAGGAATGTCTCAATTGGAGTAGTCCTAACTCTACGTATTTTTATATTTCTGATGTGTCCTGTAGACAGCATAATACAGTGTAAAGAGGACCATTTAAAGCAAACACTCACCCATACATGTCAGACATTGCTTCCCATGCTGCCAGGAGGTTTGGTGGATGAAGAGCAACTGAGGCCCAGACACCTGCAACTTGCACCACAGGTGTCAGGGCTATTTCACAGTTTAACTCCCACCAGCCCATCCCGTCCTTATGGGTAAAGCATGTCAAGTCTGGGTGAATGAAGCTGATGTGTGAAGGTGAGTGATGGTTTTGTATGGTCCACTTTATATATATTATTGAGGTCTTTTTGACACAGTGTAAATTAAAAATTATAGAGTAGGACCACCCTATCTGAGAATGCCTTGACGTTTGGTGGGTGGCTCAAAAGATTATTTAATCTTTTGCTAAATGTCTCAACAAAAAATTTTTTGCAGTTTGTAAACAGTATGTGTTTTTGCACAATTTTTATATTTTTTCTGGCAGTGCTGGCGTTTTCTGTTTTTTCCTGGGCATGGTTTAGTGGCTGACCACCACTTCACCGTTCACGCTAGAATTTGTCCGTTTCCATCTGTACTGACATTTGTATTCTTGGTAACTGTTCATACACGGTTATCACACCTAGCACACAGACTCAGTTATTGCTTCATTCAACTGAACCTAACCTGCTGTTATCCATAAAGGCTGGGTCGGTGCGGTGGGGGTTAACTTTGAAAATCCCTGACACTTGTGGTGGAAGCTGCAGGTGTGGGGGCCTAGGTTGCCTTATATCACTTGCACTGATCTGGCACCTTGGAAGCAGGTCTGATATGTGAAGGTGAGTGATGGTTTTGTATGGTCCACTTTATATATATTGTTGAGGTCTTTTTGACACAGTGTAAATTAAAAATTATAGAGTGGGACCACCCTATCTGAGAATGCCTTGACGTTTGGCGGGGTGGCTCAAAAGATTATTTAATCTTTTGCTAAATGTCTCAAATTTTTTTTTTGCAATTTGGAAACAATATGTGTTTTTGCACAATTTTTATATTTTTTCTGGCAGTGCTGGTGTTTTCTGTTTTTTCCTGAGGATTACACCCAGTATACAGGACAGGAGAAGTGGTACTGTGCAGTGCGTATATACAGAATAATACAGATATTGAGGATTACACCCAGTACACAGGACAGGAGAAGTGGTACTGTGCAGTGTATATATACAGAAATATACAGATTCTGAGGATTACACCCAGTATACAGGACAGGAGAAGTGGTACTGTGCAGTGTATATACAGAATAATACAGATACTGAGGATTACACCCTGTATACAGGACAGGAGAATTATACCCAGCATAACCAGGAGGCTGTGGTATATAGTTAGGAGGATGAGGCATATAGATAGCCAAGACTCTCCCACATCCTGGAGATGGGGAAAGATGAAAGGCGGTGGCAACAGCAGGTCCAGTGATGGCCGCAGAGAGGAACAGAGTCCATGGAGGCACCAAGAAGAGCAGAGTGCTAATGCTGCCCACAGGAAAACCTTCTGATGCTGCACTGGCCACCAGCACACAGAAGGCCACACATCTATACAGTAGATGCCCCACGCAGGCCCCCACATATAGGACCAAACACATCCTCTATATTCAGTATTAGCCCCATACACACACACACTTACACAGCCTCTATATACAGTATTAGCCCCACACAGGCACCCACATACATAAGCCCATACAGCCCCTATAAACAGTATTAGCCCCACACATGAGCTCACATTTTCTATATATTGTATTAGCAGCAAAGACATTAGCCCTATGCATTATTTCCCCTCACAGCCTTATAGACGTTTACCCCCACACATGAGCCCACACAGCCCTATACACTATTACTCCCAAACATGAGCCCACACAGCCCTATACACTATTACCCCCACACAACCCTATACACTATTACCCCCACACATGAGCCCACACAGCCCTATACACTATTACCCCCACACAGCCCTATACACTATTACCCACACACATGAGCCCACACAGCCCTATACACTATTACCCACACACATGAGCCCACACAGCCCTATACACTATTACCCCCACACGTGAGCCGACACAGCCATATACACTATTAAACCCACACATGTGCCCACACAGCCCTATACACTATTACCCTCACACATGAGCCCACACAGCCCTATACACTATTACCCCCACACATGAGCCCACACAGCCCTATACACTATTACCCCCACACAGCCCTATACACTATTACCCACACACATGAGCCCACACAGCCCTATACACTATTACCCACACACATGAGCCCACACAGCCCTATACACTATTACCCCCACACGTGAGCCGACACAGCCATATACACTATTAAACCCACACATGTGCCCACACAGCCCTATACACTATTACCCTCACACATGAGCCCACACAGCCCTATACACTATTACCCCCACACATGAGCCAATGTAGCCCTATACAGTATTACCCCCACATATGAGCCCACACAGCCCTATTCAGTATTACCACACACACATATGAGCCCACACAGCCCTATACAGTATTACCACACATACAGCAGCCTGCCCAACCCCCTCCTCCCCCTCACACATACACACACACAGCAGCCAGGCCAAGCCCCGCCAAACACACACACAGAAGCTTGTCCAGGCCCTGCCACACACACACACACACACACACACAGAGCAGCCTGCTAGGCTCCCCGCCACACACACCAGCCTGCCCCGATCTTCGCCCCCATACGCTTGCACACACACACACACCAGCCAGCCCAGGCCCCTCCACACACACACAGCAGCCTACCAAGCCCACCACCACACAGCAGCCTGCCGCAGCCTCCCCCCATACAGCAGTCTGCCCCTGCCACCCCCCCACACAGCAGCCTGCCACCCACACACAGAGCAGCCTGCCCCTGCCCCTACACACAGCAGCATGCCCCTGCCCCCCAACACAGCAGCCTGCCCCAGCACCCCACACACACACAGAGCAGCCTGTCCCAGCCCCCCCCACACACAGCAGCCTGCTGCAGCCCCCACACACACGTACAGCAGCCTGCCCCAGCCCCCCATGCACACAGCAGCCTGCCCCAGCCCCCCCACGCAAACAGCAGCCTGACCCAGCTCCCCCACGCACACAGCAGCCTGCCCCAGTGTACATCTGGGGCTCTTAGCTCCAAGGATATTTATCCATTTTGGATGACGGCCATCCTCAACCCCATAAGGCCATCGATATCTAATGAGTGGAAAAGTAGTTTAATGTTTTTTTTTGCTACCTTTGTCAAACTTGTTGTGTGTGACTATACTGTTAATGTACCAAATTGAAACTAATTTCTTTTCATGTTGTAAATAATATTTTGGCACTTAGAGCCTGGGCAATGAACATTATTCCTTCCGGCAGCTTTCGGCTTCCACACATAGGGGTGGCGTTGGCACCGGTTTAGTCACAGCTGAGTGTATAATGAGCATAGGTTGTAACCATGCTCCCAGACACTAACAGTTAGTTCTAATGCTGAGCTCTAATAGGAGCTGGCTATCAGTCAGCTTGTGTGAGGCAACACTCGCTGAATGTATTGGAAAACACTCATTTGATAGAAGAATTTAAACAGAGAGCAACGGTTTCTATTTAAACAAATCTATTCCGGTTTATTAGCATAGATAAATTGCTTTGTGCAAACTAAACATACGCCAACCATTGTGCATTGTAACAGAAAGTACGTACAGTCCATTTTAATAGCGGGTTATGCTTGCCCAGTTCTGGATACCTCTACTGCTACAGTAACAGAAGTAATAATAATAATATTAGTTCCATAGCGCTTTACATACATTTGCAACACTGTCCTCACTTGGGGCTCATAATCTAAATATCCTATCAGTATGTCTTTGAAATGTGGGAGTAAACCAGAGTAAACCCATGCAAGCACAGGGAGAACATACAAACTTCTTGCAGATGTTGTCCTTAATGGGAATTGAACCCAGGACCTCAGTGCTGCAAAGCTGCAGTGCTAACCACTGAGCCACCATACTGACTGCAGTCAGTGTACAACTTCCTGTCCTTAAAGCGTAATCGCCTTTTATTTAAAGGGACACTGTCACCAGGTTTTTGCTATCTTATCTGGCAGCAGCATAATGTAGTGACAGAGACCCTGATTCTAGCGATGTGCTTCTTACTGAGATGCTCAGTGTAGTTTCCATAAAATCACTGTTCAATCAGTTGAAGACTAACAATGTAGGACTAATCAAATACTCCAGCAAAGTCATTTACTGCTAAATCTGAAGCAGAGAAAACAGTAATGTTTTCAAAGTGACAGTAAGCAGCTCAGTAAGTGACACATCGAATCAGGATCTCTATCTCTACATTATGCTGCTGTCAGATGGGATGGCAAAAACCTGCTGACTGTGTTCCTTTAATAATAACGTTGTGCATGTGATTTTAATATACTTTCAAATATACTTCATTAGAAAATTTTGGTTGAAAACCATTTATAAACTTTCACAAGATGTCCCTTGTGTGTAAAAAAGACATATGCTCATTTTCACTCAGATCCATCTTCACACTGAATACAGGGCATGTAACCATATAAGGAAGGGGGTGTGACCTACACAATGTGTGAGCTCCTGGCTGCAGCTGATGAGGAGACAATGTATCAGATTACAGCACCGTTGCTAAGCAATGTCAGAATGTCAGGATCAGAGTAAACTCCTCTTTCCTTGGTACAACCTTCTGATCTATCATCTGGCTCTATATAGCTCAGTCAGGATCTCTGTTAACCTCTGTTCTGTTGGCACATCACATTGCTCACTATCAGCTGCTTGCCATGCCCACACAGCCATAAAATGCAGTTTTTTAAAGCGTTTTTAAAGTTACCTTTTAACCTTCCTAGCGTTATTCCCGAGCCTGACTCGGGGTTAACATTCACTACCAGAAGCGTTAACCCCGAGTCAGGCTCGGGCTTACCCGCGTTCGCGGCAGATGCGGTAAAAAAACCGCATCTGCCGCACTTGCCGCACTTGCCGCACTTGCGCCGCACTTGCGCCGCACTTGCGGCGCGGTTGCGGCGCGGTTGCGGTAATCTGCATAGTAAAGGGAACCAACCACCTCGGATGACCCTCATACACTGATAATATGTGCCCCTGCAGCCTAGTAAACCATTAGCAGCACTGTTTTTGTGTGATCTTATAAACTTACATGCCTGCGTACTTGAGGGCGTCTCCCTGTGTGTGCTGGCACTTGTGAGCTGTGCTCGTCATGCCTGCTCTCCCCTCCCTTATGCACGCCCCCTCTCAGCCTGCTATAGTGATGTGAGGCTGATTGCGTCATAAAGGGGCGGGGCTAAATCGCGCATCCCGGTAGCCCCGCCCCTTTATGACGCAATCAGCCTCACATCACTATAGCAGGCTGAGAGGGGGCGTGCATAAGGGAGGGGAGAGCAGGCATGACGAGCACAGCTCACAAGTGCCAGCACACACAGGGAGACGCCCTCAAGTACGCAGGCATGTAAGTTTATAAGATCACACAAAAACAGTGCTGCTAATGGTTTACTAGGCTGCAGGGGCACATATTATCAGTGTATGAGGGTCATCCGAGGTGGTTGGTTCCCTTTACTATGCAGATTACCGCAACCGCGCCGCAACCGCGCCGCAAGTGCGGCGCAAGTGCGGCGCAAGTGCGGCAGATGCGGTTTTTTTACCGCATCTGCTGCGAACGCGGGTAAGCCCGCTTTTAGCAAAAAATTCAAGACCTAAACAGACCGCCAGGGAGGTTAATATGAAGGGCTGACTCCATACACTGTCTCCTATCAGAGGGACGTCTGGGACACCTGCCTATCTGGAACAACCAACCAGGAACTGTCACAAACTCCACACTCACTCCTGTCTGTCAGGATGATAGCTTCCCAGCCTCAGAGCCCTACACATTTTCAGTTACATGGTGTACTCGCATTGTGCTCATCCAGGAAGTCTGAACTTGCAGGACCTGGCTAACATCAGTGACCATGTGACCAAGGAGGAGTCACACTGTAACAGATGAGACACACCCATGGGAGGTATCTGGTTAGCCAGACCCACCTAACACTCTGACTAACATGTAAAACCATCTCTCAATACATTAAGTAAGATTCCTGGTACAACAAGTCCCAGCGAAACCATCTGGTTTTACATTGCAGCAGATCTCCGCCTGTGCAATACATACCAGCCATTTATAATATCGCCAGTCGATACCTCACACTTGGTTATAGACGTCACACACTATACACTAAGCGGTGACTGAAACAACCCCATGACCACCCCTATGACATGAAACCTTTTGCTGTTTGGGAGGATAAAATGTTCATTTTATCCTGTCTGCAGTGAAACCCTAGGTGTGTGGCGCCAGACAGGGTCAAATTTGCTATTAACCATTAAATTAACTCCATATCTGTAGGTAATAGAACTTTTTCACATGACAGGTTCACTTTGGCTCACAACTCTTGACTCTCTATCACTAAGTTCTCCCTATCACAATACACCCTAAGTATGTGTTATTTCACTGGGTTGTATAAAAATGACTTTTCACGTGCAGGAATCAGAATTAACCAACCCTTAGCTCTCACTATGTATGCTTGTTGATGAACACTATGAACACTTACATATAACAGAAAAAGCCCTAGTTAGTACAGTATAAATGTACAATGCATGAACTGGGATATCGCCTCTTTAAAAGTATCAGCTTAGCTTTGAGTGCGCTGACGAAGTGGTGAGCGAAACGTTGAGGTGCTGGGCAGTGTGGTGCAGTATGGATACTTTCAAACTGAGTATTTTTGCACTTTGCGAGGGTTTATAACGGTCACTATATACTATGCTGTATCCCTGTCCCTTGGGACAACCTTGGGGTGTCAGTAGGTGTAATGGAGAATGGATTTAATTCCCCCTGTGCAGACCTAGTGATGATGGTATCTATAATGGTATTTTGCCTGTATTTTGTATATGTATACCTGCATACACACTGTCTGGGGTGTTTTTAGGGGAAGGGCTTTTATGGAGTGTGATGTTTTCCTGTAATAAATAAAAATACTTGCTTTATATACAAAGTATGGTGTAAAGATTGCCGTTTATCTTTATCTGGTTATATAGCTTTCAGTAAAAGCACACAATTCAACTTGACTACTTACACCTATGAGAGTCTGGGTTCCATCTATGCTATATGAAGTCTCAAGTTCTCAGTGTGCCTGATTTGGCCAACATTTTCAATGGACACAACCCCTTCTGCATATGTGCAACATTTCTAGCTCCTGCAGGATACCATGTAGGAACATTGTTCCAGTAACTAACTTATTAATGGAAATGAGCTGATTTGATTCCCTGCAGAGCCATCTGTCAGTCAAGGTTCTGGGGTGTGCTAAGGCTAGGGTCAGACTTGGTTTAGGACCCACGTTTCCAGGCAGCCTAATACCGGACAGCGTTAATGGCAAGCGCTGCCTGGAAACAGGGCCCTGTAGAAACCCGTTGTGTACATTAGTTGCAGCCACAGCCAGAGCTGCAGGACGGCCGCTTTTCCTCAGCGCATAGGAAAACGCTGCAGGCAGCATTACCTGTGCGCTCAGCTAAAGCGCACCTCCTGCAGGTCTGTGTGTGGCTGCAACTAAGGTACACAATGGGTTTCTACAGGGCCCTGTTTCCAGGCAGCGCTTGCCATTAACGCTGTCTGGTATTAGGCTGCCTGGAAACGTGGGTCCAAAACCAAGTCTGACCCTAGCCTTAGCTGCTGCTCTCAATGCTGTGAGATTGACTTTAGCCGAATCGGCAGAACAGTATGACAGATAACCAGCAGTTCTCGGGAGGAAGAAAGTTCATTTATTACTGGTAGGCATGTTTCCGTTCAGCAGGAGGGCACATTTCTAATGCTATTTACCTACAGATATAGGGTTAATCTGCAGATAAATAGCATGAGACAAGGTCCCTTTAAATCAGGGCTGATGCTGCTGTAATTAGAGGACATTCTAATCTGGTAAATTCAGTTTCGTATCCCCTCTACTTCACCTTTCTCATTTTCTCTCTTGTTATCTCCCTGATTCTGTGCTGTTCTTCCTGCCTTTACAGTAAACATAGACAAGAAAGAATTAAGAGGATGAAATGAATCCCAAACAGTACATAGCATTCCATTTAGAATTATGAATGAGAAGCTATAACTTTGCACTGTGGTGCATATGTTAAGTGGATGTTTGAAGGAACACTTTAAATAATTAAATTGACCTCACTTTTAATTCTCTCATGTATAATCTTTCATATCTCTCATATATAGATAAACCATCGTTATATAACATTTAAAAATATTTAGACCCATTGATGTCATGATAACCTGCTACCATACCTATCAATTTGTAAATTTACAGTTCAACTTGAAGCTAAATATTATGTATGAACCACAATAGCATATATATGTAGACTAGCACTGTGTAACCAGTGTCTGTTTCCTTATAAAGATGAACAGTATGGGGCGGCATATACTATATTTCACTGAATCTGTCAGATACGTAATAGCAGCCATTAATATTCTCTTACACAGAGGATTGTAAATGTTGTTTAAAATTATGGGTCGTGTATTACAACTAAGTTTAGCAGCAACCTGCTGACTTTGCTTATGAACCAGAATAACACAACATGTTTAATGTGTTCATTACAATAATTAATTGATGCCATTAAACACGATGCTCTGTAAATGCCTCTTCAATTTTGCTTTTTTTTTTTCTTCATTGTAAGGAATTATGAAAGATTAATGAATCCAAATATCCCAGAGCCATAATCAGTTTATATGCTTTATGTTATATCAAAAAGACAGTTGCACTCTGAAATACTAAAGCATGCAAACCATGAATGTAAGAATAAAGACATGCATTATTTCTAAGGAAATGTATAAAAAATCGAGATACTTAGCATACAAAAATAACCTTTTCTATATTTGCCCAGTAGACACATCACAGCGTACAGTGAAGGAAATAATTATTTGATCCCTTGCTGATTTGTAAGTTTGCCCACTGACAAACAAATGAACAGTCCGTAATTTTAAGGGTAGGTTAATTTTAACAGTGAGAGAACATCAAAAAGAAAATTCAGAATATCCATTGTCTAAATTATAGAAAGTTATTTGCATTTCGCAGGGATAAATAAGTATTTGATCCCTATGGCAAACAAGACTTAATATTTGATGGTAAAACCCTTGTTGACAAGCATAGCAGTCAGACGTTTATTATAGTTGATGAGGTTTGAGCACATGTCAAGAGGATTTTTGGTCCACTCCTCTTTGCAGATCATCTCTAAATCAGTGGTGAAAGAAAATTCAGAAGTTTGAAAAACAAGAATTGCACTTTATGCGCCATGTTCTGCGACCCATAGCGTTCCTATTTTTTGGGGCAGTGTGACAGCTTATCTTTTGCAGCTTGAGCTGAAGTTTCTATTGATACCAATTTTGGGTGGATGTGCTGTTTTGATTGCCCGTTATTGCATTTTATAGCAATGTTGCGGTGACCAAAGAAATGTAATTTGGTGTTTGGAACTTTTTTTTCCGTTACATAGTTTATGGCTCTTATTAGTTGATTTTGTATATTGCTAGATCGGGCATTTCTGAAGGCAGTGATGCCAAATATGTGTATTTTTTTTTAAATACTTTTATTTTGAATGGGGGGAAAGGTGGGTGATTTGAACTTTTAGGTTTTTTTTTCATATTTTTAAAAACTTCATTACGCAATTAATTTTTGATTTTACACTGCCCCATAGGGCGCCACAGCATTGCACCATCCGATCGCTTCTGCCATGTCCCGATGAGCTGCAGCACATCGGGACATGAGAGTTGCTTTCACTTTCAGTGGTTGGCAGCGCTTGCCAACCACTGAGAGAAAGTTCTCCTTGACAGTTTGCGGGGTCAAGCCAGGATCTTATTGCAGGATCTCCAGTGCAGGTGGGGAACCACATGTTCCCCGCCGCAGCACCTTTGGATCCTGCTGTCAGTGATTGATGGCGGGATTCAAGGAGTTAACAGCACCAACTGGATCCCGGATCCGATTCGTGCTGCAAGCCCAACCTGATGAGATCAGCTGAGATGTCAGGTGTTTGATGTGAGCTCCGCGTTGGGGCACACATGAAACCTTGGTAACCGGCCCATGATGTCCTGCTAAGAGCAGCAGACAGGTACCGTGGTAGCCTTTAACCTGGACAATGGGTAAGGGGTTAATGCAGGTAATGAGTTGATTAGGTGTGTCTAGCTGGTCTGTAGGAGCCAGAACTCCTAATGGTTGGTAGGGGATCAAATACTTATTTCCCTCTTCACAATGCAAATACATTTATATAATTTAAACAATGTGATTTTCTGGATTTTATTTTCGATGTTCTACCTGTTAAAAATAACCTACCCTTAAAATTTTAGACTGTTCATGTCTTTGTCAGTGTGCAAACTTAAAAAATCAGCAAGGGATCAAATGATTATTTTTTTAACCTAAATCACATTTCGGAGGGTTTCAGCTTTCAAAAGAGTAAGTTATAAAACCAATGAATGAATATAATGTCAAGTTATAAGCTTTTATTTACATAACATGGATAAGCGACATAACTTTTGCCAGGGAATGTATGGTAATGGTCAGTCTCCCACAAAATTATTGTAATTACACATGTTTTGTTGTATACATGTTTATTTCCTTTGTGTGAAGTAAAAATTGGTCATAATTTCACACAAAACTTCATAAATGGGCTGGAGAAATTGGTTGGCATCTTTACAAAATTGTGGGTAAGCATCTTTCCTTCAAGCATGTGATGCTCGTTCAAACTCACCTGTGGCAGAAAACAGGTGTGGGCAAAAAGAAAATCCCACCTCAAACCAGGGAGACGTTAACTCAATCTATGTATTTTGTGTCTGTTGGCAGGGCTGCTATCAGGGCATAATTGCTCTTGCTCCCATAAGGGACCCGGAAGAGACTTAGGCCTAGCTGTCTGAGCCCTGGGTTAATTATTTAGTGCTTTATTAGCCCGGAGCCTTGGCCCCACTCCATCCCCAGACCACACCAACTCACCTCTTGAACTGACCCCAATCCTGTCAGTCACCGCTGCGGTCCTTGGCTGCCAAAGCAGAGTGGACTGAACGAGACTGACATCTTCAGTGTTGTCAGGCTCGGCCAGGTTTTACTGCACATGCACTTAATAGCCTGCCATGGCCTGTACAAACAGGAAGTCACCACACAGTGTACCAGCAGGATTTGAAAGTTGGAGCTGCTGCTCATGTCTGATGAGTATGGCATCTGTCTGTTTGTCTGTCTGTCTGTACCCTGTTCCCAGTGCCTACACAGCACCATACTATATATACAGGTCCACACAACATCCTGTATTACAGTGTGCCTGTATATACTGATTGTATACATGGATCTGTGTGTACAATATAGTTCTGCATATACAAGATATTGAGCCAGCAGTCTATTGAGTATACAGCCAGCAGCAGTCTATTGTGCACACAGCCACCAGTAGTCTCTTGTACATACATCCAGCAGCAGTCTATTGTGCATATGTGGCGCCCCACTGGTTTTGAAGCCATGGCAGGGTACTGCACCCAAATAAGAGTGTGTAGTATTCCTATGACCAAGGGAACTGGGATGGTGCATAAAGGATACTCACAACACCCATTCATACACACTCTAGAGTAGAGGACCGTAGGTGAACTCCCTGTAGGGAAGACCCAGTCCTGTGGGAGGAGACAGGTGGGGTAGAAAAGTGCATGGGTGGAAGGTCAGTTAGACAGTTAGTGAAGTTGAGTTAGGGAGTGTGGAGTGAAGGACAACGCAGGAAGGTCGTTGTGACAGGAGGGAGACCTTGGGGCACCAGGCATTATGGTGTGCTCGAATCTGGACCCGGGTAATGCCGACCATAGGGGTCTGGTCCCGGACAGAGGACCGGCTCTGGACACGGTGCGGGTGTTCATCCCCGAGCCGTTAAACCAGAGGCCAAGAACTTCTGTAGGAAGTCGCGGCCAAAGACCCGACGCATCCCTTGAAAAGGCATTACCAACTAGGGTCAGGGGGACCTAAAGGGAAGTCCTCCACCGAAGACCTGTGGGAGCTGGCTTGAGGCTCTGCACGTGGAGGTGCTGCATGGTAGAAGAAGAGAGCACAGTGAGGGAGCGGTAGGGAATGGCAGGAACACCACTGAGGATCCTAAGTGAAGCATCCAGGTTCCCTGGTGACTACCCAGGCCAGTAAGACCCGAGTGACTATAAAATCTGCTAATTTGCCTGAAGTACTGCAAGTAAAACCGTTCACAGTTAAATACTGTGTGATGTACTTTATTTCCCTCGCCTGATGAGCCACACACTTGCTGCAGTGAAAAGAACAAGTGACTGTACATGCGTGGGAACCATGGAGACGCGTCCCCGCTCCCGTGCATGCGCACTTACTCCCTGATGCTGTATCCGGAGGGAAGGACGCAGCTTCCGGGGCTGCGCGCCACAATAGACGGTAGGTGCACGCAATATTGTGATCATTTTATGGGCAGTTAGGGGCATATAAAAAGCACTCCTTTTGAGTGGTAATGGCACACCGGAACTTCACTTCTCCTGAAGAAACCTACACTAGGCAGGTGAAACGTATGTTGGACTCTGTGGTCATTTTCTCATACACTTATTTGGGCATGTTTAACCCTTGATGTACAGGATTATGGCAGTTTAGACACAAGGTACTGTTTCCAGTATGTCATAAATGTCTCATTAATTATTGATTTTTTTTTAAATTCATGCTGCTAATTATGCACTAAGCACTTTGAGACTACAGACTGGTCACTGATACCTTGGTTTATTTGTATGCACAGTTCAATTTATTATGGAATTAAGCTGTATACCGATAGTGCAATTTTGTACAGGGTCCTTGCATGGACACCTATCTGACGGCCATTTTGATTACTGTATCATAACATTACTTACTGTAGTTTCTCTAGCCCACCTTTTGGATAGATATGTTTTTTCTTTGAAACACCCTCTCCTTTTTGCTGAAAGCTTCTATAATAAAAAGCTTTGATATACTGCATGGTACTCGCTTTTTCAAGTTCATTATGATGTATTTTGAGTATGATTTGCTGTTGCACCAACCCTAGGATAGATATCTTTAGAGGCAGGTAGCATAGTAAATGATGCCAATTCAGGTTTTGTTAATCAGCCGTCTCTATTGAGTATATAGCCAGCAGCAGTCTATAGTATATATAGCCTGCAGCCATCTCCATTGCGTATACAACCCACAGCTGTCTCACTTGTGTATAAAGCCTGCAACTGCCTCCATTGTGTATGCAGCCCACAGTAGTTGTCTATATTGTGTATACAGCCAGCAGCAGTCTCTATTGTGTATACAGCAAGCAGTGGTCTCCATTGTGCATACAGCCTACAGAAGTCTCTATTGTGTATACAGCCTCCAGCAGCCTCTATTGTATATACAGCCTGCAGCAGTCTCTATTGTATATACAGCCTGCAACAGTCTCTAATGTGTATTCTCTTTTGTGTATACTGCCAGGAGCAGTCTCCATTGTGTATACAGTCTGCAGCAGCCTCTATTGTGTGTATATATGTATGTATGTATATATATATATTGCATACATACATGCAGCCATACATGAGTTTTTCCTAGAGTGAGCAGTGGGATGGTGGAATGTTCAAGTGGTGGAGACAGAGCAGTGGTGTGGGCTGGGTGCTGGGTGGAGTCTCAGAGGGGCCTCCAAATTTTTCCAGTAAGGGATCCTGAAATTCCTAGTGGCAGCCCTATATGTGGGTGCCACATTAAGTATGAAGAAGAGGAGAAGAGAACCTTTTAAAGACTTGAAAACCAAAATTGTTGAAAAATATCAGCAATCTCAAAATTTGAAGTCCATCTAAGGAGATCCTAATGTTCCTTTGTCCACGGTGTGCAACATAATCAAGAAGTTTACAACCCCTGGCACAATTGATAATATCTCTGAATGTGGATGGCAGAGAAAAATTAATGAAAGTTTGCAATGCAGAATAATCTGGATGGTGGATAAGCAGCCCTAATCAAGTCCAATCAATTTCCAAAGAAGCTCAACTGTCATGCAGGCTCAGGGTGCATCAGTGATAGCACAAACTATTCCTTGACATTTGAATGAAATTAAATGTTATGGTAGGAGAATCAGGGTGACCCCACTGCTGACAGTGACATAAAAAGCTGTAATGCAGTTTGCCAAAATGTATGTAAGTAAGCCAAAATCCTTCTGGGAAAATGTTTTGTGGACACTTGAGATCAAGAAGAAGCTTTTTGGTAGAGCCCACTATTTTACCGTTTACCGGAAATGGAACGAGGCATATAAAGAAAAGAACACGGTACCTATAGTCAAATATAGTGCAGGTTCAAAAATGATTTAGGGTTGCTTTGCTGCCTCTGGATTGGTTGCCTTAACTGTGTGTAAAGTATCATGAAATCTGAAGATTACCCAAGGATTTTGGGTTGCAATGTTGTGCCCCATGGCAGAAAGCTGAGTTTGCATCCTAAGTCATGGGTCTTCCTGCAGGACAAAGTCCCCATACTTCAAGCACCCAGAAATATATGGAAACAAAGTGCTGGAGTGTTCTGATGTGGCTAGCAATGATTCCAAATCTAAATCTCATTGAACATCTGTGAAGAGATCTTATAATTGCTGTTAGGATAAGGCACTCTTCAAATATAGGAGACCTGGAGCAGTTTGCAAAAGAAAGTGTTCCAAAATTCTAGTTGAGAGATGTAAGAAGCTTGCTGATGGTTATAGGAATCGATTGATTGCAGTTATTTATTCAAAATATTAAGTTTAGGTTGTCAATAATTTTGCCCGGCTCATTTTTTGAGTGTTATGTGAAATTATGTGAAATTTACCTTGTTTTTCTTTGCTTTTTTGTGTTGTTCTCGTAGACTCAAAAGAAATAAATGTGTAATTTGTTATTATTTCCTGGGAGAAATACTTCATTTTCTGGAACAATTTTAGAGGGATCATGATAGTATATACATATTTAAAAGATAAAATAGTTGGCTTTATAAAAACAACAACTGTAGCAATCAATTTTGCTCTTTATTGCCCAATTTACTTTGTTGCTTTACTTGTTGCTTGGTTACTTTTATAACAAACTTTAAATTATTACTGTGTGAATATATACCCTTTAGTGCTCACCTAAATATCTGAGTTTTCAGATGTGTAGCTCACTCTGAGCCATGGGGCCATTATTCTCAATTAGCATAAAATATAAAAGCATTTCAATGTAATTGTAACAATAATCAAGAGAAAAGCAGGATGGGACATTCAGGAAAATGCATTTGCTGTAATATAATAAATTGTTCTATAAATGAGCATTTCAACATTTCAAAGTTGAACTCATGTAGTGCATCTATCATTTATAGTGATGTACTATACATCATTTGCCTATTGGTTGGACACTCAACTTCTTAATGCAGATTTGATCTCAAAAATACTTTTTTAAGCTTTTTTTAAGTCCTACAATGGGATTTGACCATGCAATCCTTTTATCACTTCTATCACAAACTGTAAAATGCAAATATTACAGTCAGTATATAATGCCTATTAAAGGAGTTATCCAAATCTAATAATTATTTTTATCCTAAACAACTATTTACTACAATAATTGAATAGATTATCTAATATACGTTAGATAAAAAGTCCTAATCAGCCTCTCTATAATCTTACGGCTTATTTACTTTTTTTTTTTACCTATTTCCGTTTTGATGATGTTACTTTTGAGAATCCCTAAATTATGGGTCATGACTGAGTGACATCTGTTTTAAGGGCTGGGGTTGTCCCCACTCTATTGAGCAGGTCTTAGTTGTCAATGCTGAGGTTTGCTCAGCTGGGTCATGCTACTGTACAGTATTCTTCTCAGTGCACAATGAAACTGAGCTCTAGTTAGAAGTTACAAGCTGACAACAGAGTGCACCGTCAATGTCAAATGTAAGAAAAGAGCACTGCAAGGAAGGACCAGCTCTGCTCCTGAAAGGGACATAACTATTGGAGGCTGGCTGGTCTTTGCTTGCAGTATTCTTTCCTAACAATGCACACTGTGTGCTCTATTGTCAGCTCACCATTTCTAATCAGAGTTTTTGAGGGAGTGCACTGTCACTGTGCATTAGAAAGCATGTTGTACATTAAGAAGATCCTTCTGAGAAAATGATGCATTGTGCAAAAGCACAAGGATTATCCCAGCCCCTGAAACTGATGTAATTGATGAATCTTTGTATCAGCGTGTAGACAGAATCTGCAACAGGGACCACAGCCTCTGCACCCTAAAAATGTCTAATTTTTGGGTGTCCCTACATGCTTTGTAGATTCTCTCATGGCACAACATCAAACAGGAAATAGGTAAAAAAAGATAAAACAAAGCAGAGGGACAATAGGGACGTTTCAATTAAAGTACAGTATATTAGAAAATCTATTAGATTATCACAATAAATAGTTATTTAGGATAAAAATAATACCGTATATACTCGTGTATAAGCCGAGTTTTTCAGCACAAAAATTGTGCTGGAAAGTGCCCCCCTCGGCTTATACACGAGTCAGTGACGGCTGACTGTGTGGGGCAGGTGTCCGGGGGCTGGATGAGGTGGGGGTAGCTGTACAATGAGCGGGCAGTCACGTGCTCCCGCTCATTAGTGCAATGCAATATGCACTGCATCCCCCTGTCCATCAGCGGCAGGGGGAGCAGTGCATATTACATTGCTGTCAGCGCTCCTCCGCCCCCCTGGGGTAGTATACAGCAGTGCCCCCCCTGTGGGTATACACAGCCCCCCCTGTGGGTATACACAGCCCCCCCCCCCCCCCGTTGCTGCCGCACACCTGTAAAAAGAAGCGCTTTCATACTTATCCTCCTGCTGTCACCGCGCGCATCCTGCACTCTCCTTGCACCCGGCGTCCATCCACGTGACCGCGCACAAATAATGACGTCATTATTTGTGCGCGGTCATATGGATGGACGCCGGGTGCAAGGAGAGCGGAGGATGCGCGCGGTGACAGCAGGAGGATAAGTATGAAAGTGCTTCTTTTTACAGGTGTGCGGCAGCAACGGGGGGAGGGGCTGTGTATACCCACAGGGGGGGCTGTGTATACCCACAGGGGGGGGCTGTGTATACCCACAGGGGGGCACTGTTGTATACTACCCCAGGGGGGGGCTGCTGTATACTACCACAGGAGAGGGGCTGCTGTATATACCTCTGTGGCTGCTGTATATTACCACAGGGGGTGGCTGCTGTATACTACCACAGGGGGAGGCTGCTGTATACTACCACAGGGGGAGGCTGCTGTATACTACCACAGGGGGAGACTGCTGTATACTACCACTGGGGAGGCTGCTGTATACTACCACTGGGGCTGCTGTATATACCTCTGTGGCTGCTGTATACTACCACAGGGGGTGGCTGCTGTATACTACCACAGGGGGAGGCTGCTGTATACTACCACAGGGGGAGGCTGCTGTATACTACCACAGGGGGAGGCTGCTGTATACTACCACAGGGGGAGGCTGCTGTATACTACCACAGGGGGAGGCTGCTGTATACTACCACAGGGGGAGGCTGCTGTATACTACCACAGGGGGAGACTGCTGTATACTACCCCAGGAGGAGACTGCTGTATACTACCACAGGGGGAGACTGCTGTATACTACCACAGGGGGAGACTGCTGTATACTACCACAGGGGGAGACTGCTGTATACTACCATAGGGGGAGACTGCTGTATACTACCACTGGGGAGGCTGCTGTATACTACCACTGGGGCTACTCTATATACCTCTGTGGCTGCTGTATACTACCACTGGGGAGCCTGCTGTATACCACTGGGGGGGACTGTATACCTGTGCTGGGGTCCACCCTCGGCTTATACACGAGTCAATAGGTTTTCCCAGGTTTTGGGGGCAAAAGTAGGGGGGTCGGCTTATACACGGGTCGGCTTATACACGAGTATATACGGTAATTAATTTTAAAGCACCTCTTTAATGAAAACTGACTCGCATCTTAATAGACACAACCACAAGGCAAATTAGAAAAAAATAATTGATCTTGGACCTTCATTAGAATAAGTCATATTTTTAAGGTGAACAAAAAAAACTTTTTTGACTGCCAGATTTCTCACGATATTGATTCTATATGCAATAGGTAAAGGATCACTTAATCACATTGAAGTTTTACTTTATGTTCTAAAATATTTAAAATAAAATAAAGCATATCTGATAATCAGATACAATGTATCTGCTCTGCATTTCCCATTTGATGATCAGATTTAAAATAATATTTGGGATATCTATGAATTAGCATGCCATAAATGTATAAAATAATTTGGTTGAAAAAAAATAAATGGGCCAAAAGGTAAAAAACTCAGTCTAGCAGGAAAAAAGTAAAACGTGAAAAAAAAAAATTAGTTTAGGCTGCTTTCACATCAGCGGTAGTCGATGATCGCGGCAGTTGCGGTGAAAAAAATGCAACTGCTGTGATTACCGCATAACGGCAGCACTTGTGGTTCACCTGCGGCAAGCCCCTATGTTTATGGGGCTTGCGGTAAGTGTGCGGCAGGAGCGGCAAGTTCGGTTTCGGCACTTGTGGCAGATGCGGCTGCGAGAAAACTGCGGCTGACCGCGTTCGGCACCTGCCGAAAGCCCCATAGACATTGTATGGGGCTTGCCGCAGGTGAACCGCAAGTGCGGGCGTTATGCGGTAATCGCGGCAGTTGCGTTTTTTCCACCGCGATCAGCGATTACCGCTGATGTGAAAGGGGCATTAGACTGGTAATATCTCTAATATAACACTGGTAGATGTACCAAGGTCAGAAGGCACTTGACAAGCTACTGGGGAAGAGCTGATGGTCAATCAAGTATCATGATGCACCAGTACGTCTAGGTGTTGATATTGCTTGGTTGAAAAGGAAGATCAAAAGCTGCAGAGACATCATAAAGTTCAGAACTTGGAACATTCAAACTATGAACCAAAGCATTGTCAAAGTTGAAATGGACAGCACAGGACTTGACTTACTCGAAATTAGTGAATTAAGATGGACTCAATCCGGACATTTGCAGTCAAACTAACATTGGGTCTACTGTTCAGGCAATAATAGTAAATGAAGAAATAGTATCACTTTTATTCTCAACCAAAAATTGGCCGCCACGGTCCTGAAGTACAATGCAGTCAGTGATAGAGTTATCTCGATACGACTACAAGGGGAGCCAATCCATTTCACAATTATACAAGTCTACATATCAACAAGAGATGCCAAGGAGGAGGACGTTGAACTATTCTATGATCAAGTTAAAGAAGAAATTGACAAAATGCCAAAACAAGACTTACTTATTATCATAGGAGACGTATATGCCAAAATGGGTCATGGCAAACATGGGACTGTTGTTGGAAACTTTGGACTTGGTGAAAGAAACGAGATTGGAAGAAGATTTGTTGACTTTTGTATGACAAAATGACAAATCAACTCTTCATCATGAACACATTCCTCCAGCATCACAAACGGAGACTCTACACATGGACATCACCATCATGATTATGGCTTACAGCCAAAGAAAACCCAAAGGTCATTATCTCAGAAAATGTAAGTAGGGAAGATGAAGGATTAAAAACTGCTCTGCTGTATTCCACGAGATATCAAAGGGTGAATATAATATTGATTTATCAATCAACATGTTTCAGGGCTCCCAGATCTGGGGGAACAGTTAAGTTCTATTATTATTATTATTATTATTATTATATTCTCCTTGTGAAGAGTATTCTGCCAGCCGGCAGTGAGTAGACTTAAATACTCCTCTGGGAAATTGCATATGCAAATTGTCACTTCAGTGAGGAAGTAGACAAACTCTAATTCCTTTATTGGGTGGCATTAGAGTTTATCTACTTACTCACAGAAGTGACAATTTACATAGTGCTCACAGAAACACCTGAAACACGGTAATATGACATTGATTTTTGATAATATTCTAATTCATTAAGATGTACTAGTATGTGTTCGCCAAAGATGGAAGTCATCAACCATTACCGCAAAAACAAGGCCAGGAGCTGACTGTGGAACTGATCATGAGCTTTTGACAGCAAAGCAGTTAAGCTGTGCCAACGGCAAGACAACAGGTTTCAAAGTTTCAAACAAGAGTGGGAATGCTGAAAGACGCCAATGAGAACACAATAACTGAGCCAGAACAGATCAAGGAAAGATGGAAAGAATACATGGAGCATCTCTACAAAAGTGAGTAATTGATACAGCAAGAAACTGAGACTGGACATGATAGCAAACCGAACATCTTGAAATATTAATTCTTAACTACAATAAATCTTCTGTCAAAAAACAAAGCGCCTGGATGTGACAATATTCCAATCAAGCTAATAATGCCTTATGAAGCAGCAATAGAGGTCATAACATGCCTTTGTCAACAGATATTGACTACTGGTAAATGGCCCAAGGATTGGACAAGATAGTTGTTTATTCTTATTTCGAAGGAGGGGGATGCTACTAATTGTGGAAACTATTGTACTACTGCGTTTAAAGCTCATGCATGCAAATTACTTCTGAAGACCTTACAAAGATGACTACAGCCTTACTTTGACAAAGAGTTACTAGAGGAACAAGCACAATTCATAAAAGGCAGAGGAGCAAGAGATTTAATTGCTAAGATTAGATTGATAATGGAAAAGGACAAATAATACAAAAAGGAGCTCTACTTTTGCTTCATCGACTACAGCAAAGCTGTAGCTTTGTTAATCACCAGAAACTTTGGAGTACCATGATGGCTATGGGTATGCCAAGCCATCTAATCAGCCTCATTGGGAACCTTTACATCGACCAGGAAGCAACAGTCTGAACTGAATACGGTGACACAGCATGGTTTAAAGTAGAGCAAGGCATCAGACAAGGTTGCATTTGTGGCGCCCCAATGGTCAGTGCGCCACTAAGGGGGTACTGCACCCAGACCAGCGTGTACAGTATTCCTGTGGCCAGTGAAAGGGGAGGTTGATATGCGGCTTTTACCCTGCATCTACACACACTTAGCTTCAGGGGACCAATTGGTTCAACCTGTTACCTAGGTAACAAGTCCCAGGGGGAGGTTATAAGAGTGGTAGTGTAAGGCGTGAAAGTAAGAGAGGTATAGTAAAAGAAGCCGAGAGAGCAGATGAGGAAGGACCCTTCAGGGGGATGCACAGGAAGGGCATCCAAAGGAGTGGTGACCAAGGAGAAAAGGAGAGCCTGAAAATGTAGGAACACACCTGGCATCAGACCGTACACATACCGGTCTGGCAGGATACCAGTTCTAAGAGCGGAGAACCGGCTCTGGGAGCGGTACGGGCAAGTTCAACTCCGAGCCACCAACACCGGTCGGACCCAGGGCCACCTGCCAAACCAATAACGCTAAGAGCCAGGACCCGCATAAAGCCACAGAGAACAACCAACACAGCAGCAACTCTGCCCCGGGGATCCTGCTCCACCTGCAGGGAACAAGACCAACTGGCTGCAATACCATCATCTCCAGAGGTCTGACGGCGGCGCTGGTGTTATCATCAGAAACTGCAGGTGGCGTCACAAACAATTCAATCCATTTTATTATTTTATTTCAACACTTTTTCAGTGACCACCAGGACCACAGACTCGGGCACCGACCACTAGTGACAGCCCCCTAAATCAATGTTTGAGATCCGAGTACCTCTGGCTGGGTGAGTCACATTCTGTCACCATTTCTTTTCAATTTATATGCAGAAGCTATTTTCAGGAAGGCTGGACTTACTGAAAAAGAAGAAGGAATAAAGATTGGTGGAAGAATCAACAACAATCTAAGATACACAGATAATACAACACTAAGAGCAATAGGCGTAGATAGAATAAAGGACTTAATACAGAGTGTCAAGATGGAAAGTGCAAACATTTGACTGCCACTCAACACAAAGGAGACAAAGATTTTAACTACTGCCAGGTACGACAAGGATACATTTGAGATTAATACCGACAAACTAGAAGTGGTAAATGACTTCAACCTAATCGGATCAATGATCACTCAAGATGCAACAACAACACCAAAAGTCAATAGGAGAATAGCTATGGGAAAATCTACAATGAAGTCCCTGAACAAGGTCTTCAAATCAAGGAATATTTCACTTTGAATGAAGACACAGCTCGTACATAGTCTGGTCTTCTGTAGTAGCATACAGAAGTGCAACATGGATGATAAAGAAACAAGACAGAAGAAGAATCAATGTCTTCAAAATGTGCTGGAGAAGGATGTTATCAGTACCATGGATGGCAAGAAGAACAGACCAATACATTTTGGAGCAAATCAAGCTGGATATGTCATGCGAAGCAAGCATCACCAAGCTATGACTTACCTTTTTTGGACACATCATATGAAGAGAAAAATCACTAGAGAAGGACAATATGGTAATAAGAATAGAATGTACAAGGCGAACAGGAAGTCCAGCAACCCAATGACCTGATACTGTCAAGATAACAGTGGAGAAGACCCTGGAGGACCTATCTAGGCTCATACTAGATCGATCTTTCCACAGAACGTTATCCATCAAGTCGCTGTGGCTCAGGATCGAGTTGAAGGCTGATAAATAATAATAAGTTATCGCTAAAGATGTGCCAAATTTACAAAATATTGTGCAAAACTTTGATGAATTTGGCAACAAATGCAGCCACAATCAAAACTAAAAAAATTGTATCTTGATGAAATAATAGTACGGTAATAATCTTTATTTATATAATGCCAACATATTCTGCAGCACTTAACATATCAGATTCATATACAAACAAACAGTCATAACAAAACAGTTATGGAAAACATAGTAATTAAAAAAGCAAAAAATAATGAAGACCCTGCTCGCAAGAGTTTACAATGTACAATAAGGTGGTAGTGACACAAAGAACAGGGGCTTATTTACAATCATGGTCCAGCCATTTTGAGGTTGTGGAATAGATGAGAGCGGAGTAAGTGGCCACCAGTCAATCTGTGTAGACATTTTGGGTCTGATGGAGTTTGACAGTTATGTTCAGGGAAGTAGTGGATAACCTATGTCTGAATTACTTTGATTAGGCAGAATGATAGGCTCCCCAAAAAAGATGTGTTTTTAGGGAGCGCCTGAAGCTAAGTAAGTTGTGGGTAGTATTAATATCTTGGGATAGAGCATTCCAGAAAATTGGTGCAGCTCGGAAAAAGTCTTGGAGCTGGGAATTGGAGGTTCGGATTAGTGCAGATGTTAGTCTAAAGTCACTCCCAGAGAGAAGAGAATGGGTGGAGTGATAGACAGAGATGAGGGTAGAGAGGTAGGGAGGTGCTGCAAGATGAAGAGCTTTGTGGGTGAGAACAAGCAATTTGATTTGGATCCTTTAGTGTATGGGCAGCCAGTGCAATCACTTGCACAGAGCGGAAGCATCCAAGTAACGGTTAGCCAGATAGGTTACCCTTGCTTCTGCATTAAGGATGGACTGAAAAGGGGAAAGCCTAATGATGGGGAGGCTAATTGATAGAGAGTTTCAATAATCAAGGCCGGAGTGGATCAGGGCCACTGTGATGGTTTTAGTTGTTTCCATGGTGAGGAAGTGGCCGACAAGAGCAGGTGAGATTGTATATAGGAAGTGAATGAAAAATTGGTATCAAACATGACACCCAGCCATCGAGCCTGCTGCCTAGGTGTTATTGTGGTGCCGCACACCGAGAGGGAGATGTCAGATTTAGGGAGGTTAGTGGAGGGCAGAATCATAAGAAGTGCAGTTTTGGAAAGGTTGAGTTTCAGGTATAGAGTGGACATGATATTGGAAACTGCAGCCAGACAGTCATTGGCATTCTGTAATACAGTAGGGGTAAGGTCAGGGGCTGAAGTGTATAATTGTGTGTCATCAGCATAAAGATAAAAGAAAAAGAGAGCGCACATAGGGCTTTAAATGTAACAAGTCAAACACACCTGACTGGAGTATGGCTCACCTGGTGGGGTTGTATGAGCTACAATCGGCTGAAAATGCACAAAGAAAGATGGCTGCTGCAGATCACCGTGGATAAATGTCAAGGAATTCTGTGGAAAGATCAGGTTTCACTCTGTGCCGCCAAAGGAAGACAATCCAATATACTCACAAAGGTTTAATCGTTCTGACAAGTTTCGTAGCGGCTGCTACTTCATCAGGGCCATTCATTTACAGTAACATAGCAGAAACCTTTGTATACAATCAAATCAAAGTGACAGCACCAATTTTCACGTCATTGGTGGCATGAGTTCCAGTTGAGAAACGTCACCACCCCCATAAACAAACAGCCTATATATTTTTATACATGAATTCAAAGCACAAGTACTAGTATTATAAAACCCCTTTGATAAAACATATTCTTTAATCATTTACTCAAACAATGTTTTTAAAAAATGTTTATATAAATTGACAAATTGGTTAAAATTAATTTCATTATCAAAAATTAAAAATTAAAAAATCGGTTCCCAACCTCGATGGGTATCAAACCCCAGATCTCAGGACCTGAATCCTCTGAGATCCCTTGTTATTCCATTACAACTTTAACCTTGAAGTTCACATCCCTTAAAACAATCTATCAATTTGAATAACTTAAAATAATTAATTACTTATATCACCTTAATTGTTCTTATGTTAAAACTAAGAGACATTAATTCCATGGGTAGAAGATTCATTCAGAACCAAGTTCACTGCAGGATTACAAACAACTCTTCGTTGGAGCAATGTGTGTTACCATGGTATCACGATCATGTAACACGGAGGAGCACAGAGGGAGACAGGAGTTGAGGCTCACAATTGCAAGTAGAGGTTTACCAACCCGAACACCATCGCCAGCTGAGACACGGAGCCACAACCAAACACTGGATCAACACCCAGCTTCACAACAGTGGATATCGATTCCAGCAGCCGACACATGCGCTCACAAATCCCAGCGATCTCACTCACTACTTCACGGACCTCCTCTAACCACAGACAGACCAGATTCTTAAAATAGATTTGTTATTTCATTTAAACTATTGGGCTTTATTGTATCCAATTTATAGATCCAATATGTTTCTTTCTTGTTAAGACACTGCACTCTATTCTCAATTTCATGTCATATATGGTCAATCGGGGTAATCCAAATAAAAGATCTACCCCCATGCACCTCAACAAAATGTCTAGACAAACCATGTTTTAGAAAACCCTTTGAGATGTCAGATCTATGAGAATTCAGTCTCTTGTGTAATGGTTGGGTCGTACGGCCCACATATTGTTTGCCACAGCTACCAATCAATTAAATATATCACATAGCTGGACTGACACGTTAATCTAAATTTTGTATCAAATTTGACTGAGACATTTTCATGGGAATAAAAGGTATTCACATTATTACTGATGCACTGGCAACACAAACAATTTTTTATATAGCATTTAAAAGAACCCCGCTTTGATGAAGAAGAGGGGTTTGATGTTGCTGTTTTATGTTTTATCCTGCTGGGAGCTAAAAATCTTTTCAGGGTCAGCGACCTCTTATATGTCACAATAGGTTTTGCTGGTAGTATTTTCCCACACACCAGATCATTCATTAGGATGCCCCAATGTTTATCTATTATCTTTTTTTATTTCTCTGAGGCTGGGTGTTGCTCCAGTGTTTGGTTGTGGCTCACTGCCTCACCTGGCGACGGTGGTCGGGTTGGTAAACCTCTACTTGCAATCGTGAGCCCCATCTCTTGTCTCCCTCTGTGCTCCTCTGCGGTACATGACCGTGATACCATGGTAACACACATTGCTCCAACGAAGTGTTGTTTGTAATCCTGCAGTGAACTTGGTTCTGAATTAATCTTCTACCCATGAAATTAATGCCTCTTAGTTTTAACATAAGAACAATTAAGGTGATATAAGTAATTCATTATTTTAAGTCATTCAAATTGATAGATTGTTTTAAGGGATGTGAACATCAGGGTTAAAGGGATCCTGTCACCTCCAAAACGCCTTCTAAGCTACCAAAACATGTCCCTGCAGCATATTATCACTAATCTCACACTCCTTTTGTCTCCTAAAAGCATCCTGTGAAAGTGCATAAAAACGTTTTAATACTCACTCATTAGTGATTATAATTAGCAGGGGCTATATTCTTTAGTCCCTAGGGCGTTTTGTTTTGCAGCTCCAGGATCCAGCCCCTCTCTTTGTCTGTGTTCCTCTGCTTGTGCAGGCTTTCCCTCCCCCCTCTCTGTGACTCACATAATGAAAATCATTTGTCCTGCCTTCTGCTGCACATTACAGCCCACTCCCACATCCCTCACTCAACCCAATTGGACGGCCCCTGCTATTATCTCCAGGCAGCCCCGTGTGCGGCACTTGTGATTAGCTAAGCGTTTCAGGAGAAGAAGGCGTGGTCTGTTGGATGAGAAGCACCATTTTACCAGCTTAGTGCAGTGATGGCTTGTTGATGCTAAGACTGCAGGATGTCACATGTGGTGAGTGGATGGTGCTGCATGGTGGACATGTCTGACTAGTTAGTGCCAGGCAGCCGCCACATTGGAGCTGCCCAGAGTTTTGTAGGCGTGTGCCAGAGATAATAGGTTGACAATCAGTGCTGCCTCCTGTGCTATAAGGATGCAGGACTGTGTATGCCTACAAGACCACAGATCTGCCGTCATCATTGTTTGTCTGTATGCTTGTGCCAAGCCTGCCGCTGCTATTAATGATCCTTATTCTGGATTCTTCTGTGAGGTTCTTCTATGTGTGTGTGATGGCGATGACATCCTTGTGTTTGGGGGGGAGGCGCCGTTTTGTGGTTCGCCTAAGGCAGCAGATAGGCTAGGTTCACCCCTGCTTACAGCCAATGAAAACCGGAAGGTCATTATCTCAGAAAATTAAAGTACGGAGGATGAAGTGTCTGAGAAATAAAATATTACCTAAATAGTTATCAGAGGCTTCACCTTGTGTGGTTGTGTTAGTCACAATCACTATAATAGCATGTCATGGCTGCTGCAGTCCCCACCATGGTACATATAGAGTAGGGAGGTATGACGACCATCCGCTGTAAGGCTGAGCTGCTGGTAAGGCAGCACCCCGAGAAACCCCGAGACCCTTAACCCCTATACAGGGATCTGGAATTATAGCGGGGCCCAGGAGGTAGCTACTTATGGGAGCAGCAGAGCAGGGAGGTCGTCTGGGAAGGGAAAAATCAGGAAGCGAAGAACGTAGTCAGGAGTCCGAGTCAAAACCGAGAGGGCAGCGAAGGTACAAAATCGTCAGGCGGTACAGAGTCAAAAATCCAGGCAAAGGTCAGAGTCAAAACCGAGAGGGCAGCGAAGGTACAAAATCGTCAGGCGGTACAGAGTCAAAAATCCAGGCAAAGGTCAGAGTCAAAGCAAATACACACTATGTCACTTGGGGAACCAAAACTATATCTGGCGGCCTGCAAGACAGGCTCCAATGTATTTGAAGGGCGCGGCTACCTCCCATAGGCTGGAGCTCACAGCCTGATGACCTCATCCGGACCGCCCCTAGAGCCAGGCCAGATGGAGATGCACGACTGGCTCCACCCATCCCACCTCTGACAGAAGAACGCAGGCTGCGCCTAACGGACACCTCTGCAGGGCCCGCTCTTCTGCGACCAACACCACCCAGAGGGGAAACGCAGCGGCGCTCAGCGACAGAGGCAGACGTCGCTGGAGCAGGTCCATATGTGGACAAGGCCCTCTATCATCAGCACCACCAGACGAAGGAATCCGGCTCCCCCCAGCGGCCGTGGCAGGAACACCGGCCACTGTGGACAAGGCCCTCCTATCACCAGCACCACCAGACGAAGGAATCTGGCTCCTCCCAGCGGCCGTGGCAGGAACACCGGCCACTGTGGACAAGGCCCTCCTATCACCAGCACCACCAGACGAAGGAATCCGGCTCCTCCCAGCGGCCGTGGCAGGAACACCGGCCACCGAGTCCAATGGCGATGTGACAGTACCCCCCCTCTACGAGGGCCTCCGGACCCACAAAACCCGGTTTATTGGGATGAAGAAGATGAAACTTCCGGATCAAACCCTTGGCATGGATATTACGGGCAGGCACCCAGGACCTCTCCTCCGGACCATAGCCCTTCCAATGTACCAGATACTGCACGGATCCTCTCACTAAGCGGGAATCAAGGATCCGCTGAACTTCGTATTCCACGGCACCCCCGACCAAGACCGGAGGAGGAGGGGACCGGACAGGACGAATCGGAGATCGGTACAATTTGAGAAGGGATTTATGGAATACATTGGGCAGTTTGAATGATTGAGGGAGCTTCAGACGAAAGGCTACAGGGTTAATCACGTCGATTATTTCGTACGGACCAATAAACCTGGGACCTAGTTTGGCAGACGGCACTTTGAGCTTGATATTTTTCGTGGACAACCAAACTTTGTCCCCAACTCCCAGGTCCGGACCCTTGGAACGCCGTTTATTAGCAGAAGACGCCTGCCTAGTCTGAGCCCCCTTTAAGTTTTTGTTCACTTCAGACCAGATAGTCTTTAACTGATCTACGGACCTTTCTACCCCAGGAACGTCTGAAAGCCTAGAGGAAAAGGAACAAAAGCGCGGGTGTAGCCCATGATTACAGTAGAAAGGGGTGGTCTTGATGGACTCCTGGTACTGGTTATTCATGGCGAATTCTGCTAGTGGCAGATGTTTCGCCCAATCAGATTGCTGCTCAGAGACATAGCAACGTAGATACTGTTCGAGAGCTTGATTAGCGCGCTCGGTTTGACCATTGGTTTCAGGGTGATAGGCAGAAGAAAAGGAATAGTCAATTCCAATCCGTTTACAGAATGCCCTCCAAAACTTAGAAACGAACTGGGTGCCCCTGTCAGAAACGATATTCACAGGAACACCATGCAATCGCACAACATGATTAATGAATACTTTGCTCAGGGTCTCGGAATTAGGTAACCCGGACAGCGGAACAAAATGACACTGCTTGCTGAATCTGTCTACCACTACCCAGATACAAGTCTTCCCTTCTGAGAGTGGCAGGTCAGTAATAAAATCCATGGAGATATGGGTCCAAGGACCCTCAGGGGTAGGCAAGGACTGGAGCAACCCAGCAGGGCGGTTGCGGGGAGTCTTAGCGCGAGCACAGGTTTCACAAGCCAGTACATATTCCTTACAGTCCTTTACTATGGTTGGCCACCACAAACTCCTGGTTACCAGTCTGATGGTGTTATTGATACCAGGATGCCCTGCGAGGACAGATTCATGAGCTTCCTTAAGGACTTTGAGGTGGTATGTGGCAGGGACGAATAGTTTCTGGGCAGGAGTAGTGTCAGGGGCCTGTTCTGGAGATCTACGAATCTCTTCCAGAAGGTCCAAGGACACAGCCGAGACAACAATCCCCTTGGCTAAAATGGGAGTCGGTTCAACGTCCCCGACTTGTATGGGGCAAAAACTTCGAGACAGGGCATCAGCCCTCACATTTTTGGTACCTGGTCGGAAAGTGATAACAAAATCAAATCTGGAGAAGAACAAAGCCCACCTAGCCTGTCTAGGATTCAGTCTTTTTGCTGACTCCAAGTAGGTCAGGTTTTTGTGGTCAGTGATTACGGTAATCTTATGTTTGGCGCCTTCGAGGAAGTGGCGCCATTCCTCGAAGGCCCATTTGATTGCCAACAACTCTCGGTTACCTATGTCATAATTCATCTCGGTAGATGAAAATTTTCGGGAAAAGAAGGCACACGGACGAAGCTGAGTGAGGGATGCAGTGCCTTGTGACAGCACTGCTCCCACTCCAACTTCAGAGGCATCTACCTCTACAATGAACGGGCGGTCCAGATCAGGCTGAACCAATATAGGGTCAGAGGAGAAACATTCCTTTAACTTAGAAAATGCATAAATTGCTTCAGGCTTCCAATTAACCACATCCGCCCCTTTACGTGTCAAATCAGTGAGAGGTTTGGCTATCTCGGAAAACCCTTTAATAAATTTGCGGTAATAGTTAGCGAAACCCAAAAATCGCTGCAGTGCCTTCAGAGACTTGGGTTGTACCCATTCCTTAATGGGTTTAATTTTGGCAGGATCCATGCGAAAACCTTTAGCAGATATAATATACCCCAAAAAGTTTATCGCCTCCTCCATGAAGACACATTTCTCTAATTTGGCGAATAGAGAATGCTCTCTGAGTCTTTGGAGCACCGTACGGACATGTCGGACGTGTGACCAAAGACCAGGAGAAAAAACCAGAATGTCGTCCAAATACACGACTACATATACACCACTGATGTCTCTGAATATATCGTTCACGAAATTCTGAAAAACTGCAGGTGCGTTGCTTAACCCGAACGGCATTACGAGATACTCAAAATGGCCGAGAGGTGTATTGAACGCGGTCTTCCACTCATCGCCTTCTTTTATGCGGACCAGGTTATATGCTCCCCTGAGGTCCAGTTTAGTGAAATACTTGGCTCCCAACAGCTGATTATAAAGATCAGGGATGAGTGGAAGAGGATACTGGTTTTTCACAGTGATCGCGTTTAATTCGCGGTAATCAATGCAAGGTCTGAGGCCGCCATCTTTCTTTCCCACAAAAAAGAAACCGGCCCCTACTGGTGAGGTGGACGGTCTAATATACCCTTTTCTCAGACTGTCTGCTATGTAATCATTCATAGCCTGACGTTCTGGACCAGAGAGGTTAAATATTCTCCCCTTTGGGAGACGAGAATCAGGTATCAAATCTATGGCGCAATCATACTTTCTGTGAGGGGGTAATTTCTCTGATTCCTGAATAGAAAACACATCCTCAAAGTCTCTAAAGGCATATGGTACAAATGGAGGAGTCTTGACCTTCACTTGGTTTACAGATAGCGAGATACAGTGTTCCTGACACTTTGGGCTCCAGCGCACGATGTCACCCAAGTGCCAGTCTATGACTGGGTTATGCTTGCGTAACCATGGCATGCCCAGGACTACTGCAGATGATAAATTATTGATAGCAAAAAATGACACATTTTCAGCATGTAAAGACCCCACCAACATTGACACTTCCTCAGTGACAAATTCCACTTCACCCTGGATGAGGGGAGTGCCATTAACTGCGGTGGTTCTAATGGGGGCATTAAGCCTTAGCAGTGGTACGCCAAGAGTTCTCGCTACCTGGGGATCTATGAAATTGCCCTCTGAACCACTGTCAACATAAGCCTCTAAACACACAGATTTCTTAAGGTAAGATAAAGAAATAGGTAATAAAACTTTGGCAGCATCTGCTGGCAATACCTGTGCACCCGGGCAGGCAGAGCCAGAGCCCCCAGGTGCTGACATCCAGGGAATGAGGCCTTCTGATCTCCAGTGTTCCTGCAGAGGACTCCAGCTTCTGGCTTGTACAGCATGTTTGAATGAGATGATGGGAGTGTTCCTCCACAGGACTGAGAAGCTAGACACAGGTGCCTTGAGAGAGCAATCACAGCAGACACAGCTCAGAGAAAAGAAAAAAAACCATTGGGAAAAGGTAAAAGGAATGCTTTATATATATAGTCTATCTATATATATAAAGAATGGTATGGCCAGATATAATGTGACGACCATCCGCTGTAAGGCTGAGCTGCTGGTAAGGCAGCACCCCGAGAAACCCCGAGACCCTTAACCCCTATACAGGGATCTGGAATTATAGCGGGGCCCAGGAGGTAGCTACCTATGGGAGCAGCAGAGCAGGGAGGTCGTCTGGGAAGGGAAAAATCAGGAAGCGAAGAACGTAGTCAGGAGTCCGAGTCAAAACCGAGAGGGCAGCGAAGGTACAAAATCGTCAGGCGGTACAGAGTCAAAAATCCAGGCAAAGGTCAGAGTCAAAACCGAGAGGGCAGCGAAGGTACAAAATCGTCAGGCGGTACAGAGTCGAAAATCCAGGCAAAGGTCAGAGTCAAAGCAAATACACACTATGTCACTTGGGGAACCAAAACTATATCTGGCGGCCTGCAAGACAGGCTCCAATGTATTTGAAGGGCGCGGCTACCTCCCATAGGCTGGAGCTCACAGCCTGATGACCTCATCCGGACCTCCCTAGAGCCAGGCCAGATGGAGATGCACGACTGGCTCCACCCATCCCACCTCTGACAGAAGAACGCAGGCTGCGCCTAACGGACACCTCTGCAGGGCCCGCTCTTCTGCGACCAACACCACCCAGAGGGGAAACGCAGCGGCGCTCAGCGACAGAGGCAGACGTCGCTGGAGCAGGTCCATATGTGGACAAGGCCCTCCTATCACCAGCACCACCAGACGAAGGAATCCGGCTCCCCCCAGCGGCCGTGGCAGGAACACCGGCCACTGTGGACAAGGCCCTCCTATCACCAGCACCACCAGACGAAGGAATCTGGCTCCTCCCAGCGGCCGTGGCAGGAACACCGGCCACTGTGGACAAGGCCCTCCTATCACCAGCACCACCAGACGAAGGAATCCGGCTCCTCCCAGCGGCCGTGGCAGGAACACTGGCCACCGAGTCCAATGGCGATGTGACAGGAGGATGAGGAATTAAAACTGTGCTGCCTTATGCCACGAGACATCAAAGAGTGAATATAATATTGATTTATTAATTAACTCATTCAGGGCTCCCTGGCCTCTTCCTCAGGACAAATCAATATCATATTGCCATGTTTCAGGGCCTTTCAAGGAGCCCTGAAACGTGTTGACTAATAAATCAATATAATATTCACCCTTTGATGTCTCGTGGAATATGGCAGAGCGGTTTTTAACCCTTCATCCTCCCTACTTTAATTTTCTGAGATAATGATCTTTGGGTACGGTATTCATTGGCTGTAAGCCATATTCATCAACATTAACAGAAATAAACACTTGATATAGATCACTCTGTTTATAACGACTCTATACTTTATAATTTATGCGTTTCACTTTATGTACTGAATTACTGAAAAAAATTAACTTTTTGATGATATTCTAATTCATTGAGATGGACTAGTATATTGCAAATCACTGTGGCAGTTAAGCCTTATGGAATCCTAGCTTTTAAAGTAAGAATCCACAGAGCTTCTTTTAATAATAGCAATTTCTTCCATTTGCCACCTCTGAGTGGTTTTGTGATTTTTTATATGCCAATAATGCTCATTGTGGATAGATCCCCATTGTACATTTCTAGGAAATATATAGATAATACTGAGGCTGCCCTACTCTTGTTAGCCGCATTGACAATATTTTATTCTCCAGATAGATATATATTCTGACATGTGTTTTTTAGGGTGCGTATTGTGCAGCCTATATAGTATTTTTTGTAGCTTCTGCAGTCCCGTTTATACACTGTATGGCTGCTTGAACAATTAATAAAAGTTTTTATTGGTGTAGCTCTGATTTGCATGGTCTACAAATGTATTTGTCTTATTAGTAAACTTGCACATGCCACATTTGCTGTTACTGATGCGCCCCAGGGCCGTGGGGTATTCGGAACCGGGCTGTTGAGCAGTTCTGGGGAGTCACAGAGTTCAAGACCCGGCTTCCATGACCCTGGGTTCAGTTGTTAAGGGAGTTCTTCGCTTGAGAGGGAAGGGGGTGATGAAAGGGAAAGTTATTCATGACGCTACCCATGGTTTGTGGCTATTAGTGGCCACCGCTGCTGCAGAACCTGCAGGGATGATGGACAGGTGATGGTATACGGAGTCCTTGCACCTGGGAGCAACTTGGGGTTATCATCACACAACAGGTTCTGAGGCCTCCTCGCTGTGCCTTGTTGGTAGGTCCCTACTGCTGCTTAAGCTGAGTTGCTGGCCCTCTCTCCCTCCTGCTTGGTGCCAATATGGCAGACAGCTCACGTCCTTCTCTTGCCCCAAGTTTCAGGCAGCTGTTCCTGGGCTCTTTAGGCTGCTTTGCCTCTGGGCACAGGGTGGGTGGGGAACTTGGAATTCCCCACCTTCCGCTATTGGCTGCAGGGTTGTTAGGCCCTGCACAGCACGACACCACTCCGCTTCCCAGGTTTTCCTCCACTTCCTCAGACCCCTGACTTGGGTCCCTCATGCTAGACTGCGCTGTCCTGGAACAAGCTTAGCACTGCTCCAGTCCACAGGATGTCTTCCTCAGCCCTCCTAGGAACTGAGCTGACTAACTCCATCTCAGACCAGAATTTATAGGGGAGCTCACCCTGAACCCAGTATTAGGTCTCCCTCTTCAGGCCTGGAGGCATAAAGGTGTTGTGTGTGGTTTCTGTCTGGTGTGGATACCCTCTGTTGCTCTCAAGCATGACACTACCACCCTGGGGTGATAAGGACACTGTAGCACTTAGACCCTGGGGTGCCACATTACCGCACCTAAAAAAAAATTACGTTTAACCACATATTAGTTGACTTACATTTGTTTAAATAGAGGTTTGGAGGCATGCTCAATACTTGGCTGAGTATGACAGGTGCTCAAGTGAAAGCTGCTTGCATGTTTTGTGGCTGTTACTCAGCCACTACACATGCAGGGATTGCCTGCCAATCTCGCTAATGCCGTTTCATTGCTGTGATTGGCTGGCCGCATTACCTCATCAGGTTTTTTGGGATACCTGAGGGAGCAATGCTCAGCACACTGCAGTTCAGGGAGAGTTAATGTAGAAGCGTTATGCAGGCATATAGGCACAGTTCAGCACTTGATGCCTTTAGTGCCTTTCATGTGGCACTAGAGGGTGTTTTTAGCTTGGATCAATGTAATAAATAAATAATTTTAATATTTAAAAACAAGCCACAGTAAAGCAGACTGCTGTGGGCTAGTAATATCAGGCTGGGAAAAGAGATGAGCGAACATTTTAAAGTTTGGTTTTACTCAGTTTGCCAATCTTCCTGAAGTTCGCCGAACATTTTGATGTGCCTTCCAAACCCCATTGAATTCAATGGGAGGCAAAATCAAAGTCATAGAAAACACCTTCAGGGGAACCAAAAGCTGCAAAACACAGTTCAAACCATTTTACAGTGGAGCCCTGCTGTTTTGGCAGAGCCATTAGCTTTCTAGACTATTATACTTACCGTACTACGCTTCAACGCCGCTGTCAACCTGCTGCTAGGGGCCACTCATTAACCTCATAGATACTCACTGCTTCCCCCGTGATTGGTTACAGTCAGACTTTGTCCCACCCACCATGTCTGTTGACATCTGTAATTGGTTGCATAAACAGTAGCTGACTGGGTCCCAAAGTGCCGTGTAAAAATAAATAATTGCAACAAATGAAATGGGGTCCCCCTCAATTTTCATACCAGCTATGATAAAGCACACAGCTGGGGGTTGGTATTTTCACCCTGGGGAGGCACATAGTTCTTGCCCCATCAGGGAAAGAATAGCAACTAGCAGTCACACCAGATTTGCCACATTCATTAGAAGCGCCAATTCCGGGTGCTTTTCCAAGCTCTTCCCGAAAATCTGGTGCGGTGACAATCAAGGTAATAGAGAGGTTAATGAGAGATGAGAATTGACAGCTGTCATCAAGCCATGGTTTGGAAAATTTCAGGCCTCTATGAGTCCCGTACATCACCAATCCTATAAGGAAATAGTTAAAAAACATACAGAAAAATCCTTTATTTGAAATAAAACACACAATGTTCTGATCATAGAAGCCTGAGTGTGGGGATGTGGACCCACTGGACCACAGACGAGCTGTGGAGGCTGACTTCAGAAAAAGAACAGGCTGAGGCTGGGGTTACACATAGAAATCCGTTTTTGGAAGTCCTTTTCATCAGCAATCCGTTTTTTATAGGGTGCTTTTTGTGTCTCCTGCACTCCTGTACGTTTTTGGAATTTTCATTAAAAAAACGCATGCGCGAACGCATGCGCAAACGCAAGTGCATGCGTTTGCATGCGTTCGCGCATGCGTTTCCCATAGGGCCCCATGTTAAAAAAAACGCATGAAAACGCATGCGTTTTTTAACTGATGCCAAAAACGCTGTTTACTGCGTTTTTGGCTCAAAAACGGACAGGGCAATGTTTTGAGCTCCAGAGAAAAACGCACAGGGTGTTTATTACACCCAATGCGTTTTTCTGTCAGTTTTTGGACTTAGAAAAAAAAAATGACAAAACTGAAGCCAAAAACTGACTGAGGGCTTATGTGTAACCCCAGCCTGAGATAGGCTTAAGCAGTAACAGAGTCTTTGATGGTTTAGACAGAGCAGCACAGACAAAGGGTGGCTTCACACTTGAGTTCGGCTGCGCTGCTCATTGCGGCGGGCGAACGCAAGCATAGGGACGCGCGGTGCTTGCGTTCGGCTTGTGTTCGCCCGACGCAATGCGCAGCGCAGGCGAACCCAAGTGTGAAGGCACCCAAAGTCTTAGATGAAAAAGCAGACAAGGAGAGTCCAGATATGGCAATAGGTGCTAAATGCAGCAGAGTCCAGGGCAGGGTGGTACAACATGTATTTTCGGACTATAAGATGCACTGGACTATAAAACAAACCTAGGGTTCAGAGGTGGAAAATAGGTAAAAAATATTTGAAGCAAAAAATTTCCTTGATATGACACAGAGGCCCTGCAACCAGTCATTGCTGGAAATTCAGATGCAGGAGCAGCATGTGAACTCTAGTGTCTGCTAACGGGGAGATAGACTCCAACATTGATAGGTCGAAGGGCACATGGGTTACATGGGCGCAGAGTATGCAACTTCTGACAAAACTGGAACCACCACAGCATTGGAGTTAAGTATGGTCTTTATCACTTTTTCAAGGGCCAACAAGGGGAATGCGATTGGCTTTGTCCATGTAGTGGACAACCCCTTTAAGAACTGTAACTCCCAACATATCCTGTAGATCCTATGGCATGCTTGGAGTTGTATTTCAGCAAAGTATTGGTAGTGTTTTTTTTACCTTACTTTATTAGGGGTTAATATTATAAATTATTATATAAAAATAGCTTTTCTAGCTAGGGTATGTGTACTCACTTTAATGTGTCCTACTTTGCCCTGTCACCCTGCGGAAATTCAAGAAGTGGACGATCTCCAGATCAAGTGTTGCTGTGATATACTATATAATGAAAAGGCAGGGTCAGGGGGGCTGTGCTTAGTGTGATGCTCCAGCCCTGCCTCTTCATTACAAAACATCACAGTAGCACTTGATCTGAGGTGGCTGGGCCAGGGGGCTGTACACTTTGTTGTAGAGTAATCTCTTCATTCATGTGCAGTTCTTTAACTGAAGAGCGGCCACATCCTGGATTTCAGCATGGCAAGAGGACTCAGCAGGAGACATTAAAGTAACCACAGGAACTGCAGAATGCTGTTACAACAAGGTACCTGCCATAAGGTACCCATCTGCTCTGCCTCTGTGCAGGTGTTCAGCACAAGTGCTGATTCACTTGCTGCAGCTGCACTCCACTCCTCAGTTCTCGATAGCTTGGGCATGATCTCACAGGTCTGCTTTTCCTTAGCTAGTTATCAAAGATGGGACACCTGAAGCTTTAAAAAAAATAAATTCATTTTTCACAACAGTGACCGTGGAGTCAAAGATATGTCTTGGTGTCTTCGCTATGCTGTTCCCATTCCATTTAATCACTGTTTCCAATCATTTCAGCGATTTTCCAGCCACCCCAGCCCGCTTTGGGGTCTGCTAGAAAAATGCTGGAGTTCCTCATAAACTTCCTTTATATTTGTAACGAAAAATGAACTTGTCTGAGTGTCGGATCTGCTGGATTTGAGTAACGAGCCCTCAAGCACTTTTTTGCTCGCTCATTAATAGCGCGAACAAATGACCACTTGAAGTAATAATAGAAGTCAGTAGCCTCCAATCTGTTGTGACGGTTATGCATACTGTAGTAAACTAACCGCCATTTAAATTTTTATTTAGTAATAATGTTGAGCAAGTGATTTTAATAAAATTTCTAACATACTTCATCAGAATTCTGGTTAATTATCATTCATAAACCTTCCACAAGGTGTCCTCACTGCACTGTGAGTGAAGCAGGCACATGTTTATTATCAGTCAGATTCGTCTTCAGTGAATATGGGGTATTTATCCATATAAGTGAAAAAGGGGTGTGGTCTACACTGCTGTCTGCAGCTCATGAGGAAAGAATGTATCAGATTACACAGGGTACGGCACAGTGCCAAGCAGTGTCAGAATCTCAGGATCAGTGCAAACTCCTCAGAGGTTTGTGCCAAGGAAAGATCTGGTATTTGCCTCCACACTGCTCAGTCACAATCTCTGTTAACCCCTTCTCTGCTGGCTCCACACTGCTCAGGATCTCTCTTGCTCTTTCTCTGCTGTCACATTTATTGCTCCCTATCAGCTGCTGGCCATGCCCACAGAGCCATAAAATGCAGTTTTTAAAAGATCACAGAAAAATGTGGGAAAATAAGTCATATAGCACAAAAAAGCATTATCCTAGCTGCTATGATACACATCATTAACAACTAGCGCATTTTTTTTTTGTTTTAAATGAAACGACATTTACACTTTAAATATGCCCATATTGTTGCTGTTCTACTGATTTAATACATACATTCATTGAGGAAATACGCAGCCTCCTTTATTTAAATCATCAGATATTTTGGTCTTAGTGCATCAGGACAGGGCTGTGACTAGGGTCTTCGGCTCTGCGATATCTCATTTTTTGCCTCTGGTATCTTCATCCTCTGCCTTATTTAAATTCATCAATGGGGTCATTTGCACAGATTGATTTCCTGGCAGTCTTCAGGAAATGTCTCAAGCTGTGTATGGCCCGCCACTGGCACTATATTACTAAATCCCATCGGGAGATCAATATGCGCATTCGCTGATCACAAGTAGCACCTTGTGCCAGAATGACCACCCAGCTGTCTTTTATTCTGTAAATAAGGAAGAGAATAAAAATATCAGAGGCAGAAAGGGGGGTAGAGGCCCAGGTAGAGCCAATGAGCCCACCCACAGCCCCAACCAACAGTTTTGCCCCACAGTCTTGCCCCACTGCACAGAGACCAAACTTCTAAGGATTAAAAAAATCAGGCTCTACATATCTTCAATGTATTAAATATGTATTTAATCAGTGTAACAGTGCCATTATGGGCTTAACTTTAGTACTATGCATAACCCTGATGACAGGTTATCCTTAAGTTGTGCTGTTTTGTAAAATCCTAATGCAGTCTATGAGTTCTGGTGCTTGATCAAGATCAGCCAGATCAAGGTGAATATAAAAAAAGCTATCATTTGAGTTATACAGAGCAGATTGAGGACTTATATATCTTATATATAGTATTCTACAATGCTGTACATAAGGGCTTACTGCTGGTCAGGCTACTTGCATGTAATTATTTTACAGGAATGAAGGCGGATACCCTAATAAAGGGATTTGCAAAGCTTTATATCTTTAATTAAGTTATATATAAAAAGAGCTTAGTTTCTCTTTATTATATAAACTATGGAATATTTTCATACATTTCTAGTTGAAACTGAGTTTTAATGAATTCTCAAAGGCTCGGTTTGCAAATACATTTTGACATTTAGTTTATAAAACAACATCTCCAATGAAATAGAAGACATAGATTTATGATGCTGGATTAGGTCTCATGTGGGCTTGACATTGTACTGTGGGAAATTGTGCGCTGTAGAACAGGATGCCTGTAGAACAGGATGCTGAACACAGCTGCAGAATACATGAGAAGAGAAAGTCTCAGATGATAGATGAGATAAAACAAGAAGAGATTAGTTTCTGCTGCCTTTAAATTCTACACCTCCAGAAGATAGTTCTCTGTGTTATCTATAAAATATATGCACTCTAGAGATAATGGGAATATTTACTGTGTAAAATGCTACAGATAGTGACAAAATGTGAACTAAAGGGTATTTGTCAAATTTATTATGTGTCTTGGAAACTTTAGATGGACAGGTTCTAAATGTTTAGAAAAGGGACTGTCTTAAAGGGAGTCAATAAAATCAAGTCCTTTTTGGTCCTTTTTGGTGTAAATACAAATCAAGCATAAAGCAACACAAAGTGTTTACTACGCTTATTACATTCACTTGGTGAGGTGGATCCTCTAAGCCTAATGTTCAGATGGGCACACAGGCCATGGGGGCCGGAACAGCAGAAAGATGAGGTATGTGGGAAACTGATAGACAAGATACTGGAAGATGTAGGCAGGCAGTAGTCTGGTAGAAAAAATATTAGAAGCTGCAGGAAGACAGGAGTTTGTAGTAGAGGTACTTGAAGCCACGGGCATAGAGGAAATGTTATGAATAATGCAGAGGTCTTTAAAAACAGGTAGCAAGGTACTAGAAGTTGAAAGCAGACAGGAGATGCCCTAAACAATGAAGACAGGTAGCAGAGGTCCTAGGAGACTGAGAAAAGGCTGTCGTGCACGTACAATCTAAAAGTCCTAGTACCAAGACTCAGGTATGGGTGTTTTGATAGGTCTTATATAGACCCAAGCAAATGATCACATGAGATCATGTTGGGCCATCTGCAAAGCCCAAAGTGAAGCACAACAGAATTAAGCAGGCTGGAATGAGGGAAGCAAAGCCCGGATCTATGACAGATGCTAAACAAACATTTTTGACAATTAACTTCATGCATGATGTGACACTAGACAGTTGTAACATTTATGTGTTGTAGTTGGAGAAAACATGACAATGTATAGACTTACCAAGCCTATGAGGCTGTTGAGTTTGTCCCAAGCGACCCATGGCTGCTCACGGAGAACATAGGAACCATGACACACAGTGTGTGAATGCAGCCTTAGAATATGGTCACTAAACCCATCACCACTGCAGACCTCCTAATACACACAAAAGCATTCAGTAATGTACCGTAATAATCTTTGTAACAGTAGCTTTGGGAAAAATTACTCTTGTTTTGCTTTTAAAATGTTTAATTTGAACTAATTTTTGCAGCATAAATTGAAATAATAAAAAACTTAAATACTGTCATATAGTGACTGGCTACATTGTAAATGGCTGGTATGTACACTGTGTGCAGAATTATTAGTCAAATGAGTATTTTGATCACATGATACTTTTTATACATGTTGTCCTACTCCAAGCTGTATAGGCTTGAGAGCCAACTATCAATTAAGTAAATCAGGTGATGTGCATCTCTGTAATGAGGAGGGGTGTGGTGTAATAACATCAACACCCTATATAAGGTGTGCTTAATTATTAGGAAAATGCCTTTCCTTAGGGAAAATGGGTCAGAAGAGAGATTTGACGGGTTCTGAAAAAAACAAAATTGTGAGATGTCTTGCAGAGGGATGCAGCAGTCTTGAAATTGCCAAACTTTTGAAGTGTGATCACAGAACAATCAAGCGTTTCATGGCAAATAGCCAACAGGGTCTCAAGAAGCGTGTTGGGCAAAAAAGTCGCAAAATAACTGCCCATGAATTGAGGAAAATCAAGCGTGAATCTGCCAAGATGCCATTTGCCACCAGTTTTGCCATATTTTAGTGCTGCAACGTTACTGGAGTATCAAAAAGCACAAGGTGTGCTATACTCAGGGACATGGCCAAGGTAAGGTAGGCTGAAAAACAACCACCTTTGAACAAGAAACATAAGATAAAACGTCAAGACTGGGCCAAGAAATATCTTAAGACTGATATTTCAAAGGTTTTATGGACTGATGAAATGAGAGTGACTCTTGATGGGCCAGATGGATGGGCCAAGGGCTGGATCAGTAAAGGGCAGAGAGCTCCACTCCGACTCAGACGCCAGCAAGATGGAGGTGGGGTACTGATATGGGCTGGTATCATCAAAGATGAACTTGTGGGACCTTTTCGGGTTGAGGATGGAGTGAAGCTCAACTCCCGGACCTACTGCCAGTTTCTGGAAGACAACTTCTTCAAGCAGTGGTACAGGAAGAAGTTGGTATCGTTCAAGAAAAACATGATTTTCATGCAGGACAAAGCTCCATCACATGCATCCAACTACTCCACAGCATGGCTGGCCAGTAAAGGTCTAAAAGAAGTAAAAATAATGACATGGTCCCCTTGTTCACCTGATCTGAACCCAATAGAGAACCTGTGGTCCCTCCTAAAATGTGAGATCTACAGGGAGGGAAAATAGTACACCTCTCAGAACAGTGTCTGGGAGACTGTGGTGGCTGCTGCACGCAATGTTGATAGTAAACAGATCAAGCAACTGACAGAATCTATGGATGAAGGCTGTTGAGTGTATTCATACAAAAAGGTGGCTATATTGGTCACAAATTTTTTGGGGTTTTGTTTTTGCATGTCAGAAATGTTTTTTTCTAAATTTTGTGTAGTTATATTAGTTTACCTGGTGAAAATAAACAAGTGAGATGGGAATATATTTGGTTTTTATTAAGTTGCCTAATAATTCTGCACAGTAATTGTTACCTGCACAAACAGATATCCTGCTAAGATAGCCAAATCTAAAAAAAAAACACTCCAACTTCAAAAAATATTAAGCTTTGATATTTATGAGTCTTTTGGATTGATTGAGAACATAGTTGTTGATCAATAATAAAAATTATCCTCTAAAATACAACTTGCTTACTAATTCTGCACACAGTTAGTATGATTTTCCTGATATGTTTATTGCTTTTCAAGAAAACCATACAACATTTCTAATTGGAGGTATTTGCTGATATTGCTAATATTACATCTACTACATATGTGGATAAGGATATTGGAGACTGGAATATCCCTTTAAACTCACGCAAAAATCTAAATGCGAAATAAATAACATGAAAAGCACATGGATTTTTATAACTAAAAATAAGTCTTTATTACCACAATAAATACTTAAAACTATAGTTAAAGGTTCATAATTTTTTTGTGAGGGGGGCTGCTTGCACTCACAGGATTGACTCCTGGCTTGAACTTGTGTTTGGTCCACCACAAGAAAGGGAGTATGATGGTGTAGTGTGGATGGGGATGCAGAAGGAGGGAATACCTGAATGTGTGTCACAGGTGTGGAGAAATCAGTGGGAAGGTCAGACTAAAAGCATGACAAAGACAAATCCACACAATCAAGGGATGATGGATGGTTGTTTAAAGTGGTTGAGGAGGTTCAGGGATGTGTGGTTATATGTAAAAACGAGGAAATGTGGTGGATGGAGAGAGGTAGTGGATGGGGTAAAGGTGTAAGTTGCGGTACAGGTGGGGGATTTATGATAAGGGTGGAATGTGGGAGAGGTGCGAGATGTGCCATAGACTAAGGAGTCTTTTGGGTTAATTGAGAACATAGTTGTTGATCAATAATAAAAATAATCCTCTAAAATACAACTTGTCTAATAATTCTGCACACAGTGTATAACAGAATGGTTGTCCTCTGGGGTGTAAATCTGGAGATTACTCTGGGATTTATTGTGCCACAAGGTTTTAAGGCATTCGAATACATGCTGTGAGTGCTAACAAAGACATGGCTGTGTCTGAATAAACACACCCCTGCACCCATGGATTTGTCTAATGGTGCCGTCACACAGCACGATGTGGCCAGCGATGTCGGAAGCGATGCGCGGGTGCCCGCTCGGTTCCGACATCGCTGGCCAGCTGTCACACAGCATCGCTGCGGCCGGCGACACCGCAGCGATGCGGGCGGTGACATCGCTCGCTGGGCTGGGGTCAGCCCAGCGAGCGATCCGCAGCAACACTGCGGTATAGGCTGGATCGCCGCCGACATCGCTCTGGCGATGTCACACGGCGCGATCCAGCCTTATCGCAGGTCGCAGGTTGACAGGTTTACGGTTCTTCCCGTAAACCTGTCAACCTGCGACCAGCAATAAAATGCGGTCGCGCCGCTCGTTTACACTGCGCGACGTCGCTAGCGACATCGCTGATACGTCACTTTTTCGGCGATGTCGCTAGCGACGTCGGCAGGTGTGACGACACCATAAGATGTTAAAATGGAGTCTGTGTTTGACATGTGGTAGAGAGAGACTGCAACCAGTATAGAAATTGCTTTGCTGTGAAAAGAAGCTTCTGTGTGAGGTTCATGGAGTAGCTGACGTGTCAGTTTGTGAATGCTGCCTAAAGCTCCTGAGAGGTGAACAGTCTGAAAATTGTGTGCCTACCGAATGGAGTCAGTGAATCAATTCTGAGAATGCACTGCTGCGACATTTCTGGAGAAGTGTATCCAAACCTCTTTCCACCACAATCTCAGGATTTCCCACCCATGTTTTATGCACACAGATTTGGAAACCACTTGTTTGAGACCAAGCACAGCCTTTTTAGGGGAAAGTGAAGGATTTGACAATCACTAGTTAGAGGCAAAGAAATGCCTTTTTAGGGGAAAGTGAAGAATTTGGAAATCAATGGTTACATGCAAATAAAATCCTTTTATGGGGAAATTAACTATTCAACAATCAATGCTTGGAGGCCAAACACAGCCATTTTAGTTTGAAAGTGAAGGTTTGGGCAATCTTTGGTTAGATGCAAAAAAAGGTCTTTTTAGGGGAAACTACGATTTGGCAATAGCTGGTTTGAGGACACACAAAGCCATTTTCGGAGGAAATGAAGGATTTGGCAATCACTGCTTTGAGGCCAAACACAGCCATTTTAGGGGAAAGTGAAGGATTTGGCAATCACTGATTTGAGGCCAAATAAAGCCATTTTAGAGAAAATGAAGGCTTTGGCAATTACTGCTTTGAGGCCAAACACAGACTTTTAAGTGGAAAATGAAGGATTTGGCAATCACTGGTTAGAGGCAAAAATGCTTTTTTAGGGGAAAGTAAAGGATTTTCCAACCACTACTCTGAGACAAAAAAAATCCCTTTTTGGTAGAAAATGAAGTTTTTGAAATCACTGATTATGGCAAAAATGCTTTTTTAGGGAAAGTGAAGGATTTTGCAACCACTACTCTGAGACAAAAAAATCCCTTTTGGTAGAAAATGAAGTTTTTGAAATCACTGCTTTGAGGCAAAAATGCATTTTTAGGTGAAGTGAAGGTTTTGCAATCACTGCTTGAGGCAAAAAACATGCCTTTTTAGTAGAAAATAAAGGTTTAACAATCACTGCTTTGAAGCAAACATACTTTTTTAGGGGAACTGAAGGATTTGACAGTCACTGGTTAGACGGAAAAAAATGTTATTTTAGGAGAAACTAAAGGATTTAGCAATCACTGGTTGGAGGCCAAAACAACGCTTTTTAGGAGAAGTGAAGGATTTGGCAATCACTGCTTTGAGGCCAAACACTGCCGTTTTAGGGAAAGTAAAGGATTTGGCAATCACTGGTTAGAGGAAAAAAGCCTTTTTAGGTGAAAGTGAAGAATTTTGTCATCATTGATTAGAGGCCAAACAAAGCCTTTTTTGGAGAAAGTGATGGTTTGTCAGTCACTGCTTGGATGCCAAACACAGCATTTTTAGGGTAAAGTGAAGGATTTAGTAATCACTGGTTAGGGCAAAAAAAAATGTCTTTTTAGGGGAAAGCGAAGGATTTGGAAATCAATGGTTAGATGCAAAAAAATATTTTTTGGGCAAACTTAACTCTTTAGCAATCACTGTTTGGAGGCCAAACACAGCCATTTTAGGAGAAAGTGAAGTATTTGGCAATCACTGCTTGAGGCCAAACACTGCCATTTTAGGGGAAAGTGGTGGATTTGGCAATCACTGGTTAGAGGTAAAAAATGCCTTTTTTGGGGAAACTGCATGATTTGGCAATCACTGCTTTGAAGCAGCCAAACAAAGCCATTTTAGAGTAAATGAAGGATTTTTCAATAAGTGTTTTGAGACCAAACACAGTCTTTTAAGTGAAAAGTGAAAGATTTGGCAATCACTGGTTTAATGGTGGGTTTAAATGCTAGGGTATCCTGAATGATATCCTTGAAACATCACAGATTTGTGATAGCTGAAAAGATATCGTTCGGACGTCATTATGTGTAAACGAATGATATAGGATGAAAAGATCGTTGGATCGTTCATCCTAGATTTGAGATCCTGACCACAAATCTGTGGTTCGTGTCCAATTAACGCTGCTTCAGGAAGCAGCATCGTTCAGTGTGACAGCTTTTTGAATGATATCGGTCAAAAAGCTCTTATTCCTGCTGCTTTATTACAACGCTCACTCCTTCCTCTCCTATTTAACAGTTGCGCTGCTGCATAGGATATCGTTAACGATATCCTTTTGTGTGACAGCGCACTAACGATGTCAGAATGATCACGATCACGTGATTATTCCAAGGATATCTTTACGATATCCTAGCGTGTAAACCCACCATAAGGCCAAAGTCTATTGAGGAGATAGTGAAGGATTTGGCAATCACTGGTTAGAGGCAAATACATGTCTTTTTAAGGAAAAGTGAGGATTTGACAATCCCTGGTTTAAGGCCAAACAAAGTCTATTGAGGAGAAAGTGAAGGATTTGGCAATCACTGGTTAGAGGCAAATACATGTCTTTTTAAGGAAAAGTGAAGGATTTTGCAATCACTGCTTTGAGGCCAAACACAGCTTTTTAGCATAAAGTGAAGATTTTGCAATCACTGGTTAGATGCCAAAAATGCCTTTTTAAGGGAAAGTAACAGGTTTTGCAATCACTGCTTTGAGACATAATTAAAAAAAACACCTTTTTGGTAGAAAACAAAGTTTTTGAAATCACTGCTTTGATGCAAAAATGCCTTTTTAGGGTAAAGTGGAAGTTTAGCAATCACTGCTTTGAGATAAAAAAATGTCTTTCTAGTAGAAAATGAAGGTTTTACAATCACTGTTTTGAAGCAAAACATACTTTTATAGGGGAACTGAAGGATTTGACAGTCACTGGTTAGAGGCAAAAAAATGCCCTTTTAGGAGAAAGTAAAGGATTTGGCAATCACTGGTTGGAGGCTAAATACTGCTGTTTTAGGGGAAAGTGAAGAATTTGGCAAACTGGTTAGAGGAAAAAATGCCATTGTTAGGGGAAACTGTAGGATTTTGCAATCACTGGTTTGAGGAAAAAAAAAGCCTTTTTTAGGGGAAAGTGAAGAATTTGGCAATCATAGGTTAGAGGCAAAAAAATATATTTTTTAGGATAAACTGTAGGATTTGGAAATCACTGCTTTGAGGCAAAAAATACCTTTTTAGGAGAAAGTGAAGGATTTAGCCATCACTGGTTAGAGACCAAAGAAAGCCGTTTAGGAGAAAGTGAAGGGTTTGTCAATCACTGCTTTATGGCCAAACACAACCTTTTAGGGTAAAGTGAAGGATTTAGTAATCACTGGTTTAATGCAAAAAATGCCTTTTTAGGGGAAACTATGATTTGGCAATCACTGGTTTGATGGCCTAACACAGCTTTCTTAGGGAAAGTGAAGAATTTGGCAATCAATGTTTTGAGGCCAAACACAGCCTTTAAGGGAAAACTGAAGGATTTTGCAATCACTGGCTTGAGGTCAAACAAAGCACTTTGAGGAGAAAGTAAATGATTTGACAATCACTGGTTAAAACAAAAAAAATGCCCTTTTACAGGAAACTGAAGAATTTGGCAAACACTGCTTGGCAACATATTCTTGAAAAAAATTGCAATCCTTTTAGAGAAGTAAGGAAGTAAGGATTGGCAATCACTGCTTGAGGCAAAAAGCCTTTTTATAGAAAAGGAAGGTTTCAACCTGCTTTGACAAAAAAGCACTTTTTAGAGGCAAGTGAAGGATTTGGCAATTACTGCTTTGAGGCTAAACACAGCCTTTTTATAGGAAACTGAAGGATTTAACAATCACTGGTCTGAGGCCAACAAATGATTTTTAGGAGAACTGAAGTATTTGGCAATGACTGCTTTGAGGCCAAACACAACCGTTTTAGAGCAAATTGAAGGATTTGGAATAACTGCTATGATGAAAAATTATTTTCTAGGATAAATGAATGATTTTGCAATCTCTGCTTTGTAGGCAAAAAATGCCTTTTTAGAAGGAAAATTAAGATTTGTAATCACTGCATTGAGACAAAAATATAAATTTAGTGGTAAAGTTGAAAGAATTGCAATCACTGCTTTGAGGCAAAAAATACTTTTTTAGGGAAAGTGAAGGAATTGGAAATCACTACTCTGAGGACAAACACAGCCTTTTAGGGTAAAGTGAAGGATTTGGCAATCACTGGTTAGTGAAGGATTTGGTAATCAATGCTCTGAGGCCAACCACAGCCTTTTTAGAGTAAAGTAAAGGATTTGGCAATCACTGGTTAGAGGCAAAACAATGCATTTTTGGGAGAAAGTGAAAGTTTTGGCAATTACTGGTTGGAGGCTAAACAAAGCCCTTTTAGGAGAAAGTATGGGATTTGGCTACTTTGAGGTCAAACAAAGCCTTCTTAGGAAGAAATGAATGATTTCACTGTTTTAAGGCCAAACAGCATTTTTAGGGGAAAGGGAAGGATTTGGCAATCACTGGTTAAAGGCAAAAAAGTTGCCTTTTTAGGGGAAACTATAGGATTTGACAATCACTGGTTGGACGTCAAACAACGCTTTTTAGGAAAAAGTGAAGGGTTTGACAATCACTGCTTTGAGGCCAAACACTGCCGTTTTAGGGGAAAGTAAAGGATTTGGCAATCACTGGTTAGAGGAAAAAAAGCCTTTTTAGGTGAAAGTGAAGAATTTTGCTATCATTGATTAGAGGCCAAACAAAGCCTTTTTTGGAGAAAGTGATGGGTTTGTCAGTCACTGCTTGGATGCCAGACACAGCATTTTTAGGGTAAAGTGAAGGATTTAGTAATCACTGGTTAGGGGCAAAAAAAAAATGTCTTTTTAGGGGAAAGCGAAGGATTTGGAAATCAATGGTTAGATGCAAAAAAATCTTTTTTGGGGAAACTTATCTCTTCAGCAATCACTGCTTGGAGGCCAAACACAGCCATTTTAGGGGAACGTGAAGGATTTGGCAATCACTGCTAAAAGGTAAAAAATGCCTTTTTAGGGGAAACTGGGATTTGGCAATCACTGAATTGAGCCCAAACAAAGCCTTTTTAGGTGTTAATGAAAGATTTGGCAATCACTGCTTTGAGACAATCACTAGTTAGAGGCAAAAATGCCTTCTTTAGGGAAAACTGAAGGATATGGCAAACACTTGTATGAGGAAAAGAAATGCCTTTTGGACGAAAACTGAAGGATTTGGCAATTATTGTATTGAGGCCAAGCACAGCCTTTTTAGGGGAAAGTGAAGGATTTGGCAATCACTAGTTAAAGGCAAAAATATGCCTTTTTTAGGGGAAACTGAAGGATTTGGCAATCACTGCTTCTAGGCCAAACAGCCTATTTAAGGTAAAGTGAAGGAGTGAAGTATTTGGCAATCACTGGTTAGAGGCAAAAATGCATTTCTATGGGAAAGTGAAGGATCTGGTAATCACTGTTTTGAGGCAAAAACATTGCATTTTTGTAGAAAATAAAGGTTTCACAATCACTGCTTTGAGACAAAAAATATCTTTTCAGAGGCAAGTGAGGAATTGGCAATCACTGCTTTGAGACCAAACACAGCTTTTTTAAGGGAAACTGAAGGATTTGGAAATCTCTAGTTTGAGGCCAAACGCAGGCTTTTCAGGAGAAAATAAAGGATTTGGCAATCACTGGTTGATGGCAAATAAAAGCCTTTTTAGTATGGTAGAAAAAGAAAGGTTTGCAATGACTGCTTTGAGACAATAATGCCTTTTAGGGTAAAGTGAAGCATTTTGCAATCACTACTTTGAGGCAAAAATTGCCTTTTTAATAGATAATGAAGGTTTTGCAATCACTGCTTTAAGACAAAAATACTTTTTTAGGGGAAAGTGAAGGATTTGGTAATCACTGCTCTGAGGTTAAACACAGCCTTTTTTAGAGGAAAGTGACGGATTTGGCAATTACTGGTTAGAGGCAAAAATGCATTTTTAGGAGAAATTGAAGGATTTGTCAATCATTGGCTTGAAGCAAACATACCTTTCAGGGGAAAGAGAATGATTTGGCAATTACTGATTTAAGGCAAAAAATACCTTTTTAGTAGAAAATGAAAGATCTGGAAATCACTGCCTTGTGGCAAAAAATGCTTTTTAAAGGGAAAGTGAAGGATATGGCATCACTGGTTTGAGACCTAAGACAGCCTTTTTAGGAGAAAGTCAAGGATTTTGCAGTCACTCGATAGAGGCAAAAAAAATGCCTTTTTTGATAGAAAATGAAGGATTTGTCAATTACTGCTTTGAGGCCAAAACAGCCTTTTTATGGGAAGCACAAATATTTGGCAATCACTTGTACGCAAAAAATGCGACTTTTGTAACGTACACAGGTTTGGTAATCACACTTGTTCTCAACCACAAAATGCCTATGTCCAGATAGACCCTCTCACCCTACTATTCTATCTAAAAATCGATCAAGTAGCTAGCTATCCTTTTGCATAGCATGGACGGAGCAGCATAGGGCCGCACTGAGAGGCACCAGCACTGTCCCTAAGCACTAACACTCTAAAAATGGCGACAACAGCAAATGAGTGCTTCTTATATCCCGAGCAACATGTGACTTAGGCAGCCAATGACACAAGCCATCCAATGACATAAGCCCTTGTGTCTTCAACTTGTGGATGTTTTATGCACCCTGATTGCCTGCTGGCCCAGAAGATCCACATAGAAAATGCCGGGAAAAAATAGAGCATGATGCTTGTCTGCCCTCTCTCCACCAATCCCCTCATCAAGTACATCCCACCCACGCTATCTTACACTGTCAGAAGGTAGAACAAAAAGCATCACTTAAAATGCAGTAATGATTTTTTGATCCAAACAGTTAACAACAAAGATGCGTTTGCCAATTTTTTTGTAAATTGCTTGAGTTTCCAATCCTTAAAGTTCACGCTGATTTTAAAATTGGCAAACATGTTCAGGGAAGTTTGCTCATCTCTACTTCTAAGGCTATGTGCACACAATGCATTTTTGATGCTTTTTTTAGTGGAGTTATGTCATAAAATGCATGCCGTCCTTATGCCAGCAAAGTCAATGATAACTCTGAAGTGTTGTGCACATGTTGCTTATTTTTCTCTTGTAAATTTGGTGCAGAAATAAATCTTACTGTCAAGTCTTACTGTATTTTTGCAGTGTATTTTCAACCCAGAATGCATGGATAATGCATGGAAAAACGCATGTCAAAAACGAATCCATACCAAAAATGCATTCAATATTTGGTATGTTTTTCTGCCAGAAGATGCAGATTTGGTTCAAAAATTTCTGCAACCAAGTACTCAACGAGTGCACATATCCTAAATCTCTAATGTATAAAGTTTATGCTTTGTACACATTATAGTTTTACTCCTATACAACACAAGTAAACAACAAAAATAACCTGTGGTTATTTTGTCACTAGGGATGAGCGAGTACCTTAATATTCATGCTTGCTATACTCGCAACGAGTAGGCAGCGGTATTCGCTACTTGTTTCGATTATAGCGAGTATGAATACTTTCGCAGTGTATCTATAGATACACTGCGAAAGTAGCCTAAAAGTGAGTAAAAGTTGTTAAAAAATAGTAAACTTGCATACTCACCTTCCGACGCCTGCACCGGGACCACCAGAGAAGCCATCCGATCGCTGGACAAGGACCTTTCACTACCAGCCAATCAAATGGCCGGTAGCTATCTTGCCAGTCAGATGGCGCCACATCACAACTACGTCATCGCTAACGGCCACCTGATTGGCCAGTTTGCAAGGTCCTGATCTAGGACCTTGCAAATTGGTCAATCAGGTGGCCGCTAGCAATCACGTGGATGTGACGTGGCGCCATCTGATTGGCCAGATGCTACCGGCAATCTGAATGGCTGGTAGTGAAAGGTCCTTGTCCAGCGATCAGATGGCTTCTCTGGCGGTCCTGGTGCAGGCGTCGGAAGGTGAGTATGTAAGTTTATTATTTTTTATCAACTTTTAATTACTTTAGGCTACTTTCGCAGTGTATCTATAGATACACTGTGAAAGTATTAGGACTACTCGCTACTCGCGAGTACACATAAGTACTCAGAGAGTAGCCAGAAGCCCGAATACCGCTACTATTCGGCGAATACCGAATAGTAGCGAGTATACTCGCTCATCCCTATTTGTCACTAAATAGTGTACTGACTTCAAATGGACATTATAACTTGGTTGTTGTGGTGTATTACCCCTCAACCCTGAACTATTTTGTTTTCTGGTTCTTACCTCTCCTTTTTCCAAAAGCCATAACTTTTTTACTTTTCCATCAATACAGCCATATTTGGGTTGTTTTTTGTGAGACGAATTGTACTTTTGAATGACATAATTTATTTAACCATATAGCATACTAGAAAATGGGAGAAAAAACTCCAAATGCAGTGAAATTACAAAAAAAGTGCAATTACATAATTGTTTTGGTGTTTTTTTATTCATCACATTCACTATATGGTAAAACAGATGTGTTGGCATGATGCACCAGGTTGGTAAATATACGTAGATATCACATATGTATACTTTTACATTTATCTAAGTGGTGAAAAAAATTCATACGTTTTAAAGAAAAATAAAAGCATTTTGTAACCATTTTCCGTGACCGTAGTGTTCTCATTTTTTGGGGTCTGGGGCTGTGTGACAGCTTATTTCTTGCGTCTTTTTGCGGATGTTTCTAATTATACCATTTTTGGGTAGATGTGATGTTTTGATCGCCTGTTATTGCATTCTATTGCGATGTTGGGGTGATAAAACAATTACCGTATATACTCGTGTATAAGCCTACCCGTGTATAAGTCCGACCCCCTACTTTTGCCCCAAACCTGGGAAAATCTATTGACTCTGTATAAGCCGAGGGTGGACCTAGCAAAGTATTACAGCCCCAGCAGTGTGGTATACACAGTCCAGAGGTAATACAGCAGCCCCAGTGGTAGTATACACGCAGCCAGTAGTATATACAGCCAGTGGTATATACAGCCCCAGTGGTAGTATAGACGCAGCCTAGTAGTTATACAGCCCCAGTGGTAGTATATAAGCCAGTGGTAGTATACAGGCCCCAGCAGTATTACAAGCCCCAGTGTATTTTACAGCAGCCCAGAGTATATACATGCCCCAGTGGTAGTATACAGGCCCCAGCAGTATATACAGCCCAGTGGTTTATACAGCACCAGTGTAGTATACAGGGCCCCAGTGGTAGTATATACAGCCCCAGTGGTAGTATATACAGCCCCAGCGGTATATACAGGGCCCCAGCAGTATACAGCCCCAGTGGTTATACAGCCCCAGTGGTAGTATACAGGCCCCAGAGGTATATACAGCCCAGTGTAGTATATACAGCCCCAGTGTAGTATACAGGGCCCCAGAGGTTTACAGCCCCAGTGGTATATATACAGCCCATGTTGTATACGGGCCCACAGTATATACAGCCCAGTGGTTTATACAGCCCAGGGTAGTAATATACAGCACCAGTGGTAGTATACAGGCCCCAGGTATATAGCAGCCCCAGCGGTAGTAACAGGCAGCCCCAGTAATGCAGCCCCAGCGTCTCTCCGTCACCTGAATGGAAACTATACTTATCACAGTGCCGCTGTCCGCGCCGCATCGCACCGCTCGCACTGCCGTACCGATCCTCCATCTTCATGCATCTCTTCCTGTTCTGTGCTCGTCGCAGGAATGACGTAATTGCCGGCGACGAGCAACGAAACAGGCAAGAAGACGCAAGATGGAGGATCGCGTCGGCACTCGAGCGGCGCGACAACGGGCAGGACGCGGCACTGTGATAATAAGTATTTCCTTTACAGGGTGACCGGAGAGAGGCTGGGGGGCCCTGCATTACTGGGGATGCGGGGGCTGCTGTATACCGATGTATACATCGGTATGTACCGATGTATACATCGGTATACAGCACTGACTGTTATAAGCCGAGGGGTACTTTCTCAGCCCATTTTGGCTGAAAAACCTTGGCTTATACTCAGTATATACGTATTTTGTGGTTTGGACTTTTTTTTCTGTTATGCAGTTTACAGATTTGATTGAATTTATACTTTGATTGATTAGGTATTTCTGAATGTGGCAATGCTAAATAGGTGTATTTTTCTAAATAGTTTTATTTTCAATGGTCAAATAGGGGAGTGATTTGAACTTTTATGTTTTTTTTCATATCTTTTAAAACTTTTTTTAAACTTTTCGTTTATTTTACATGGCTCCTTAGGGCGCCTCAGCAATTCACAGTGCGATCGCTTGTCTTAGGGCAAGGACACACTATGTGAGCTGCATGCAATATCTTTGCATGCATCACACATGACCCATCCGGCCCAGCCCTGCCTTTCTGAATAGAAACGCATCAGATGATTGTGTTACCATGCAGTTCCATGCTCCCATCCAGAGAGTCTGTGGCCGGTCAGGTAAGCCATGATCACATAAGTGTGCCTCTGCCTTTATGCAGTGAGATGCTTCAGCATCCCTCTGCACAGTACTAATAATCACTTTTTGCCAGTGATGTCATTCAGCATCACTGGCAGGAAGTAAATCATGACAACAGCTGGAGTCATCAGCTGACCCTGCGCTGTCATGGCAAAGCATGAAGGCCCCGAGAATGTATCACGGGGCTGCCGATGCCAATGGGGAATGCTTTAGGTCATGCTGTCACTGATTGACAGCACAATCTAAAGGGTTAACAGTGTTGATTGGATCGCTGATCCATTTGGTGCTGTGAGCTACACATGTCAGCTGATCATATCAACTGACATGTGCAAGGGATGATGTGAGCTCAGCATTTGAGCTCACATCAAAGGGAAGGAGGCGGCCGAGGGCGAACATACAGTATTGCTCTTGGTTGTGAAGGGTTAAGCTAGGTTTTGGATCACTGCTTTGGTGCTGCATTGATACAATAATCAGTACATTAGAAGATTCTAAAGCTATGTTGACACACGTAAGGCTTTGCTGATGCAAAAACGCAGCAAAACCTTAGGCATTTTTAGTAACTTATCATTTCTTGGCAGGAGAAAGCCTGCATTTTTTTCTGCGGGTTTACTGCATTTTTTATAGCTTTTTTGCTGCATTTTTTCTTCATTTTTGCCCATGGAACGCAGTAAAAATGCAGAAAACAATTGATATGCTCATTCTTTTCAAAGCGCAGCAAAACCTGTGCAGCTGCAAGGAAATTAAACAAATGTGGTGAACAACCAGAATCACGCAGGTTTTGCTGGGAATAAAAAATGCAGGCTTAGGCCAGCTTCACACCACGGTTTTTCGGTCCAGGTCCCAAATCTGAATTTGTCCCCCATGGATCCCTATGGGGCTGGATGGCTGTTATTTACCATCCGGTTTTGTGGATATCCAGGAGGATCTTGTTTTGTCCAATTTTTGCATTGGACACAAAACTGGAGTCTGCAGCATTTTTCATGTCAAATGCAAAAATTGGACAAAATCGGATCCTCCCAGATCCGGCGCCCATAGCATAGCAGTCTATGGGAGCCAAATCGCCCTGGTTCCGACAAAAAATCGGACCGGTTCCTGGATCCATGGTACTGAAGAGCGGCGGCTGTTAAAAGCAGCTGCGTTCATTCAGCACTATGGACAAAGCTCCACGGCTGAAATGTCAGCACAGTGGCTCACTCCTCTGCACTCGAAGTGTTGAAATTTCAGCACTGACAGCGCAGAAACAAGCCGGCAAAAAGCAGGATCGAAGGCAAATTTACCCTTCGGTTCTGCTCGTCCGGGGCTGTGAGGTTGTGTCTGGTGCTTCCTGCAAAACACCGGACACAACCTGACAGCCGAAAATCGCGGTGTGAAGCCACCTTAGATTAGCATAAAACCATGGTAAATACTGAGCACAAAAACGCAGTAAAACGCATTTTGTGAATGTAGCCTAAGTGTCACAATATTTTTTTTATTTTATAATTGTGACAAAATTCAAGGTTCAAGTTGACCAACAATGTTATACAAACTGAATAATCAAGTGGCATAAATGACTTCATTTAAGGTAAGACATTATATATAATAGAAGATATTTCTGTTTTGATGTTGCTATAAGTTGTTAAAAGATGAATCCAATCAAACATTACATTTAGATGAGAAGTCTGGTCATTTTTTTTCCTTAATAGCAATAGCCCTTTTATGTAGGCATTGTTCATTAATTCTCTTAAGGATTTCAACAATTGTTGGAGCTGTAGATTTTCTCCAATTGTAGACTATTTTCATTCTTGTGAATATAATGCAGTGGATAATAACTGTTTTGTGAATACTTTAAAGGGGATGTCATTCAAATGCAATATTAATTAGGCTTCTTTTGATGTTAGAGAAATTTTCTATTTACAAATTATATGTAATACGCCACAAATCACTTCCCATAAAGGAAAATTACTCCATAATTCCACCAGATATGCTTCATACCTGTCTAGAATTAGAACAGCGCCAGCAGGTTGCAAAGCAATTCTTGTATATCCAAGAAAGCCTGACTAGTGTATAATGCCATCTGGTAACACATTTAGATATTTTTGAAAAATATTAAAATCTGAGAGTCCTCAGTGGTTGATACCTTTTAATGGCTAATTGAAAACAAGTTTTTAGATGTATTTTTAATAACGAAAATCAGCAAACAAGGTCCTGGGCACCACACTTGTAGAAGTCCCTCTCTGCCTGTACTCAGGCACTGCTGTTTGACTGGTACTGGACAACGGCAGTGCTCCCTCCGCACACATCAAAACAAGGAGTATCCAGGGAAGTTGAGAATTGAAACAGAGAGGCACTCACCACATAGTCCAACTTTTTTATTGAGAGATGGCACCAAATTCCGGAGAAATCTGGTGTCAGCAATACAAGGGGGAGGGGGTAGATGCAGGAGGCACAGGACTACAGCGCTGTTTCGCACCTGTCTGGTGCTTCTACAGGTCCCATAGAAGAACCAGACAGGTACGAAACTGCGCTGTAGTCCTGTGCCTCCTGCATCTCCCCCTCCCCTGCATCGCCGACACTTGCTGACTCCGGAATCTTATTATGTAATCTCTTAATAAAAAAGTTGGACTATGTGGTGAGTGCCTCTCCTTTCAATTCTCAACTTCCCTGTATTTTTAATAACTCTGAAGTGTTTGCATATGATTGAATATGTATTTATATTGGAGGACCTGAGCTCGTATCTAGCCTGCTTATGTTGGTTTTAAAGGGATCCTGTCACCTCCAGAACGCCTCTTAAGCTAGCAAAACATGTCCCTGCAGCATCCATTCACTAATCTCACACTCCTTTTGTCTCCTAAAAGCATCCTGTGAAAGTGCATAAAGACGTTTTAATACTTACTCATTAGTGATTATATTAGCAGGGGCTATATTCTTTAGTCACCAGGGCTGGCTGTTTTGCAGGCTCCAGCATCCACCCTCTCTCTGTTGCTCTGCTTTTGTCTGCTTATGCAGACTTTACCCTCCCCCTTCTCTATCACTCACAGAATGCAAATCATTAGTCCTGCCTTCAGCTGCACATCACAGCAGCACAGAGAGAGGGTGGATCCTGGAGCTGCAAAACAACATGCCCTGGTGACTAAAGAATATAGCCACTGCTAATTATAATCCCTAATGAGTGAGTATTAAAACGTTTTTATGCACTTTTACAGGATGCTTTTAGGAGACAAAAGGAGTGTGAGATTAGTGATAGGATGCTGCAGGGACATGTTTTGCTAGCTTAGGAGGCGTTCTGGAGGTGACAGGGTCCCTTTAAGTCATTTGGTAATGGGAAGTTATATGTTCATTCTCCAATTAGTTAATTTGCTTGCTAAGTTGATCCATTTATTTATTTATTCCTAAGTTTTTCTTAACTAGAATGCTAGTTGGATGCAACTGTCACATGTGTTTTTATCCCATCTCACTGGGACCTTTGTGTTATCTGGGATAAGAAGGTCACAACTATTAGCAGATCGCTTGGCCTCATTGGAGTCTGCTCAGCAATGAACATGAGTGGAACAGATTTCCTTTCTTTTGGTGCTGAAGGGATGAAAGAGGGAAGGACCCATCTAGAGATGTTAGGGAGCTCAGGGTTCAGGCTCAGGTGAGTGTCATTAGGTATCCCTTCTCCCACCACCCTATCATCAGGGCCTCACTTTACCTTGTCCCTGGTCTTCCTCTTTCTGTGCCACCACACGGCGGGCGTCTCCTCATCCTATCATGACAGCAACAGTCTCTGATGAAGGCCTTACGCTGCACCATAATGTTTCATTGGAAATTTCTGGTGAGTCATACATTAAAAAGTATTATTTGAGCTGACTTTCCATCTGTTTTATATTCTGAAATGAATAATAGGAAATTATTTACTGTCCATGGAGAATAAAGTGATTTTTAAAAATAATTGTTTATCTCACCGTAAACTGTAACATGGTTTAACCACCTGATTTCTCCATTTAAAGTTCTTTGTTAATATTTTCTAATAGCCATTTATCTTCTCTTAAAAAGTCATATAAGTGTATGAAGTCACCGAACAAAAAAACATACACCATGTTCCAAATTATTATGCAAATGTTCTTTTTCTCTGGTTTTCCTAAATGGTCGGTGCAAATGACAGTCAGTGTAATAAAAGTCATCACCTGTTAGAGCATACATCAAAATCTATTGAAGAAACCTCCCAATGATAACAGTATAATCTTCAGAATTAAAAAAAACTCTAAATGCACTGTTCCAAATTATTAGGCACAGTAGAGTTTCTAAACATTTGATATGTTTGAAAGAACTGAAAATGCTCATTTGTTGAATTTGCAGGATTAGGAGGTCACATTCACTAAAATAAAAAGCTATTTAACTCCAAAGCATCATAACAGGCCAAGTTATATGTTAACATAGGAACCCTTCTTTGATATCATCTTCACAATTCTTGCATCCATTGAATTTGTGAATTTCTGGAGAGTTTCTGCTTGTATTTCTTTGCAGGATGTCAGAATAGCCTCCCAGAGCTGCTGTTTTTATGTGAACTGCCTCCCACCCTCATAAATCTTTTGCTTGATTTGCTTGATTACACTCCAAATGTTCTCTACAGGGTTGAGATCAGGGGAAGATGGTGGCCACATCATGAGTTTATCTCCTTTTATGCCCATAGCAGCCAATGACACTGAGGTATTCTTTGCAGCATGAGATGGTGCATTGTCATGCATGAAGATGATTTTGCTCCTGAAGGCACGTTTTTACTTTTTGTACCATGGAAGAAAGTTCTCAGTCAGAAACTCTATATACTTTGCAGAGGTCATTTTCACACCTTCAGGAACCTTAAAGGGGCCTACCAGCCATTTCCCAATTATTCAGGCTCAAAACATGACTCCTCCACCTCCTTGCTGACATCGCAGCCTGTTGGTTGGGACATGGTGGCCATCCACCAACCATCCACTACTCCATTATTCTGGACCATCCAGCACTCACCAGTAAACTGTTGAAATTGAAGACGGTTTGAAAATTAGTCTTCATGTATGTCTGGGCCCACTACAACTGTTTCTGCTTGTGAGCACTGTTTAGGGGTGGCTGAATATTAGGTTTATGCACCACAGCAAGCCTTTGAAGGATCGTACACCTTGAGGTTAGAGGGACTCCAGAGGCACCAGCAGAGTGAGAACAGAGCAGTGATGAGGGTGGAGGACGGAGCGGGAAGGAAGGGGGGGGGGGAGGACAGGAACACAAAGTTCACAATATTGACACTTCTTGTAACAAATTGTTAGCCTTTATGCCCAGCACAGGCGACAGGGGCAGCGCAGGGGGACAGGGGCAGCGCAGGGGATAGGGGCAGAGCAGGGGACAGGGGACAGGGGCAGCGTAGGGGACAGGGGCAGTGCAGGGGACAGGGGCAGTGCAGGGGACAGGGGCAGCACAGGGGACAAGGGCAGCACAGTGGCAGCACAGGGGACAGGGACAGCACAGGGGACAGGGGCAGCACAGGGGCAGGGGCAGCACATGGGCAGGGGCAGCACAGGGACAGGGGCAGCACAGGTGACAGGGGAAACCCTGGAGACAGGGGAATCCCAGGAGAAAGGGGCAGCACAGGGGACAGGGGCAGCACAGGGGACAGGGGCAGCACAAGGGGACAGGGGCAGCACAGGGGACAGGGGCAGCACAGGGGACAGGGGCAGCACAGGCGGTACCTGCCGGGAGTGTGACTTGGGCTCCAGCTGCTTGAAGGAGTCTGGCAGCTTCCTCATTCATGGTCAGGGTGCGTCCAGATTCAGGACAGAGCGTGAGCCAGAACACCGTGAAGGGCGGGTACACGGAGTCCCTGGAGGCCAGGGCGGCCGCCAGAAGACACCTGGCAGCACCCCCTTGTCTCCCAGGCTGCCCTCATCCTAGCCATAGGGGGCAGCGGGAAGAGTGGCGGCGTCATCTTGTGCAGCACACCGGAGAAGCCGTTACTGGGCACCGGGATGAGGGGGAAGCTGCGGGCTGCCTGCTCTTCGTCCCCCTGCACGCTCCGGGCGGGTAGAGGCGGCCAGAGAAAGTAAAAGGCTGGTGCTGGTCATGGAGCTTGGCGGCCAATGCTTCCTCTCCGTGCTGGCTTCCACAGCACCGTCATTATAGTCATTGTGTCTATACACATACCTTTTTATAACAATAGCAGGTAAAGCAGACAGCTGAGGGCAGTCAGGATTATCAGGATGGGAGGTTCATTGTTATATGGCCCTTCCCAGTTTAAATAAACCAACCCACAGCTGCCCTTGATTTGGCCCATCAGTAAATTTTCATGACCTCACCGCTCATGGTAATATCCAGGTCTGGTGCTGCCCTACACGACCATGATAGCTCGGCAAGCGCAGTGTCAATGTGTAAAGTTTCTCATGTCATCAACACACTTGCCGGGAAGTAGCAAAACTCAGAGACAACAGTGAAGTCATGTAAGGTTACTAATGTCATCACCGCTCTCACCGGGGGTTAGCGCTACTGCGACTGGGACACCTGGTGAGAGCAGTGATACTGTCAGTAACCTTTCATCACCTCACCACTATTGATGAGGTAATACCACTCCAGGTATCAAGGTTGTGGAGGGCAGAGATTGACCCAGATGTTCCCAAGAGCAGTAAGGTCATGTAAAGATTCTGACGTCTGCGCCAATGGGAAAATGAATTGCCTGTTGCTGATTGGCATCTCTCAGAACAAGATTCCATAGCACTCAATGCGTGTCGTGGGGCATTACCAATTGAATTATCATCAGAACCTCCAGGATTTTTTAATTTAATAAATTGGTGAACAAAGGCATGTTGTGGAGTCATTATTCTTTATTGGATTATTGTTGGAGTTTTGAGGGTCCATTTCTGATAATAAATTGGTGACCAAGAGCATGTGGGTAGTCTTTATTTAAATAAAGTATTTTTTCATATTTGTGTTTTTTTAGCCATTCACTTGTCAGCTTAATAATGCAAGTTTCTAATAAATGCCAATCATTTGCTAACCTCAGTGCTTGATGTCAGCTATCAATATCAGCTGACATCAACCCCTTTCATCATTGCCCTGATTGCAACTGCACCAGGGCAATCGGGAAGAGTCGGGTAAAGAGCCAAAATTGGCGCATCTAATGGTTGCACCAAATCTAGGGCAGCTGTGGGCATATGTGAGTATATTTTATCTGGGAACGGCCAAATAACCATGGGCCTTCCCACCCAGATAGCACTAGCCCCAGCTGTCTACTTTACCTTGGCTGAATATAAAAAATGGGAGATGACCCACACACTGTTTTTTTTTTTTTATATATTTATTTAAATAATTAATAAAAATAATGACATAACATACCCATTATTTTTGATAACCAGACAAGGTAAAGCAGACAGACGGGGGTTGCAGCCTATTGCTGTCTATTTTACCTGTTTTGGTTATCAAATACAGGTGGAAATCCATGTCATTTTTTAAAATTATTTATTCCTTTTTACACAAATACAGCTGACTGACTGCAACTACAATCACAAATGCTGGCCCAGAGGTTGGATGAGGGAAACAGGAAATATGTATTTTGTTTAATCAGCGGGCCAGAAAAGAATATGACTGCTGTCTCATCTTCAGGGGAAAAGGATATGTATAATTGTCCTGCCCTTACCCCCAATTTGCTTCCTTCTCCAGCCACCTTGCCCTTACTATGACAATATAACAGGTATTTTTCAGCACTGAAATTTGAGTCCCCTCAGACTTGTGTGAAGTATGGTGTCCAGGGTAAAGTTTGGGTCAAGTCCAGTTTCAAAACTTAATAGTATGGATGACTGACATCTAAATCTAAGTGCAGGTGCAAGCAGAAAAAAAAACATACTAATGAGAAATAGGAGATATCTGCTGCAACACTGAAACTAAATGTGCACAATTCATGAGTGCAATGAGCGGCCGAGCTGCACAGCTAGTACAGGTAAAATGATAAAATGTGTAATAGCAATCACTGCCCTAGAATATAATGCAAATAGGAAGACTTCGCTTCAGCAGTGATCACTGTGCAGTTTCAAAACTTAATTTTTTTTAACATCGGCGAATCCAAACAATCAAGGGATCCGATACTCATCTCTAGACAGCAGATATTTTTTCACATAAAATTTCAATTTCCAATTTGAAATTAATTTGATTTCATTTAATTGAACCAAATAAACTTTCAGATAGACATTTGGAAGTCTAAACTTGTGAAGACAGTAAAGGAAAATCATTTGCTGGCATTACAAAATGTTTTAAAAGCTTTATGTCATTTTTCCAGTGTAAAAGAAGTTTTTTTTAACATCTTTTTCAACTTTTTCCATATTTAAAGAGGACCTGTCACCAAACCAGGCATGGTGATCTGAGGGAGCGGGGCCAAACTGCAAGTTCTGAAAAAAAAACCCTCTGTTTAATGCCGCTGAAGAGGGAGAAAATGATTGGCTGCGGTGGGCAGATTAAACATGCAGGGGGTGTGAATCTGCCCTTCGGCTCCAGCCTCTGGCCACCTCCATAATGGCTGCAGCATGTAAGTTTTCAAAGTGTATTATCTCGGGGTACAGGGCTGCTCAAGTGCTGGATGACCCCTTGCCTGGATGCTGCAGACATGCTGCATCCAGTGCGGTAATTAGATCACCATGCCTGGTTTGGTGACAGGTCCTCTTTAAGTGTTTCATTCATTCCCTCATATTTTCTATATTAAATAGTAACATTTTTAAATGAGAAACAATTTATTGTTTTTGCTATATACCCCACATGCATAGAGATTAATATTGTTACACTTGGTAATTGTCATCAATATACGTTCAAAGTCTGATATACACTAAGTGATTTATACTAAATGATTTTTTAAACCAACTATGAGTATTTTCTTACTCATTCAACATTTGTTGTGAGGCTACCATAAGTTACAGCTCCATGCGTATTACTAATACTATTAACAATAACAAGGATTTTAGTAGACTAGGCAATAGTTGTCATAAATGCTCAGATACTGAGATACTGAGATTTAGAGATACATATATGACTTAGATGTCCATTAAGACAAAGAATTTCCACATGTTTGAAAAGTTATGACATTAGATACAGTAACAGTTGCATGAGTGATGTGGTTCTCCCCTCTGCTGCAAAATATTAACCCCTTAGTGACGAAGAAATTTGTCATTTTTCATTTTCGTTTTTTTTGCTCCTCGGCTTCCAAGAGCCATAACGTTTTTATTTTTCTGTCGACACAGACATATGATGGCTTGTTTTTTGCGGGACGAGTTGTACTTTCAGATGCAATAATTTGTTTTACCATATAGTGTACAGGGAAATTGCAAAAAAATTCTAAATGCAGTGAAATTGCAAAAAAAGTGCAATAAGACGTTTGTTTTTTGGGTTTTGTAGTCGCCATGTTCAATATATGGTAAAACCTACGTGACCGTGTGATGCCTCTGGTCAGTACGAGTTTGTAGATACCAAACATGTATACCTTTATTGGTATCTAGGTGGTGGAAAAAAATTCAAAAGCATGAAAAAAAAAACATTGCACTTTTTGCGCCAAATTCTGCGACCCGTAGCGTCCTCATTTTTCGGGATCTGGAGCTGGGTGACGGCTTATTTTTTGCGTCTAGAGCTGACGTTTTTATGATACCATACTGACGTTTGAACCACTTTTTTGCGCTTACGCAGTTTACGGATCTCATTATTTGATTATTTATTATTGATAGATCGGCGATTCTGAACGCGGCGATACCAAATATGTGTATTTTTTTTTTTAATACTTTTATTGTGGATGGGAGAAAAGGGGGGTGATTTGAACTTTTATGTTTTTTGTTTTTTTTTCAACTTTGTAAAAACTTTATTTGCTTATTGATTCTTACTTTTACACAGCCCCTGTGAGAGGCATGCAGCTGCACAGTCCGATCGCTTCTGACACATACAGAGGAGCTGCAGCTCCTCTGTATGTGTCAGAATCGCGGACCTGTTGTGGTTGGCAGCCTCTGCCAACCACAACCCGGAAATGCTCCATGACAGGTTCCAGGGTCAAGCCAGGACCCTGGCCTGTGACATCAGCATGGGAGATCCCGCGATACTATCGCGAGATCTCCCCTGGAGCCCGGTAAGCGCGCGCTGCCCGCTCCGGCTCCCTTAGATCCCGCTCTCAGAGATTGAGGGCGGGATCTAAGGGGTTAACAGCACCGATCGGATGGCGGGACCGATTGGTGCTGTTACTCCCACATCTCAGCTAGTGAGATCAGCTGAGATGTGGGAAGTTTGAAGTGAGTTCCACACCGGAGCTCACTTCAAACACCGGGTAATGACAGCCGAAGTCTAGAGACGTACGGCTGTCGCTAAGAGGTTAACCTTCATAGTAAAATTTCCCTAGTTTTTCAGACAAAATACACAAAAGGTTTGCGCCAAACTGCTTTCATTAAATTGTGGGATCGGTGAATGATCCCCTCTGCTCACCTTCTATTGTTGTGCCTGTCCGCACAACTGGAGTAAGAGTTTAATCTGTCTCCCAGCTGGGCTCTCCTATTTGGGCTCCAAGCAGAAAGGTGAAAAGTGCACATATTTCCCGTGTGTCACGGTGCACGTACAGCTCGGGGGGAGTGATGTGTGACGTCTGCCAGGTCCTGTATTCCTAAGCTGCTCTGTATCACGCTTCCCAGCAGGAAGAAGTTTGCAGCTCCAGATAAAACGAAGTGATATTGTAAGCGCTAAGGTACATTAACAGGACCACGGATCACATAAGTATTACCTTTCAGCTTTAATGACTCAGCATATGGATCCTTTAGCCACAACGCGTTTCAGCGCCAATTGCGCCTTTTTCAAGGCAATCACAATATCACTCGTTTTATCTGGAGCTCCTAGTTTTTCAGAAGAATCTAATAAATAATGATCTTACAAACAATTATAAGGGAGCACTTGCCATTACAATAAACTGCAAACATATTCAGTCATGGTTGAAAGTGTTGGCACTCTTGAAGTTGTTCTATAAAATAATGTTTCTCCCGAAAATTATTGTAGTTACATGAGATTTGTCATACACATGTTTACTGTCTTTGTGTGTGTTGAACACAAAATAAAACAGGGAAAATTGGACAAAATTTCACACCCAACCACAAAAATGCAACAAAATTGTTGTCACCTTTCCAAAATTGTGGGTAAACAACGTTGTTTCAAGCATGTGATGCTGATTCAAACTCCCCTGTGGTAACAGATGTTGGCAATTTGAATATTACACCTGAAACCAAGTAAAAAGAGAGAGGTTGACTCATTCTTTGCATTGCCTGAGGACTTGAGAACCAAAACTGTTGATAAATATAAACAATCTAAAAGTTTTCAAGTTGATCTCCAGAGATGTTGATGTTCCTTTGTCAACAGTGCACAACATACCGTATATACTCGTGTATAAGCCGACCCGTGTATAAGCCGACCCCCCTACTTTTGCCCCAAAAATCTGGAAAAACCTATTGACTCGTGTATAAGCCGAGGGTGGACCCCAGCACAGGTATACAGCCCCCAGCAGTGTGGTATACAGCAGCCCCAGAGGTATATACAGCAGCCCCAGTGGTAGTATACAGCAGCCCCAGTGATAGTATCCAGCAGCCCCAGAGGTATATACAGCCCCAGTGGTAGTATACAGCAGCCCCAGAGGTATATACAGCCCCAGTGGTAGTATACAGCAGCCCCAGAGGTATATACAGCCCCAGTGTAGTATACAGCAGCCCCAGAGGTATATACAGCCCCAGTGGTAGTATACAGCAGCCCCAGAGGTATATACAGCCCCAGTGGTAGTATACAGCAGCCCCAGAGGTATATACAGCCCCAGTGGTAGTATACAGCCCCAGAGGTAAAGCCCCAGTGTAGTATACAGCTCCAGAGGTATAACAGCCCCAGTGGTATGTAAGCAGCCCCCAGAGGTATATACAGCCCCAGTGTATAACAGCAGCCCCAAAGTATATACCCTCAGTAGTATACAGCAGCCCCAGAGGTATATACCAGCCCATGGTATATACAGCAGCCCCACAGTATATAGAGCCCCAAGTGTAGTATACAGCAGCCCACAGGTTATACAGCCCCAGTGGTAGTATACATCAGCCCACAGGTATATAGAGCCCCAGTGGTAGTATACAGCACCCCACAGGTAAATACAGCTCCAGTGTAGTATACAGCAGCCCACAGGTAAACATACCCCATGGTAGTTGACAGCAGCCAGTGTAGTAACAGCACCTCAAGGTATATACATGCAGCCCCAGAGTAGTATCCAGCAGCCCCAGGGCTGTATACAGCAGCAGCCCAGGGCTGTAAAACAGCAGCAGCCCCAGGGCTGTATACAGCATGGCACCCGGAGGTATACAGGCCCACCCCATCAAGCTCCACGGACCCCCCCACTTGCTCGGCAGCCTGTAAGGGAAAATCATACTTATCAGTGTCCGCCTGTCCCGCGCTTGCCGACACACGATCCCGGTGGTCAATCCGCGACTTCGGCTCCGGCGTCGCGGCAATGACGTCATTCCCGACCACAGGAATGCGGAAGACGCGAATGAAGCCCGGAATCTGAGTCGCAAGCGGGGGACAGCGCGGGACACTGATAGTATATTTTCCCTTACAGCTGCCGCGCAAGGGGGGGAAGTCAGTGGAGCTGATGGGGGCCAGTATACCTCCGGGTGCTGCACAATTACCGTAATACTCGCATATAAGCCGAGGGGACTTTTCAGCCCAAATTTGGGCTGAAAAACTCGGCTTATACCGAGTAATACGGTAATTAAAAACAAAACAAAAAAAAAAACTTATGGATGAAAAGAGTTATCAGCCCAAATATTGGTACAAAATCACTTTATTGTTAAAACCATTATTCTACAAAAAGCATTTTTAAAATTATTGACAAGATACCATACATTTATCCCTGATGCGACCAATGAACCCCACAAAATTTTTTTTTATTAGTAATTGCAAAAAATAGCCATCGGACTGTTTGTATGTTAAACAATGGAAGGACTGTATATTGAACAACTCAGAACTGCATGCCTGTACTTACTGCCCATAGTACATAAAATGCCTATCAGCGGCACCTGGAAGACCAATTGTGTTGGGCAATGGAAATCTATGTGAGAGGTCTGGTAAGTTTTTGGATCATCATCTCAAACCTCTAGTGGAAACCTTACCATCTTACACAAAAGACACAAATTACTTCCTTAGAAAAGTATCTAATTTACACGTGGAAGACGATATGAGAATGGCGGTGTGTGGGCATTGAATCACTTTACACATCTATTAAACACACTGATGGTAACAGAGCTGTTAAATTTTTCTTAAAAACCACTAAACTTGATCCAGCATTTATTTATTTTCTTCTACAACTTTTGAAATTCGCTCTCACAATTTCTTTTTCTTTAAGGGGATACCCTACCTACAGCTCCCGGGAACAGCTATGGGGGCAGCTTTTGCACCCTCATATGCTAATCTATTCCTGGGGCTGTGGGAGAGGGAGATACTCCAGAGCCAACCTATTCCTAAGAGTGAAAATGTTCTGTTGTGGATTCGCTACATCGATGATGTATTCATGATTCGGCAGGGCACGGACAGAGGCCTTCTGGAGATTGTAGATGCTTTAAATAGGAATAACATCAATGTAAAACTCACTTGCAGCCATAGTGATAACATGGTTGAATTCCTTTATGTCAGAGTACAGAAGGATGATCAGGGCTTCCTACAGAGTGAAGTGTTTAGGAAGAGTACATCGGTGAATTCAAAGTTGCACGCCTCATTATCACACCCCCGCTCATTAATTGACAGTATACCGACTGGTCAATTTTTAAGAACAAGACTATATGCTCATCTGAAACATCTTTTCATAAGCAGGCACAAGAACTCACGTCACGTTTCGAAGAGAGGGGATACTCCAAAAGACGTATAAAGAGGGGATACACAAGCAAGCTGCAGGTAGAAAGAGAGAAGACCTTCTGCACCCATGATCAAAAGAAAAATCTACAGAAGAGGTAAGATTTATATCTACTTACAACTGTAGATGGAAGGAGGTAAAAATGCTATGGATAAGTTTTGGCATACACTCCAGGCTGACCAAACATTGGTAAAATACATCAAAGAGAAACCAGCGGTGACTTATAGAAGATCTAGCAACTTGAGGGACCTTCTCACTCATACCAATTACGAAGCACCCAAACCAACAGAGCAGTTCGGTATTAACAGCCCGAAGTGTTTTTTTTTCCCTGCAAAGATTGCATAGCATGTCCTAATATGGTCAAGATGTCCAACTTTAATTCAGCAGATCATAAAACACAGTTTAAGATCACAAGACATAGTACATGCAACACTACACACGTAGTGTACTATGCAACCAGCCCTTGTGACAATGTATATGTAGGCTAACAACGAGATTGCTCAAAGTTCGGATTAGAGAACATGTATGGGACATTAATAATGCCTGAGAAGAGAAGGATCTTTCCATTTTAAAACCAGTAGCAAAACACTTTAAACTGGAACATGCATGCAATGGGAATTTACCAAAAGCCTTTGACATAGACTGTATCCCTACTGATGTGTGGCACCCCTGCAACCAGGGTGGCCACAAAGGGAACTGCAGCCAGGTAGAAAGATAGACAGTTTGTGCAACAAACACCCTCACAGCACACACACACACTAGAGGCAGCACGCAACCCGGAGCCTCTAGGCGGGCAAGGAGTGGTGGGTTTAGAGGAAAGTGGGTGGGAAAGAATGTAGATCAGGTGACAGAGAGCTCAAATAGAGGAAGCAGAGGAGGAAGGAGATAGTAGGCTAGTGAGAGCCGAGCAGCCAAGACAAGTAGGCCGGAGTAGGCTGAGCTGTAAAGACAAGAACAGAAAGAAAGTGACACATCCCAGTGGGATTGGGCTCCCTGGAGATGCAGAATCCACAGAGTCTTAGAAACCATGGAGAGAAAGCTCATCTATAGCCAGCATCCCAGGGAGTGTGAGGAAAGAGACCTGACTGGTATCACCGGGTCCAAGGAACACGGCAGCACTGACTAACTATCGGTGGGGTGGCTTCCCTGATTGTGCTGGAATCACATGGGTTAGATGGAGCCTGGTAACACCTTGGAAGATAGAGTTACTGCAGGCTAGGCAATCACCAGAATGTCGACTCTGAGGGGAACTGAAGTTCCACACCGACTTCCCAAACAAACCAACGGGGAGCTCTAATTCCTGGTTGGAATTCCCAACTACAGTGTTAAAGAAACAGCAGCAACCATGAGGACCCATAAGGGGCCGAGCTGCCACCATAATAACCCGCGGAGAGGACAGAGAGGGAGAGAACAGCCTGAAAGGACACTTAGAAGGAGTGAGGGGTCTCAGAGGGACAGCCTGGCTGCAAACAGTTAAAGTGTTCCCAGAGTTAACTGCCCTGTGAACTGTGTTGAGAACTGTACCGTGACTTGTGTAACTTTGAAGAACTTACAAGTAAACCCGGTGAACCCTGCTTCAGTGTCCGTGTCTGATTCCAGGTGTACAGAACTGTTACTGTGCTTCTTACCCTGTCAGGAGCAGCCCGACCCGCGGCGGGCTCATCCATCTGGCTGCAGCCCATCATCCATCCATCCTCCTGGCAGAGCAGCGCTGCAGCTGTGGTCCCATCATTGACCACAACCCATGGGTGGCGTCATGACAAACTAATCCTTGTAAATAACCCTTTACTTGTGAGAACCGGGGACACGGTCCGGACCAGGACCTCCATGACATCCCCAGCAGTACCTCGGTCCGGTACCGAGTACCCCATCCCAGTGGGCTCCACAGATGACCGATGAGGAAATTTAAAAACGAGGTTAGCTCAGTTGGACACACGCTGGATACACAAGATTGGGAGTCTAAGACTAACCGGACTCAATGATGTTCTCAGTTTTGCACCGTTTCTGTGAAGTAAGGTATGCTTTTATTATTTTTAATAATGTTTTAACTGATTTTATGCGCTTTTTATTCATTTTAGATTCAAGGAAATCGTGAAGAAAGAAGACGCCATAATGAAGACATGGAATAATTATTTTTTATTTTAGAATTTTTTTTATATAAATGAATTTTCATTTTATTACTATATATTTCTCATAATATTCATGGTGGGGTTTCCTCACCCTTTTACATTTATTACGGATGAACTGTCTGTATACACAGAACACCACTTTCCGTGATCACGTATGTTATAAAACCTTGTATTCACAGGTAATTTGTACCCTTTATATGGCACGTAATTTTCCCCCCTTTTTTTATTTTGTCCTTATAATTTTTCCATTCCCATTTTCTTAACCATTTTTTTAATTTTTTATTTATTTATTATTATTATTACTATTATTATTATTATTTTAATTATTTATCTATTTATTATTATTTTTTCATTTTTTCACTTTGTACACCTCATCTGTTTTTCTTTATTTATTATTTTTTGTGCATTTTTATCCCATGTCTTTTTTCCAACATATACAGTATGTACAAGTCTCCTTTCTACATATAAACATACATTTTTTAGTAAGTAATCTGTATTACCAACTAACCATATAATTGACCAATACCCTTTAACATTTTATTTTTATATATTTTTTTATTTTTCTTTTTTCTTTTTTTACCTTCCCCTATTTTTCCTTTTTCCTTTTTAAATTCTATTATTATTGTTATTTTTATTTTATTTTTTCTCCTTATACCGTATATACTCGTGTATAAGCCGACCCGTGTATAAGCCGACCCCCCTACTTTTGCCCCCAAAATCTGGGAAAACCTATTGACTCGTGTATAAGCCGAGGGTGGACCCCAGCACAGGTATACAGCCCCCAGCAGTGTGGTATACAGCCCCCCCCCCAGTGGTATATAGGCCTCCCCAGTGGTAGTATACAGCAGCCCCAGTGGTAGTATATAGCAGCCCCAGTGGTAGTATACAGCAGCCCCAGTGGTAGTATATAGCAGCCCCAGCAGCCCCAGTGGTAGTATATAGCAGCCCCAGCAGCCCCAGTGGTAGTATACAGCAGCCCCAGTGGTAGTATATAGCAGCCCCAGTGGTAGTATATAGCATCCCCAGCAGCCCCAGTGGTAGTATATAGCAGCCCCAGCAGCCCCAGTGGTAGTATATAGCAGCCCCAGTGGTAGTATATAGCATTCCCAGCAGCCCCAGTGGTAGTATATAGCAGCCCCAGTGGTAGTATATAGCAGCCCCAGCAGCCCCAGTGGTAGTATATAGCATCCCCAGCAGCCCCAGTGGTAGTATATAGCATCCCCAGCAGCCCCAGTGGTAGTATATAGCAGCCCCAGCAGCCCCAGTGGTAGTATATAGCATCCCCAGCAGCCCCAGTGGTAGTATATAGCAGCCCCAGCAGCCCCAGTGGTAGTATATAGCATCCCCAGCAGCCCCAGCGGTAGTATACAGCAGCCCCAATAATCCAGGGCCACCCCCCCTGCTCCGGAAACCTGTAAAGTAAATCCCGCTGCCGGCATAGCGATCCTCCATCTTCATCTGTCTTCTTCCGGCTTCCTGTGTTCGGCGCCGGCAATGACGTCATTGCCGGCGGCGAACAGAGGAAACCGGAAAAAGACAGATGAAGATGGAGGATCGCGATGTCGGCAGCGGCGGGGACAGCAGCGGGACAGTGATAAGTATATTTTGCTTTACAGGTTTCCGGAGCAAGGGGGGGCGCTGGATTACTGAGGCTGCTGGGGCTGCTGTGGCTGCTGTATACTCATGGGGACCGTATTGACTCGCGTATAAGCCGAGGGGGGTACTTTTCAGCCCAATTTTTGGGCTGAAAAACTCGGCTTATACGCAAGTATATACGGTATATATTTTTAACTATTTTTATTTTACTTATTGTCTAAATTTTATATATAATTTTCTTTCTCATTATTATTTAATTTTCCAATAATACCAGTTTTCCTTGATCCCCCTAGCCCGTGCATATTCTACGTTCGCTGCTCACCGCAGCTACTTATGTGACCACACCGTTAGCCTGCGCCACGGGAGCCACCCTGTGTTACGAGCACTTGCGTCCCCCGATCTGCTGACTGGTCTCCTTGGCGACGTGTCCAAGCACGGCGCTTCCTCTCTCCGCCTTTAATGATGCATCTGGTGGGTGGTGATGGGAGATGACGCAGGACGCTGAGCCGGGCAGTTCCGGTCCCGGATCTGGGGATGTAAGCGCTGCCTTACCCATGGAGTCGGTGGCTATTTAAACTGCATACCACGGCTCAGCTACACCCTCGTTGAAGATGCTATGGCGAAATGCGTCAGGATGAGTCACATATCCCCCCTCTAGGACCGGATTATTCAGACCCCTCTAGCATCGGGCACTTTTGGTTGTTGTTTATTGTTAGGTGGCTGTGGTTTCCCAGCTGCTTTTATCATATACTCCCATTGCATGCAGTTTGGATTTTGTATACAGTACCCTATGAAGCCTTGGTCCCTCTTCTTCCTGGTTTTTGAGGGTTTTTGTTATTTGCTGCAGAATATGCGCAGGACCTGGTTAGTAAATAAGCCTATGCACAGGATCAATGCAACACATTAATTCTCCATAGAGTCCATTTTATTTGATTCCTCTGTCCCTTTCATCTCCAACCGTTAGCACTCTCACAGTGTAAGTCACCTTGTATTTTTGCACCTTATGTTTTGCAATTTTACATACTTTGTTTGACGTATTGTGTGTGCAACCGAGTTCATTTATACACTTAGTCTTGATTACACTAATGTTGAATTTCTACCTCCTCCCCTTTTTTGTGCATGTAAAAAGCATTTCATATCTAGCACCTTAGTATATTTTGGCTTATACACCTTTTTTAATCACAGACCCTTATGGTGGGTTTACACGCTCCAAAGTCGGTCCAATATTGGATCCGACGGCGCGGGAGCGCGCTTTTTCTGGCCGGATTTCAAAGAATCGCATCGGAGGTTTACACTTCGTGATATCGGGATACAACGTCTCTACGATGTCTACGCCCCCCGACCCAGGAACGACCATTTAACATGGGAGTTAATGGGGGACGTTGTACTGCACATCGTAGTAGGACTGTCACACAGCACGATCCGGCTCCAACCTGCATCCGATATCGGGCGGTTGGAGAGCACGCTCATTCGATCCCCAATATCGGTTTGCCATCGTTCCTGCATCGTATTGGATGTTTACACCATACAACGCACGAACGATATCGGGTCCAATGCACGAACCACGTGACTTTTGGTCGGAGTTGGACGCCAATATAGGGACGTGTAAACCCACCATTAGCCTCGCTCACACTCATTATTGCACTTCAGTCCTGTGGAGGGTGCAGCTGTGCTGGGGGAGAAAATGGCTAGAAGATTGGAGGAGTGTTTAAACTAGGGATTGGGGGGGAGGGTATTCATTGTATAGGAGGGGAAGATAGTGTAAATAGTAACCTGGGCACAAGTATAAAAATTGGGGGTGGCATGGGGGGTGGGGTTAGAACAGTCAATATAGTAGGAAGGAATAGAGGTAAAGAGAGATGCATAAAGTGCATGTACACTAATGCCAGAAGCCTCACCAACAAAATGGAGGAATTAGAATTGATTTTGTTGGAAAATAGTTATGACATGGTGGGGATTTTGGAGACTTGGCTGGACGAGAGCCATGACTGGGCTGTTAATTTACAGGGCTATTGTCTGTTCAGAAATGACCGTACAAATAAGCGAGGAGAAGGTGTATGTTTATACGTAAAATCATCCTTAAAACCCATCCTGCGTGATAATATAGGTGAATCTAATGGAAATGTAGAGTCCCTGTGGGTGGAGATAAGGGAGGGGGAAAAAAAAAATAAATTACTGATAGGGGTTTGTTATAAGTCCCCAACAATAATGGAAGTGGAGGAGAATATCCTCATAAAGCAAATAGATGAAGCAGCGACTCAGGGAGAAGTCATTATTATGGGGGACTTCAACTACCCTGAAATAGATTGGGAATCAGAAACCTGCAGTTCCAGCAAAGGTAATAAGTTTTTGAAAACTATGAGAGACAATTACCTTTCACAACTGGTTCAGGACCCAACAAGAAGGGGGGCACTGCTGGACCTAATATTATCCAACAGGCCGGACCGCATATCAAATATACGGGTTGGAGGTCACTCGGGTAATAGTGATCATAACTTAATAAGCTTTCAAGTATCCTTTACTAAGATGTGTAGTAGAGGGGCTACAAGGACACTAAACTTCAGGAAGGCAAATTTCCAACGGTTGAGAGATGATCTTAGTGCAATAAACTGGGACGATGTCCTGAGACATAAAAGTACACAAAGCAAATGGGAGATGTTTATTAGCATCCTGAATAGGACCTGTGCACAATATATACCCTATGGGAATAAGCATGCTAGAAATAGGAGGAAACCACTATGGCTAAATAAAGCGGTAAGAGGTGCAATATGTGACAAAAAGAAAGCATTTAGGGAATTAAAGCAAGTAGGTAGTGATGAGGCATTAAATAAATACAGAAAATTAAATAACATTTGTAAAAAGCAAATCAAGGCAGCAAAGATTGAAACAGAGAGACTCATTGCCAGAGAAAGTAAAAATAATCCCAAAATATTTTTTAATTACATAAATAGTAAGAAACTAAAAAATGATGGTGTTGGCCCCTTTAAAAATAGTCTGGGTGAAATGGTGGATGAGGATGAGGAAAAAGCCAATATGCTAAATGACTTTTTTTCAACAGTATTTACACAAGAAAATCCCATGACAGACAATATGATCAGTGATAACAAAAATTCTCAATTAAATGTCACCTGCTTAACCCAAGAGGAAGTACGACATCGTCTAAAAATCACTAAAATTGACAAATCCCCGGGTCCGGATGGGATACACCCCAGAGTGCTGCAGGAATTAAGTACTGTCATAGATAGACCATTATTTTTAATATTTAAAGATTCCATAACAACAGGGTCTGTACCACAGGACTGGCGTATAGCAAATGTGGTGCCAATATTCAAAAAGGGGACAAAAACTGAACTTGGAAATTATAGGCCAGTAAGCTTAACCTCTACTGTGGGTAAAATCCTAGAGGGTTTTCTAAGAGATGCTATACTGGAGTATCTGAAGAAAAATAACCTCATGACCCATTATCAACATGGTTTTACGAGGGACCGTTCCTGTCAAACTAATCTGATAAGCTTCTATGAAGAAGTAAGTTCTGGACTGGACCAAAGAAATGCAGTGGATGTGGTGTATATGGACTTTTTAAAAGCTTTTGATACGGTGCCACACAAAAGGTTGATACATAAAATGAGGGCAATGTGGATAGGGGAAAATATGTGTAAGTGGGTTAAGAACTGGCTTAGTGATAGGAAACAAAGGGTGGTTATTAATGGAACACTCTCAGAATGGGTCACAGTTAACAGTGGGGTACCACAGGGGTCAGTGTTGGGCCCGCTTCTATTTAATATATTTAATAACAACCTTGTAGGGGGAATACAGAGTAGAATCTCAATATTTGCAGATGACACTAAACTCTGCAGGGTAATCAATACAGAGGAGGACAAATTTATATTACAGGAGGATTTATGTAAACTAGAAGCTTGGGAGGCTAAATGGCAAATGAGCTTTATTGGGGATAAATGTAAAGTCATGCACTTGGGCAGAGTAAACAAAAGGTATAATTATGTGCTTAAGTGTAAAACACTGGGCAAAACTGTAACTGAAAAAGACCTGGGTGTATTGGTAGATGACAAACTCACATTTAGTGGCCAGTGTCAGGCAGCTGCTGCAAAGGCAAATAAAATAATGGGATGCATTAAAAGAGGCATAGATGATCATGAGGAGAACGTAATTTTACCTCTATACAAGTCACTAGTGCGACCACACTTAGAATACTGTGTACAATTCTGGTCTCCGGTGTATAAGAAAGACATAGCTGAACTAGAGCAGGTCCAGAGAAGAGCGACAAAAGTCATTAGAGGACTAAGGGGTCTGCAATACCAAGACAGGTTATTAAACTTGGGGTTATTTAGCTTGGAAAAATGAAGGCTTAGGGGTGATCTTATAATAATGTATAAATATATGAGGGGACAGTACAGAGAAGTTTCTAATGATCTCTTTACTCTTAGGCCTGAGACTGGGACAAGGGGGCATCCTCTACGTCTGGAGGAAAGAAGGTTTAATTATAATCACAGACGCGGATTCTTTACTGTAAGAGCAGTGAGACTATGGAACTCTCTGCCACATGATGTTGTAATGAGTGAGTCACTACTAACATTTAAGAAGGGCCTGGATGCCTTAGTTGAAAATTATAATATTACCAGTTATATATACTAGATTCTTTGATAGGACGTTGATCCAGGGAACTAGTCTGATTGCCATATCTGGAGTCAGGAAGGAATTTTTTTGCCCAATGTGGAGCTTAGTGTTGCCACATGGGTTTTTTTTTGCCTTCCTCTTGATCAACATGTTAGGCTATGGGTTGAACTAGATGGACTTAAAGTCTTCCTTCAACCTTAAAAACTATGTTACTATGTTACTATGTTAAAATTGCAAAATAAATTTTTCTCCCCACCATTTCTGTTTATGACCGATATCACCTTATTTTCTTTTATGTGACAGTTGGATTTCTTTTATCTGCAATTTCAGCCCTTCCCAGGGGGGAATTAGGGTGTCAGGAGGACATGTATATACTTGTTTTCTCCTCTTCTGTGGCAGGGAGTTTCTCTTATTGTTTAACATACACACAGTCCAATTGCAATTACTAATAAAAAATTTCTTTTTGTGGGGTTCATTGGTCGCATCAGGGATAAATGTATGGTATCTTGTCAAGGTAAAGAATATTTATACCGTGTTAGCCAGTAGATAGAAAAATATATTGCAATCTGAGAGTCATACCTTTTAATTGCTAACTGAAAAGATGGTAAACATAGCAACATTTGGTAAACATTTGGTAAACATTTGGTATCTTGTCAATAAATGGTAAACATTTGGTATCTTGTCAATAATTTTAATAATGTTTTTTGTAGAATAATGTATTTAGCAATAAAGTGATTTTGTACCAATATTTGGCCTGATAACTCTTTTCATCAATCGTAATTTTGATGTTTTGAGTTAGCCTGATATATGGCCAAATTCTAGGATAATAAACATAATTAAGAAGATTACAACACATGGCACTGTAGCTAATCTCCCAGGATATAGCAAAGAAAAATTAATGAAATGTTGCAATGCAGGATAGTCCAGATAATAAATAAGTCTTTATGAAGTTCCAAAGAAATGCAAGCTGTTATACAGGCTCAGGGTGCATCAGTGTCAGTGCAAATTATCCTTTGACATTTGAATGAAATTAACTGCTATTGAAGGAGATCCAAAAGGATCCCGCTTCTGACACAGAGACATAAAAAATCTACACTGCATTTTTGCCAATATGTACGTGAGTAAGCCAAAATCCATCTGAGAAAGAGTCTTGTGGACATAATGACCTAAGATATAGCTTTTTGGTAATGCACAATACTCTACTATGGTTTTTATTAATAATATTCATTTATTTATATAGCACCATAAATTTTATGGTGCTCTACATGAGAACGGGTTACATATAAATTATAGATATAGTTTACAGTAAACAAAATAACAATGGCAGACTGGTGCAGAAGGAAGAGGACTCTGCCCATGTGGGCTTTCATTCTACAGGACAATGAGGAGGAGACAGTAGGTTGGGGGTACAGCAGCTCCAGTGGTATTGAGCTGGCAGCTCTGGTGGTGCTGAGCCGGCAGCTCCGGTAGGGGTGAGATGGCAGCTCTGGTGGTGGTGAGCTGGTATCTCCGGTGGTAGTGAGCTGACAGAGTAGTCATTGCATGCTGTAAGCTTTCCTGTAGAGATGAGTTTTCAGGTTCTGTCTCAAGGATCCGAGCATGGTGGATAATTGTATGTGTTGGATATTCCAGATGATTGAGGAATCTTGGAGGCAACTGGGTGAGGAAAAAATTAGTGTGGAGGAGAAAGGGAGGTCTTGGGAAGACCAAAGGTTACATGAGGAAAGTTATTGGGATATTAGTTTGGAGATATAGAGAAGGGACAGGTTATGGATGGCTTTGTTAGTCAGTATTTGTAGTTTAAACTGAATTTGTTGGGGAAATGCAGTGGACGGTTTTGCAGAGGGTAGAAACAGGGGAGAGCGAGGATAGAGATGGATTAGTCAGGTACCGGAGTTGAGGACAGACTGAAGAGGTGCAAGACTGAGGCCACAAAGTAGGATGTTGCAGTAATCAAGGCAGGAGATTATGAGGGCATGTACAAGCATTTTAGTAGAACCAAATATTTATTGAGACCTACATAGAAAAGACCACAGTACCTCACAGTCAAATGTGGTGAAGGTTCATCTATTTATTTTTAATTTTTTGCTGCCTCTGGCACTGGATGCCTTAAATGTGTGCAACACATCATGAAATCTGTAGATTAGCAAAGGATTTTGGGTCCAAATGTAGTGCCGATTGTCAAAAAGCTGGGTTTGTGTCCTAGGACATGGATCTTCTAGCTGGACAATGACCCAGAACAGACTTCAGGAAGCACCCTTAGGCCAGGGTCACACAAACCATCCTTTTTTGGCTTAGATCCGTTTTTGGGATCTTTTTAGCCATTTTTTTTCAAAGTCCAAAAACGCATATGTGTTAATAAATGCGTTTTTTAAAATGGGGCTCTGTGGGAGACGTATGCATTAATGCATGGTACATATAGGCACCATGCATTTTTGCATGCGTTTTTTGAGAAAAAATGACTACCGTATATACTCATGTATAAGCCGACCCGTGTATAAGCCGACCCCCCTACTTTTGCCCCCAAAATCTGGGAAAACCTATTGACTCGTGTATAAGCCTAGGGTGGACCCCAGCACAGGAATACAGCCCCCAGCAGTGTGGTATACAGCAGCCTCCCCAGTGGTATATACAGGCCCCAGAAGTGTTACAGCAGCCTCCCCAGTGGTATATACAGCAGCAGCCCCAGTGGTAGTATACAGCAGTCCCAGAGGTATATACAGCAGCAGCCCCAGTGGTAGTATACAGCAGCCCCAGAGGTATATACAGCAGCCCCAGTGGTAGTATACAGCAGCCCCAGAGGTAGTATACAGCAGCCCCAGAGGTATATACAGCAGCCCTAGAGGTATATACATCAGCAGCCCCAGTGGTAGTATACAGCAGCCCCAGAGGTCTATATAGCAGCAGCCCCAGAGGTATATACAGCAGCAGCCCCAGAGGTATACAGGCGCACCCCCATCAGTATCCAGGGCCCCCCCATGCTCCGCAAACCTGTAAAGTAAGATCATTATACTTATCACTGTCCTGTCGCCGCCGTCCCCGCCGCTGCCATCGCGCTCCTCCGTCTTCATCCAGCGTCTTCCGGCTTCCTCTGGTCGGCACAGACAATGATGTCATTGCCTGCGCCGACCAGAGGAAGCCGGAAGAAGACGGATGAAGCCGGAGGAGCGCGATGGCAGCGGCGGGGACGGCGGCGACAGGACAGTGATAAGTATAATGATCTTACTTTACAGGTTTGCGGAGCATGGGGGGGCCCTAGATACTGATGAGGGGGGCCTGTATACCGATGGGGGGGCGCCGTGTGTAATGACTCGCGTATAAGCCGAGGGGGGAACTCTTATACACGAGTATATACGGTAAGTCCAAAATTGGCCAGGACCTCAGGGGACACTATTTGCACCCTTAAAAAATGGATCCGTTTTTCTAAGGGCTTAAAGGGGATTGGTATGCATGACCCCAGTCTTAAATGGATGGAAGCAAAGCACTGGAGAGTAGAGATGGGCGAGTCCTAAAAGACTCGGAATCGCAAGACCCCAACGAGTCCGAGTGCAGGACTCGGGACTCGTTGCGAGTCCAGCGAGTCCAATGTTAATGAATAGGGAACCGAGTAATAGCGAATAATGACATTTACACTCCCTAAAAAAATTGTTTTTAAGTGCGCACAGCCACCGAGATGTGGTTTGGTGTTGCTGTATGCGTCACTTGCTGGCGGGGTAAGTGTGCGCGCTCACACTTGGTAGTGAAGCCGCACACTACACTCCCTAAGGTGGTGTACGTGCTATTTAAAGGTAGGAGAGCAGCAACGCACTGGTCTGCCACAGAAAAAATAACGCTCTATGGGTTATTAGGAACAAAAATCGATCTGGTGCAAAAACAAAAAGGAAACAGCACCTCAGCTAAGCCTCTGACTGCAGCTGTTAGCAAAGCTGAGTGAGTAAGCTAAGCTATGAGGTCCATCCTGTTTGCACTGTAAGGCTTCTCCTTCCTTCCCTCCCTGCCTGCCTGCCTGCCTGCCTACACAGCACTACTCTGTCCTCCTCCTAGCTCTCAGAAGAGCTTTTTGGGTTAATATAAGGAATCTTCCCTACACTGACAATCCCTGATCTGCTCCAGCATATATCTCTCTCTCCCTATACTAGGTCAGATCGTCTCAGGAATGTGGCCAAAATGGCGGGGACAAGCCTTATATACTGCCTTGCCTGTCATACATGACATAGGCATCACGATGGACAGCAGCCAATCATAGTCCTGACACAACCAACTTTGCTATGCCATTACTGACTATGATTGGCTATCTTCACAAGTTTTCTGACCTAACACGCACGCTGTGCTGACTCGGAACATAACAGATTCTGTATTCGAGAGTCCGACTCCCGAATACAGTATACAGGACTCGGAATCGTAGACTCGTAGGACTCGGAATCTGTGAAGAGTCAAGCTTATTGCCATTGAATTCCATTGGACTCGTCACTGTGCGAGTCCAAGCTGGGAGATTCGCCGAGTAACGAGTCCTGCGAGTACCTTCAGAATCGCCGAGTCCCGAGTCCTAGCGAGTAGACTCGCCCATCCCTACTGGAGAGTTCTCATGTGTCCAGATCTTAAAATTGCTGTTGGGAGAAGGCACCTTTCATATGAGAGACCTAGAGCAGTTTGCAAAAGAAGAGTGGTGAAAAATTCTAATTAACCCCTTCACCCCCGGGCCTATTTTGACCCTAATGACCAGGCCATTTTTGTCAATTCTGACCAGTGTCCCTTTATGGGGTAATATCTCTGGAACGCTTCATTGGATCCGAGCGATTCTGAGATTGTTTTTTCGTGACATATTGGGCTTCATGTTAGTATTAAATTTAGGTCGATAATTTTTGCGATTATTGGTGAAAAAATTAAAAATTTGGCAAAATTTTTGAAAATTTTGCAATTTTCAAATTATGAATTTTTATTCTGCTAAACCAGAGAGGTATGTGCCACAAAATAGTTAATAAATAACATTTCCCACATGTCTACTTTACATCAGCACAATTTTGGGAAAAAAAAAATTTTTTGTTTGGACGTTATAAGGGTTCAAAGTTCATCAGCAATTTTTCATTTTTCCAGCAAAATTTACAAAACCATTTTTTTTTGTGACCACATCACATTTGAAGTCCCTTTGAGGGGTTTACATGACAGAAAACACCCAAAAGTGACACCATTTCAAAAACTGCACCCCTCAAGCTACTCAAAACTACATTCAAGAAGATTATTAACCCTTCAGGTGCTTCACGGGAACTAAAGCAAAGTGGAAGGAAAAAATGGTAATTTTAATTTTTCCAACAAAAATGTTCTTTTAGCCTCAATTCTTTCATTTTCACATGGGCAACAGGATAAAATGGATCCTAAAAATTGTTGGGCAATTTCTCCTGAGTACATCGATATCTCATATGTGGTCATAAACCACTGTTTGGGCACACGGCAGGGCTCAGAAGGGAGGGAGGGCAATTTGACTTTTGGAGCTAATTTTCCGTTCAAAAAGTCAAATGGCGCTCCTTCCCTTCTGAGCCCTGCTGTGTGCCCAAACAGTGGTTTATGACCACATATGAGGTATCGGTGTACTCAGGAGAAATTGCCCAACAATTTTTAGCATCCATTTTATCCTGTTCCCCATGTGAAAATGAAAAAGTTTAGGCTAAAAGAAAATTTTTGTAGAAAAAAAAGTACTTTTTCATTTTTACGGATGAATTTGGGAAGCACCTGGGGGTTCAAAATGCTCACCACCCATCTAGATAAATTCCCTGGGGGGTCTAGTTTCCAAAATGGGGTCACTTGTGGGGGAGCTCCAATGTGTAGGCACACAGGGGCTCTCCAAACGCGACATGGTGTCCGCTAGCAATTTGAGCTGATTTTTCAGTCAAATTGTTAGCGGACACCATGTTGCATTTGGAGAGCCCCTGTGTGCCTAAACATTGGAGCTCCCCCACAAGTGACCCCATTTTGGAAACTAGACCCCCCAGGGAACTTATCTAGATGGGTGCTGAGCATTTTGAATACCCCAGTGCTTCACAAATTAATCTGTAAAAATGAAAAAACAAAATTTTTGTAGAAAAAAAAGTACTTTTTCATTTTTACGGATGAATTTGTGAAGCACCTGGGGGTTCAAAATGCTCACCACCCATCTAGATAAATTCCCTGGGGGGTCTAATTTCCAAAATGGGGTCACTTGTGGGGGAGCTCCAATGTGTAGGCACACAGGGGCTCTCCAAACGCGACATGGTGTCCGCTAACAATTTGAGCTGATTTTTTAGTCAAATTGTTAGCGGACACCATGTTGCATTTGGAGAGCCCCTGTGTGCCTAAACATTGGAGCTCCCCACAAGTGACCCCATTTTGGAAACTAGACCCCCCAGGGAACTTATCTAGATGGGTGGTGAGCATTTTGAATACCCTAGTGCTTCACAAATTAATCTGTAAAAATGAAAAAAGAAAATGTTTATGGAAAAAAAAGTACTTTTTCATTTTTACGGATGAATTTGTGAAGCACCTGGGGGTTCAAAATGCTCACCACACATCTATATAAGTTCCCTGGGGGCTCTAGTTTCCAAAATGGGGTCACTTGTGAGGGAGCTCCAATGTTTAGGCACACAGGGGCTCTCCAAACGCGACATAGTGTCCGCTAACAATTTGACTGAAAAATTAGCTCCAATTGTTAGCGGACACCATGTCGCGTTTGGAGAGCCCCTGTGTGCCTAAACATTGTAGCTCCCCCACAAGTGACCCCATTTTGGAAACTAGACACCCCAGGGAACTTAGCTAGATGGGTGGTGAGCATTTTGAACACCCCGGAGCTTCACAAAATAATCTGTAAAAATAAAAAAAGAATTTTTTTGTGGAAAAAAAGTACTTATTCAATTTTACAGATGAATTTGTGAAGCACCTGGGGGTTCAAAATGTTCACAACTAATCTAGATACGTTACCTGGGAGGTCTAGTTTCCAAAATGGGGTCACTTGTGGGGGAGCTCCAATGTTTAGGCACACAGGGGCTCTCCATACGCGACATGGTGTCCGCTAACTATTGGAATTGTTAGCGGACACCATGTCGCGTATGGAGAGCCCATGTGTACCCAAACATTTGAGCTACCCCACAAGTGACCTCATTTTGGAAACTAGACCCCCCAAGGTATGTATCTAGATGCATAGTGAGCACTTTGAACCCCCAGGTGCTTCACAAATTGATCCGTAAGAAGGAAAAAGTACATTTGTTTTCACACAAATTTTCTTTTTTCATTTTACGGATCAATTTGTGAAGCACCTGGGGGTTCAAAGTGCTCACTATGCATCTAGATATGTTCCTTGGGGGGTCTAGTTTCCAAAATGGGGTCACTTGTAGGGGAGCTCCAATGTTTAGGCACACAGGGGCTCTCCATACGCGACATGGTGTCCGCTAACTATTGGAATCATTAGCGGACACCATGTCGTGTATGGAGAGCCCCTGTGTGCCCAAACATTAAAGCTCCCCCACAAATGACCCCATTTTGGAAACTAGACCCCCCAAGGAATGCATCTAGATGCATAGTGAGCACTTTGATCCCCCAGGTGCTTCACAAATTGATCCGTAAGAAGGAAAAAGTACATTTGTTTTCACACAAATTTTCTTTTTTAATTTTTACGGATCAATTTGTGAAGCACCTGGGGGTTCAAAGTGCTCACTATGCATCTAGATATGTTCCTTGGGGGGTCTAGTTTCCAAAATGGGGTCACTTGTAGGGGAGCTCCAATGTTTAGGCACACAGGGGCTCTCCATACGCAACATTGTGTCCGCTAACTATTGGAATCATTAGCAGACACCATGTCGTGCATGGAGAGCCCCTGTGTGCCCAAACATTGGAGCTCCCCCACAAATGACCCCATTTTGGAAACTAGACCCCCCAAGGAATGCATCTAGATGCATAGTGAGCACTTTGATCCCCAGGTGCTTCACAAATTGATCCGTAAGAAGGAAAAAGTACATTTTTTTCACACAAATTTTCTTTTTTCATTTTTACGGATCAATTTGTGAAGCACCTGGGGGTTCAAAGTGTTCACTATGCATCTAAATACAGCGAAGCCCTTTTTTTTTTTTCTAGGACTAATTTTAGAAAAAAAATGGCGTAGGGCTCCGCCATATTTTTGGTCCAGCCAGGTACAACTTGGCAGCTACGGATTGCCACCAACCCCCAGCTGCCTTGTTGTACCTGGCTGGCCACCAAAAATACAGCAAAGCCCTTTTTTTTCTTCTAGAACTAATTTTAGAAAAAAAATGACATGGGGCTCCGCCATATTTTTGGTCCAGCCAGGTACAACTAGGCAGCTGGGGGCTGGAATCCGCAGCATGGAGAGGCCCAAGCGTTCTGGGCCCCCCATGCTGCGAATTGCAGCCCGAAGCCGCCCCAGAAAATGGCGCATTCATTGAAGCGCCATTTTCTGGCGCTGTACCCAGACTCTTCCAGTTGCCCTGGTGCCGGTGGCAAACTGGGTAATAAAGGGCTTAATGCCAGCTTTTTATTGTCAGCTGGCACTAAGCCCGAGATTCATAATATAGGGCCAATGTTAGACCCGCCATTAGGAATCTCTGGTAAATAGTCAGAAAATACACACAGAGAAAAATCTTTTTATTTGAAAAAAAAACACAAACAAAATTCGGACTCCATCTTTATTATAAAGATCCGACGTAGTCCACAACGAAGGTCCCACGACGCTCGATCGCCTATGACTTAGTCCACAACGAAGGTCCCATGACGCACGATCGCCTCCGACGTAGTCCACAACGAAGGTCCCACGACGCTCGATCGCCTCTGGTCAATCCAGAGACTGCAGCAAGGGATGAAGTGTCCTCTTCTTACAGTCTCTGGGGTCAGAGTTATGGTGCACTGTATGACAATGATCTGTCATACAGTGCACCATGACTATGATCCCAGAGACTACAACAAGAGGACACTTGATCCCTTGTTGCACCCATCCATCCACCTATGCACCCATCATCCACGCACGCACACGTCTATGCACACACACATCTATGCACGCAAACGTCCACACACATGTCCACACACGCACACGTCTACGCACACATCCATCTATGCACACATCCACGCACGCACACGTCTATGCACACACACATCTATGCACGCACACGTCCACACACATGTCCACACACGCACACGTCTACGCACGCACACGTCTACGCACACTCACGTCCACGCACGCTCATGTACGCTCACGTCCACGCATGCACCCCCTATCCATTCACCCACCATCAATTCATTCATACATACATACATACATAGATACATACACATACATACATACATATATACACATACATAGATACAAACATACACATACATACATACACACATACATACACATACATACATACATAGATACATACACATACATACATACATAGATACATACACATACATACATACATACATACATAGATATACATACACATGCATGCATACATACACATGCATGCATACATACACATGCATGCATACATACACATGCATGCATACACACACATGCATGCATACACACACATGCATGCATACACATGCATGCATACATGCACATGCATGCATACATACACATGCATACACACACATGCATGCATACACACACATGCATGCATACACACACATGCATGCATACACACACATGCATGCATACACACACATGCATGCATACACATGCATGCATACATACACATGCATGCATACATACACATACATGCATACATACACATACATACTTACCTCCCTCGTTCCACAGATGAGCAGGAGGAGGCCGGGAGAAGAGGCGGGGCCACAGACCGGGCAGAGAAGGAGGAGCTGCAGCAGCGGCGGCGGCGGCAGCAGCGGCGGGTGCACGGAAGTGTGCAGCCCGCCGCAGGAGGTGAGGGGGGGGCCAGGCACAGGGCCCGGAGGTGGGGGCAGCCTGGGGGGGAGCAGTGGAGCAGGGGACCAGGCAGTGTTGCTGGCGGGCGCACGCGGGTGCAGCCCGCCGGCACATACATTGTAATAGAGGGGGGCGGGCGGTTGGGGGGGACGGCGGGGGGGCCCTGGACAGTCCTGGAGCTTGAGGGGGGTGAGGAGGGGTGGGCACTAGCCGATCCGCCCCTCCAGATCTGATTGGAGAGCTCCAATCAGATCTGGAGGGGTGAATCCCTGTGATTCCCTCCGATCGGCAGTTTCACTTTTAAACTGCCGATCGGAGGGGTCCTGGGCACGGGGGGTTAATCCACCCCCTGTGGGGTCATCTACAGGTTGTCACAGAGCAGCAGCATCTGTGACACCTGAGTGACCCGGCTTACAGGGGGTGCAGCAGCTCAAATCTGCCAGGACGTTGTGCAACGTCCTGTGTCGGGAACGGGCAGAAACACAGGACGTTGCACAACGTCCTATGTCGGGAAGGGGTTAAGGCTGGGCTCACATTTGCCTAGCCATGAACGCAATTGGCTTCACACACATTTTTAATGAAAAATGTGTGGATGAAGCTGCAATCCGGTAACCGGATTGCTCCGGATGTGTAATCCGGAGCAATGCGGTAACCGTACAGTTTGTTCATCCCTGCTGCTGAATTTTATCAATGAAGCCGCAGCTCCCCTGACAGCTGCGCAGATACTGTACATAATGACCCAAATACCCCCAACCAACTAATTAACTTACTAAAGAATTCCCGTCCAGGGTTAACATTCCCTCAATCTCAGGTACTGACCTGGCCCATCTAAACCCCCCTGTTAATGTTGACAAGGTCACCAATGTACTCAAATCCTTCAAAGTTAGAAAATCTCCTGGCCCAGAAAGATTTACTAACACATTTTAAATACTTTTCCTAGCTCTTAACCCCACACTTGGTTAATATCTTTAGCAAAGCAGTTTCCGAAAGAAATGCTCCAGGCCACAGTTATCCTAATTCCCAAACCAAAAGGAGACCCAGAACTGTTAAAAAATTCCTGACCCATATAATTTATTAATTTGAACATTAAAACACATTCCAAATTACTAGCAAATAGTTTAAAAAAAATCCTCCTCAACATTATGTCAAATGACCAATTAGGTTATTGGTCGTCAAACATCAGATGGATCACAAAGAACCCTCAATTTAATCAATATTATGATAAAATCAAAAGACTCTTCTTTACCTTTGACTCTAGATGCTGAAAAAGCATTTGACAGAATCAATTGGAACTATATGTCTAATTCTCCATGTAAATTCAGCCTCAAAGATGAATTTTTAAGCTGTACTTTAACTTTAGCCTTATACTTATACCCCACTGCAGGAATTTTTGCAAGCTATCATCACTCCAATCAATTTAAGATTTCAAATGGAACACAACAAGGATGCCCCTTATCACCACTGTTACTTGCTTTATTATTAGAGCCCCTCACAGAGTATATTAGGGGAAATTTAGCCATCAGAGGAATTCAATCAAATACTCAAAATTTCAAAATCAGCCCTTTTGCTGACAATATTATGTTATCTTTGTCTGACCCTCTAAATTCAGTAAGAGAAACTATTTTTTCATTAAATAAGTTTTCAAACATCTTATATTTCAAAATCAGTACAGAAAAATCTAAGATTCTCGACTTTAATATCAACTCAAACTTACAAGAAAAGATAGAAGATTTTTCAGCCGTTGAGTGGGGTAATAACTCGATTACTTATTTAGGCATTGAGGTTACCAGGGATTTCAAATTTACTGTTAGCGTTCATCTAGAAAATATAATTAAAACAATTAAAGTTCAAATAAATAGCATCTCAAAAAATGCCCTTATGTGGTTTGGCAAGATAAAATCTTTTAAAATGATGATATTCCCCAAAATCCTGTATGTTTTAAGAGCCATTCCTCTTTTTATCTCTGACAGCTTCTTAAAAAAAATTCAATCCCTCGTAAACAAATTTGTGTAAAATCAGAAAAAAAATAAAACTTTGATGAAAAGGAAAATAGGAGGAGGTTTGGGTCTTCCTAACATAACTACCGTATATACTCGTGTATAAGCCGACCCGTGTATAAGCCGACCCCCCTACTTTTGCCCCAAAAATCTGGAAAAACCTATTGACTCGTGTATAAGCCGAGGGTGGACCCCAGCACAGGTATACAGCCCCCAGCAGTGTGGTATACAGGCCTCCCCAGTGGTAGTATACAGCAGCCCCAGTGGTAGTATACAGATTCCCCAGCAGCCCCAGTGGTAGTATACAGATTCCCCAGCAGCCCCAGTGGTAGTATACAGATTCCCCAGCAGCCCCAGTGGTAGTATACAGATTCCCCAGCAGCCCCAGTGGTAGTATACAGATTCCCCAGCAGACCCAGTGGTAGTATACAGATTCCCCAGCAGCCCCAGTGGTAGTATACAGATTCCCCAGCAGCCCCAGTGGTAGTATACAGGAGCCCCAGCAGCCCCAGTGGTAGTATACAGGAGCCCCAGCAGCCCCAGTGGTAGTATACAGGAGCCCCAGCAGCCCCAGTGGTAGTATACAGCAGCCCCAGCAGCCCCAGTGGTAGTATACAGCAGCCCCAGTGGTATACAGCAGGCCCCCAGGGGTACATATAGCAGCCCCCTGGGGGTACCCAGCAGCCCCCTGGGGGTACCCAGCAGCCCCCTGGGGGTACCAACAGCCCCCTGGGGGTACCAACAGCCCCCTGGGGGTACGAACAGCACCCTGGGGGTACCAACAGCCCCCAGGGGGTACCAACAGCCCCCAGTGGGTACCCAGCAGCCCCCAGGGGGTACCAGCAGCCCCCTGGGGGTACCAACAGCCCCCTGGGGGTACCAACAGCCCCCAGGGGGTACCAACAGCCCCCTGGGGGTACCAACAGCCCCCAGGGGGTACCCAGCAGCCCCCTGGGGGTACCAACAGCCCCCAAAAGCTGGCACTGTCCCCCCTTGTAAGGCCCCCCCCCCCCGCTGCTTATACATTACCATTCCGGTGTTCTGATCGGCGCCGCTCCTCGGTGCGTCTTCATCCTCCCGTCCGCGCTGGCTGAATCCGGAATCTCCGGCGGTCGCGCGATTGCGTCATATCGCTGCGACAGCCGGAGAACCCGGATGCAGCCAGCGCGGACGGGAGGATGAAGACGCACCGAGGAGCGGCGCCGATCAGAACACCGGAATGGTAATGTATAAGCAGCGGGGGGGGGGCCTTACAAGGGGGGACAGTGCCAGCTTTTGGGGGGCTTATATGAACTGCTTCCCCCTGCCGCTGATTGACAGGGGGAAGCAGTGCATATATAATGAGCGGCCCCACGTGACGGGGCCGCTCATACAGCAGCCTCCCCCCGCCTCCTCCAGCCTCCACAGCCCCCACCACAGCAGCCCCCACCACAGCAGCCCGTATAGACCCGTGTATAAGCCGAGGGGGGGACTTTTCAGCCCAAATTTTGGGCTGAAAAACTCGGCTTATACACGAGTATATACGGTAGTTATTTTTGTTCAAATTTCAATAAAAAAAGTTTTGTTGAGAAGGGATCTCACAACAGCCTGGGTAGAACTCGAATTTGCTCTTAACAATAACAAACCATTACGCTCTCTTTCAATGAACCATGTACCTAACTCATATCTGCCCCTTCCTGAATCCCCCACTCTTTATGTCACACCACTGGCACAGAGAAACTTAGCAGCCTCCAATCAAAAGGCATCAAAATGTGAATAATAAAAGTCTCCTCTTTGAGTTTTGTCAATTGGATTACCAAAAACAAAATTCCAGACTCATGGCAAAATAAATACCTGAACAATATCAGAGATTTTCATAATGGGAAGGATTTATTTCTCCTTTCAGGCTATTAAATCAACTTATAACTTACCTGAAACTGATTTCTACTCATACCTCTAAGCAAATAATGCAATATCGACCTTCCTTAAAAAAAAACGTCTGTTAAGTGATGCAATAAGTATGCTTTATTAAAATATTGATGACAATTTGATATGGAAAAGCAAGGACTTTGCTGATATTTTTAACAAAGATGTAATTCTTGAAAAACAAAATCTACATGACTTCATGGGAGAAGGATTTGAAGAAGTCTTTTCTTTTAAATCAATGAAAAAAAAGTTTGAGGGATACTTACTCCTTGAACAGTTGCTCAACTCTTCATGAGTCTTTTTACAAGACTATTTCCAGATAGTATTTTGCTCCCACAAAATTAGCAGTATTTTCGACTAATTTTTCACCTCTGTGGTGGAGAGGTTGTGGCCATATGGGTGATAGCTTGCATATTTTTTTGGAACTGTCCCAAACTATACTGTCTGTGTAAGGATGTTAATAATTTGAAAGTTAATAATTTAATTAACTCAATTCTTGGATATAGCATAGTTATTTCTCCACAAATGGCACTTCTCTCTATAGAGTTTGATAATATTGACCCTAGAGGTTAAACATATGATCATACACATATTACTAATTCTCAAAAACTCCATTGTTGCAAGTTGAAAGAATGGTCACCACCCATCTGGAAACATTTTCCCCCTCCCATACACTAATGTGCCACAAACAGGAAGTTGTTATCGCCAACCATTTCCATTTTATTTAGGTGCATCCATATAGATGGCCAACCCTGTATATATATATGGCCAACCCTGGCCAACCACACAGCACATGATTTATTTACAAGTTCATATCAGCACAAACCTTTTTTTTTTTTTCTAAATTGTGCTAATGTAAAGTAGACATGTGGGAAATGTTATTTATTAACTATTTTGTGTCACATAACTCTGGTTTAGCAGAATAAAAATTCAAAATTTGAAAATAGCTAAATTTTCAAAATTTTTGGCAAACTTTAGATTTTTTCACAAATAAACACAAACATTATTGACCTAAATTTACTACTAACATGAAGCCAAATATGTCACGAAACAACAATCTCAGAATTGCTAGGATCCGTTGAAGCGTTCCTGAGTTATAATCTCATAAAGGGACACTGGTCAGAATTTACAAAAATGCCAAAGTCTTTAGGGTCAAAATAGGCTGGGTTAAAAACTAAATGTTGCAATCCTTTAATTTTCAAATCAAATACAGTAGTGCTTAGCAGTTTACATACCCCAGCAGATTTTTTTGCTTTCTTCGCCTTTTTTTAGGGAATATGAATGATAACACAAAACCTTTTTTTCCACTCATGCTTAGTGGTTGGGTGAAGCCATTTATTGTCAAACTAATGTGTTTTCTCTTTTTAAATCATAATGTCAACCAAAAACATCCAAATGACCCTGATCAAAAGTTCACATACCCCAGTGCTTAATACCATGTTTTGCCCCTTCTAATATCAATACCAGCTTGAAGTCATTTGTGGTAGTTGTGGATGAGCCTCTTTATTTTCTCAGATGGTAAAGCTGCCCATTCTTCTTGGAAAAAAATCCTCCAGTTCCTGTAAATTTCTGGGCTTTCTTGCATGAACTGCACGCTTGAGTTCTCCCTAGAGTGAATCAATTATATTGAGGTCACCAAACTCAGATGGCCACTCCAGAACCTTTACTTTGTTCTGCTGTAGCCAATGACAGGTCAATTTGACCTTGTGTTTTGGATCTTTGTCATGATGGAATATCCAAGTACGTCCCATGCGCAGCTTCTAGGCTTATGAGTGCAAATTTGCCTCCAGTATTTGCTGATAACATGCTCCATTCATCTTTCCTTCAACTTTGACCAAGTTTCCTGTGCCTTTGTAGCTCACACATCCCCACATCATCAGCGATCCACCTACATGCTTTACAGTAGGAATGGTGATCCTTTCATCATAGGCCTTGTTGACACCTCTCCAAATATAACATTTATAGTTGTGGCCAAAAAGTTCGATTTTGTGTTCATTGCTGTATCACTCTTGAAGTTATGTTGAAAGAACTTTGTCTAATGTTTAGTAAAAGACTTTTGAATAAGAGCTCCATGTCTTTGTCAGTTACTTCCCTGTGGATGAGTCCTGGTTTGTTAGGTGGCCTAAAAGAAGGTATGACTTGTACCTCAAAAGATCACACATCCAGCTGGACTACTGCAATTACAACTCTCCTCGCTCTGTGAAGAGGGCCAGTTTGCAGGCAACATGGCTGAACCACTTGCCCACGATTATCAACCTGAGCTATCCTCATAGATGAATAGAAGAGTAAATGCAGGGGCGGACAAACCGTCAGTGAAGCCGATGCAGATGCTTCAGGTGACAAAGGAGGGGGTCCAAAACAACTTTTGAAAACTCAGTCCATCAGTGGCTGCAGAAAAAAGAAGCAGGTGCCTTTCAATGTAATTTGCAGAGATAGGGGGCCTGCTTTGTCACACTTTGAAAATGATACCGTGATGTCTCCTGCTTTCCCTGTAACTGTTGGGACTGCTGCTGGTATAGGGTTTGGGCAGCAGACATGCAGCACTGCAGACAGGGAATGATCACACTTACACAATGTGGTTTGGCCTTAGGTGGGTTGAGGTAGTGCTATCTCTCTGGACACCAGAATGTAAGGATGCTACATTTGAGGAGAGGAGGGCTAGGGGTGTTGTACTGCTGTCATCTGCAGGATAACTGAATGACAAATGGGGCTCTTCCTTTCATGTGGTCACCCGAGGCAGTTAACACTGAGAGCATAAGGAGAGGGAGGATGGATGGCAGCTGTAGAAGCAGCAGAGTTTGTCACAGGGAGCAGCTCAGTTCTCAGGTTGCTCTGGGCTTTGTCCTCTACTTCTTGTTGACCAGAGATTTCTTCATGTCATATTTGTCCCCCATGCTTTGGAGCTTTGTGACAAACTTGGGCCCAGAGTATCTTTGCCTTTGGCGAACTATTGATTAATGTCAGTTTTGCTTGCAAGCTTTGCCAGTCAATTCACTAAGAGCTCTTTCCACCGGGGTGGCTTGAAATGAATGGAATTCAATCACCAGCACTGGGTGATAGGTAATGTGACTATTTGAAGGAGATGGGAGTGGTCACACAGAACAGATCACAAAGAAGATTGCTAGCACCTGAACTGAGATTAACCAATAATGTGACAAAGAAAATGAACTGCGTTTAATATCCAGAGTCTCCCAAGGCAAAGAGACATTGGGCCCCAACTTCTTACAAGTCTCCATGGCATGGGAGACCAACGTGACACTACAGTGGTCATGGCTGCTTTCCTGCTGCTTCTGCAGACTGACTTTAGCATAGGTAAATTTATCTGATAGTGTGTATGCAGCATATAGAATATATCAGTATAATTGTAGGTAGTATATAATATAGGTAATAATGTTTATATACTGTATAGAAATGGGTATTTAATATATATAACAGTAGGCAGGGTTTATAACAGTGTGTATATTGGTATACCGTAATTGTAATATTGTGCACAATGTACTACGCATATATTACTGTGTACGTAGAGTAAACAGTGTGTATTTCTCTGACTGCATGTGAAAAGAATGTGTACGTACCGTATATTTATACACCTCACATAGTGTGTGTATAAATACATAATATATATATTGGGTACGTTTGGTCAGGCCTGGGTTCATATGCTGCCCTAACTGGAAAATTCCCAGTGGGCCACTCCTGTACTGAACCACACTACCCTAGCATGATCTGTTGATTCTGGCTATTCTGTGGCTTCCAGTGGCATCACGTCAACAGAGCAGCTTTTTCTTTTCTGTTTTGCTGGTGCGGTGTCACTGCCGATGTCATGCTGATTGACAGAGATCCCCTTAGTTAGGCAATGGGAGCCAGTGTCTTCCTCTTTCAGGGCAAATAACCCTTTCTGTTCCATTGCACCTGTTAGGTGGGCGGTAGTACGGGGCCTTGTCAGTTGCGGGCAAGGCCGAGCCACAGCTACTGTGCAGCCCTGGATTAGAAGTCCGAGCCCAGGCCGCCTCCACAGTACAAACACATCTTGAATCACCATCCCCTGCTCTGTACAAATACATGGGCACTTAAGACGATTCTTCGAGCATAGGAACCTTACTTAATGTGGCAAATAACAGAAGATTACAATAACAACAGTCACAATAAATTTATCAGCAAACCGCTTTCCTGGCACTTGGGCTGACAAAGACATGTTCAAATCTCTCATCCTATTTACTAGCCTCATTGTACATGTGCAGAATTAGTCTTTCGGATCCACTCTGTCTCACCCAGAGAGATTTATTATAAACTATTTGAATGGCCAACAAGACAACACTCTTCTGCTACAAGTCTAGGGTCCGCACTCTGGAGCCTACATTGGTCTTCGGCAACTGAGAGGAATCATTGAGTATCCGCCAGTAGAAGTTGGACACCACCCAGGAGCTCATGGACTCAACCCCTAAGGGACGCAGTCAATTGGTCATCTCCTTCCAGTCCTGTGCTCTGTTGGACCCTACATGTCCGAGTCCTGAGTTTGTCCCAATGGTCTGGCCAAATTAGATTCTTGGGCTCCTACTCAACATGCGTCTCACAGGTGCAGCATATGTTACTTCTCTCCGCGTTTCTCCCTGCGCTCCCCATTTTGCAAGCCCTTTTTATTTCCCTAACTCCACCCTTAAGGATTGTATAAAACTCCTAACCATAATTAACCCAAGCTAAGCTGAGAACACCGGAGAAGCAGTGAACCATACACTGTCCACAAAGTGGCCACATTAGACATTACATATATATCTCCTTCAGCAATTTAATGGAAATTTTCTACTAGGTACAGACGAATGACTGTAAAGCACAGTGTTAAAATTTCTTGTCAAAACATAGTCTATGACGTTCCCTGAGTCAAATAGGGTGGCTATGCAAAATTTTGTGATTGTAAATGCAACGATGTGGATTCATTTAGTGGATGTACACATACATACATACACATATACACTTAGCTTTATTTATTAGATTCCATGTACTTTATAGTATATAGCATTAACATAGATCAGCTTTAGTATATTCAATGTTCGTAGATATCTAACAGATTGCCACTGTATTCAAGAGTCCTCAGTGGTTGATACCTTTCAATAGTTAACTGAAAAGATGGTAAGAGAAAGTAAAGCAAGCTTTCGAGACACTAAGGTCTCTTCATCAGGCTAGTAATGACACAAATTCTGATTGTACACACATATAAATACACAAATTGGAGGCTGGATATGCAGTTCATAAATTAGATGTGGTGAAGCATGACATATAATTGTCAGAGATGGAAGGTGGGAGACAGCATCTGTGGCAGCATCATCTATAGATACGAGGCAAACAGTTTCATGTCCCTCGGTTAATTGTTGGTCTGAGATTTGAAGAGTTGTCTGTGATGGGAGGGAGTAGAGTGAAAGCATCTGGGCAATAAACACCAGAGTTCAGCTTGTTTTCCAAGATTTGAAATTTCCTTAATTCAAAATTCAGAACAAGAATGAATTCTCATCACCACACAATAAAAGACAGACGTATGGATCTACCTGTAGCCAAGCACTTTTGTAGCTCTGACCACAGTGAAACAGATATGAGGCTGCTCATTTTAAAAAGTAACTTCAAATCCCAGAGAGAGAAGAATTTGGGAATACAAATTGATAATGACCTTTGACACATGCAAAGCACGATTGACCGTTTCACGTGGATTCATGTGTTTTTACGTAAATTGAAAGTGCATTTGGCTCTTTTAACAGACCCCAGTTAAACCTTTGACACTTCTTATGTGAACTGTTATCACAACCATATCTCCTCTCTCTCATTCCTGTTTTTGGACCAACCATTAATCAAAGGACAATAAGGGTATGTGCACATCTGACGTTTGTGCATCTCTGCAGAACGTCCAAAAACCGGTGTAGATTAGCAGAAACTGAGTTTTCTGTGATCAGTTTTGTTCCTCGTTTTTCTAGCGTTTTTTCCACGTTTTCCGCCCGGTTTTACAGCGTTTTTCTCGGCGTTTTTCTCGGCGGTTTTTCAGACTGGTCTCTGGTGCACTTGTTATGCTGGAACCGCTGGAAAAACGACCAAAAGAAGTCACTTGCTCTATTTTTCAAAACCGGTGGAAAACCAGTGGAAAAACTGAAAACGACCAGAAAAAAACCGTTCTAATGAAGACAGCGTTTTCTAAACTCCATTGAGTATCATGTTAATCCAGCCAGTGGCTAGGATTAACATAAATTAACATAAAACTGAGCGGAAAACGCCGACGGAAACCGGTAAAAAGCAGCCCACAAAACGACTGATGTGCACATACCCTAAAACTGTCTGTACCACTTACCTAGGAACCCTGGTTTTACTTCCAGCTGCAACTCCTTCCCCCTCCCAACTTACAACTATATGCTTCACGTCACTTGTGTTATGTATTGCATTTGTCTTTTTACATTAATTAAGGACATTTCAAATCTTGGAAAACAAGTTAAAGGCTGAACTCTGATATTTATTGCCCAGATGCTTTTACTCTACCCCCTCCCATCACAGACCACTTTTCAAATCTTGGACCAACAATTAATCAAGGGACATGAAACTGTCTGCCTCTTATCTATGGATGATGCTGCCACAGATGCTGTCTCCCACCTTCCATCTCTGACCATTATATGTCATGCTTCACCACACCTAATTTATGTACTGCGTATCTAGCCTCCTACTTGTGTGTTTATATGTGTATACATTTAGAATTTGTGTCATTACTAGCCTGATGAAGAGACCTTAGTGTCTCGAAAGAGTGCTTTACTTTCTCTTACTATCTTTTCAGTTAGCCATTAAAGGGTATCAACCATTGAGGACTCTCAGATTTCAATATTTTTCTATCTACTGGCCAACACGGTACAAACATTTTTTGCTGTATTCAAGTAATTTCAATGACCATTGTTTTTTTTCTTACTTTAAATGATAGGTAGAAGAACTGACTAAATCTTATTAATTAATTAACTGATTAATTAATTAATTTCAGTTTTATATCTGTCTATAAGTAATACTTACTGTTCAAAGTGGGTTGCAGACAATATTATATTATTCCTACAGGAATGGGCTTTGTTAGATTACTTGGGTGTTTGGTCAATGAAATTGCCATTATTTATTGCTCCATAAATACTTTGCTGACATTTACTGTGCTTAATATATTTTTTTACTTCTAGGAACACAGCTGAGCTTATTGATCTAATACACACTAACTAGGTTGCTGCTATCATAAAGCTTTATAAAACGTAGTTAGAAAATAAAATAAAAGATATGCCAAGACGTTAATATAATACCGTAGTAACAACAATAACGGAAAAGTAGAAAAGTCCATATAATTCACAGACTGCTTATTATTTGCATTACCCTATGTACCAGTGCAATGGGTTAATCAATCTATGTACTGTATTTCTATACAACTGTCATTTCAGCCATTTAGACGAGTACAATTTGGGCTGATTTTTAGGAGAGTTCATTTGGATAAGATAAAGAATGTTTGTACCATGTTAGCTAGTAGATAGAAATATATTGCAATCTGAGAGTCCTCAGTGGTTTATACCTTTTAATGGCTAACTGAAAAGATGGTAAATATAGCAAGCTTTCGGGACACTGTGGCCCCTTCGTCAGGCTAATAATGACATGAATTCTGAAGACACATACATATATACATAAGCAGTGTTAGATGATGTAGTAAATACGACAGATGACGTAAAGCAGAGTCAGGCTAGGGAGAGGGAAAGGAGCTGGGAAAATAAAGTCAAAATTCTAAGATAAGAGGAACATATTGTATTATTGTTCTATGATTAGTGGCCTGTGGAGACCTGAAGATTCCTCAGTTGTGACTCAGCAGCGATCTCGCTAGTGATCTCGTTTAGTGTGACGGGACTTAAGAGGCAAAGGATAAAGATTATGCACTATGATTTAATTGATCTCTCTGAAATAAGAACACAGACACGAACATCCATCTTTCTTTTTAACAAAAAAAAAAATCACAACAGCTGGAGGTGGATGGCTGTAACTGCCCCTGAGACAGACTCTTTTAAATATACTCTATCAAGGCTACTCCCTTTTAAAGGGAAAGGTTAAAAAAAAGTGTTTAGGTTTTTTAGGTAATATTATGAAGTTCATTGCACAATCATACGACCCCTGCAAAGAAAAAATATTACACTTAGTTTCAGAAAAAAATTCACAAAAATTCTGAATGAATTCTGGAAGGCGTTTCCTCATGGAAGCCAAGGATCTCGACAAATGTCAAGAAAAACTAAATTCACCCTATGACTTTCATGGATTACAGGATTGTTTCCAATTAACTATGGCAGGCTACACTAACTTTGCAGGTAGAGAAGGAAAAGCCATGAAAGAAATAAATTCAGTACTCCTACCTTCATACATACATTTTCAACTTTCATAGTAACATGCCTTTGTGAAAGAGGGGAATTATCAATTACCAACACTTGAATGGGAAGGCCGTGAGAATATAATAATATTATGTTTATTCACTTATATTGCACCATTAATTCCACAGCTCTTTACATACATATGCAACACTGTCACCATTGTAGCTCATAATCTAAATTCCCTATCAGTATGTCTTTGGAAGGAAACCAGAGTACCTGGAGAAAACCCACGTACACACAGGGAGAACATACAAACGCCTAGCAGGTGTTCTCCTTGATGGGATATAAACCCAGTACACCAGAGCTGCGAAGCCACCATGCTGTCCTAAAAAGTAAATCATAACAGCAGTTAACAGCAAAATCATAAAAAATTAGATTCAAGATGCAACGCAAGTGTAAAAATAAAAGCAGAATTAGTGTACAAGTGACAATCTCTTAGGCCACATGCACACATTGAGTATTTGATGAGTTTTTTACCTCAGGATTTGTAGCCAAAACCAGGAATGTGTGATAAATACAGAAGTGGTGACGTTTTTTCTATTAGACTTTTCCTCGGATTATGCCACTCCTGGTTTTGTCTACAAATCCTGAGGTAAAAAACTCATCAAATACTCAACGTGTGCACGTGGCCTTAGACTCGTGCAACCTGCATTTTTACATTTAAGATTATCTTCTTTTTTATTTAGAAATGTATTATTATATTTGAATCATTGAACCATGACTTGACCCCAATGATCACAGTATAAACTAAAACGATTGGATGTTCCGATTTCTCTCTGGGATCACAGTCCTGGCTCCTTTGTTTCTATTGTAAATTTTCTCAATATACACTAATTATTTTAGTACTTCCTTGTGTGAAATTTTTGCACATTTTTTATGATTTTTTTCAATAAACATTACTAACTGGATTCATGCTGACAACCCAGAACACACAGTACAGGCTGGCGATAATGTTAAGAACATAAGTCCCTCCCATACATAAGTAACGGAAAATGGGAAGGTGCGTCTGCACCCAACTGGCGTCTGTACCAACTATAAGACCCTAGCTGCACAACTCATAGCATTCCTTTGGACCTGGCTCCCTAAAAGGCAGTCAAGGTGCCTCCTGAAGGACCAGAGGGAAGGCTTCCACACACTGCTACAAGGTAAGAGGAAGGTTAGCAGGGACAAACAGAAACCCGGTGTGCGATGAATTGAAACACATTCAAATAAAGTGGAAGGATTAGGGGTTTGGAAGGAAAACACGCTGACTTACAGCTGGCACTCACCACACCAAGGAGAAGGTCCACCCAGAGAGAGATTTGTGCTTGATCCAATGTAGAAAAAATGAACATATCCAGCGTAGAAACTCCTTATGTAAAAGTCTTTCCAATATATTAGAACATTAAAAAAGTCCACGGACAACATATGAAAGAGTATAAAACATGAGTTCAAAGGATCCATTAGGCTAAGTGCACATCAGGTTTTTGTTGCATTCTGAAGCAATGTGTTTTTCAGGTGTGTTAACACATAGAAACGCGGTAAAACGCATGTGTGAACGCACCCATAGACTTGTATGGGAAAACGCATGCAAACACATTAAAAACACATTGCAAAATTTGGTTGCCTTTGAACACCTGCTTTTTTAGCCAGAAAAGGAAATGTTGTTGCCAATGTTTTCTGTGCACTGGCTAAAACCGCATGCGTTCAAACGCAACCGCATTTTGCAATGCATTTTTAATGCGTTTGCATGCGTTTTCCCATACAAGTCCATGGGTGTGTTAACACATGCACCTGAAAAAGCGCATTGCATTCAAACAGACCAAAACCGTGATGTGAAAAGGCCCTTAGACTAAGGTAAACTTATTTTGGACCATGTGGTCCTTACTCATTGCACAGTCTAATGGATCCTTTGGACTAATGTTTTATACTCTTTGGCCATGTCCACACACCTCCGCTGTAAGTATTTAGCGGTTCTCCACTAAATACTTAGGTTTTTTCAGAGAAGCGGAGGTGCGTGTGCACTTCTCTGAAAAAACCTAAGTATTTAGCGGAGAACCACGAAATACTTACAGCGGAGGTGTGTGGACATGGCCTTTCATATGTTGTCCTCTGATTTTTTTTTAATGTTCTAATAAAGATTGGTGAAACTTTTACATAAGGAGTTTGTACATTGGATGCCTTCATTTTTTCCACGCATTTTTTTTATCCACGTTTATTTCCTTTGTGTGTATTGGAACAACACGAAAAAAAGGGAAAAAAAAGCAAAATTGTACATAATTGCATCAAAACTCAAAAAATGGTTCAGACAAAATTGTTTGCACCTTTTAAAAATCGTGCATAAACAACTTTGTTTTAAGCTTGCGCTACACATTCACAACCTCACCTGTGGCAAGTGACAGATGTGAGCAATATGAAAATCACACCTGAAACTAGACAAAAAGGGGAGAGGTTGACACTAGTGATGGGCGAGTAGTGAACTATTCAGATTCGGATAGCCCTATCCGAATACTTTGAAATGTTTAAGTATTCGGATCCAAAAGTGTTCACCATTGACTTGCATTGAACGAGTAATGAGTAACGAGTAATTAAACATTTTAAAGTATTCAGATAGAGCTATTCAAATCTGAATAGTTCATTACTCACTCATCACTAGTGTCAACCTCTTCCTTTTTTCTCTAGTTTCAGGTGTGATTTTCATATTGCACTAGTTGACACAATCTTTGCATTGTGTGTTTGTGTGTGCCACACTAAGCATGGAAAACAGAAAGAGGAGAAGAGAACCTACTGAGGACTTAAGAGCCAAAAGTGTTGAAAATATCAATAATCTCAAGGTTATAAGTCCATCCCCAGAGATCCTAATATTAATTTTTCCATAGAGCAGAACATAATCAAGAGGTTTACAACCCATAGCACTGTAGCTAATCTCCCTAAAGGTGGATAGCAGAGAAAAATTGATGAAAGGTTGCAAGGCAGAATAGTCCAAACGGTGCATAAGCAGCCCTAAACAAGTTCCCAAAAAAATTCAAGCTGTCCTAAAGTCTCAGGCTGCATTAGTGTCAGCTCAAACTATCTGTCATCATTTGAATAATTTTCTGGGAAAAATCTTCATTTTCTGGAACAATTTCAAGTCGTGGGGACTCAGCCTTGCAGCATAGGTACTGAGAGGCACCAGGTCACCTGTCCTGCTGGTGAGCTATTGCGACAGTGGTTTTCACACCGCGCCACACCTTTTAGGCTAGGGACCCCGTGATGTGGCGGTGAGCTTCATTTTATCAGTATGAACAGAATGTACATGAACTTCATGTTCACTTTTGCATAGTGGCATTAGATTACTGTATGATTTTTGGATGTGCGGTCCATGTATTTATTCTTCAGTTCTGGAAAACATATGTAGTGCAAGTAGACAGCACCACAGTACAAACAGTAGAAGTATAGAACAGTGAATTATATGTAGTATTGGTTGGGAGAAGTACAATAATATATATATACTAGCTGTGAGCCCGATGCAAATGCATCGGGTGTCTAGAATATTTTTTTTTTTTTTTAGATTTTCAAATAATAATCCAATATAGTAGATAGGAATTTTTTATTTTATTATTTATTTTGTTTTGTTTTTTACTATTTTTATTATTATTAAATGTATTTATTATTTGTTATTTTATGAAAATTTATTTGTATTAAAATTATTTTATTTTATTTAAAAACCGCATCTGCGGCGCGGTTGCGGTAATCCCCATAGAAAGTATAGGGGGACTTGCGGCAGGTGCGGCAAAACCGCACTTGCCGCACCTGCCGCAAGTCCCCCTATACTTTCTAAGGGGATTACCGCAACCGCGCCGCAAGTGCTCGCACTCAGCCAGCGACTCGCAATGCGGCGCGGTTGCGGTAATCCTTATGGGGATTACCGCAACCGCGCCGCAAGTGCTCGCACTCAGCCAGCGACTCGCTGCCGCACCTGCCGCAAGTCCCCCTATACTTTCTATGGGGATTACCGCAACCGCGCCGCAAGTGTAGCGACTCGCAATGGCCTCGCGGCCATTGCTCGCGCTACACAGCGACTCGCAATAGATCCCCATTGAAAGTATAGGGGAAGTTGCGGCAGATGCGGCAGCTGAGGTAGCGACTCGCAATGGCCTCGCGGCCATTGCTCGCGCTACCTCAGCGGTAAATCGCTAACTTTGTAGCCGGGCCTCTGGTTCTATTTTCGGGCAGCGACTCGCAATGGCCGCTTCGCGGCCATTGCTCGCGCGTGGTGACGTCACAGCGTGACATAGCCACGGCGTTTTCGGGGTCCGACACAAAAATGCCTACGGCAATTATATAGTAGATAGCTACTTTTTGGGGGAGTCCAATACTTTTTTTGGGGGGTCCAATACTTTTTGGGGGGGTCCAATACTTATTGGGGCGCGTTCAATGCTTTTTGGGGTGCGTTCAATACTTATTGGGGCGCGTTCAATGCTTTTTGGGGCGCGTTCAATGCTTTTTGGGGCGTGTTCAATACTTTTTGGGGGGCGTTCAATACTTATTGGGGTGTGTTCAATACTTTTTGGGGCGCGTTCAATACTTTTTGGGGCACGTTCAATACTTATTGGGGTGCGTTCAATACTTTTTTGGGCGCGTTCAATACTTATTGGGGTGTGTTCAATACTTATTGGGACGCGTTCAATACTTTTTGTGGCGCGTTCAATACTTTTTGGGGCGCGTTCAATACTTATTGGGGTGCGTTCAATACTTTTTGGGGCGCGTTCAATACTTATTGGGGTGTGTTCAATACTTATTGGGGTGTGTTCAATACTTATTGGGACGCGTTCAATACTTTTTGTGGCGCGTTCAATACTTTTTGGGGCGCGTTCAATACTTATTGGGGTGCGTTCAATACTTTTTGGGGCGCGTTCAATACTTATTGGGGTGTGTTCAATACTTATTGGGGTGTGTTCAATACTTATTGGGACGCGTTCAATACTTTTTGGGGCGCGTTCAATACTTATTGTGACGCGTTCAATACTTATTGGGGTGTGTTCAATACTTTTTGGGGCGCGTTCAATACTTTTTGGGGCGCGTTCAATACTTATTGGGGTGCGTTCAATACTTTTTGGGGCGCGTTCAATACTTATTGGGGTGTGTTCAATACTTTTTGGAGTGCTTTGCTGGGCTAAACCTGAATGGTGCACAGGGGGTTAATCACATGTCAGGTCTGTGTGTGAGTGAAGATGTGCTGATTGACTCACTGGGTTGCAGCTGGGAGTGAGTAGGCTGGATAGGAACCTGCCAGGTGTCTGAGTGAGGAGAGGATGATTCAGAAGTTCAGAGCACTGGCATGTGAAGAGGTGCTGGAAGTGATCCGTCCTCATGGGTGTAGGGAGCACGCTGATGTGTGCATGGCAGCCAGTGTCAAGGGCCAGGCGGTACAGCTGACTTTGGGACATTGAGGGGGGGGGGGGGTGTGCGGCCATTGAGGGGGGGGGGGGGGTCTGTGCGGCCATTGAGGGGGGGGTCTGTGCGGCCATTGGGGGGGGGTGGCGGCCATTGGGGGGGGGGGGGTTGTGGGCCATTGGGGGGGGGGGGGTCGTGCGGCCAGGGGGGGGTTGTGCGGCCATTGAGGGGGGGGGGGGTCTGTGCGGCCATTGAGGGGGGGGGTCTGTGCGGCCATTGAGGGGGGGGGGGTCTGTGCGGGCCATTGAGGGGGGGGTCTGTGCGGCCAAATAGTAGTAGTAGTAGTAGTAGTAGTAGGATGATGATGATGATGATGATTGATGATGGACTCGCAATGCTTGCACTACCCAGCGACTCGCAATAGATCCCCATTGAAAGTATAGGGGGAGTTGCGGCAGCTGAGGTAGCGACTCGCAATGGCCTCGCGGCCATTGCTCGCGCTACCTCAGCGGTAAATCGCTAACTTTGTAGCCGGGCCTCTGGTTCTATTTTCGGACAGCGACTCGCAATGGCCGCTTCGCGGCCATTGCTCGCGCCTGGTGACGTCACAGCGTGACATAGCCACGGCGTTTTCGGGGTCCGACACAAAAAAGCCTACGGCAATTATATAGTAGATATATATATATATATATATATATATATATATATATATATACATACTAGCTGTGAGCCCGATGCAAATGCATCGGGATTCTAGAATGTGCATTAATTTGATTATAGTAGTTATAGCTGGTGTGAGGACTTTTCGGGGGGGTGTGAATAGTTTTTGGGGAGTCCCATACTTTTTTTGGGGGGTCCCATACTTTTTTGGGGGGGGTCACATACTTTTTTGGGGGGTCACATACTTTTTTGGGGGGGTCACATACTTTTTTTGGGGGGTCACATACTTTTTTTGGGGGGGTCACATACTTTTTTTGGGGGGGTCACATACTTTTTTTGGGGGGTCAGATACTTTTTTGGGGGGGGTCACATACTTTTTTTGGGGGGTCACATACTTTTTTTGGGGGGTCACATACTTTTTTTGGGGGGGTCACATACTTTTTTGGGGGTCACATACTTTTTTTGGGGGGTCACATACTTTTTTGGGGGGGGGCACATACTTTTTTGGGGGGTCACATACTTTTTTGGGGGGTCAGATACTTTTTTGGGGGGGTCACATACTTTTTTGTTTTGTCACATACTTTTTTGGGGGGGTCACATACTTTTTTGGGGGGTCACATACTTTTTTTGGGGGGTCCAATACTTTTTTTGGGGGGTCCAATACTTTTTTTTGGAGGTCACATAGTTTTTTGGGGGGTCACATACTTTTTTGGGGGGGTCACATACTTTTTTTGGGGGGTCACATACTTTTTTTGGGGGGGTCACATACTTTTTTGGGGGGGTCACATACTTTTTTTGGGGGGTCACATACTTTTTTTGGGGGGGTCACATACTTTTTTTGGGTGGTCACATAATTTTTTTGGGGGGGTCACATACTTTTTTGGGGGGGTCACATACTTTTTTTGGGGGGTCACATACTTTTTTTTGGGGGGCCACATACTTTTTTTGGGGGTGCAATACTTTTTTTGGGGGGGTCTAATACTTTTGGGTGGGGGGTCCAATACTTTTGGGGGGGTCCAATACTTTTTGGGGCGCGTTCAATACTTATTGGGGCTGAGTGCTCGCAATGGCCGCTTATTATTAGCATTAATCTTATTATTATTAGCATTAATAGCATAATTATTAGCATTAATAGCATAATTATTAGCATTATTAGCATTATTATTAGCATTAATAGCATAATTATTAGCATTAATATCATTATTATTAGCAGTAATATAATTATTATTAGATTTTTTTTTTTAATTATTATTTTTTGTAATATTTTATAATTTTTAATTTTTTTTTTTATTATTTTTTTTATAATTTTTTAATTATTTTTAAATAATTTTATTATAAAATTTATTATTTATTTTAACTGAGACACAGTTCTCCTTCTGGTCCACTAAAAGGGCTGGGCTGATTAGCATATATTTATTTTTTTTATTATTATTTTTATTTAATTTTTTATTATTTTTTTATTATTATTTTTTATTATTTTTTAATTATTTTTAAATTCTTTTATTTATTATTTAATTTATTATTTATTTTAAGTGAGACAGAGTTCTCATTGTGGTCCGCCAAAAGGGCTGAGCTGATTAGCATATATTTTTTTTTTTTATTATTATTTTAATTTAATTTTTTATTATTTTTTTATTATTATTTTTTATTATTTTTTAATTCTTTTTAAATTATTTTATTTATTATTTAATTTATTATTTATTTTAAGTGAGACACAGTTCTCATTGTGGTCCGCCAAAAGGGCTGAGCTGATTAGCATATATGTTTTTTTTTTATTATTATTTTAATTTAATTTTTTATTATTTTTTTATTATTATTTTTTATTATTTTTTAATTCTTTTTAAATTATTTTATTTATTATTTAATTTATTATTTTTTTTAAGTGAGACACAGTTCTCATTGTGGTCCGGCAAAAGGGCTGAGCTGATTAGCATATATTTTTTTTTTTTATTATTATTTTTATTTAATTTTTTATTATTTTTTTATTATTATTTTTTATTATTTTTTAATTGTTTTTAAATTATTTTATTTATTATTTATTTTATTATTTATTTTAAGTGAGACAGAGTTCTCATTGTGGTCCGCCAAAATGGCTGAGCTGATTAGCATATATTTTATTTTTTTATTATTATTTTTATTTAATTTTTTATTATTTTTTTATTATTATTTTTTATTATTTTTTAATTCTTTTTAAATTATTTTATTTATTATTTAATTTATTATTTATGTTAAGTGAGACAGTTCTCATTCAGGTCCGCTATTTTTCCCATTGACATACATTAGCGGTGTGTCGGCGATTTTATGGCCGGCCACCTGGTTCTATTTGTCGGCCGTAAAATCGCGGACACACCGCTAATAGATGTCTATGGGCAGTGAGCCCGATTTCGGATTGGGCGCCGACCAATCAGAATTCGAGCTCAATGAGGGGCTCTTCTGATTGGCTGAGGCAGTACACAGCGACCAATCAGAAGAGCCGCTCATATCTCATTGAGATACAATGGCGGATTTGTCGTCCATTGTACCTGAATGAGAAGAGAAGAGGACGTCGGAGCTGGAAGAAGACAGAAGATCCCCGGGGCCGGACGAAGAGGACGCCTGGCCGGACGAAGAGGACGCCTGGCCGGACGGACGATCAGATGACTAAGAAGACATGTAAGTATGTGCGGACATGGGGGGGGCTGTGTGGACATTAGTGGGGGTCGGCTGTGCGGACATGGGGGGTTTTTCGGACATTGATGGGGGCGGGCTGTGCGGGCATGGGGGTGGGCTGTGCGGGCATGGGGGTCGGCTGTGCGGGCATGGGGGTGGGCTGTGCGGACATGGGGGTGGGCTGTGTGGGCATGGGGGTCGGCTGTGCGGGCATGGGGGTCGGCTGTGCGGGCATGGGGGTCGGCTGTGCGGGCATGGGGGTCGGCTGTGCGGACATGGGGGTGGGCTGTGCGGGCATGGGGGTCGGCTGTGCGGGCATATGGGTCGGCTGTGCGGGCATGGGGGTCGGCTGTGCGGGCATGGGGTCGGCTGTGCGGGCATGGGGGTCGGCTGTGCGGGCATGGGGGTCGGCTGTGCGGACAGGGGGGTGGGCTGTGCAGACATTGATGTGGGCGGGCTGTGCGGACATGGGGGTGGGCTGTGCGGGCATGGGGGTCGGCTGTGCGGGCATGGGGGTCGGCTGTGCGGGCATGGGGTCGGCTGTGCGGGCATGGGGGTCGGCTGTGCGGGCATGGGGGTCGGCTGTGCGGACAGGGGGGTGGGCTGTGCGGACATTGATGTGGGCGGGCTGTGCGGACATGGGGGTGGGCTGTGCGGGCATGGGGGTCGGCTGTGCGGACATGGGGGTGGGCTGTGCGGACATTGATGTGGGCGGGCTGTGCGGACATTGCTGGGGGTGGGCTGTGCGGACATGGGGGTCGGCTGTGCGGACATGGGGGTCGGCTGTGGGGACATTGATGGGGGCGGGCGGCGAATTGTGTGTAGCGGGGAGCGGAGGCGGCAATGCCGCCTCGGCTCCATGGTCCCCGGGGAGCGAATTGCGGCTCAGGCAGCGACTCGCAATGGCCTCGCGGCCATTGCTCGCGCTACCTGAGCGGTAAATCGCTAAGGTTGTAGCCGGGGCTGTGGATGGATTTTGGGCCAGCGGCTCGCAATGGCCGCTTCGCGGCCATTGCTCGCCCTGGGCCAGCGACTCGCAATGGTCTCGCGGCCATTGCTCGCGCAGCATTGGGCGCTTCGCGCCCAATGTTAAATTCGTATCCACATGACGACACCGGAAGTAGCGCGCGGAGGGGCGCTTTTCCGATTCGCGATTATATAATAGATATATCTAATATATAAAGCTAAATGTGTGTATGTGTGTGTGTATGTGTGTGTATGTGTGTGTGTATATCCGGGATTGGCATCTACACCGCCGCAACTACATCTACAAAATTTTGCACAGTCACATGTCTGGACCCCGGGAGCGTCATAGGCTATGTTGTGAGGCGAAATTTTAACTCTGCGCGTTCCAGTTCACCAAACAATTTTGCCCCTATCTACATAAAGGGGAAAAAGTGAATGGAAAAGTGTTGGAGGAAAATCGACAGCTGTCAGCTATAGAGACAAAATTTTGCACAGTCACACGTCTTGACCCCGGGAGCGTCATAGGCTATGTTGTGAGGCGAAATTTTAACCATGCGCGTTCCAGTTCACCAAACAATTTTGCCCCTATCTACATAATGGGGAAAAAGTGAATGGAAAAGTGTTGGAGGAAAATCGACAGCTGTCAGCTATAGAGACAAAATTTTGCACAGTCACACGTCTGGACCCCGAGAGCATCATAGGCTATGTTGTGAGGTGAAATTTTAACCCTGCGCGTTCCAGTACACCAAACAATTTTGCCCCTATCTACATAATGGGGAAAAAGTGAATGGAAAATATTGGAGGAAAATCGACAGCTGTCAGCTATAGAGACAAAATTTTGCACAGTCACACGTTTGGACCCCAGGAACGTCATAGCCTATATTGTGAGGTGAAATTTTAACCCCGCGCATTCCAATTCACCAAACAATTTTGCCCCTATCTATATAATGGGGAAAAAGTGACAGTTACCAGATGACAGTTGTGAATAAGAGGGGCTTAAAGATAGCACCAAAGACTAACAGCACATACCAGCATACAGTCACTAAGATGGGGCCCCAACATGAGATATTCACCACACATGGGGACATGTATACACACCACATGCACACAAAGAGTAGCAGCAAGTGTATAGTCGCTAAAGTGTAGCACCAACATTGGATACTCACCACGCACCCAAGCAAACACACACACACCACAAAGAGACACACACAACACAGAGACACACACCTCCCCAAGGGGAAACACACACACTCTATAGCGACACATGCACTCACCCCACAGGGACACACACACACCACAAAGAGACAGACATAACACAGACACACACACCACACAGAACCCCCCACACAGGGACACACACACATAGCCACCCTATAGGGACACATGCACTCACCCCACAGGGACACACACACACCACAAAGAGACACACACAACAGAGACACACACCACACAGGCCCCCCCACACAGGGACACACACATACACACCCTATAGGGGCACATGCACACACCCCACGGGGACACACACGCCACAAAGAGACACATACAACAGAGACACACACCACACAGACCCCCCCCACAGGGACACACACATACACACCCCAGGGACACACACACCACACAGACAAACACAGATGTGCACAAATCACCTCTCACAACTCGCCTCATACGTGTGCTATCTTTATTTTCCAAACATAAACATCTGATTAAAAACAGCCAATGTGCAACACATGTGCCATATAGGGAATTAAGGCAGATGTCAGTCACATGAGCCGTCTATTATGTGTATGTGTGAGGTAACATATACTGCCCGGCCGGGGGGAGGGTTTACTGTTGGATTGAGATTTATTAGGCTGCCTATAGCAACCAATCACAGCTCAGCTTCTATTTTGTTACAAGTCATTAATATGACATATTCAAATTCTATTTTGTTATAGCTAACATCAGTTATTTATTAACCCGGGCGTAGCCGGGTACTACAGCTAGTTATATATATATTACAGTCATATGAAAATATGTGCTATCTTTATTTTCCAAACATAAACATCTGATTAAAAACAGCCAATGTGCAACACATGTGCCATATAGGGAATTAAGGCAGATGTCAGTCACATGAGCCGTCTATTATGTGTATGTGTGAGGTAACATATACTGCCCGGCCAGGGGGAGGGATTACTGTTGGCTGGAGATTTATTAGGCTGCTTATACCAATCAATCACAGCTCAGCTTCTATTTTCCTACAGGTCATTAATATGACATATTCAAATTCAATGTTGTTATAGTTAACAGCAGTTATTTATTAACCCGGGCGTAGCCGGGTACTACAGCTAGTCTAATATATAAAGCAGAATGTGTGTATGTGTGTGTGTGTATGTATGTATGTATATCCGGGATTGGCATCTACACCGTCGCAACTACAGCTCCAAAATTTTGCACTGTCACACGTCTGGACCCCAAGAGCGTCATAGGCTATGTTGTGAGGCGAAATTTTAACCCTGTGCGTTCCAGTTCACCAAACAATTTTGCCCCTATCTACATAATGGGGAAAAAGTGAATGGAAAAGTTTTGGAGGAAAATGGACAGCTGCCAGCTACAGCCCAAAATTGTGCACAGTCACACGTCAAGACCCCGGGAGCATCATAAGCTATGTTGTGAGACAAAATTTTAACCCCGCGCATTCCAATTCACCAAACAATTTTGCCCCTATCTACATAATGGGGAAAAAGTGACAGCTACCAGATGACAGTTGTGAATGAGAGGGGCTTAATGACAGCACCAAAGACTAACAGCATATACCAGAATATAGTCACTAAGGTGGGGCCTCAACATGGGATATTCACCACGCACGGGGACATGTATACACACCAAACGCACACAAAGAGTAACAGCAAGTGTATAGTTGCTAAGGTGCAGCCCCAACATTGAATACTCACCATGCACCCGAACAAACACACACAAACCACAAACAGACACACACAACACAGAGACACACACCCCCCCAAGGGGACACACACACACCCTATAGCGACACATGCACTCACCCCACAGGGACACACACACATAGCCACCCTATAGGGACACATGCACTCACCCCACAAGGACACACACACACCACAAAGAGACACACACACACCCCACGGGGACACACACCCTATAGCAACACATGCACTCACCCCACAGGGACACACACACACACCACAAAGAGACAGACACAACACAGAGACACACACACACCACACAGACCCCCCCCACAGGGAAACACACACATAGCGACCCTATAGGGACACATGCACTCACCCCATAGTGACACACACACACCACAAAGAGACACACACAACACAGAGACACACACACACCACACAGACCCCCCCTGCAGGGATACACACACATACACACCCTATAGGGAAACATTCACTCACCCCACAGGGACACACACACACCACTAAGAGACACACACAACACAGAGACAACCCCCCCACAGACACCCCCCCACAGGGACACACACAAATACTCACCCTATAGGGACATATGCTCTCACCCCACAGGGACACACACACAAACACACCACAAAGAGACACACACAACACAGAGATAAACACACACCGCACAGAACACCCCCACAGGGACACACACATACACACCTTATAGGGACACATGCACTCACCCCACAGGGACACACACACAACCACAAAGAGACACACACAGCACAGAGACACACAGACCCCACACAGACACCCCCCACAGGGACACACACACATACACACCCTATAGGGACATATGCACTCACCCCACAGGGACACACACACCACAAAGAGACACACACAACACAGAGATACACACACACCACACAATAACCGATGGACACAGTAATATTTCAGGATTGAAATGAGGTTTATTGTACTAACCAAAAATGTGAAATATGCATTATTTCAAAAATTGACAGGTGCAAAAGTATGGGCACCTCAACAGAAAAGTGACATTAATATTTAGTAGATCCACCTTTTGCAAAAATAGCCTCTAGTCGCTTCCTGTAGCTGTTAATGAGTTCCTGGATCCTGGATGAAGGTATTTTTGACCATTCCTCTTTACAAAACAATTCCAGTTCAGTTAAGTTTGATGGTCGCCGAGCATGGACAGCCCGCTTCAAAACATCCCACAGATGTTCAATGATATTCAGGTCTGGGGACTGGGATGGCCATTCCAGAACATTGTAATTGTTCCTCTGCATGAATGCCTGAGTAGATTTGGAGTGGTGTTTTGGATCATTGTCTTGCTGAAAGATCCATCCCCGGCGTAACTTCAACTTTGACACTGATTCTTGAACATTATTCTCAAGAATCTGCTGATACTGAGTGGAATCCATGCGACCCTCAACTTTAACAAGATTCCCGGTGCCATCATTGGCCACACAGCCCCAAAGCATGATGGACCCTCCCCCAAATTTGACACTGGGTATCAAGTATTTTTCTTGGAATGCTGTGTTTTTGTGGCGCCATGCATAACGCCTTGTTGTATGACCAAACAACTCAATCTTTGTTTGATCAGTCCACAGGACCTTCTTCCAAAACTAAACTGGCTTGTCCAAATGTACTTTTGCATACCTCAGGCACTCTGTTTGTGGCGTGCATGCAGAAACGGCTTCTTTCGCATCATTCTTCCATACAGCTTGTCCTTGTGCAGTGTGCGCTATATTGTTGACTGATGCACAGTGACACCATCTGCAGCAAGATGATGCTACAGGTCTTTGGAGGTGGTCTGTGGATTGTTCTTGACTGTTCTCACCATTCTTCTTCTCTACCTTTCTGATATTTTTGTTGGCCTGCCACTTCTGGCCTTTACAAGAACTGTCCCTGTGGTCTTCCATTTCCTTATTATGTTCCTCACAGTGGAAACTGACTGGTTAAATCTCTGAGACAACTTTTTGTATCCTTCCCCTGAACAACTATGTTGAACAATCTTTTTTTTCAGATCATTTAAGAGCTGTTTTGAGGAACCCATGATGCCACTCCTCAGAAAAGATGCAACTAGGAGAACAACTTGCAAGTGGACACCTGAAATAGCTTTTCTCATCATTGGATACACCGGGCTATGAAGTACAAAGCTCAATGAGGTTACCAAACCAATTTAGTTCTTCATTAAGTCAGTAAAAAGTAGTTAGGAGTATTCAAATCATGAAAATCAGAAGGGTGCCCATACTTTGGCACCTGTCAAATTTTGAAATAATGCATATTTCACATTTTTGGTTAGTACAATAAACCTCATTTCAAACCTGAAATATTACTGTGTCCATCAGTTATTACATATATCACACTGAAATAGCTGTTGTAAAAAAACAATTTTAAACTAAAAAAAAGAGTAAGATTAAGAGGGGTGCCCAAACTTTTTCATATGACTGTATATATATACCGTATATACTCGTGTATAAGCCGACCCCCCTACTTTTGCCCCCAAAACCTGGGAAAACCTATTGACTCGTGTATAAGCCGAGGGTGGACCCCAGCACAGGTATACAGCCCCCAGCAGTGTGGTATACAGCAGCCTCCCCAGTGGTATATACAGGCCCCAGCAGTGTTACAGCAGCAGCCCCAGTGGTATATACAGCAGCAGCCCCAGAGGTATATACAGCAGCAGCCTCAGAGGTATATACAGCAACAGCCCCAGAGGTATATATAGCAGCAGCCCCAGAGGTATATATAGCAGCGCCTCAGAGGTATATACAGCAGCAGCCCCAGAGGTATATATAGCAGAAGCCCCAAAGGTATATATAGCAGCAGCCTCAGAGGTATATATAGCAGCAGCCTCAGAGGTATATACAGCAGCAGCCCCAGAGGTATATATAGCAGCAGCCCCAGAGGTATATACAGCAGCAGCCTCAGAGGTATATACAGCAGCAGCCCCAGAGGTATATATACCAGCAGCCTCAGAGGTATATACAGCAGCAGCCCAAGAGGTATATACAGCAGCAGCCCCAGAGGTATATATAGCGGCAGCCCCAGAGGTATATATAGCAGCAGCCCCAGAGGTATATATAGAAGCAGCCTCAGAGGTATATACAGCAGCCCCAGAGGTATATATAGCAGCAGCCCCAGAGGTATACAGGCCGCCCGCCCGCCCCCCCCCATCAGTATACAGGCGCCCCCCCATCAGTATCCAGGGCCCCCCTTGCTGCCACAAACCTGTAAAGTAAGATCATTATACTTATTCCTGTGGCCGTCCCCGCCGCTGCCATCGCGCTCCTCCGGCTTCATCCGGCTTCTTCCGGCTTCCTCCTCTGGCGCACAGACAATGATGTCATTGCCTGCGCCCACCAGAGGAGGAAGCCGGAAGAAGCCGGATGAAGCCGGAGGAGCGTGATGGCAGCGGCGGGGGCGGCCACAGGAATAAGTATAATGATCTTACTTTACAGGTTTGCGGCAGCAAGGGGGGCCCTGTATACTGATGGGGGGGCGGGTGGGCGGCCTGTGCCGTATGACTCGCATATAAGCCGAGGGGGGGACTTTTCAGCCCAATATTTGGGCTGAAAAACTCGGCTTACACGCGAGTATATATGGTATGTATATATATACAGGATATAATGCATATAATATAATATAATGTATAATATATATGTATATATATATAATATTTATTTGAATATTATATATACATATAATATTTCTCGTACCAGTACTACATATAATTCACTATTCTATGCCTCTATGCCTATGCATATATACACAGTATATGTGTGTAGTATTGATAGAAAACAGTACAGGACATTTTGTGTATGTAAATAGCAGTTATTTATAGGTGATATTGGTAGGGAGAAATACATGTAGTACAAGTAGATAGCAGTATTACATGTAGAGCATAATACAATATATACAGTACAGGCAAACAGCAGTGCAGTAAATAAATGAAACCCAACTGTAGATCAGTACAGTATATGTAATATCGTTAGGCCCCTTACACATCAGCGGTTTTTTGAAATTGCTGCAGATGCGGTGAAAAAAACGCATCTGCCGCGATTACCGCATAACCGCTGCACTTGCGGCACAGGTGCGGCAAGCCACATACAAAGTATATGGGGGCTTGCGGCAGGTGCGGCAAGTGCGGTATCGGCACTTGCGCAGGTGCGGCCGCAAAAAAAACGCAGCTGACCGCGTTTTTTTTCGCGGCCCCACCTGCCGCAAGTGCCGAAACCGCACTTGCCGCATCTGCCGCACCTTTACTGCAAGCCCCATAGACATTGTATGGGGCTTGCCGCACCTGTGCCGCAAGTGTAGTGGTTATGCGGTAATCGGGGCAGATGCGGTTTTTTCACCGCATCTGCCGCGATTTAAAAAAAACGCTGATGTGAAAGGGGCCTTAGAGAGAGAGCAGTACAATAAAAATTGAATAGGTAAATATTAGGACATGTAATGCAGATGCATAAACAGGGTGGGCCATTTATATGGATGCAACTAAATATAATGGGAATGGTTGGTGATATCAACTTCCTGTTTGTGGCACATTAGTATATGGGAGGGGGAAAACTTTTCCAGATGGGTGGTGACCATGGCGGCCATTTTGAAGTCGACTATTTTGGATCCAACTTTATTTTTTTCAATGGGAAGAGGGTCATGTGACACATCAAACCTATTGAGAATTTCATAAGAAAAGCAATGGTGTGCTTGGTTTTAATGTACCTTTATTTTTCATGAGTTATTTACAAGTTTATGACCACTTATAAACTGTGTTCAAAGTGCTGCCCATTGTGTTGAATTGTCAATGCAGTCCTCTTCTCCCACTCTTGACACACTGATAGCAACACCGCAGAATAAATGCTAGCACAGGATTCCAGTATCCGCTGTTTCAGATGCTGCACATCTCGTATCTTCATAGCATAGACAATTGCCTTCAGATGAGCGATGAGGCAAACTTTTTTAGTGAATGGTGAAGTTAACAAACAAAACCAGCACTATTGGTCTGACACTAACCCACAGTGGATAGATCCCTCCAAGACTGTTGGAACACAAACATTGATGGTATGGTGTGGTATATGGGCTACAAAGATAGTGGGGCCATTCTTCATCAATGGAAACCTCAATGCCACTGGATATCTGAAATTGCTACATGATTCAAATATCCAGTATCGATGTGAGTGTGGCTGTATGCACAAACAGGGCAGTGTGCAATCCCTTCCATGTCTCCTGTCTTATGATGCCACTCGCTGAACTTCTTTGCTTATTAGTCATCTATATCATTGTATGGCAGGAGTCACACTGTGAGATCAATTGACACAATTGTTACATTTAGGAGGTGATGAAGTCAGGTAACTGAATGGTGAGAGAGGCAAGGGGATTTAGTGGGAGCTATTCTGACCCTCACACTGGGGGTCCCTGGCTTGCCCTGCTCTAGGAGGTACCTCTGATGGTGAGGAATCTTAACCTTGTTTTCTTGAGCTCCTGATTATCCCTAGGCTGAGGGCCCCTACCTCCACCCACGGATCCGGAATCACAGCTACTCCCAATGCAAAGACTTCAGGGCAGCAACAAGCATCTGCACAGCACAAAGATCAAGAGGAAATAACTCAGTGGCATATGACAGAGGGGGAAAGCTATTTATAGGCCCAGGCAGTGGCGTAACTACCGCGGTCGCAGCGGTCGCGGCTGCGACCGGGCCCGCCCCCTGGGGGGGCCCCGTGTCCCGCACCCCCCTGGGGGGGCCCCGTGTCCCGTGCTGACAGCCGGCCGCCGCGACCGCGATAACGCCGGCCGGAGAGGAGGGAGGACGGCCCCTCTGTCTCCACCTAGATCAGCGACTGACACTCCACTAATCGGCCTAACCGGAGGAGCCGCGGTGCTCTCTGGGAAGTGTAGTTTTAATCCATCATCTACGCAGGAGGCAGAGCTTCACTAGTGACCTCACTCGCTGAGGACTCAATTTCCCAGAGTGCTGCGCGGTGTGACAGCAATGACTGCAGAGTTTGATGAAGAAGTGGTGTTTGAGGTGGGTGACAATGGGCTGTTTAGTGTTGTGGGGGTGTGCGGGTGTGTGCCCGGGTACAGCTGGGGCTCTATTATGGAGGGTGCTGGACTGATCCTGCAGGATCTGTGCATGGGAATGACAGGTGAATGATCTTTGTCCTGCATGCAGCCTGTGCACCATGTGTGGATATAGCAGCTGTGGCCTCGATCTGTCGTCTCCATCTATTCTCCAGCATTGGCTTTATAAATGCTGAGATCCTGAAGCTTCCTCTATGCCAGGTGCTGCTGATTGTGTTTCTATGTGCCACTCGTGTATGTGGATTTCACCATCAGGATCCACAATACAGATGAGTTAAATGGACAGTTCCTTGAAGACACTCAGTTCATATGCAAGATAAAGGGGTAAAACACCCATGTCCTGTTTGCATTGAGTGATCTGGCTCAGAATTGTGTTCTAACATGTTTCAGTAGCATTAAGAACAGCTATCCATGCATAATAATCAGCTCATTACCATTGATGCTATGATTTATCACTGTTCTCAGAGGAGGGGGAATCCTGAGATTCTCCTGGAGATTGTCCACTTCAGCCATCCTCCCTTCACCACTTACACCAGTGATCTCTGACCTTCATCTACAGCCCCATGCATGACCCAAGTGTATGCCCACATTTCAATGGCATTCTACAACAGATGTATGTCAGCTAATGTTAGAATCCAGAGCAGAATTCATAGTTCTGCTGCTTGTCATTGCTAACACTAAGGGCCACGTCACACACACAGATATTCTTGCAGATATTGTTCGCAGATCTCTGGTTGCAGTGAAATCATGGACATATTGTTACATTTGTACACAGCCACAAAATGTAACAATGTGTCCATGATTTCACTGCAACCAGAGATCTGCGAACAGTGGCTTAACTACCGCGGCCGCAGCTCCTCTCCTCCTCACTGCGGACCGCGAGACTGTGGATGCGCACGGCGGCCACGGTGAGTGTGAGGCTGAAAAATCTGCTACAGCAACCCCCCCCCCCCCGGCCCACAGCACACTGACAGCAAGCACTCCCCCCCCCCCCCGGTTCTTATGTGGGGGGGAAAGGAGGCTCACAAAATTCTGACAGCACCCCCCCCCCGGTCCTCACATGGGGGGCCCCGGTGCCCATCTTGCACCGGGGCCCGTAGCGGGCTAGTTACGCCACTGGGCCCAGGGGAGGGGATTCCAGGTGAGTCACACCCAAGCCTCACATCAACTCCTCAACCAGCAGCAGAGCATAAACGTGACTGCAGCTCTGGAGTATAATACAGGAGGTACGTCAGGACCAAGACCTTCACATCCGTACCTCATGCAGCTCTTGAAGAAATGCAGACACAACACACACAGCAGCATCCAGCAAGGTGAGCGCAATCTAAACACTTGACAACGATATGCTAATGACTCCCATCTCAGGCTCTGCTGCGAGTGTGACAGAGTCATCTAATTTGATCAGATCCTGCGATTGGTTTACAGGTGCAGAGAAAAGGGAGACATTAATCTCTCCATCTTCTCTATTGCCGTCCTCATCGAATATCGCACTGCACTCGGATGTCATCTGAGTGCAGTGCTATGTTTCACTCGCACCCTTAGACTTGTATGGGTGCGAGTGAGCCAAGACTCGCAGACACTCAGCAACATTAAGGTCAGGTGCAATGCAAGATTTTCTAGCATTGCATTCTTGTGAGTCATACACTAGCGTGACTCCAGCCTATAGTTCATTTACAATACGTTTTGGGGGAGGGGAAACCAACCCCTAATAAATACTTCATGGTTCATGAATATCTGATGTCAATCCTTTATATGACAAAATAACCTCTCACACCATATTTATAGTTACATTGAGCATCTGTTCAGTAATTCCATTGCTGCTCTATATAGTATATATGTGGATCAATCTTACATTTAAAATGTATTTCCATAGATAAAGCTTCATGTTTATCTATGAATGAACACTACACAAGTCACATTTGTATTTACAACCATTAAAGCCATCAAGCTGGATTAATAAAGAAATGTGACTTCTTTAAAAGCTTGACTTCCAACCTTAATTGTACTCTGGAGAGAGGACTTTTTCCAAATAGAATGTTATTTGAGGTCCTATAAATACGTATAAATAAATGTCCCAAAAAACAACCAAAATATTCATCTGCAAATCCATTTATTAATGGTACATGCTCCTTTTAATAACATTCGTGTCCAAAATCCTGGGAGTTTACATTTTAGGCTATAATAAAGGAGTTCTATGGTTACAATGTCTAAGGTAAAAAATAGCTGAAATATAATTGAACTTTTATGCTTTATAGAGCCAAATCTATGAGCAGGGCTGCCACTAGGGCCCCTTACAGGTAAATGTTTTAGGGCTGCCCTGAATCTTTGCCCAGCCTCCAATCTAGCTCCACATTCACCCCTACATATATATGTATATATATGGAAATATATGTTGCATATATGCATATATATGCACGCACACAATAAAGACTGCTTCGAGTTGAATACACAATGGAGACTGCTGCATGCTGTAAAAGTAATAGAGAATGCAACAATAGAAATTGCTGTAGGCTGTATACACAATAGAAAATACACAATAGAGATTGCTGCAGACTATATACACAATAGAGACTGCTGCAGGCAATATACGCAATTGAGAATACACAATAGAGACTGCTGCTGGATGTATACACAATAGAGATGGCTGAGGGCAGTATACACAATGGAGATGGATTTGGCTAATACACAATGGAAATGGCTGCTGGCTGTGCACTTAATAGAGACGGCTGCGGGCTGTATGCACAATAGACGGGTGTTGGCTGTACGCACAATAGACGACTGAGTGTTACATGCACAATAGATGGCTGCAGGCCGTACGCACAATAGACCATTGCTGGCTGTATGCACAGTAGACTGCTGCAGATGTATTGCACAATAGTCATTTGTGGACTGTATGCACAATAGACAGCTGCTGGCCATATGCACAGTAGACTGCTGCGGCCATATTGCATAAAAGACATCTGTCTCTCTATATTGTATACACAACACTATATTTTACACACAGATCCACACTATATACATACAGTATATAAGACACACTGTACAGGATTTAGTGTAGATCTATATATACAGTATGGTGCTGTGTAGAGAGAGACAAACACATACATACGTACATCATACTCACCAGACACAGGCAGCAGTTTTGACGTTCAAATTCTGCTGGTGTGCTGTGAGTTGACTTCTTGTTTTTACTGTGCATAGCAGGCTGTTAGGTGCATATGTAGTACAAACCTGACCAAACCTGAAGTCTCTGGTGATGTCAGTCTCCGCCAGCCAGGCCTACTCTGCTTCGCCAGCCGGGGTCGCTTCTGTGATTAATAGGAGAGGGGGCCTATTGAAGAGGTGAAGGGGCAGGACCCAGGGGATGGAGTGGGGCTCAGGCGCTCTGTTAATGAAGCGGTAAGAAATTACCCTGGTGTCCAGACGGCTGTGTCCCAATCTCCTCTGGGCCCCTCACCGGAGTCAGACACCTTACATTTTACCACAAAGTGTACTGAAAAATGGGAAAAATTCCAAGTAGGCAGAAATTTTGAAAAAGAAAACAACACAATTTTTACATTGTTTCTGGATGAATCGTCATTACAATGCACATTTTGTGGTAAAAATAACCTTCCAATATGATTCTCCTCATCAATATGATTATGGCGATACTAAACATGTCCAGATTTTTTACCATTTTAGTGGGTAGAAAAAAATCAAAGTTTGCAAAAAAAAAATTTGAGGGTTATGTCACCATTTTCCAAGACCCATAATGTTTTCATTTTTCATTCAATGGAAGTATGCAGCAGCTTATATTTTTGTATGATGAGATGCCATTTTTATTAACACCATTTTAAGATAGATTTGACGCCTTTATCACTTGTTACAGCATTTTTTTCGGCATTGCAGCAACCAAAAAAATCGAATTTTGAGTTCTTGAATTTTTTTTGTTTCCAGTGCTTATCAAAAGATTAATTTTTAATATCCTTATAGATTGTAATTTTCTGATCATTTTGATAACACATATGCTTAGTTTTTTATTACTTTTATTTTTTATGGAGCAAAAGTGACTTATGTTTTTTTTTCAAAATTATAAAACTTTTTTTTAACTTTTCAATGTTCTTAATATTCCCCTTAAGTAACTATAACCTATTATCATCTGATCGTTTGTGCTATATACAGCAATACCATAACATTGCTGCAAAAAGTGAAAATCGGTCTCCTTTTGAAGCTTGGCATTCGCTGTACTTGTATGGCCCTATTTAAAGGGACTCTGTCAGGTCATTTTTCAGTATGATACTAATGTTACACTTGAATAGTGTCTGGGCAGCCCTTTTAAATCATGTAAAAATCATTACTGTACCCTATGTAGTTTTATTGCTATAAGCATCTTCACAACCTGCAGGCAGCTGGCTGTAATAGTCCAGTCCATTACTTGCACAGCCGACTAGTCAATAGTATGTAAATGTTAATTAAATATTCACACCCACCCAAGGTGGTATTCCGTTCCTCACCCCGGTGCCGAAGTCATCCACTGAAAATCTGAGGCTTGTGTATGCTGCCTCTTAGGGGGAGGGCGAGGAAAAAGGGGTGGGGAAGGGGATGGAGCAATAGGAGTGGGGAGAGGTGTTTGTTGCTCTGAGCACAAGCTGCAACTCTAGTAGTAATATCACTATGTGTGTGCTGTCTATGAGAGATTTCTATGTGTTTATATGAACATTTGTTTTCCTGCGTACATGTATTGTGTGTATCTACAGAGCAAATGAAGAAATGTTCATATAAACACATAGAAATATCTCAGACAGCACACACTACACATAAACCTCTGATATACATAATGACACTACTTCATGTTGAAGGGAAATGAAGATGTCTTAGCTGCAGCGGCTCAGCTTCTGCTAAGAGCACACACCCTCCCCCTCCTCTCTCCTCTGTAGTAAGTGCAGACAATACCGGATCCACTGCCCTGGAGAACAGCACAGACAGGAGGATACAGAGTCCCTTCTGTGAGTGATTTCTAGTGAAATTTCCTTGTGTGCCTGCAGAGGAGGGCAGTGTGTAGGGCGTGTCAGTGATGTCACTACATCTTCCTTGGAGAGTGCGCAGCTGAGAAGTGAGGGATCATTCACTGTGATTGACAAATTTAATTAATCTCTTTTTTTTTTTGCAATTTACAGAGTATAGGAGATGATATAAATAAAAGAAATAGATGAATAGAAAGAGCTTCACCAGAGGAGTTAGAAAATTACGTCAGTTACATGTGGACTTTTGACCTGATGGATTCCTTTTATACATACAAAATTCCTTACATGACTGTTTTTCTGTTTTTATATTGTAACTAAAAGAGAAAACTAAGGATACATTCACACATTGCGCATTTTTGAGCGCTTTTTTGCGAGCGCTTTTCAAAAATGCGCAATGTAATTTGCATCTGGGAAAAAGCGCCTGCATAAAAAGAATTGACATGTCAATTCTTTACGCAGCACCGCTGGCGCTTTTTCCCATAGGGGCCGGCGCTGCTGGATCTGATGTCACAGAGGGGGAGGAAGAATCCTGGTTCCTCCTCCCCTCTGTGACATGTGTGCCCGCCCCATTTCATTTCACAGTGTATTAATATACACTGCGAAATCTAAATGAAAGAAAGTCAGAGGCCATGTACGGATGTGACAAGACCAGACATGATGTCATAGGGAGCTGATTGGCAGCTCACGGTCATGTGATATGTGTGTCGCATGACGTCAAATATCACACGACCTCGAGCAGCCAATCAGCGCCCTATGACATCATACCAGGTCTTGTCACATCGGTACATGGCCTTGGCTCAGCTCCGGATAGCACAAACAAGCTGGCGGAGAGGTAATAATTCTTTATTATTTTTAATACCTCTGGCTTTCTTTAATTTAGCAGTGTATATTTATACACTCCGAAATCAAATGGGGGCTGTCATGCTTGTCACAGAGGTGAGGAGGAACCAGGATTCTTCCTCCCCTCTGTGACATCACTTCTCCCCTGGGCCAGTAAAAAAGTGTGCTGTCTGAAAAGCACTGCTTCTTTTTTTGCGTTCGTTTTGCGCATGTGCAAAACGCTGGTAAAAGCGCTGGCGCAAAAAAAAATGCAAAAAAAGTGCTATGTGCGAACATAGCCTAAATCTGAAACACAGGTGTGACATCTTCATGATTGTAGTTACATCATATGAGGTTTTCACTTTTCTGCAAGATATGATAATCACTCAGGAACATAAAACAGAACAATGTCTTGCATTAAAGGACGGTCTTGATATTCATATAAACTGGATTAGATCCAGGGCAGTCAGAGTATTCTCAGATGAAAATTTGCAGGCTACTATGCAGACAAGTCCAGTGTAGCTTAGATAGAATGATTTTACAACACTAATAGAAAATTGAACCTTTTCATTTATTCCCTGTTCAATAATATAACAGTCCTTCCCTTGCATGAACGTAGCAGGGGACATGCAGGCAATTGCTGTTTCGCGTTATTGCAAATTTGATCTCTTCCCTGACCTTTAATTTCAGTGATCAACCATTGGAATTTTTAAATGTTTTCATCTAAACAATGAATATGTCATTACACACTTCTGCGAACTATATTGTACACTGAGTGAATTTTCATCCTTCACATAATTTAACATACAGTCAGTCAGGCCCAGGACAAGATATATTGTTGCCCAATCCAAGTGAGGATTGTGGTGCCCCCCTCCCTCACACACACACACACAGTGAAATGCCCTCCCTCCTACAAACGTGTGCTGTATATGTTTTTCACAGACCAACAGAATTGTATTGGCTCTTGAAATCCATACTACTGGAGGAAAACGTGAAGATCACCATTCATTATAATGGATACCTGCTGTGTCCATGAAACAAAATATACAACATATATGCAACATGGATGTCTGAATGAGGCCTTAAATACAGGCTTTCACAGTTAATATTGTTGCAGTTTTGTGATAGACATCTATCTGCATTGCAAGGGTAATGTGTGCAAACAATATCTTTTTTTATATTTTTATAAACACTGCCTATATAAAATTTAATAGCTTCATTCTTCTTGCTCTATGAACTACAACTCTGAAACCTCTTACCAGTAATGGGTGTCCAATCGGCCTGTATAAATGATTGGTGATGGCATCAAAGTTTCTTGGGGTTATTGCAGCGTTTGGCAGTGACTGTACCGAAATATGTATACTTCCATTCCAAGAATGTAACCATTTCTTGGATGCATTCGCTCTGTGCCAGTCATTGCACTTGCTACTTAAATACTATAGGATCCAATTTAAAATGCTTATTCTCACCTACAAACCTCTGCACAGTGCAGCACCTCCCTACTTCTCCACCATCATCTCTATGTATCACCCTACCCATTCTCTTTGCTCTGTAAGCGACTTCAGACTAACATCTGCATTAATCCAAACCTCCCACTCCTAGCTTCAAGACTTCTCCAAAGCTGCACCAATTCTCTGGAATGCTCTACTCCAAGAAATTAGGACTATCCATAACTTAGTTTTAGGTACTACCTAAAAACACATCTTTCTAGGGCAGCCTATCCTGATCCCTAGTCGAAGTCATTCAGACATATCCTGTTCACTTCACCAGACTCAAAAGAATTTCAAATAATGCCTGGTGGTCACTCATGCAGCTCTTATCTATTTCCCATTTCCTCAAGTTGGCTGGACCATCATTGTAAATAAGTACCTGTAATTTGTGTCACCCCTACCTCATTGTAGATTGTAAGCTCTTATGTGTAGGGCCATAATTTTGCTTTAATTATTGTATTTTCTAATAACTGTTATTTATGATTGTTTGTATATGAACCTCTGAATTGTAAAGCGCTGCCGAATATGTTGGCGGTATATAAATAAAGATTATTATATATTCCATGCATTGGAATCGGGTGTGTATATAATATATGTTCACTATGAAAACACCCAATAATCGATCAAGTAGTGAAAGCAGCCATGGTCTCGTCGTCTTGTCAATCAATCGTCAGTCAATTGCACATTGTCCTGACAATGGAGGCAGTGGAGTGTTGTTCATGGCAAATTGGTGACAGCGGTGGCATATTGGTGTGATCTCCCAGAATCTTCATTTCCCTTGACATTTGTTGCCAGTGGTTGGATATCGACATCATTTCCCAGGTTGTAACTTTGACAGCCATGACTAATTTAAACATTGCATAGGATTACATTAGCCAGACAAGCCATTCCCTGACCTAAGGTGTAGCTATTGGTGCCCTTGTAATACCTTGAGGGAATTATATAACCAGTAAATTCAGGGCTAGTGAGGACCATGTAGATGGCAGCTGTATGATCAGTGTGGGTATAGCGCTGCTTCAAGCCAATCATGAAGAAACAAGACACCAATATTTCTGAAAGAAAAGAAATAACATTTAACTACGTGCCTGTCTCACATAGTGTGCATCTTATGAACAATACTGATTATTTGCATATCTGTTATATTAGTCTAATTTATTGTACATACAGTTGTGGCCAAAAGTATTGACACCCCTGCAATTCTGTCAGATAATACTCCGTTTTTTCCTGAAAATGATTGCAATCACAAATTCTTTGGTATTATTATTTAATTTGTCTTAAATGAAAAAACACAAAAGAGAATGAAACAAAAAGCAAAACATTGATCATTTCACACAAAATTCCAAAAATGGGCCAGACAAAAGTATTGGCACACTCAGCCTAATACTTGGTTGCACAACCTTTAGCCAAAATAACTGCGATCAACCGCTTCCGGTAACCATCAATGAGTTTCTTACAATGCTCTGCTGGAAGTTTAGACTATTCTTCTTTGGCAAACTGCTCCAGGTCCCTGATATTTGAAGGGTGCCTTCTCTAAACTGCCATTTTTAGATCTCGCCACAGGTGTTCTTCTTTTTGAAGTGTGTTTTGGGTCATTGCCCCACTGGAAGACCCATGATCTCTGAGGGAGACCCAGCTTTCTCACACTGGGCCCTACATTATGCTGCAAAATTTGTTGGTAGTCTTCAGACATCATAATGCCATGCACACGGTCAAGCAGTCCAGTGCCAGAGGCAGCAAAGCAACCCCAAAACATCAGGGAACCTCTGCCATGTTTGACTGTAGGGACTGTGTTCTTTTCTTTGAATGCCTCTTTTTTTTTCTCCTGTAAACTCTATGTTGATGCCTTTGCCCAAAAAGCTCTACTTTTGTCTCATCTGACCAGAGAACATTCTTCCAAAATGTTTTAGGCTTTCTCAGGTAAGTTTTGGCAAACTCCAGCCTGGCTTTTTTATGTCTCAGGGTAAGAAGTGGGGTCTTCCTGGGTATCCTACCATATAGTCCCTTTTCATTCAGACGCCAATGGATAGTATGGGTTGCAACTGTTGTACCCTCAGACTGCAGGGCAGCTTGAACTTGTTTGGATGTTTGTCGAGGTTCTTTATCCACCATCCGCACAATCTTGTGTTGAAATCTCTTGTCAATTTTTCTTTTCCGTCCACATCTAGGGAGGTTAGCCACAGTGCCATGGGCTTTAAACTTCTTGATGACACTGCACACGGTAGACACAGGAACACTCAGGTCTTTGGAGATGGACTTGTAGCCTTGAGATTGCTCATGCTTCCTCACAATTTGGTTTCTCAAGTCCTCAGACAGTTCTTTGGTCTTCTTTCTTTTCTCCATGCTCAATGTGGTACACACAAGGACACAGGACAGAGGTTGAGTCAACTTTAATCCATGTCAACTGGCTGCAAGTGTGATTTAGTTATTGACAACACCTGTTAGGTGCCACAGGTAAGTTACAAGTGCTGTTAATTACACAAATTAGAGAAGCATCACATAATTTTTCCAAGGGTGCCAATACTTTTGTCCACCCCCTTTTTTATGTTTGGTGTGGAATTAGATCCAATTTGGCTTTAGGACAATTCTTTTTGTGTTTTTTTCATTGAAGACAAATTAAATGAAGATAATAATACCAAAGAATCTGTGAATGCAATCATTTTCATTGTTTCGGCCACAACTGTACATGACACACAAATATTGGGGCCAGTTGATACTTTTTTGTTACATTTATCTATCTTTTCTAGGCTCATTTTTTAGGAATGGGAGGAATTTTGTTAAAAATATGCAAAAGAGAAGTAAAAAAAATATAAAAATGTAACTATGGCTGCCTCACAAAGTGTGCATATCACATTTTCTACTGATTTGTTGCACATTATTATTAAGTACCGTATATACTCGTGTCTAAGCCGACCCGTGTATAAGCCGACCCCCCTACTTTTGCCCCCAAAACCTGGGAAAATCTATTGACTCGTGTATAAGCCGAGGGTGGACCCTAGCACAAGTATACAGCCCCCAGCAGTGTGGTATACAGCAGTCCCAGAGGTAGATACAGCAGCCCCAGTGGTAGTATACACGCAGCCCCAGTAGTATATACAGCCCCAGTGGTATATACAGCCCCAGTGGTAGTATACAGCAGCCCCAGTGGTAGTATACACGCAGCCCCAGTAGTATATACAGCCCCAGTGGTATATACAGCCCCAGTGGTAGTATACAGCAGCCCCAGTGGTAGTATATATAGCCCCAGTGGTAGTATACAGGGCCCCAGCAATATATACAGCCCCAGTGGTATATACAGCTCCAGTGGTATATACAGCCTCAGTGGTAGTATATACAGCCCCAGTGGTAGTAGATTGCAGCCCCAGCGGTAGTATACAGGGCCCCAGCAGTATATACAGCCCCAGTGGTATATACAGCCCCAGTGGTAGTATATACAGCCCCAGTGGTAGTAGATTGCAGCCCCAGCGGTAGTATACAGGGCCCCAGCAGTATATACAGCCCCAGTGGTATATACAGCCCCAGTGGTAGTATATACAGCCCCAGTGGTAGTAGATTGCAGCCCCAGCGGTAGTATACAGGGCCCCAGCAGTATATACAGCCCCAGTGGTATATACAGCCCCAATGGTAGTATATACAGCCCCAGTGGTAATAGATTGCAGCCCCAGCGGTAGTATACAGGGCCCCAGCAGTATATAGCAGCCCCAGCGGTAGTATACAGGGCCCCAGTAATCCAGGGCCCCCCCAGCGTCTCTCCGGTCACCTGAAAAGCAAACTATACTTATCAGTGTCCGCTGTCCGCGCCCGCTCGCCTCTGCCGTCTGCGATCCTCCATCTTCATGCGGCGTCTTCCGGGTTCCTGTGCTCGTCGCAGGGAATGACGTCATTCCCTGCGACGAGCACAGGAAACCGGAAGACGCCGCATGAAGATGGAGGATCGCAGACGGCAGAGGCGAGCGGGCGCGGACAGCGGACACTGATAAGTATAGTTTGCTTTTCAGGTGACCGGAGAGACGCTGGGGGGGCCCTGGATTACTGGGGATGCGGGGGCTGCTGTATACCGATGTATACATCGGTATGTACCGATGTATACATCGGTATACAGCACTGACTCGCGTATAAGCCGAGGGGGGTACTTTTCAGCCCAATTTTTGGGCTGAAAAACTCGGCTTATACGCGAGTATATACGGTAATTATCAATCCAATTCGACTCACATATACACTAGGATGACATTACCTTTGACAGTACTGACAGTACCATTGTTAGTTTGTTAATATTCTGACACTTCTACTCTACAACTGTAACTATTTTTTCAATTAGATTTTTATTAAAAATCTTAAAAGATTATAAACAAGAGTATTTTGTTTCAAACATGGAAATAGAAACAATACAGGTTACAGTAAATATACTTAAGTAAGAGTGGTATGTTTATTATCACTCTAGAAACAAATATTTATCTAGTAGGCAAATAAAGGATATAAGAAAGAAAGAAGAAAGACAATAGAGAAGGGGAGGATCCAGGCACAGAAAAGTCGGAAGGAAAAAAGGCAGGATCCAACCTTCCCTACAATGTTATCTCATTGAAGACGGGTGAAATAAGAAAAGAGTCCCAGTGGAACCATCTTTGAGCCGAGTCTTCCCGTTCTTTTTGGGAATGGGCAACCAGGGTTTCCATGGGTCGGGTTAAGGTTATTTCACTAAATCAGTCCTCTAGTGTTGGGGAAATAGTCTGTCTCCACAATCTAGGGATAATTGTCTTAGCTGCTTGGAGTAGATGTCTCAGAAGGGATTTTTTGTAAGCAGGTTTTGGGATAGAAGTCATTCACTGCGGACTTTCATTTCATTTTCCATTTCCAAAGCCACAACACTCCCGGTGCTAAGAAGGATATTTTGCAATACAGTCTTTCCTGTTAATGTGTTGATTGAGAATAGTGAGTGTTTGCATAAGATGGGGGCGGGGGGGGCATGACTCACAGGTAGACTATTGTTACAAAAAGATGTGCAGGGGATGACACACACACATGCACTCTAGGGTCTATTGATTTTAAAGATAAGGTTGACTAGTTAAAATTTGATGTTATTGTTTGTGAATATGCTATTTCACATTATAAACCCTATTCACAATGGCTACTATAGCAACAATGTCTATTGTGTGTTCGAAGGCCATGAAGAAGTAAGGTTAATGGAAGAGGCTAGTAATGGCAATGGAGCTGCAAAAGGTCTTGTTTAATGATATTTTAGTGTATCGTGATGATGATGTCTGTAAATCCCTGATGAAGTCTGAAAAACCCTAATTAAAGCAGTTAGATGTTATTGTATTTCATGGTGTTTAGGGTCACATAATTTCATATTTTTATAGATTGGAATTTTCTGAAGGCAGCAATACCCAATTTTTACATTTTAATTTTAATTGTGGAGATATGAGTAATTAAAATTTTTAGTCCCAAAACTGTAATGGTCCCTGCAAGTCTTTGTGTACTTTGTCACAGCTATGACATGCTACATAATTATTCTGTGCAACCAATGGTGATGCTTGCATTTACAGTATAATGTGGCATAATGGCATGGCAATATGGCATAACATCCTAAGAAAAGACCACCAGAGCATATCAGAGCATTGATGCTGGAGCATGTTTTTTAATTTCCATTGGGTTTTATTGGGCTCTTTTTTTATCTCATCACATATTCTGCTACAATAAGTTTAATATTTAAAGTAAAGAAAATTGAAAACTAATTTAATCTAGTTTAACTTTTACAAAAATCAACTTCTGTCGAAAATAATTTCTTGAGATATTTTCATATTGGTCAGAGCTCCGCTTTCTGATACAGAACTCAAAGTAAAACTAAAATATTTGACTGCCAGGACAGGGTGTTTAACAGTTTACAGCATAATGGTTATACATTAAGCTCAGTAATAAAATAACATAAGGTTTATACTACTGCATCTCAATGAATTAGAATATCATTAAAAAGGTGATTTATTTCAGTAATTTAATGCAAAAAGTGAAATGCATAAATTATATAGAATCATTACAAAGAGAGTGATCTATTTTAAGTGTTTTTTTCTGTTAATATTGAAGATTATGGCTTACAGCCAATGACAACCTAAAGGCCATTATATCAAAAATTAAAGTAGGGTGAATGAAGGGTTAAAAACTGTGCTACCACAATCTACGAGACATCAAAGGGTGAATATAATATTGATTTATTAGTCAACTTGTTTCATGGCAATATTACATTGATTTTTGAATATATTCTAATTAATTGTGATGCACTACTAGATCCTATCAGTAGCTGCAAACAGAATGAAATTGTATCTTTTGCCAATTAGGTCTTTTCAGGTGATTTTAAGAAGTTAAATAGAACAGAATATTTTTCCTAAAACTCCTTGGTGTGATGAGGTGGATAATCACTTTACGTATTGTAAAACTAGTCAAAGCCACATCAAAAGTTCCAAAATGTACTCTTAAAATATCTCCCAAGAAGCAAGAACTAACTAAACATTGTATGGTTCTCTTTGACATTGTACAGCAAATTAAACTTCTCTGCAGATTTCCATTAGTGCATGTTTCCAGCTGCTTAACCATTTGAATGTAATCTCAAGGTGGCAAACACAAATCAAATAATAGAGGGGGAGTATTTGAGAATAAAACACAATGTATGTATCACTCTGTAGAAAAACAAGCTGCAGTATCTATATGAGCCCAAAATGCTTTCCTAGAAATATTAATATAAGGTTAGTCTCATAACTGCTAGTGGATTATCCCTATGGCAAAGTGGAACCCTTTTTTCCACAGGTAAATTATAAATTGTCAGAAGACATGTTCTGTTTGAATTATATTTTTAATTTTGATATTTTTAATTGATCTAATTTAATTACCATAGTATTTTTCATTCAAATATTTATTGATTTTCAAACTCACAGTGTGGAACCCTAACATAAAAAAATAAAGGAAGAGGAAAAAATCATAATTTAATCATATTCATATAGTGTTAGTTAAATAATGCACAGCATTAATACAATACTGAAAGTTACTTAAAATTTGAGAGTGATAACATTATCAAAGTTGAAGGAGACTGACAGTCCTCTGGTAAATGCCTCAACAAATTTATGCTCACCATATAGTACTTTACAATATTAGTACAGTATATGGACTCACTGGTGTGCAGGAAAAAGAAAGGAAGATAGTGGGAAAAAAAGGAGAGGTAATAGGGTGAGAAGAAAGGTGAGGTACAAAGGCGTAATATGGAACATCTCCACAATAGATACAACGTGATAAAGAGTCACCACAAAGGTAAATGGTGTATACTTAATGTCACATATTGAGGGGCTCATGTTTTGAGATGAAGATTCAGTAGTTGAAAATAAGACAATATGTGGTAGATGACTGGATGGTGATGGAAAGCCACCAGATCCATGTTTTCTTACATCAGGCCGTCACCTCAAGGGATTGAGCAGTAAGATCCTCCATTCTCCAAGTTAGGACTCTTTCTTAAAACCATTCCTCAAATGTGTGTGGGGGCTACAGATTTCTATTTACATGGAGAAATAGATTTTGCTACTTGTAAGAGATGATGAACAAGAAAATATTTGTATACAGCCATGGGTAATGGAAACGTAAAAGAAGGACTCATGTTGGGTATTTGGAACAGCTGTGTATGTTAAGTCATGTACGATTTTGGGGACTAACCTCTAGAATCCATTTAAGCTAAAAAATTCTGTCATCTGAACAGAGATATTGAATACCGTATATACTCGTGTATAAGCCGACCCGTGTATAAGCCGACCCCCCTACTTTTGCCCCAAAAATCTGGAAAAACCTATTGACTCATGTATAAGCCGAGGGTGGACCTCAGCAGAGGTATACAGCCCCCAGCAGTGTGGTATACAGGCCCCCCCCAGTGGTATACAGGCCTCCCCAGTGGTAGTATACAGCAGCCCCAGTGGTCGTATACAGCAGCAGCCCCAGTGCTGTATACAGCAGCAGCCCCAGTAGTATATACAGCCCCAGTGGTAGTATACAGGCATCCCCAGTAGTATATGCAGCCCCAGTGGTAGTATACAGGCAGCCCCAGTAGTATATACAGCAACCCCAGTGGTATACAGCAGCCTCCTCAGTGGTATATACAGACCCCACCAGTATATACAGCAGCCCCAGTGGTATATACAGAAGTCCCAGTGGTATATACAGCAGCCCCAGTGGTATATACAGCAGCCCCAGTGGTATATACAGCAGCCCCAGTGGTATACAGGCCTCAGCAGTATATACAGCAGCCCCCAGGGGTTATACAGCACCCCCCAGGGGTTATACAGCACCCCCCAGGGGTTATACAGCGGCCCCCAGGGGGTACCCAGCAGCCCCCTGGGGGTACCAACAGCCCCCTGGGGTACCAACAGCCCCCAGGGGGTACCCAGCAGCCCCCTGGGGGTACCAACAGCCCCCAGGGGGTACCCAGCAGCCCCCTGGGGGTACCAACAGCCCCCAGGGGGTACCCAGCAGCCCCCAGGGGGTACCCAGCAGCCCCCTGGGGTGTACCAACAGCCCCCAGGGGGTACCCAGCAGCCCCCTGGGGGTACCAACAGCCCCCAGGGGGTACCCAGCAGCCCCCTGGGGTACCAACAGCCCCCAGGGGGTACCAACAGCCCCCAGGGGTACCAACAGCCCCCAGAGGGTACTAACAGCCCCCAGGGGGTACCCAGCAGCCCCCTGGGGGTACCAACAGCCCCCTGGGGTACCAACAGCCCCCAGGGGTACCCAGCAGCCCCCTGGGGGTACCAACAGCCCCCTGGGGTACCAACAGCCCCAGGGGGTACCCAGCAGCCCCCTGGGGGTACCAACAGCCCCCAGGGGGTACTAACAGCCCCCAGGGGGTACCCAGCAGCCCCCTGGGGGTACCAACAGCCCCCTGGGGTACCCCAGCAGCCCCCAGGGGTACCCAGCAGCCCCCTGGGGGTACCAACAGCCCCCTGGGGGTACCAACAGCCCCCAGGGGGTACCCAGCAGCCCCCTGGGGGTACCAACAGCCCCCTGGGGGTACCAAGCAGCCCCCAGGGGGTACCCAGCAGCCCCCTGGGGGTACCAACAGCCCCCAAATGCTGGCACTCGGCCCCCTTGTAAGGCTTCCCCCCCCGCTGCTTATACATTACCATTCCGGTGTTCTGATCCGCGCCGCTCCTCGCTGCTTCTTCATGCTCCGTCCTCGCTGACTGCATCCGGGATCTCCATTCTCCGGCCGTCGCGCGATGACGTCATATCGCTGCGACAGCCGGAGATCCCCGGATGCAGCCAGCGCGGACGGAGCATGAAGAAGCACCGAGGAGCGGCGCGGATCAGAACACCGGAATGGTAATGTATAAGCAGCGATGGGGGGGGCCTTACAAGGGGGGGTGAGTGCCAGCTTTTGGGGGGAATATATGAACTGCTTCCCCCTGCGCTGATTGACAGGGGGAAGCAGTGCATATATAATGAGCGGCCCCACGTGATGGGGCCGCTCATACAGCAGACTCCCCCCGCCTCCTCCAGCCTCCACAGCCCCGGCCCCACAGCCCCCACCACACGGGTCTACCGTATAGACCCGTGTATAAGCCGAGGGGGGGACTTTTCAGCCCAAATTTTGGGCTGAAAAACTCGGCTTATACACGAGTATATACGGTATTATTAATCAGTGAGCTGTCCGAGTGTCATCATTTCAACAGAGACAATACATACCATGTACTCATCTGAAGAGCCCACAGTTACAGTACAAATCAGTGTAATACCTTAACCTTTTAAGGACCAAGCCTCATTTTTACAATTCTGGGTCACTTTATGAGATTATAACTCTGCAACGCCTCAAAGTATCCCAGTGATTCCAAGATTGAGTTTTCATGGGATATTGAACTTCATGTTAGTGGTAAATTTAGGATGATATTTCTGCATTTCTTTGGCCAAAGAAAGTGTTTACACACAGTGACAGTTCAAAGCCACAACGGGTATAGCCGTCATTGGTCATTAAGGGGTTAAATCACCGTAACCACTTTGTAACAACACTTACAAATTGGCAATAGGAAACTTCTTGGTTGCTGGAGAATGCTTGGATTTTGTCAGATTTACATGATAAGAATGCTTTGTACTGCACATATTGGTGAGTTAGGGTCCCGTCAGACTTGCCGACGTTCCAGCGATCCCAACAACGATACGACCTGGTAAGGATCGCTGGAACGTTGCTACATGGTCGCTGGTGAGATGTCAAACAGTCAGATCTATTGAACGACCCTGTCACACAGCAGCTAGTCTGACGACTCAGACCTACATGGCTGAGGTCTGAGTCACCAACGAGGTCGTTGTTAAGGCGACAAACACACCGATGCATGCTGCCCAGCGGGAACCCGATGACCAAAAAATTGTCCAGGTCATTCCAACTCGTTTGGCGATCTCACAGCAGGGGCCCGGTCGCTGCTACGTGTCAAACATAGCGAGATCACTGGCGAGGTCGCTGTTGCATCACAAAAACTGTGATGCAACAGTGATCTCGCTAGCGATCTCATTATGTTTGACTGGGGCTTTACTCTCAGTCTAAATAAGTTGAATAACAACAGTCAGAGTCATTGGTCACCCAGTGTTATCCTATAAACATATACTAAGATTTCCAATTGTTTTGAATTTTTTTCTACTAATTATATTAGTCATTCATAACTAATTGTGGGATCTCTATATGGAAAAGCACTTATGTTTATGCTTCAAAAAATCCATTCAAAGTTTTTGTAGCTGGTCACTGTTAGGCTACATTCACACACAGCGTATTGCTGCGTTATGTGAGGATCCGTTTTTGGTGCAAAAACTGCACCAAGAATGGATCCCCACAGAATGCAGTGTTCTATGCATGAGCGTGAACACCGCTGCACCTTTCGCTTGCGCTTACTCACCTCGCCGCGCTCCCCCGGTTACCTCCAGTAATCTCTCCTTATTCTGGAGACTGCAGCAAGTGCAGCCTCTAGGACCCTGCAGCCTGCCATGTGACCGGGTGACGTCACTCAGTCACATGGTACAAAGGTCCTACAGCATCGCGATGAGGAGAGATCAGTGTCGGAACACGGTGAGTTGAGTTAAAAGCGCAGCGAAAAAAGGCCCAATAATTAACATGTGATTTCTTTTACAGACCTGCTTTGCAGCCCAAAAGCGGATCCGTAAAAAGCGCAGTATGTGAATGGAAAATAGTGAAATGCTTTGGCTTGGGTGTGACAGCTAATGTCAATGTGTTTCACTGCATCCCACTGCATTCCACTGCAATAGCGGATCTGCAATTTGCGGATCAATAGCGCAGCAATTGTGCAATGTGTGAACAGACCCTTATTGATAAGAATTGTCCTGTTAATTAATTTAGCACATAGGCAGGATTCAGTAAAGGATAATATTCATTGAGTAATATCCAAAATATATGACTTAAACTACTTTGAAAAACTAATCAACAAGATGGATGGAAGATTTTGAATATACTGCAATTCTTTATAGCATAATTGCATAAAAGTGCTGCAAAAAAACAAACACCTGCATGTTAAAATAAGGTACTTTTTTCCACATCTTAGCTTCCATAGCTTATTTTTTTACTCAAGAGGCTACAAGAGACTATTTCATGCAGGGAAAATTGTTCTGTTTTTCAGTAGGTGTCCTGGTTCAAATAAATTACTTTGAAATTCATATTACATATTTTTTTTTTTTGGTGATGCAAAATTAAAAATAAAAGAGATATTTAAAGGAAATCTGTCAGCAGCTTTTTTCTACATAACCTAAAAGCATCATGATATAGTGGCCTAGACACTGATCCAATCGATATGTCACTTTAGACTGTATGTTGTGAGTCGGTCGACAGGGTAGGGGTACTTGGATACCAGGACAGGTGGTTACTTCAGTGGGGATCACGGCTAGTCGGTTCCCGGTTCCGTGCCCTGGACCCTCAATGGCGGGTGTGGGATGATAATGATAGGGAATGTGTAACGTGACCCCACCTGTGGTACCTGGTAATAGGGTTACCAGCGCTGCAGCCAGCCGCTGAGGTGATGGAAATGCAGCTTTGGTAGTACAGTGCCCCACAGGTGGAGCTTTTCCTCAGGGCAGCGGGGTGAATGAGGGGAGTAGTAGTAGAGGTTCTGCTGTGAACTCTGCAGGCTGCGGCGGTGAAGCAGGGACACACACAATAGTCACTGTTTCGGTACCTTTTCTCTGAAGTCCGGTAACAGGCACGGTCCAGGAGGGTAACCAGGTTATCGGTGCAGTTTGGGACATCCATCTTGGAGAGTTGTGAGGCCTCCTCTATTAGTGTGTGTGGTAATTGGGGTAAGTTCTGCCTGGAGCTGAACCTGCCACTCTTTCTCTTCCTCTCTAAAGGTACCGTCACACAGGGACATATCGCCGGCGATGTTGCCGGCGATCGCGGGAGCGCGCATCCCTGACAACATCGCCGGTGAGCTGTCACACTGAGCAACTTACCGGCGATGTCGCCGGCTAGTTGCCGCGGCTATCGCTCGCTGGGTTGCCCAGCAACCCAGCAAGCGATAACCCGCAATGTTGTAGATAGGCGAATCGCCCGTAACATTGCGGGTTGCCGCGTTACACAGGGCGATCAGGCAGAATCGCCTGAGCAACATCGCCAGGTTTCCCAACATTGTTGGGAAACCTGGCGATGTGACTCAGGCGATTCATCGCCTGATTATCGCCCTGTCACACGCGGCAATTCGCCGGCGATGTCGCCGCAACCTGGCCACGCCCCTCGGTTGCCGGCAACATCGCCGGCGATATCTCCCCGTGTGACGGTACCTTAAGGATGCTACTCCACAACCGACAGTGAGGACCTTTCTGAGGTGGATCCCTATCTTCTGCTTGGGTCCCTGGTCCTATGCTTTGTCATGGCTTGGGGTATAAGTTTTCCTGAGCTCCGAGGGGACTAAATCCTCCTGGTCTGTCCAGGTTTTCTCTGCTACCAATAGAGTAATAGCAGCTTTGGACTCCGGTGTCCGTGAGAGCTAGAGGGATACCAGATATGTTCCCTTCTTCTGTCTTCCTATCTCTCCCACTGGCCTCCGTCCCTCTCCCTAGGGCGCTGCACAGCTCGGGTCTGTCTTCCCTGGTTCTGGGCCTGGCTTGGTCCCAGCAACCAGCTCCTTCCAGTCCTTCTTCTTTGCTGTCTCTCTGGAACTCACTGATCTCTTCAATGCAGACTGCAGACTGACTGACTCCTCCCCTCAGGCCTGGATCCTTATAGGGGATCTTGCTTAAGGCAGCAAGTAGGGATCCCCCTCCAGGTCTGGGGTGGAAGGTGTTGTGTGCTGTGTGTCCAAGGTGTACATCCTTCCCTGCACTGGTGGGTCCTGTGGCAATCCCCCGCAGGGGTGCCACAGTTGCTTTTTAAATAAAATCAGTATTTTATTAGCAGGAGATTATCACAAACAGAACTTGTAGCCTTGTGCCTCCTAGTCAACTGCTCTGTGTAACCTTGCCCCTTGATTGATTAGCAGCTTTCTCTTAATGCACAACGTACATAGAAAGCTATCAATTAGTGACGTGAACAGTGTGATAGTGGGTTCAGCATTTAGAGCACTGCTAGATCTGCAGCAGAGAAAACTGTGATTATATAAAAGTGACAGCATGCAGACCAGCAAATGACACATCACTGTTATCAGGTTCTAAACCTTTACATCATGTTGCTCTCAGAATACATAGCAAAAACGTGGTGACAGATTATTTTAAAGATTTTTTCTATATAATGCTTTTAACATGAAATAACTGATATATTAATTATTCAGTTTATTATACAGTAGTTGTGCACTTAATATCTAATAAGAAAAGTTTATTTTAATGTATATGCGATGACATCCATTTTATATTAAATAATGACAGTCACTCAGTTCTACCAGGCAGATTACTGGCAATCATGTGTTTGCTGGGTCTAATGGAAGCATCAGCATTGCCAGTGCTTCTACTTACTAAATAGCACTCACTGAGATCTATGTACTCTAAAGTAGAGGAGCCAAAAGCTGTAATAAAGATATATTATGTTCTCTCTGTCTGCTAGATTGGTAGAGCTGGAGCATAAATACTGTGATGCCAAAACACATTCTTGCAGACTTAGAAACTGGACTGCCCACCATCAAAATACAATGGGTACTTGTCACGTCATTAAGTTTTAACAATAATAATGTTAACAAAATAAAGGCACCAATAATAAATTGGTCATGAAAAAAGACCTACCGTGTTTCCCCGAAAGTAGGGCGCCCCCGAAAGTAAGGCATGCTTGGGGGGGCGCCCTACTTGCTAATATAAGACACACCCCGATTATAAGGCGTACCTGAGGACTGTGGTGGTCCCCCGCTCTCTGGTGGTCCCCCGCTCTCCGGTCGCCCCCTCCGCTCTCTGGTGGCCCCCCACTCTCCAGCGGGCCCCCGCTCTCCTGATTCCCGCTGTAGCTGCCAAATTCTGCCCGTATCAGGATGATCCGCTACACAGTTGCATTAGCATAATTGTGGAAAATTTTCAAGATGGCTGCAAAAGAAGGAGCATGTGACTAGTAGAGATGAGCGAATCTTTGGATTCGGTTTGGTTCGAAGAATTTCTGAGCCCCATTGAAATCAATGGGAGGCAAAATGAAGCACCTAGAAAAAAACTTCAGAGGGGCCCAAAAGCTGCCAAACACAGCTCAAACCATTTTACAATAGAGCCCCACTGTTTTGGCAAAGACATTATCTTCCTACACAATTACTTAGCAAGCTTCAGCACCTCTGTCACCATACTTTCAGGCCTGCTCAAGAACCTCAGGCATTCTCTAGACTTTTCTGAGGTTGTCTCAGGTTACACAGCAGGTATCACACAACAGGGAATCCCGCTGTGTGACCATGTGACGCGTGTGAGGAGCGGTGATGTCAGGAAGGGCAGTGCAGTTCAAACTTGTGAAATAGACCCGTGTGTGACCCCTCAAGTCTGAACTGAAGTAATGTTTTGTGATGGTACTCACACTCTTGCCTTCTCTCCCAGCATATCGGGGATGCTTTCTGTGAACGTGACCACACCACATTGTTGTAAGGCCCCATGCCCAAGGTACATTGTTTGATGCTTCTTTTGAAGCAGATTTTGAGAATCTTTATAAAAATCTACATGTCTATCTTGAAGCCAGCAAAGTCTATGAGAGTTCAGAAGTGCTGTGCCAATTTTCCTTGCAGATTTGGTGCAACAAAAAAAAATCTGAACCACTTGTCCAAGGAAAAAATAAGCAATGTGGGCACGACACTTCTGACCTGTCATAGACTTTGCTGGCCTCAGAAGAGTCCTGCAGATGTTAATGTAGATTCTCAAAATCTGCTTTAAAAAAGCATCAAATAACGCTCCATGGGCACTGGGTCTAAGAGGGTCCCAGGAGAGCCACAGATGTGGTGAAAGGGCTTGTGTATCCCTCTTGCCAGTGGCAACCAAACTTACTCCAACCGCGAAGCACCCCTTGTGGTCAAATATTTAATAATATACTATTGCATGTTATGCTATCATACAGTTGTGGCCAAAAGTATTGACACCCCTGCAATTTTGTCAGATAATACTCAGTTTCTTCCTGAAAATGATTGCAATCACAAATTCTTTGGTACTATTATCTTCATTTAATATGTCTTCAATGAAAAAACACAAAAAGAATTGTTCTAAAGCCAAATTGGATATAATTCCACACCAAACATAAAAACGTGGGTGGACAAAAGTATTGGCACTGCTAGAAAAATCATGTGATGCTTCCCTAATTTGTGTAATTAACAGCACCTGTAACTTACCTGTGACACCTAACAGGTGTTGGCAATAACTACATCACACTTGCAGCCAGTTGACATGGATTAAAGTTGACTCATTCTCTTTCCTGTGACCTTGTGTGTACCACATTGAGCATGCAGAAAAGAAAGAAGGCCAAAGAACTGTCTGAGGACTTGAGAAACCAAATTGTGAGGAAGCATGAGCAATCTCAAGGCTACAAGTCCATCTCCAAAGACCTGAATGTTCCTGTGTCTACCATGTGCAGTGTCATCAAGAAGTTTAAAGCCCATGGCACTGTGGTTAACCTCCCTAGATGTGGATGGAAAAGAAAAATTGACGAGAGATTTCAACGCAAGATTGTGCGGATGGTGGATAAAGAACCTCGACTAACATCCAAACAAGTTCAAGCTGCCCTGCAGTCCGAGGGTACAACAGTGGCAACCCGTACTATTTGTCGGCGTCTGAATGAAAAGGGACTGTATGGTAGGATACCCAGGAAGACCCCACTTCTTACCCCGAGACATAAAAAAGCTAGGCTGAAGTTTGCCAAAACTTACATGAGAAAGCCTAAAACGTTTTGGAAGAATGTTCTCTGGTCAGATGAGACAAAAGTAGAGCTTTTTGGGCAAAGCCAACAACATAGAGTTTACAGGAGAAAAAAGAGGCATTCAAAGAAAAGAACGTGGTCCCTACAGTCAAACATGGTGGAGGTTCCCTGATGTTTTGGGGTTGCTGTGCAGCCTCTGGCACTGGACTGCTTGACCGTGTGCATGGCATTATGAATTCTGAAGACTACCAACAAATTTTGCAGCATAATGTAGGGCCCAGTGTGAGAAAGCTGGGTCTCCCTCAGAGGTCATGGGTCTTCCAGCAGGACAATGACCCAAAACACACTTAAAAAAGCACTAGAAAATGGTTTGAGAGAAAGCACTGGAGACTTCTAAGGGGCCAGCAATGAGTCCAGACCTGAATACCATAGAACACCTGTGGAGAGATCTAAAAATGTCAGTTTGGAGAAGGCACCCTTCAAATATCAGGGACCTGGAGCAGTTTGCCAAAGAAGAATGGTCTAAAATTCCAGTAGAGCATTGTAAGAAACTCATTGATGGTTACCGGAAGCGGTTGATCGCAGTTATGCAACCAAGTATTAGGCTAAGGGTGCCAATACTTTTGTCTGGCCCATTTTTGGAGTTTTGTGTGAAATGATCAATACTTTGCTTTTTGCTTCATTCTCTTTTGTGGTTTTTCATTGAAGACAAATTAAATGAAGATAATAATACCAAAGAATTTGAGATTGCAATCATTTTCAGGAAGAAACTGAGTATTATCTGACAGAATTGCAGGGGTGTCAATACTTTTGGCCACCATTGTATATAATAGTATGTTATTTAGTTGGAAGCTATGGGTAGATGATGGTTCTGCGGAACCAGAGAGGTGGCGCTTAAGTATCATATGACGACACTGGAGGGTGAGTATAAGAATGAGGGCACTGGGATTATATTTAAAGCAGCACTCCAGCACTGAAAAAAAAACTGGAGTGCTGCTTTAAGATCCCATGGGAGAACTATAACTCCCTGTATGTCCTGCAGATCTTATTTTCATGCTTAGGGGGAGAGGGAATCAGGAAACCAGATGGTGAAGTAGGCTAAGGGATTCAGGGGGAGCTAATCTGAGACTTATACTGGGGGGTCTCTGGCTCGCCCTCCTCTTGAAGGTACCTCTGAAGGTGAGGAGGTCTGAGTAACCACCCTTCTCCTAAACACCTGAAAAGCCTTAGGCTGAGAGACCCTACCTTCACCCACAGATCAGTAATCACCCCTACTCCCAAGGAAAGGAAACTCCAGGAAAGACTTCAACACGACTGCACATGCATTATAACAGCTAAGTTACCAAGGAGAGTCTAACTCTATCAATGGCATCTGATAGAGGTAAGGGAAGGCTATTTAAAGGCCAGAGGAAGCGATTCCAGGTGAGTCACACATAAGCTTCACATTATCCAGCAGCTGAGCACAGCTCACAGCAAAACCAACATTAACTCATGCAGTTCCTGAAGAAATTCACACACATTCATTCACAGCACCATCCAACATAGACTACAGACAGTCAGCGCAAATCAGCGCGTGACACCTATGGCATGGTGGGAGTTATAGTTCACCACAGGAGTGGTAGAGTGCTTATTTATATACTATAATTTATAAACTTTTAATTAATTCTTACTTAAACAATGTGTGCTCACATCAGTGCAGCTCCTGCAGCCAGCCACACTAGAAACAAGGGAATATTTCTTCTACTTAAAGGGAAGCTGTCACCTCCTAAAAGCCACCTAACCTATCAATACATGTTCCTGCACCTTCCTATTACCATTATAACTATCCCCTCTCTCCTAAATGCTTGCTTTCAATGTGCTAAAAAAGTTTTTATACTATTCATTAGGATGATAATGAAGTGGGGGCTATATGCAATAGTCCCCCTGGGCATGTTGGTTTGCAGCCACCATGATCCTTTATCATGACCCGATGGGATAAGAGTCATCTCTGGCCCAGACTCTGTGTGCTGCTTCTGCTGTGATGGCTCTGCCCTTCTCCTGTCTGTCACTCACAGCATGCAAATCATTTGTCCTGACGTCAACTCCTGAGTCCTGCCCTGACAAAGCATAAACAGCACAGCAGAAGCAGCACATAGAGGCAGAGGGAGAGGGAATGGCCACTGTCAATCAAGCTCCCTCCAGCCACAGTGACTGCCTCCATGGTTTCAAACTGTAAGTTTTACAAAGGCTATATCTCGGGGTACACAGCGCACAGACACATGGGGGACCCCTTCCCTGAATGCAGCAGAAATGCCACATTTAGATTGCCATACTGCAGGGGGGTGACAGGTCCTCTTTAAAGACCTGCAGTGATGTAGTGAACAGGAAGGGTTGAAGTAGCACATGACAGCACAGGGCCCTCCCTCTTCATTATATCAGGTCAGGTATGTCGTGCCTGGACCTATGATTGCAGTGATCTGTAATCCCTGTGGGCCAGGCACAACTGTGGTGATTCCCTGCTCCTGCTGCCTCCTTCCCCACAGGACACACGATCTCCCCAGCTGCTGCAGGATTCTGGTGCTGGGGAAACCACGTGTGTCCGATGCTTAAAGTGAATAAATATTCATTTGCTGCCCCCCCGTCCATTGTTGTGCGCTGACAGGTGGGCGGAGAAGCGGCTATTGAATATTCCTTCACTTTAAGTATCGGGACCACGTGCTTTACCCAGCACCAGAATCCTGCAGTGGTGACCTTCTCCTGCCTTCTGCGATCACAGTCTGCTGCTGCCCCCTCCCCTTAGCATGTTACATTTGGACAATAAGACGCACCCCTCACTTTCCTCTCAAATGTTGAGGAAAAAAAGTGTGCCTTATGGTCCGAAAAATATGGTAATTTTATTCAGGTCACCAAATTATCTGGAATGCTGAATAAGGTTAGTGGGCAGCAATGATAGGACAAGTTTAATATTAATTATACATATATAACACACTTGTGTACATAACAAAAATCTGTATTGTAAACGTATGGAATGAAATTAAATAAAGTGATTGCACATTTTCAATAAGCAATATTCATAGTATGGTGTTTCATGAGTGTGAACAGACCATGTAAGTGAAGCATATAATGGCCATATGCTATTTTTATATGAATTGCTATCACATAACTGTACAAGACATGGCCTTGCATGCTGCTGACCCTCACCAATAATAAAGGTTTGCTCTCCCCCCAAAAAAAATAATTAAAAAAATAAGAAATAATAAAAAAATTCCCCCCCAAATATTAGGCTCTCTTAAACGAATGTTTCATGGACATTGTAAGTTTTGCGGACTTTACAGCTGCTGCCACATCTAGCACTATTTCCAAAATTACACCCTGCAGGTGTCAAAACATCTGCAAACTTCAGGAAGCTTAAAAAAATTAATTTAAAGCTCTAAAAAATTCGACAGCTTGATACAAGCCAGAAGACTCGATGGTGGGAACACGCCTAACATAAGGTTTGGTGTTGCTCCTTGCCAATGGCTCTTCCAGTGCATGGTATGCCCCAAAGCAATCAGGGAAAGTTTTAGGGCCATTTTAAATTTCAAACTTTTTCCCCAAACAAAGCTGTGTTTGGCGAATTTTTGCTAGTGTTTCCTATCCTGCACAAGATCTGCAATGTTCATGCCAAATTTGAAATTGATGAACATGTTTGGGGTTGCTCATATCTAGTGACCAGTCCTCTCAGTCAACCTTTTCCATTTGAAAAACAATGCACAAATTAAAGCTGTATTTCAGTTGGTTGAGGCTGATGGATAGGCCATTTAAATGAAACCTGTCATTTCATTTTTCGATATTAAAGGGGAACTCTGGGGAGATAAAGTTTTTTAGTACTGTCCCTGCCCTCCTACATGATGAAGCAGACCTGGGCACTATAGATCTATAAATTGCTTAAAAATCAATAAAATCATATCTGCTCTTCAGCTCTCACCCCTTCCTCAGGAGTAAAAAGAATTCCAGCCTCATACTGCTGGTGAGCGCAGGAGGTGTGCCGAGGGCATGGATGATAGGGACTTCAGGGTCATCTTACATTCCTGCCCCCTCATACTTCTGTATGAAGAGGGGGCGTGACTACTGGCCCCATGGTCACAGTACATACTTCCCCTGATATACAATCCGATGGAATGTAAGAAGACGGCTATTCTCCCTTCAAATAGCAATCATGTCACCACGCAGATATACAGTGCCTTGTGAAAGTATTTGGCCCCCTTGAACTTTTCAACCCTTTGCCACATTTCAGGCTTCAAACATAAAAATATAAATTCCAACTTCTTTGTGAAGAATCAACAACAAGTGGGACACAATCGTGAAGTGGAACAAAATTTATTGGATATTTTAAACTTTTTTAACAAATAAAAAACTAAAAAGTGGGGCATACAATATTATTCGGCCCTCTTGAGTTAATACTTTGTAGCGCCACCTTTTGCTGAGATCACAGCTGCAAGTCGCTTGGGGTATTTCTCTATCAGTTTTGTACATCGAGAGACTGAAATTCTTGCCCATTTTTCCTTACAAAACAGCTCATGCTCAGTGAGGTTGGATGGAGAGCGTTTGTGATCAGCAGTTTTCAGCTCTTTCCACAGATTCTCGATTGGATTCAGGCCTGGACTGTGACTTGGCCATTCTAACACCTGGATATGTTTATTTTTGAACCATTCCATTGTAGATTTTGCTTTATGTTTGGGATCATTGTCTTGTTGGAAGATAAATCTCCATCCCAGTCTTAGGTCTTTTGCAGACTCCAACAGGTTTTCTTCCAGAATAGTCCTGTATTTGGCTCCGTCCATCTTCCCATCAATTTTAACCACCTTCCCTGTCCATGCTGAAGAAAAGCAGGCTGAAACCATCATGCTGCCACCACCATGTTTGACAGTGGGGATGGTGTTTTGAGGGTGATGATGAGCTGTGTTGCTTTTACGCCAAACATATCTTTTTGCATTGTGCCCAAAAAGTTTGATTTTGGTTTCATCTGAGCAGAGCACCTTATTCCACATGTTTGGTGTGTCTCCCAGGTGGCTTGTGGCAAGCTTCAAACAAGACTTTTTATGGATATCTTTGAGAAATGGTGTTTTTCTTGCCACTCTTCCATAAGGACCAGATTTGTGCAGTGTAAGACTGATTGTTGTCCTATGGACAGACTCTTCCACCTCAGCTGTAGATCTCTGCAGTTCATCCAGAGTGATCATGAGCCTGATCAGTCTTCTCCTTGTTCGAGATGAAAGTTTAGAGGGACGGCCAGGTCTTGGTAGATTTGCAGTGGTCTGATACTCCTTCCAATTGATCGCTTGCACAGCGCTCCTTGAGATGTTTAAAACTTTGGAAATCTTTTTGTATCCAAATCTGGCTTTAAACTTTGCCACAACAGTATCTCAGACCTGCCTGGCGTGTTCCTTGGTCTTCATGATGCTCTCTGCAATTGAAGCAGAACCCTGAGATTATCACAGAGCAGGTGCATTATATGGAGACTTGATTACACACAGGTGGATTCTATTTATCAATACCAGTCATTTAGAACAACATTGGATCATTCAAAGATCCTCACTGAACTTCTGGAGTGAGTTTGCTGCAATGAAAGTAAAAGGGCCGAATAATATTGCATGCCCCACTTTTAGGTTTTTTATTTGTTAAAAAAGTTTAAAACATGCAATAAATTTCGTTCCACTTCAAAATTGTGTCCCTCTTGTTGATTTTTCACAAAAAAATTAGAATTTACATCTTTATGTTTGAAGCCTGAAATGTGGCAAAAGGTTCAAAAGTTCAAGGGGCCAAAATCTTTCACAAGCCACTGTAAATAAATGCTGTGATCTTTTGCTGTATGATGTTGCATAATGTATACTGCCATCTATCAGGCTAGATGCAAAGGCAAAGCATTTTAATTGGTCTATTCAGCACTGCCATGGTCTTCCCTCCCACATAACAAACTTGATACATCCCTGTCCCCTGAAAATTTCTGTGGATCTTCACTGTCATAGTATAAGTACACACAAGTTACAGTACACACCTGTGTTATCAAGTAATAAGGGTAAAAAAAAATGCTATTTTAATGTCCCCAAATATAGATTGTCTTATATTATTATATCAATCTAAATCTAGGAATATATGTAAAGTATTATGTTTTATTTGGTTTATCAATCCATGTGAAGGTACTTTCTATTCGTGTTTTGTTCTTGTACCCAGGCAATGTTAGGCAATGTGCATACATCAGGTCCATGACATGTCTAAAAAATTGCAATATGCACTACAAATTAGCTTCTTCACAAAGCTTCAGTTTGTGACAATTTATCAAATATATGCGGCAGAAAAATTGAAGCATTTCATAGTACCAGGAAAATAATCGAGATTTCTAAAATGTCAGGGACATGCTGCTTATTTTTTCCTTGCAGATATAACCTACAAAGCATTTTTTCAGATCTGCAGTAAGTCAACTCTTGTATTTTTATTTTTGCAGTCTTCTCACCATTTGTGCTGCGTTTATTTGCAATGTTCTTGGGTGCGGGTTACATGTGTGCTTTGTCCACAGTACTGCCCATACAGAAGTGTGAGGGGGCGGGAATGTAAGATGATTTTGGAGCCCCCAGCGTCCACGTCCCGACACACCTTCTGGCACTGCTGCAGCATGAAGCTGGATTTCTCTGTCCCCGAAGGGAGGGGTGAGAGCTGAGGAGCAGATGTGATTTTATTGATTTATAAGTGATCTATAGATCCAGCTCTGCTTCATCATGTAGGAGGGCAGGGATTGTACTAAAAATGTTTTATCTTCAAGGAGTTCCACTATAAACTGCCCTCAATGTGTTTTAAATGATGCAATGTGCATTACTACGGCTGCTTTCACATCAGCGGTAATCGCTGATCGTGGCAGTTGCGGTGAGTAAAAAAACGCAACTGCCACGATTACCGCATAACGGCCGTGATCACGGCACACTTGCGGCAAGCCCCATACAATGTCTAGGGGGCTTGCAGTAAGTGTGCGGCAGGTGCGGCAAGTGCGGTTTCGGCGCTTGCGGCAGGTGCGGCTGCGAAAAAACGCGGCATACTGCATTGTTTTTTCTCAGCCGCACCTGCCGCAAGTGCCAAAACCGCACCTGCCGCACACTTATCGCAAGCCCCATAGACATTGTATGGGGCTTGCCGCAAGTGTGCCGCAATCGCGGCCATTATGCGGTAATTGCGGCAGTTGCGTTTCTCTTAGTAGCCCCCCTGGGCATCCTCTTTCGCTGTCTGTCCCCTCTTTATCACGCCCCCATGGGCATCTTCGTTCTTTTCTGTAAATCCTCCTCTGGTTTGAATTCTGCCACCCCTTCTCATCGTATTGTGCCGGGCTGGAGCGTCATATCCGGCCCGGTGCATTGTGGGATTAATTACGTGGGACGGCCCAGCTTCAATATGTGCACTGCGCATGCATCGGGAGGTGGTCCATCCCACATGACCGGCCCCACAATGCATCGGGCCGGATGTGACGCTCCAGCCTGGAGCAATAAGATGAGAAGGAGTGGGAAAATTCAAACCAGAGGAGGATTTACAGAAAGGAACGAAGATGCCCATCGAGGCGTGATAAAGAGGAGACAGACCGCAAATGAGGACGCTCGTTTCCATAACAACATGTAAGTATAAAAAGCATTTTATACACCATCCCAGCACACAGATAGCACAGAGAGGGATAGTTAGATTAGTAATAGGAAGGTGTAGGGACAGGTAGTGATAGCTTGGGGGGCTTAAACTAGGTGACAGGTTCCCTTTAATAATCCTGCGGAACTGATTGAACATTACATTTTTCAGCCATTTTTGATAATGATTAGTTTGGAAGAATTGCTCCCACAATGAAGACTTAGGGTATGTACACACAGGATGTTTTTGCTGCATTTTTTACCTGCATTTTTACTATGGTTTTATGCAAATGTATGCTAATTTTTTCTTGCGTTTGGACTTTCCAGAAAAACTTATGTGTCTTAGCGAACTGCTGTCTCCACACATTGGTTATTGAACTCTGCAGAAAGTGTCAAATAGCCTAGTTTTTGCTGCGGTTGGAAAAGAATGAGCATGTCAATTCTTTCTGCATTTCTGAAAAAAGCAGCTACCAAAATGTTGTAAAAATGCTGTAAAAATCCACAAAAAAATGCGCAAAAAACGCAGACAAGAATGCAGCAAATCTCCTGCCAAAGAATCTAGAGACCCTTGAAACCACTACAGGTCTTGCTGCATTCTTGACCTCAGCAAAAAAGCACTGTGTGTACATACCCTTAAGGTTCAGGCTGAGATTTTGAGAGAAAGATTTGTAAAAAAAGGTATCCTAAAAATCAGGAGGTCCTTTGCGAAGTCTAGAACAGGGGTCCCCAACCACCGGTCCGCGGACCGGGCTGTCAGGGTCCTTGCGCTGGTCCGCGGCGAGCTGCCGGCTTCCCCGCCCCCTGTGTGTCCCCGCCCACCGCGCCCCTCACCTCCTGAACTATGCAGCTCTGGGCCGCAGCTGAGGACTCTGCCTCAGCTGCGTGCATATGTGTGAGGGGAGCTGTCGGCCAATCAGCAGCGGCCATGCCCTGCCGCGCTGTTATTGGCCGACGGCTTCTCTCATACAGCAGCTGAGGCAGAGACGTGGCTGAAGTTTTTTCATATCTCGCGCTACTTCCAAGCGCATCAGTGATGTGTGCATCACGTGATGCGCTTGGAAATAGCGCGACATATGAAAAAACTTCAGCCACGTCTCTGCCTCAGCTGCAGTATGAGAGAAGCCGGCAGGAGCAGTGAGCATCTGTGTGTGAGTGTGTTTCAGCAATGCCTGTGTGCGGGGGGTGGACTGTACTGGGGGCAGCATGTCTGTGTGTGGGGCATTCAGGAGTCAGTGTGTGTGAGGGGTATATAGAAGGGGCAATGTGTGTGTGTGTGAGGGGTATGTACAAGGGGTAATGTGTGTGTGTGTGAGGGGTATGTACAAGGGGCAGTGTGTGTGTGTGTGAGGGGTATGTACAAGGGGTAATGTGTGTGTGTGAGGGGTATATACAAGGGGCAATGTGTGTGTGTGTGAGGGGTATGTACAAGGGGTAATGTGTGTGTGTGAGGGGTATATACAAGGGGCAATGTGTGTGTGTGTGTGAGGGGTATGTACAAGGGGTAAAGTGTGTGTGTGAGGGGTATATACAAGGGGCAATGTGTGTGTGTGTGAGGGGTATATACAGGGGCAGTGTGTGTGTGTGTGTGTGAGGGGTATATACAAGGGGCAGTGTGTGTGTGTGTGTGAGGGGTATATACAAGGGGCAATGTGTGTGTGCGGGGGTATATACAGGGGGCAATGTGTGTGTGTGTGTGCGGGGGTATATACAGGGGGAAGTGTGTGTGTGAGGGGTATATGTATATACAAGGGGGCAATGTGTGTGTGAGGGGTATATGTATATACAAGGGGGCAATGTGTGTGTGTGTGTTCGGAGGTATATACAGGGGGCAATTGTGTGTGTTCGGGGGTATATACAGGGGGCAATGTGTGTGTGTTCGGGGGTATATACAGGGGGCAATGTGTGTGTGCGGGGGTTATACGGGGGCAATTTGTGTGTGTGTGTGAGGGGGGTTATACAAGGGGCAATGTGTGTGTGTTTGGGGGGGTTATACAAGGGGCAATGTCTGTGTGCGGGGTTATACGGGGACAATGTGTGTGTGGGGGGGAGAATTTATGCTATATGGAGGGATGAGACGCTGAATTATATTATATGGAAGGATATGAGTTTGCATTATACTTTATGGAGGGATGTGACGCTGCATTATATAATGTGGAGGGCTGTGACGCTGCATTATACTACCGTATATGAAAATAAGATGTAGCGCATCTTTTGAGGAAACAGGGCAGTAAACTCCACCCCTTCTCCATAGCCCCACCCCATACATTTAAAGCCCCGCCCACCGGGCCCCGGAAGGACGGTCTTGCATGAAGCCGGTCCCCGGTGCAAAAAAGGTTGGGGACCCCTGGTCTAGAATATTGTGCCAAAAAAACTTTCATAAAATTTTCAAAAGCCCACAAAGATAGTGTGAAATTTGAATCTAACTTTTTGACAACTTTCACTGCAGAAAATAGAAACATAAAAAAATCCTAACTAACTGCTGGGATATTTTACTTAATGACCCTATTCTAGGCAAAAAATTACCCTCTAATCCTGGTGTCACCTTTAGGAGGACTCCAACAGTGCGCAATATTATATCAGTACAAATATTCAATCTTTAAAGGGACTCTATCAGGTCATTTTTCAGTATGATACTAATATTACCCTCTCCTCCCTTTGCTCTCTCTCTGCTTGTTAGGTTTCAATTACAATTAGGAGCTTCTGAGGGAGATATTGCAGGCATACATTTGTCTTACTGCCTTAACTGATCTAGATAAGATTTGTACTCACATTACGTTTTTTGAGGATCAGTGGCTGTCCATTGTAAAATGGACAGTGACGGATCCGATTTGGCCCCCATGTTATCCTATGGGGATCGGATCGGATTTGGCCTAATTGCCATACGATTTTGTTGGATTCGGTTTGCATCCCATTTTTTGCTGTACCCAAAATCGGAGATTGGGTACAGATTGGGTACAGCAAAAAATCGGACACAAATTGGATCCCACAAAACTGGATGGCAATTAGGCCAAATCCGATCCTCGGCCTTTAACATGGGGGCCTATGGAGCACGGGTCCAAGGAAACAGCTGATCATTCCTCGGACCTGATTTTAGTGTACTGAGCTTGCTCAGTACACTAAAATTGCTCCTAACAGTCTAATTTCACTTCTGCAATGTATATACTTACATTGAAGAAGTGAAATTAAGTAAAAGCAAGGGTAAAAAATAAATAGATCGCTATTCTCACCTGTCCGGCGATCCACCGACGCCTGCAGTAGCTCTCGATGCTTACAGAATCTGCCGTAATGTCACAACCTGATAAGCTGATCCGGTCACATTACCGCAGTAACTGTGGTCATGTGACCCGATGATGCTGCTGGCTTGTGACATCACGGCAGGTCCTACACTCAGCAGGAGGTGCTGGAGTCACCCTCGGAGGTGGAGGAAGTTGGAGGACAGGTGACTAATCCTCACTGAGGTTTTTTTGTTTTCTTTCAGGGGGGACGAAAGGTGGAGGATCGGGGAGGAGAGGTAGAGGAACAGGGAGGAGAGGTGGAGGAGCGGGGAGGAGAGGTGGAGGAGCGGGGAGGAGAGGTGGAGGAGCGGGGAGAGAGGTGGAGGAGCGGAGAGGAAAAAAATCTGAAACGGATGCCTCTTTGGCATCTTATTGCAGACATCCATTCCTGTCCGTGTGGTCCTACAAAAAGCAGGATCCCACGGACAGGAAAGATAACGTGATGTGAAACCAGCCTAAGCAGATATCCCTGCTGTCCTGTGAGATACTGTATTTTATTTGACCTCTTGCTTTGCTGCAAAGACAGAGAATAGAGATGAGGATACAGTTCCCCCTTCTGATCTTCTGTGCAGTGATGTGAATATGTGACATAAATATTCATCCTATGGGGAGTGGACAGCAGAAAACTAAGTGGATCATTCACTGTGATTGACAGATGGAATGAATTTCTTTATTTGAAGATACAGAAGATAGGAAGGAAATATAAATAAAAGAAATACATCAATAGAGAGAGCTTAGAGAAAGGAATTAGAAAATAATACCAGTTACATATGGATTCTTGACCTGACAGATTCCTTTTAAACAGCATGGGTATTCTGAGCATAATGGGAGTTTTTAAATGTTATTTAGTGAAGGGCCTCTGCTGCAGGACAATTTGCCTCAAAATAATCTATTTTAGTTCTTTAACAGTTTCGAACACTAACTTTCCAATAAGAAGCAAATTGTCATGCCAATCCAAATATGTTATTTGTCTGATAGATTGTCCTAGTGATAAACGATATATAGGAAAAACGACACAAGCCCTACATAATAGGATTCATTCTTATAGACTTAACATTCGTAAAGGTTTCCTATTACATGGTCTGCCTAAACACTCTACTTTTTTCCACAATAAGGACCCCAGGGTTATATAATCACTCCTAATGAGCAAATACCCATAAATACACCTAATCAGACTGAAATGCTTGCTAAGAAAGAAACATATTGGATTATAAATTAAACACTTTAAAACCCCAAGGTTTAAATGAGGTCACATATTTATTCTTTTAATAATAAATTAATTAATCTTTTTGTATTGGTATGTCTCAGTGGGTGACAGGTTTGTTGCTTGTTGTTTTTGGAGATCACATGGATTTATTTCTATGGGAGCTTGTAGTTTTGTAGTAAATTTTTCTTTGTTGAGTTGTCTGCAGGTCTTTTCTGTTCAAATCCTTTTATTGAATTTTTGAAAGAAAAGAAAAATCACAGATTACAGATTATAGACGTTACAGTTGATTTGTCCAATCATACAAATGCATTATAATACAAGTCTATTATAAGGTTATATGAGTTGACAATCATACTTCTAAGATAGAGTACTGAGCAATGATCAATAAATAAAACAAAACAAATAAACAAAAATTACATGAGCTTTTCTATCATCTACCTTCAGAATGATAAATTATAGTAACTGAATGTCTAAACACCGTTACAATCTATGCCCAAGAGATTTAGTATTAGTTTTATTAATGTCTCCGGCCTGAGGATAAATGTTGTCTATGCCAATGGGTTAGGAATCAACTGGAGTAACGTTCCTTAGCCAGTTTGACCACTTTATACTATATTTGCCTTGTGTATTGAGTGCAAAGCAAAATTCCAAAGTATTATGAGTAGTTCTCTTTTCTATGAGCTCATAAATATTGGGTACATATGTCTGTTTCCAATAAGAAGCAATTGAGTTTTTCGCTATCAATAAAATATGTGCTACTAGTGGTCTGTTCCTCGCGGGAATATCTCCTATATTCAATAAAAGTAATGCAAGTTCAGGGGTCAAAGTAATATTTAATTTGGTCACCTTATTAACAAGGTCTTGAACTGCATCCCAGTATATTTTAAGCTGCGGGCAAGACCAAAAGATATGGAGAATGTTCCCTACCGAACCACAGTTTCTCCAACATTTGTCAGAGTTACACGGATCTATCATGTGAAGTTTCAGCGGCGTGAAGTACCACCTGTACTGTGATTCAGTCAGGGAAACACAAGAGATGCTCCTATAAATAGGCGTCATAGTTTTATGAAAATTGCTTTCATCTATTTCATCTGTCAGGTTTAAGTCCTTCTGCCATGTCCACAAGTATTTTAGTTTAGTTACATGATATAAGTTACTAGTCTTCCAAAGATTTTTATTACCAGGGTGTGAAAATAAATTAACTATGTAGTTTGGCAAATTAAAATTGAAGTTTTCATTTTTTATTACTGCCTCAACTAAATTCCAAGTTTTCAACTCTGAATCTGGAAGTCTAAATTGATCTTGTAATACCTGGGAGGGTTTAAGACCCTTCATGTTCAATATATCTGAAAATGTGTTAATTCCCCTACTCTTCCATAGTTGAAGTTTTATTCCTGGGTTAAGATTTGAATTACCTCTACATCCATCCAAGTAGGTGATGTAGTTGCATAAAGTTTCTCAGATTTGGATGCAAGGTCCTTCCAAGCCTGAATAGTGGCTCTGATGGTCGCTACCCTAGGAAGTCGCTTCTTATTGTCGCTTAGGTGCGCCACCACCAGACTCCCAACAGGTCTTTTTGAATTGTGAAATTCCTCCAACATTACCCAAGAAGGTTTATTCAAAGTACACCACCACTTCTGGCTAGTTTTAATCAGTGTTGCCTGATAATATGCAGTGATGTTGGGCAAACCTAAGCCTCCTCTTGTCCTATGCTTTACAAGTATTGATCTTTGGACGCGTGATTTTAATTTGTTCCACATAAATGTTACAAGCTGGTTTTGTAGTTTTTGTAATACGGTCTTATTTATTGGTAAGGGAATAGTCCTAACGATATAGAGAAGTTTCGGTAAACGTATTTGGTAAATTATCATTTTAAATGCATGGATCCTGCCCATCCAAGACAGCTCCAGTTTTGATAGATGTAATATGTCTGGAGATCTTTTCTTCCCAATATCCCATGTTATGTGTCATTTGATAATTAGTTTTTGTCTTTGATAATTTATTAGTGTCAATGTGCCTTTTCTGTGTCCGAGGTTCTTAAACCTCCTGGGGCTGTGTCCTGATATGACTTCATTTGTTAATGAATGGTTGCTAATGAATGGAAGCTGGTATCTCCAATATGAGCTTATGCTGTCTAGTATTCTAAGGCTAAGTTCACACAGGGTGTTTTTGCTGCATTTTTGCTGCACTTTTGGGCTGAAGTTTTGCCTTAGTTTTATGTAAATCTATGCTAATCTGAACCTGCCTTTACATTTCCCAGCAAAACCTATGTGATTCAGTGATTAGCTGTCCACACACATTGGTTTCATTTCACGGCAGAAACTGTCAACACCCCAGGTTTTGCTGCATTTTTGAAAGAATGAGCATGTCAATTGTTTTCTGTATTTTTGCAGTGTTCTATGGGCAAAAACGCTGCAAAAATGCAGCAAACAAAAATGCAGCAAAAATGCAGCAAATCTGTAGCAAAAATGCAGTAAATATCCCGTCAAGAAATTAGGAGAAACCGAAACCCCTAAGGTTTTGCAAAAACCAATGTGTCTGGACATGGCCTAATACCTCCGGTTCTTATTTTAAGATTATTTCGTCCAGTCAATGTAGTTACTGTGTCCTGGTCTGATCTCTCTTTTTTCAAGAAGCTTGGATGTTTAATTTGTACTTACGCTTTCCTATAATTTAGGGGCTTTTTATCTTGTCTTAACATCATCATGTCTGGTTAGTGCAGTGGCTTTGTCCTGCATTGACCTTCTCTTTCTGAGGCATAAAAGCATGTATGTTCTATAAAGGCTTATACTTTCTAGCAATCCAACATAGAAATTGCGTCTTCTGATTCGCTCCATTTTCCTTTATCCTCAGATAAGCTTTTTATTCCAACATAGTTACCGTGTCTGCTTCTGATCCCCTATTGATACTGAAGCATGTATGTTCGATACAGCTTTTTTGATTCTTTGCTGTGTTCTATGTGTAGCAGGTGCATCTTACCCTTCTCCTCAGATAACTTCTCCCTGTCAGTTCAGCGGCTGTACCCCAGTCAGACCTCCGTTTGATTGTTGACGCTATAGCTTCCAATCCTATTATGATTCAGTTCTGTGATTACATTTTCTTAATATGTTTATTTTAATACTTTTTTAAATGGTGCTATTATGATTTAATAATTTATCTAAATTTTATGACCTCTGCATTTAACAGTTCAAGCACAGTGGATGGGATCTGTGTTCTCTGCAGCGCTATCTAACCCACAGGGTGGCTTTACATGCCTCTACTTCTCCAGAGCATGTCAATTTACTGCTGCGGAGTTGGAGGAAATAGGTGGATTTAGGGAAAAGCCACTTTGCCCAGCAGATTGTGGGCATGGGCGGCTATGTTCACCTGTGAAGACCCCTGGCATCCCTGCAGAAGAGACACAGTGTCATGGACGCAGTTTCTCCGCATCATGTGCACATACAATACAAGTGATAAATTTAGTGTGAAAAAAAGAAAATGCTGTTAAATATGACAACCAATTGTTATGAAATTCTGTTAAGTACCTGTAGTTTCAAAATGCTCACTATACTTCTGTATAAAATCCTTGTGGGGTCAATTTTACAAAAGGGGGTAGTTTTTGGGGTATTCTGTTGTATAGGCACCCCAGGGGCACTGCAAATGTGACTTTGTGTCCGTAATTTATTTCAGCTTTTCCAAAATTATATTCCTCCTTCCACTCAGAGTCCTCCTATCTGTCCAAAGAGAGGCTTCTGACCACATCTGGGGTATCTGTGCACTATTAAGAAAGTGGGTAACAAGCTTTTTCCAATTTTTGATGTTGCCTCTTGTAAAAGTGAAAAATTTGCTGCTAAAGCAACATATTTGTGAAAAAAAGAGAACTTTTAATATGATGATCTATGTTATCAAATTCTGTGAAGTAGTGTGTGTTGAAAATGCTCACTATACCTCTGTGTAAAATCTTTGAGTGGCCTAGTTTCCAAAATTGGATCATTTGCAGCGGTTTTCTGCTGTTTAGGCACCCTAGTAGCCCTGCAAATGCGACATGGTGCCCGTAACCTATTTCAGCTTTTCCAAAAATCAAATATTGCTACTCCCTTCTGAGCTTTCCCATATGTGCAAAAATAACTTTTTGTCTACATGTGGTGTGGAGCCCACTGGGACGGGGTACTCGGTGCCGGACTGGGGTACTGCTGGGGGATGTCACGGCGGTCCTGGTCCGGACCGTGTCCCGGGCCCGCACAATAAAATGGGGGGTTATTTACAGGGGATTTGTCACTCGTGACACCACCCACTATATGCGGCCAGTAATGGGGCCGCCGCTGCTGCAGAACCTCCGGGGATGATGGGATAGCAGCTAGGATAGAATAGTTCCTGTGGGCAGAACTGGGTTCCCCGGGGCAGTGGTAGAAGTAGTTAAAGTCTGTGAGGATAGTAATTGATGCTGCAGGAGAGTAGGGATAGCAGTAGAGATGATGAGAGTAGAGGTAATCGCAGTATATGAGGGCAAGTGGGGCTTCAGTATAAGGATCACACACACTCACGGTTTCTGTTGTTTTCCAAGGCTTTACTTGTAGATGGTATTACACAGTATTGTCCACGGAGTCTGTACCGGGTTGCTCTCACCCTGACCGGGTCCTTGGCCTCCTACTTAAGCGCTGTGTGTGGCCCTGCTGCTGCTTGTAGCTGAACTGCTGGCCCTGTCTCTGCTCACGGGTACCAATCTGCTGGGCAACTTGAGTCCTCTGTGTCACTGACCCCTCCGTGTTGCTTTGCTATGGTACAGTGAAGATGGTGGACCTTCACTATGCCGGTGTTTACTGTCCTGTCTGTCTCAGGCACAGCCTCGGATCTGGTATCCGTCTTAAGTGCCTCTCCGGGGTTAAGTTTCTGGGGTAACTCTTTATCCCGGGTATGTTCCTCTGTCTCCTCTCCTCAGACCCCTCAGGACCTCCACTTCTACTTGACTCTGCTCCTGCTCCAGACTAAACTGAACTAACTGTCACTCTTGCTCTGTGGTAAACAACTTAGCTCCTCCCACTAGTGCAGGTGCCACCTAAACTCCTCCCACTTTCTAGTGTAGTGTTGTGTGGAGTAAACCTGTTTTGATGTTTCTGTGGCACTTTAACCCTTGGGGTGCCACAGTGGTTTATCATTGTACTTATAAAAAAGTGGGTAACAATGTGTGGGGTCCACTTTTTAGTTTAACTGACTCACCGTAGCTGTGTTCTGCACGTCTCAGGCACCTGCTTCTCTTGTCACTGAACCGCGCCTGCGACTGTGGGGCCCGGTGGTCCAGATCAATAGAGTTGGCTGAACAGATTTAAGGTTGTTTCTTGTCTTGACGCCACCTGTGAGAGTTCCGGTGAATTCACCGGTGCTGCTTGGGCCTCCGGGGGATGGAAGATGGAACGCTCCCCACAGGATGAGCGGGAGTCCCCGGAGCCAGGAGCTGCACAAGATGTTGTGAGGCAGCTGCGGTACTTCTAGCATGCGGAGATGGACAGTTCTGAAAAAGGCACGGACACTGATAGTCTCTGTAACGGGTACTTTACTGTATCCAGCAGGTAAGACATGGTATACAGTTAACGGGTAACGGACCGGGTGGACTTAGCGATGACCGGTGTTTCTCAGAGCTCCGCAGTGTTCCTCCATTCTAAGCTTGTTCTAAGTGAGTTGCCGATGTCGCCTTTGAGTGCCAAGGTCGGGTACAAGGGACTACTTAAATGGCCCTGCCGGTGTGTACGTTCCGGTGTGAGGGGTAGTCTGGGTCCTTTTGGTGGGTACTCCGCTGGCAAGACGGCTCTGTTTGCGGCGGCGGTAGGGTACTCCTGTAGAGCGGTACCTCCACTCCTGGTTTGCATAGCAGTGACAAACGACTACCAGCTTCGGAACCAGTGATCCGGTTGTAGGTGGGCGCGGGTGTATTTTGACCCGTGGAAGTTCGCCCAGAGTCCGGTTTCAGGGCACCAAGCATTGGCGCCAACCGGAGGTGGTCTAGGGGCTGCACGGAACTGTGCAGAGCCCCCTCTCCTACGTTCCTCTCCTTCTCCTACATTCTGGCAGACTCTTGTGTGTGTTTCTGCAGACTAACTTCTCCTACACTCTACTCCTACACTACGCCCACCAGGACCTTATTGGCCCTCTATTCTGATGTGCATGTAGGGTATGGAGCTCTGAGTTTTAACCATGTCATCACCTAGTTAGAGAATATTGCAGCTGCAGTCTGAGCTGCAATACCCTCCTGTGACGCACTCGTTGCAGGGCGCCACATTACCTCTTGAAAAAGTGAGGAATTTGGTGCTAAATCAACACTTTTGTGAAACCAAAGAAAATGTTCAATATGATGACCTATTGTTATATTCTGTGAAGCATCTGTGGGTTTAAAATGGCCACTATACCATAGATAAAATTCTGAGGGGTCTAGTTTCCAAAATGGGAGGTCTTTTGGGGGTTTCCGCTGTTTAGGTACTTTAGGTGGTCTTAAGGTTTCGTCACACGCGGCAATATTGCTGGGCAATTTCACTGGCAATTTGCTGGTTGCAGTGAAATCACGGACATATTGTTCCATTTGTACACAGCAACAAAATAGAACAATGTGTCCATGATATCACTGCAGCCAGCAAATTGCCAGTGAAATTGCCTAGCAATATTGCTGCGTGTGATGGTACCTTTAAGGTACTGTATGAGCTCTACCAATGGTGCCCACAGACTATTTCAGGCAAAATTGTGTTCCATATTTTAAAAAGCATTCCTTCCCTTCTGAGCTTTTGTATTTGTCCAAACAGAACTTTTTGCCTACATGTGGGGTATCGCTGCATTCATAAGAAATTGGGCAACGAAGTGTTAGGTCCACTTATTAATGTTACCTCTTGTAAAAGTGAAAGATTTGGTGCTAAAGCAACACTTTTGTGAAAAAAAAGAACATTTTCCATATAACGACCTATTGTTATCAAACTCTGTGATGTACAGGTGGGTTTAAAATGCTGAGTATACCTATAGATAAAATCCTTGAAGAGTCTAGTTTCCAAAATGGGGGTACTTGTGGGGGGTTCTGCTGTTTAGGTATGTTAGAGGCCCTTGAAATGCAACATGGTGCCCGCAATCTGTTCCAGCCAAATTTGTGTTTCAAACTTCACATAGCGCTCCTTCCCTTCTGAGCCCCCAGTTTGTTCAAAAAGAGGTTTCTGACCACATGTGGGGAATCGGTGCATTTAGAAGAAACTGGGTAACAAATTTTAGCGTCCAATTTCTCTTTTCTCTAGGGCTTTTTTACAATTTCAATGCCTAAAACACCTTTCTGTGCCCCCAGAGAGACCCTACCATTCAATCTGCTCTCCCAGAGGTGCCAGCTTAGTTTGTGTACTAAAAGGACCTGGGAATTTGTGTCAGATCAACACATCACTCACGATTACCAGCAATAGTCACCGACTGATGAGTATTGCGAATACTGTACAAATCCGTGCAAGTAGCGAATAGTAATGATTACACTCGCTCATCACTACTGAGCACTGATTAGCTGCTACGGACAACTAGAACAGTCTGCCTGTAAGGTAGTTTTCATAACTGAGATGGGAGATCCTTCTGGACACACATATTCTGCTCTATATATACATATATAGATTCATCTATTAGATCTCTGATCAGTGCAAGGTGATTACTGTGGGCCATACTAGTAAGGGCTGTTTTTTAACCCCTTCACGATCCATGACGTTGCACAACGTCATGGGCTGTGTCCCAGTGTTTGATGTGAACTCCGGCGCGGAGCTCATATCAAACACCCGACATCTCAGCTGATCGCATCAGCTGAGATGTAAGGCTAACAGCACCGATCGGATCTGGGATCAAATCGGTGCTGTTAACCCTTTGGATCCCGCTGTCAATCACTGACAGTGGGATCCAAAGGTGCCACGGTGGGGAACGCTCCATTCCATGCCTGCACCAGAGATCCCGCAACAATATCGCAGGATCTCCAGCCCTCACATGACAGCCCGGGGTCCTCGCTTGACCCTGGAAGCTATCAAGGAGCACTTCCGGTGAGTGGTTGGCAGGTGCTCCCAACCACTCACAGTCCGCAATTCTGACAGATACCAATGAGCAGCAGCTCATCGGTATCTGCCAGAAGTGATCGGACAGTGCAGCAGGGTGCCTCTCTATGGGGCAGTGTAAAAATAAGAATGAATTAGTAAATTAAGTTTTTATGAAAATGTAAAAAAAAAAATACATAAAGTTCAAATCACCCCCCTTTTCCCCATTCACAATAAAAGTATTAAAAAAAATTAAAAAATACACATATTAGGTATTGCCGAGTTCAGAATCACCCGATCTATCAATATATAAAATCAATTAATGAGAGCCGTAAACGGCGTAATGGAAAAATATGTCCAAACGCCAAAATTAAATTTATTTGGTTGCCACAATAATGCTATAAAATGCAATAATGGTTGATCAAAACAGTGCATCCACTCAAAAATGGTATCGTTAGAAACGTCAGCTAAGGATGCAAAAAATAAGCCATCATACAGCCCCAGATCCCGAAAAATCAGGACGCTATGGGGCGCAGAACATGGCGCAAAAAGTGCAATTTTGTTTTTTTTCAAACGTCTGAATTTTTTTTCACCACTTAGATATTAGTAAAGGTATACATGTTTGGTATCTACGAACTCGTACTGACCCGAGGCATCACACCATAATGCCGGTTTTACCATATAGTGAACATGGCGACTAAAAAACACCCGAAACAAATGTGTAATTGCACTTTTTTTGCAATTTCACTGGACTTGAAATTGTTACACTATATGGTAAAATAAATTATTGCATCTGAAAGTACAACTCGTCCCACAAAAACACAAGCCATCATATGTGTATATTGACTGAACAATAAAAAGGTTATGGCTCTTGGAAGCAGGGGAGCAAAAAATGAAAATGAAAAATGAAAAATTCCAGGGTCATGAAGGGGTTAAGCTGCTTTCACATCAGCGTTTTGCGCTGATCACGGCAGTTGCGGTGAAAAAAACGTAACTGCCGCGATTACCGCGTAACGGCCGCACTTGCGGTTCACTTGCGGCAAGCCCCATACAATGTCTATGGGGCTTGCGGCAGGTGCGGCAAGTGCGGTATCGGCACTTGCCGCAGGTGCGGCCACGAAAAAAACGCAGCATACCACGTTTTTTTCGCGGCCACACCTGCCGCAAGTGCCGAAACCGCACTTGCCGCACCTGCCGCACACTTACCGCAAGCCCCATAGACATTGTATGGGGCTTGCCGCAAGTGTGCCGCAACTGCCGCGATCAGCGAAAAAAGCTGATGTGAAAGGGTCCTTATAATGCTGCCCAAAATACCAACCCTCTATTGGGCAAGTTAATCCAAAAGCTAAGTAAGCATACACGCACATAAGGCCGATGGAATGCTCAATTGTTCACCATGCAGTCCAAGCACTGTACACGTGCCAGAGATGGCTCCCTAAAAGGTGCTACAACATTTTTAATACTGCAAATGGAGCTAAATTGTTTCACAAATATAGTCTCCACACAAAATACATGACAAATATTAATAAAATATGATTTTTCCAATCCGCTAGAAAAGAAGACTCCCTTAAGTTGCTGTCAGGACTCTGGATCTCCTATTGACCTTTTGTACATTCTAGCCCTTTTTCAAAATGGCGTCTGCTACTTTGCTCCAGTTATGTGATCCTACTTCCCTTCCTTTATAAACCTTAGTTGAACTTCTAGACAATTCTTGAGTATTTAGTTGAATTCTTGTCTTTCTGCTTCTTGTGATCCTCAAGAGAACCTCCTCTGGCAAATCCTCTCCGGCTTTTCCTGGACCTTCTCTAGCTACTGCACCTGCTTAGTGCCTCTCCTTTCAACCTGCTTCTGTCCTGCGTATTTCAGACTTTACTTCAGCCTACCCGCCCTATGAAACGTAAACCCTGTATGCTTGTAAGCTTTGTAGCTTTCCTATTAAATCTGTGCATTTGTAGTTTCTCTGGACTTTGCGGGATTTTGTGAGACATTTTTAAATTACACTGCACAGTTTCAAGTTCAAGATTTGTTCTTGTAACTACCTTTCTCAGACCTTCCTGGGAGTTACTAAATACATAGACTTTTTCCGCTATTGGTATCTTCTAATGTGAATTGCTTTTAAAGAAACTTTCCTGTTCGTTGCCTGTTTGATAAACTTGTTCACTTGTTACATCTCACATTTGTAAACTGCCACAAGTGTTAAATACACAAAATACAGTTTATTCAACTTTAAACTTGGTCTCAGTGTTTCTGCGCTCCGATAGCTATTAGATTCCTGAGTAAATCCTTACAATAAATTACTGTTGCATTTCCTTGTGTTGTTTTAAGAGGTGGCTAATTGACACTTGATAAATTTTACTTCTTTATTGAGAGATTCAAAAGATTTCATCAAAGTATCATTGTATTGTTACATATTTGATAAAAGCATTTTGTGTACTTTCAATTCTATTATAAGCTAATTTAACTTCAGACATTATTTCTTCTGTACATAGAGATATGGCTTGCTGAATGGATAGCAGTACATTATTGATTGTCTTTTTAACACATATTTCAGAAATAGGTTTATTACAATCTGAAGTGTTTACATCAGTTGTTAATGCTCCATCGAGAGACTTGCTTGAAGAGTGACTGCAAATTTTTCCTGAAATATATGACCGTTTATATTGAAAATGTGGAACATAAAGGGAAAACGTTTTAGAGATAGCATGAAAGCGTTGCAGATCTCTATCATAAATAATTCTGAAGCTGGTTTATCAGAGGCTTGGAAGTTTTCAAGAGTATTCTTATTATCAAGATTAGTGTCAGAATTAGTTTTAAAATTTCATTTAAACTGTTCCCAGTGATATCCTCTAGTGATGTTGTTAGGCTTTGTGCTTCCTCTATTTCATCTTCCTCCAAGAAGAAGTTTCCTCAACACAGGCACCCACTGAGCTGTAAAATGTTCTCATAGAAGATGAATGAGAGACCATTCCATTCATATAATCTTCAATTCTTGTGCTATTATGAGTACGTTCCATATGTAATTTATTGTTGGAGGAGAGGTAATTTCATTTATTGGGGTGATTAGAAACTTCCAATTCAATATCTGAGTGCATAGAATTTTCTGAAGTTACTTAATATATAGATGGTAATTTCTCTCTCCCTGAAGGTCCCATATCATTGCTTATAATAGAAAGTTATTTTTCAGAGTTTCTGTCACTATCACCATCGGCAAAGGATCCCTGAAAAATAGAGTCAATCAATGGCAATCAACTAATATTTGGAAAAAGTGGGAACTCTTGTAAGGGTCTCCTTGCTGTGTGTTGCATGACTTGAGTAAGGCTCTCTGAGTATAATAACTATTACTAAGGCTCCTGCACCTTTTCCTAAATAATCAAACTTGAAATACTGCCTGCCTTGCTGTTATTGTGGCCCAATGCAAAATCTATAAGATGGATACCATTTTACTGTGGTCTGACACAAATGTTTGGAAAAGTAGAGACTTATTTTGGGGTTCCTTGATGTGTGGTGCATGACTTTAGCAGGGCACAATACCTGCTTTGACACTCCTGCACCTCTTTCTGAATATTGAACCCTTTGTCCATATAACCAGTGACAGACAAATTAGCTGTATTCACATCCACCATTTTTGGTGCTGAAAAGCAGTGTTTGCTAAATCTTCCTATATATTGGTGTAAACTCTTTTTGGGCACAGAACCAGGTTTTGCCAAATCTGCTGTATTCACATCTACAGGTTTTTTTTGTTTAAAAGCATTGTTTGGTAAATCTCCCCTACCCACTAGGCCTATACAGGTCACTGACCCACCTGAATCCTCTCCTTATACTAGTCTTTGAAGCTTATACTCGTGGCACCTGAGTGTGGTGGGGCATAAAATTGACTGGAGTGGTTGCATGAGGTTTGAGAACATCCTGCCCACTAGACCTATACAGGTCACTGATTCACCTGAATCCTCTTATAGTAGTCCATGAAGCCCGATGCTACACAACAATAACAGATAGTGTGGGATATAGCAGCACCATCTCCCCTACAAACAACACCTTGATTTAAAGGGAACCTGTCACCCCCTTTGGGCATTTTAAACTGTGTTCACCAGCTTAAACATAATGTAATTGGGGTTCTTGTAACCCCTCTTTGTGCCCAGATGTCCCCCTCATACCTGAGAAATCAACTTTTATTCTGTGCCAACGTTGCATCCTCAAAGGTCCGGCCCCTTGCCAGCAAAACCCGCCTTGCATTTTCAAAACTTCACAAATCTTTGAAACTTCGGCACTATCTTCATTGAAGCACGGTGACCTGCTCTACTGCGCAGGAGCAAGTGCACCTATCACTCCGCGGCCATCTATAGGAAGGGGGGGCAATTTTGAAAATGCAAGGCGGGTTTTGTTGGCAAGGGGTGGTGAGGACCTTATACACCGGGACCAGAGAAAACATAATCTGAGATCCTGTTGACTAGTTAGTTCACACTGTTAAACTCTAGTACAATTGTGGGGATTGTGCTATTCCTCGCCGTCATCGGCAACCCTGTGATACGATCACTGGGCGCCAGTGTGTTGCAATGACAGTGATGTCAGTAAAATGACGACCCTTGTTGCGGTGATGATGTAGTTCCTGTGATTTCTGGCTGAGCGCTGGCCTTTACAGGAGATCACCGTATATACTCGTGTTTAAGCCGACCCGTGTATAAGCCGACCCCCCTACATTTGCCCCCAAAACCTGGGAAAACCTATTGACTCGTGTATAAGCCGAGGGTGGACCCCAGCACATGTATACAGCCCCCAGCAGTGTGGTATACAGCAGCCTCCCCAGTGGTATATACAGCAGCAGCCCCAGTGGTAGTATACAGCAGCCCCAGTGGTAGTATACAGCAGCAGCCCCAGTGGTATATACAGCAGCAGCCCCAGTGGTAGTATACAGCAGCAGCCCCAGTGGTAGTATACAGCAGCCCCAGAGGTAGTATACAGCAGCCCCAGTGGTAGTATACAGCAGCCCCAGTGGTAGTATACAGCAGCCCCAGAGGTATATACAGCAGCCCCAGTGGTAGTATACAGCAGCAGCCCCAGAGGTATATACAACAGCCCCAGTGGTAGTATACAGCAGCAGCCCCAGTGGTATATACAGCAGCAGCCCCAGTGGTAGTATACAGCAGCCCCAGAGGTATATACAGCAGCCCCAGTGGTAGTATACAGCAGCCCCAGAGGTAGTATACAGCAGCCCCAGAGGTATATACAGCAGCCCCAGTGGTAGTATACAGCAGCAGCCCCAGTGGTATATACAGCAGCCCCAGTGGTAGTATACAGCAGCCCCAGAGGTATATACAGCAGCCCCAGTGGTAGTATACAGCAGCCCCAGAGGTAGTATACAGCAGCCCCAGAGGTATATACAGCAGCCCCAGTGGTAGTATACAGCAGCAGCCCCAGTGGTATATACAGCAGCAGCCCCAGTGGTAGTATACAGCAGCCCCAGTGGTAGTATACAGCAGCCCCAGTGGTAGTATACAGCAGCCACAGAGGTATATACAGCAGCCCCCCCATCAGTATACAGGGCCCCCCCCCTTGTGCATCAATCCTGTAAAGGAAGAGATTAGTATACTTATCCCTGCCGCTGTCCCGCCGCCGCTATCGCGTTCCTCCGTCTTCATCCAGCGTCTTCCGCTTCCTCCTCTGGTGTGCAGACAATGACGTCATTGCCTGCGCCCACCGGAGGAAGCCGGAAGAAGTCGGATGAAGCCGGAGGAGCGCGATAGCGGTGGCGGGACAGCGGCAGCGGGACAGCGGCAGGGATAAGTATACTAATCTCTTCCTTTACAGGATTAATGCACAAGGGGGGGGGCCTGTATACTGATGGGGTGGGCGGGCGGCCTGTATACTGTATACACAGTATACAGTATACAGTGACTCGCATATAAGCCGAGGGGGGGACTTTTCAGCCCAATTTTTGGGCTGACAAACTCAGCTTATACACTAGTATATACGGTAACATTTCTGCTGTGCAGAGCCATGCAGCAGCGATCGGACTGTGTAGTCTCCAAGCACCCTAAGGGGACAAGTAAAATAAATTAAAAAAGGAAAAAGTTTTAAATATATGAAAAAAAATTAAAAAAAGCTCATAAAAGTTTAAATCAACCCCCTTTGCCCTATTTAAAATATAACTATATCAGAAAAACACATATTCAAAAATGACCGATCTATCAAAATCAAAAATAAATTAATCTAATAAGCAAACTGCATAAAAAGGTAAAAATGCCAAAACTGTGGGTTTTTTTGTTGCTGCAATATTGCAGTACACTGCAATAACAGACTATCAAAACAGCGCATCTACCCAAAAATTAAATAATTAAAAATCTCAGCTCAATGTGCAAAAAATAACCCATCACAAAGCCCCAGATCCCAAAAAATGGAGACGTTATATGTCTCGGAAAATGGCGACAAAAACGCATTTTTTTTTTTTACAAATTCTGTATTTTTTTTAGCACTTAGATAAAAGAAAAAGTTATCATGTTTGGTGTCTAGAACACATACCGAACAGGAGAATCATACTGACAGCTCAGTTTTACCATACAGTGAGCATAGTAAATAGAAAACCCCAAGACAGCTATAAAATTGCATTTTTTTGCAATTTCACCACACTTGGAATTTTGTTTCCCATTTTCCAGTTTATAATATGATAAAATGAATGATGTTGTTCAAAAATACAACTGGTCCTGTAAAAAACAAGTTCACATATGGCTATATTGATGGAAAAATAATAACGTTATAGTTCTCAGAAGAAAGGGAGGAAAAAACAAAAATGAAAAATGGAAATCCCCATAGGGTGATGGGTTTAATGGAGATCACCATACTTCAAGGCATTAGTTTAGCAGCAGCAGTTGGAGCACTGGAAAATAAATATTCATAATACCGTATATACTCGTGTACAAGCCGACTTTTTCAGCCCAAAATTTGGGCTGAAAAGTCCCCCCTCGGCTTATACATGAGTATATATACTGTGTGGTGTGGTGGGGGCTGTTGTCCGGGCACTGCAGGAGGCAGGAGGAGGCGGGGGGAGGCTGCAGAATGAGCGGCACGTGGTGCCGCTCATTAAATATGCATGGGGAGCAGCGCATATTATATTGCTGCTCCCCTGCACAGTATAGCCTCCCCCGCTGTCTCCCTGCCCCCCCTATGTATACAGAGGCCCCCCCTCAGCATTGATCCATCTCACCCCCTCGGTCTGCACCCGGGTCCTCCAGCTGCTCCGTCTGCGTGTCCCGCGGTTTCTAATACCGGCATCCTCCCGCTCTTCCTGCTTGAATGTAATCATGTGACCCGGTCACATGATCGCAGTCAAACAGGAAGTGCGGGGAGGACGCCGGTATTAGAAGCTGCGGGACACGCAGACGGAGCAGCTGGAGGACTCGGGTGCAGACCGAGGGGGTGAGATGGATCAATGCTGAGGGGGGGCCCTCTGTATACATGGGGGGGCTGTATTAGCACTGCTGGGGGCTGTATTAGCACTGCTGGGGGCTGTATTAGCACTGCTGGGGGCTGTATTAGCACTGCTGGGGGCTGTATCACCGCTGCTGGGGCTGTATCACCGCTGCTGGGGGCTGTATTACCACTGCTGGGGGCTGTATACCCGTCCTGGGGCCTTTATACCACTGATGAGGGGCCTTTATACCACTGATGGCGGCAACTGTATACCAGTGATGGCTGCTATATACAGGGATGTTGGGCTATATACCAGTGATAGGGGGCTTTATAACAGGACGGTGGTCTGCTGCATTGGTAGTTTACTGTTTCTATTTAAAATAAAAGTTCAACATTTTATTCGTATCTATTTTAATTTTTAAAATTTTTCAGTACCGGTAGCTGCTGCATTGTCCACCCTAGGCTTATACACGAGTCAATAGGTTTTCCCAGTTTTGGGGGGCAAAAGTAGGGGGGTCGGCTTATACACGGGTCGGCTTATACACGAGTATATACGGTAATTGAAAAATGTTTTGCTTTGCTAATTTATTGCATTTTCTTTGTACGATACTAATAGAAATGTATGTACAATACTTCATAAACTCATGTATTCAAAATAAATCTTGTCATCTATGGGATTTGAATGTTTAAGGGTGCCTTCACACTGCGGCATGATCCCGTCCTGTCCTGTCCGGGATGACCCTGACAGCCGCGGACTGGATCAGCACACAGGATTAGGGGGCTAATATGCCCTCCGGTCCGGTGTGCAGCCGCACGCAGCTGCTGACAGGTCAGGACCGCAGCGCCTCGGTCCTGACTTATCAGCAGCGTAAACTGCGTGCGGCTGCACACCGGACTGGAGAGCATATTAGCCCCCCAATCCTGTGTGCTGATCCAGTCCGCGGCTGTCAGGGTCATCCCGGACAGAACCGGACCGGATCATGCCGCAGTGGGAAGGCACCCTAAGACAAATACGCTTGGATAAAATGCATTGTACCCCTGTTTCCACAGTGAGCACAGTCTAATATATCATGACACCAGGGTGTTCCTAGTTTATCTGACACATGTAAGCCAGAATAAATGTAGATTTTAGTAAAGATCCTGAATTAGCAGCATTAATCACATATTTTTCTCTTGCTAGCTCTACTAATTAATGGGAAATGCTCGTAAAGTATGGGAATTGCATTACTTAGTCTTAAATATGATTTGCTGATGTATTATCAGATATCCATAATGATTTCTTCCACTATAAATTAAATGTATAATACATGGATATCTGGGCTGAAAGTATAAAGGGAATAAAAGCATTCCAGACATAATTGCATATGCTGTATATTCATTAAAGGTTTCATCATGGGTCTTCTGTAGAATAGCTACTTCTTGTGACTGGTATTGTAGTGTTTACTCCTCAAGCTTTGTAAAATCTAAAGTTCCTATGTATTGAAAACTATGGTAAATGCTTGTTGTTTGTCCATGAGGTGAGCAGCATAATTGTCGCATGATAATATAACATTTTGAATGTTTTGTACAGACAAGTCATTAATGTAGTTTTAGTTAACCCAGAACAACCATACTAAGAATAGTTACTTTTTATCTAACAAGTTAAAAAAAGCAAAAAAAAAAAGATCAATCCATTATGACTTTTTTTCAAATCTAAATGACATTTTGAAGCCGAGTAATCAAGCCGGGTGTAAAACATGGTCGTATTCCGCCTGTGTTTAGTACAAGAGGCACCAAATTTATAAACCCATCATCCCCCAGCCTGTTTACCCCTTGATCACCATTTTTTTTCAGTTCTGACCAGTGTTACTCTTAAGTCCCCGTTAGACGGCACGACGTTGAAACAATGTCGGCAGCGATCTCGGGGCGTGCGGTCGTTTTCGGCATCATTTCAACATCGCTGGTGAGATGTTACACGTCTAGATATCGTGGACAACTCACCAATGATGTTGTGAGCAGGTATCGCAAACGATCCCTGCTCATTGCTGTGAATGGGTGAAGTCGTCCATGACATCGTTATTGCGGTGTCACACAGAACGATGCAGCAGGTTGCTTGAGTTGATATAATTCGGTATTACAACTTGTGGGTAAACCTGTCAACTCCGATCCAACGATTTATCGTTACAACTTGCAGAGTCACACGCAATGAGGTTGCAACGACGTCACTGGTACGCCTCCAAACCCGCGACGTATCAGCGATGTCATTAACGATGTTGTGCCGTATAACGGGGCCTTTAGTGGTAATAACTCCAGATCTTTTCAACGGATCCCAGTGATTCTGAGAATGTTTTCTCATGGCACTTTGTACTTCATGTTAGTGGTAAATTTAGAAATGTTCCTTGTGTGTTTATTTGTGAAAAAATTGGAAATTTGATTAAAGTTTTGTAATTTTCAAACTTTCATTTTGTTATGCCCATAAACCAGAGAGTTATGTCACACAAAATAGTTACTGTGTTATTTGGACCAGAAGTGCCTGTTGGCTTGAAAAGACCACGATGTGGCTGCATGTAATTCACGACTTTCCTTCCTTCAGGGAAGACACAGGAAGGAAAGTCCTGAATTACACGTAGCCACATCGTGGTCTTTTCAAGGCAACAGGCAGAATTGTGTCCGATGCCTGCCTGTTTCTACCTTCCTGTGGCCACGTGTAAAGGCATATATAATAATAGTAATAATAATAATAATAATAATAATGATGATAATAATAATAATTTTTATTTATATAGCGCCAAGATATTCCACAGCATTTTACAATTCAGAGGGTATGCGATACAATACAACACAAAACCATGCAATATAATAATATAATACAATACAATAATATGATAAAATACAATACAAACAATAAGAGACAATAACAAAAAAAAATTCTAAAACCATGAGGAGTGAGGTCCCTGCTCACAATCTATGAGGAAAGAGGGGAGGCACAAAAGGTAACAGTAACAAATGCTGTCATACTGTATATGGTCCAGCCATCAATATAATAAATAGCGGATATAGAAGAGAAAATACCCAAAAGTGGTTTCTAAAAACTGCACCCCTCAAACTGCTCAAACCATATCCAAGAAGATTTTTAACCCTTCATCTGCTTCAACCATAAAAATGGTTAGGCCTAAATTTTGCATATTCACAAGGGTTGCAGGAGAAAATGCATGATACAATTTGTGGTGCAATTCCTCCTGAGTACACCAATATCCCATGAATGGTGGAAAACTCTTGCTTGGGTGAATGGTAGGGCTCAGACGGGAAGGAGCGCCATTTGAAATTTGGATCACATAATTGGCTGAAATCGTTAGCAGGTACCATGTCGCGTTTGGAGAGCCCCTGATGTGCCTAAATAGTGGAACCCTTGACAAGTGACCCCATTTTTGAAACTAGGCCTCTCAAAGAACTTATTTTGATGTGTGGTGAGCACTTTAAACCCTCAGATGCATCACAGAATTTTATAACATTGAGCCGTGAAAGTAAGAAATCACATTTTTCCGACAAAAATGTACTTTTAGGTAAACATTTTTATTTTCACAAGGGCAATGGAAGAAATTGCACTATAAAATTTGTTGTGCAATTTCTCCTGAATATGCCAATACCCCATATGTGGTGGAAAACTAATGTCTAGGCCAATAGAAGGGCTCAAAAAAGGAGGAGCCCCGTTTAACTCTTGGAACCCAAAATTGGAGAGTACTTGATGTAGCTAAGCAGTTGAAACTCCCCACAAGTGACCCAATTTTGAAAACTACACCCCTCAAGAAACAATTTCTTGTGCAATTTCTTCGGATTACAATACCCCATGTGTGATGGAGAACTACTGTTTTGGGCGCACGGTAGTGCTTGCAAGGAGCATCATATGAATTTTGTAGATTGCGGTCGCCATATCACATTTGAAGAACCACTAAGGTACCAAAAGAGTAGAAACCTCCCATAAGTGACCCCATTACACAAACTGTACACCTCAATGAATTCATCAGGGGTGCAGTGAGCATATGGACACCACTGGTGTGTGAAGAAAGTTTATACTATTGGGAGGTAAAGAAAAATTATTTATATTTGTACAAGTAAAAGGTTGTTTTAGCCCCTGATTCCCAATTTCCACAAGTGGAATAGATAAAAAAGCAACATAATGTGTTACACTGGGGTCAGGAGGGAAGAAGCGTCTTTTAAGTTAGGAGCAAATATTTCCTAGAATAGTTTGCAGACTCCATTTGCAGAACCCCTAAATGCCAGAACAGCAGAAACTCCCATGACCACATTTTGGAAATAACACCCCTCTTAGGAATTCAAGTAGGGGTGTAGTGATGATTTTATCTCTTTTGTCTCGGGCGCTTGCCTCTGACGTCAGCGCCGCTATGCTGATTGGCCCACACTATGACCTGGGCGGAGCTGCGGCCTGAACTCCGGAAGAGCAGGGACCATGGAGCCTAGGACCGGCAATACCGGTGCAAAACGGCACCGGAACACGGCGGACGGCAGCGGATCATCTCGGGGACCGGACCGGAGCACAGAGGACGGCACAGGACCATCGGGGACCCCACACCGGACCCGGTAATAAACGGTGCTATGTGTGTGTGTGACTGTGTGTGTGGTGTGTATATATGTGTATGCTTGTGTCTGTATGTGTGTATGTATGTATGTACACCCCCTCCCCCGTGTTTCTCCGATAGTAAGACCCCCCTCCCCCCTTCCCTGCCTTACATTCGGGGGGGTCTTACATTAGCAGACCCCCCGTGAACCCCCCCACTCTGTCTTACTTTCGGAGGGGTCTTACTATCGGGAAAACACGGTAGTGCCCATACATTGTGCCTAGCTCATACTTCTGGAGAAACACACCACATAAATTAAGAGGGTCTTCTCATTACAACAATGACAAACATGTGCGTGTTAAAGGGAACCTGTCACGTCAATAAAGCCACCTAACCTATAAAAACATGTCCCTGCATCATCCTATGACCATTCTCACAATCCTTTTGTCTGCTATATGCTGGCTGTAAAAGTACTAAAAAATGTTTTTATACTTACTCTTATTAATTAAGACTTGTGCTCTTACACTAAAGAATGAAGAAACATCTACTGGAAGGAGATTCATCAAATTCATAAAGAGGTGCATGCATAATAAGTGAAGTTGGTACTTGAACCTACGTGAACCTATTGAAAAATAAGTAACCACTCAATGATAAATATAAAATACATTTTAGTGAACAATATAATATAATAAGGGAGTAAAAAAGGATAAGACAAGTAGGGAGCAACACAACATGCAAACCAGTGAATGTATGATAATAAAAATACTGCATTGGACATACCACATCATGGATGAAATAGGAGAAAATACAAATACGAACCAATATAGAATTAAATAATGAGTGCAAGGTAAGATCAGGATAAAAATATACCGCAAGTGTTGTCACTCTAAGGCGGCCGTCACACGCTTCAATGTTATGCACGATATTGTTAGCGATCACATGCACGCGCGATCGCTAACAATATCGTTCACATCGTTGGTGAGCTGTCACACAGACAGACTCACCAGCGATATGGAGCAGCGAGATCGCTGGTAACTATGGTACACATCGGGTTACTAGGCGCCGCGCGGCGCTTAGTAACCCGACGTTTACCATAGATACCATCTCCCATCATAGGCTCTGCCGCTGGGAGATCATTCATCGTGGTGTCACACACCACGATGAGGCAGATTGATCAAGCGATTATCGCTTGATATGAGCTCCGGTTCACAAATCTGCGATCTAACAATCAAGCGAATTTACAGTGTAAAATCGCTTGATTACACGCAGGGCTTAAAAGGTCCTTGAGTTACTTATGTAAATAGTCCTTCAGCTGCTCAGCTGGTACATGCTGCTCAGCATCCATTCATTCAGATTCCGGTAAGCTTCCTCTCCTGCTCTGCACTGATCACATAGATAGAAGGCAGTTCTCTCTTTGATCAGGTAGGATGCAATGGCAGTGTTCTACTCCATCACAGGATGTTGTCTCTGGTCTGTAAGATGCATACACTTTGAGCTTGAGTTTTTGTTGCAAAAAAAGTCTGTTATAGTCAAAAATATGGTAATTAAAAAAATTCCTTCCTACTCCAGAGGATTTTACCTGAAGTAAAACTCTTTAGGCACACTTGAGGAACATCTGCATATTCCTCTAGCTGTGTGGATTCATGTAATGTATTTTCATTTTATTCTCTTGTTATAATTTAATGAAAAATAAAGATAATTTTCATTTGTTATACTTTATGTTGAGCATTTATTATTTTTAGTGATGTGATATGTTTATGGACTTATACTAACAGACTGTTGGTTGTAAAGTATTTATGGCACATCTTAGGTTGTTGTCAAGGGTCTTCCCAGGAAACCTATGAGGTCAGTGGAAATAAGGCAGTGGCACAGTGTGGTTGTAGCATTAACTGTGTTCTGAAGCACTTAATCAACATTCAACACATTTGTTTGTGAGTCAAGACAGGTTCACTACCAAATAGATGAAGACAGAGAAGAATGCAGAAGCAGATAACAAGGCTTTATCAATATCCATATGTCATAGGCATATTTGACAGGAAACAAAACACATCTTGCAATGCTTTTTTGGCTTTGATTACATATGTGTTACACAATTAAGTAACTTGAAGCTTGAGGACAAAAAGGCAAAAACTCCAACATTGCCTCAATCTATCAAGGGTCTTTTACCAGTATTGTTCTAACATGGCCTACAAGACCTTTTGTACTCTTATGGTTGATGATAAATAGGCAACACATTAAAGACTGTAATCAATCCTGCCAATTCTGCTACAGGCTAGAGATCTCAACCTTGCAGTCCCTAATAGTTCCTGCATGATTTGGGATAGCCCTGACTACAGGCTAAATTGTGACAACTTAACCCTATTCTGCCTGATACGTCATCAAGTGGTTTACATTCCTCAGAACGAACCAGAATGCAGAGCAGAATGCAAATTACCTAAAGAATAGTAGGTGTGCTGAGAAAGAAAGTGATCACAAAGTGAGTAAAAATAACTATGAAAAGCAAAATACAAGATAAGGTATATACTGCTAAAGAAAATGATGCCTACTTTCTAATAACTAACAGCAGAAAGGTGCAGAGTAAAGAACATAAACTGCAGAAAAGTAATCCTAGCTGGTCTTCCACTAAATGACATAAACAATTATGCATTTTCCATTGGTTAAAATGACAATAAACTAAGGATACAGTGTTGGCCAAAAGTATTGATACCCCTGCTATTCTGTCAGATAATACTCAGTTTCTTCCTGAAAATGATTGCAATCACAAATTCTTTGGTATTATTATCTTCATTTAATTTGTCTTCAATGAAAAAAAACACAAAAAGAATTGTCCTAAAACCAAATTGGATATAATTCCACACCAAACATAAAAAAAGGCACCTTTAGAAAAATCATGTGATGCTTCTCGAATTTGTGTAATTAACAGCACTTGTAACTTACCTGTGGCACCTAACAGGTGTTGGCAATAACTAAATCACACTTGCAGCCAGTTGACATGGATTAAAGTTGACTCAACATCTGTCCTGTGTCCTTGTGTGTACCACATTGAGCATGGAGAAAAGAAAGAAGACCAAAGAACTGTCTGAGGACTTGAGAAACCAAATTGTGAGGAAGCATGAGCAATCTCAAGGCTACACATCCATCTCCAAAGACCTGAATGTTCCTGTGTCTACCGTGCGCAGTGTCATCAAGAAGTTTAAAGCCCATGGCACTGTGGCTAACCTCCCTAGATGTGGACAGAGAAGAAAAATTGCCAAGAGATTTCAACGCAAGATTGTGCGGATGGTGGATAAAGAACCTCGACTAACATCCAATCAAGTTCAAGCTGCCCTGCAGTCCGATGGTACAACAGTGTCAACCCGTACTATCTGCAGGCGCCTGAATGAAAAGGGACTGTATGGTAGGAGACCCAGGAAGACCCCACTTCTTACCCCGAGACATAAAAAAGCCAGGCTGGAGTTTGCCAAAACTTACCTGAGAAAGCCTAAAACCTTTTGGAAGAATCTTCTCTCTTTTTGGGCAAAGGCATCAACATAGAGTTTACAGGAGAAAAAAAGAGGCATTCAAAGAAAAGAACACGGTCCGTACAGTCAAACATGGTGGAGGTTGCCTGATGTTTTGGGGTTGCTTTGCTGCCTATGGCACTTGACTGCTTGACCATGTGCATGGCATTATGAAGTCTGAAGACTACCAACAAATTTTGCAGCATAATGTAGGGCCCAGTGTGAGAAAGCTGGGTCTCCCTCAGAGGTCATGGGTTTTCCAGCAGGACAATGACCCAAAACACACTTCAAAAAGCACTAGAAAATGGTTTGAGAGAAAGCACTGGGGACTTCTAAGGTGACCTGCAATGAGTCCAGACCTGAATCCCATAGAACACCTGTGGAGAGATCTAAAAGTGGCAGTTTGGAGAAGGCACCCTTTAAATATCAGGGACCTGGAGCAGTTTGCCAAAGAAGAATGGTCTAAAATTCCAGCACATCATTGTAAGAAGCTCATTGATGGTTACCGGAAACGGTTGATCGCAGTTATTTTGGCTAAAGGTTGTGCAACCAAGTATTAGGCTGAGGGTGCCAATACTTTTGTCCGGCGCATTTTTGGAGTTTTGTGTGAAATGATCAATGTTTTGCTTTTTGCTTCATTCTCTTTTGTGTCTTTTCATTGAAGACAAATTAAATGAATAATAATACCAAAGAATTTGTGATTGCAATCATTTTCAGAAAGAAACCGAGTATTATCTGACAGAATTGCAGGAGTGTCAATACTTTTGGCTAACACTGTATCTATACACTATATATCACTGTTTCTACTCTTAAAGGGAAAACTGTCAGGTCAAAAATCCATATGTAACTGCTATCATTTTCTAATTTCTCACTCTATTTTCTCTCTTTGCATGTATTTCTTTTATTTATATTCCCCTCCTATCCTCTGTAAACTTCAAAGAGATTCATTCCATCTGTCACTCACAGTGAATGATCCACTTAGTTCTCTGCTGTCCACTCCCCATGCATAAATATGCATGTCACATACTCACATCACATCACTGCACAGGAGATCATTGGAGGGGAAGTGTGGTATTCTCCTCACTCCTCTCTGTGTCTGCAGCCAAGAAAGAGGTGAAATACAACACAGAAACTGTCACAGCAGGATGCCTGCTTACAGAAACAGATAGAGTCTAGATAAGTCAGATCGGCAATAGCTCTCTCCCTCCTTGTCTTCATCAGAACAGAAGCTACTGAAACCTGGCACTGCACTGTGTGAGAGCAAAGGGAGGAGGGAGGAGAGAGCTGCTGAGAGGGAGTGCATATTTACATGACAGTTTTTACAGTACAGGACTATTCCTGTTTGCTTATAATGGAGAGGACTAATCCAGAAACTTTCTGCAGGGTCTGACAATGCTTATAACATGGAAACCGCAAATGGTACAATAATGATTTTACATGTTTTTAAAAGGTTTATCCAGGCACTATTCAAAAGTAATATTAGTATCATACTGGAAAATGACCTGACAGTGTCCCTTTAAATGATACATTGCTGATCGTCTTTGTGGAGTTTTTGCACTTCACCACAGATAATTACCCATCCATCATAAAATAGTTTTTTGTTGTTTTATTAAGTCCTACCAAAAGAAACTATAGTTACAGTTAGGGCCAGAAATATTTGGACAGTGACACAAGTTTTGTTATTTTAGCTGTTTACAAAAACATGTTCAGAAATACAATTATATATATAATATGGGCTGAAAGTGCACACTCCCAGCTGCAATATGAGAGTTTCCACATCCAAATCGGAGAAAGGGTTTAGGAATCATAGCTCTGTAATGCATAGCCTCCTCTTTTTCAAGGGACCAAAAGTAATTGGACAATGGACTCTAAGGGCTGCAATTAACTCTGAAGGTGTCTCCTTCGTTAACCTGTAATCAATGAAGTAGTTAAAAAGTCAGGGGTGGATTCCAGGTGTGTGGTTTTGCATTTGGAAGCTGTTGCTGTGACCAGACAACATGCGGTCAAAGGAACTCTCAATTGAGGTGAAGCAGAACATCCTGAGGCTGAAAAAAAAGAAAAAATCAATCAGAGAGATAGCAGACATGCTTGGAGTAGCAAAATCAACAGTTGGGTACATTCTGAGAAAAAAGGAATTGACTGGTGAGCTTGGGAACTCTAAAAGGCCTGGGCGTCCACGGATGACAACAGTGGTGGATGAACGCCGCATACTTTATTTGGTGAAGAAGAACCCGTTCACAACATCAACTGAAGTCCAGAACACTCTCAGTGAAGTAGGTGTATCTGTCTCTAAGTCAACAGTAAAGAGAAGACTCCATGACAGTAAATACAAAGGGTTCACATCTAGATGCAAACCATTCATCAATTCCAAAAATAGACAGGCCAGAGTTAAATTTGCTGAAAAACACCTCAAGAAGCCAGCTCAGTTCTGGAAAAGTATTCTATGGACAGATGAGACAAAGATCAACCTGTACCAGAATGATGGGAAGAAAAAAGTTTGGAGAAGAAAGGGAACGGCACATGATCCAAGGCACACCACATCCTCTGTAAAACATGGTGGAGGCAACGTGATGGCATGGGCATGCATGGCTTTCAATGGCACTGGGTCACTTGTGTTTACTTATGACATAACAGCAGACAAGAGTAGCCGGATGAATTCTGAAGTCTATCGGGATATACTTTCAGCCCAGATTCAGCCAAATGCTGCAAAGTTGATTGGACGGCGCTTCATAGTACAGATGGACAATGACCCGAAGCATACAGCCAAAGCTACCCAGCAGTTCATGAGTGCAAAAAAGTGGAACATTCTGCAATGGCCAAGTCAATCACCAGATCTTAACCCAATTGAGCATGCATTTCACTTGCTCAAATCCAGACTTAAGACGGAAAGACCCACAAACAAGCAAGACCTGAAGGCTGCGGCTGTAAAGGCCTGGAAAAGCATTAAGAAGGAGGAAACCCAGCGTTTGGTGATGTCCATGGGTTCCAGACTTAAGGCAGTGATTGCCTCCAAAGGATTTGCAACAAAATATTGAAAATAAAAATATTTTGTTTGGGTTATGTTTATTTGTCCAATTACTTTTGACCTCCTAAAATGTGGAGTGTTTGTAAAGAAATGTGTACAATTCCTACATTTTCTATCGGATATTTTCGTTCAACCCTTCAAATTAGATGTTACAATCTGCACTTGAATTCTGTTGTAGAGGTTTCATTTCAAATCCAATGTGGTGGCATGCAGAGCCCAACTCGCGAAAATTGTGTCACTGTCCAAATAGTTCTGGCCCTAACTGTATATATGAAATTTGTTATACAGAATGTTCTTGTGCATGACTCCATCTACTTTCTGACATAAAGCCATTGCTTGGCAATCTTTACAGTAAGCAGCTTATGTCTATGAAAAGACAAACAACCTTTGTGTGTAGTTTACCAATGTAGTAATTTGGAAGGTCATTATCATTTTGCAATTTAGTTGGCTGCAAGAACAAATTGTCTTTTTGACAAAATTATTAAATAAAATTGAGGGAAGTTCATGGCTCCACGAAGAGAAGGGATATCTTATGACTTTGCATCAGGCTTAAATATTAAACTCCGAAAGAAAATATTTACCATCCTAAGATTCCGTCCAGTTCTATTCCCATCTGGTTTACAACTACATAACCATGACCGTGGCTCAGGATTTACATATAGATCCCATGTAAACCTGCCTAAAGCTAGAAATATTTATACACACTATGCAGCAACAATTAAAAAAAAATATTACTACTTTGGTAACTGTTGAGTCCCAAATTTAAAACTTAACTCATTTATAGAAGAACGTGATCTATAAACCATTTAGAAATCACTGATTTAGCACTTCATAAAGCATAATCATTTTATTATACATTTATAAACAATATTAGATGTGCCAATGCTTCAATTAATGCACTACAAATGCAACGTTAGCATCAGTAATTATTTTTAGGTGTTAGTTCATGACTTTTATTACATTCCCTCAGATAGGTCATAAAAATAAGGTAGGTGGTTAGGTAACAGCCAAATAAATCTCATTAATATCTACAGAGAAGTGCAGTGCATGCTCTTCCTGATCTCCAGTTAAGAACTGGGATTTGTAGCTTCTTGGCAACAGTGGAGGTCACAAAGGTAGGACCTTTATCTAACCTTCTTTTATGATGAGTTCTTGAAGTAAAAAGTACTAAGGAAGAACAAAAACCATAAAAAAACTACATTCATACCATGACATATCAGAAGACATGAAAGGGAGTATAATGTAAAGGTAAATGTAATATAAAGCGCATTTCTACAAAAGGGCAAGCAACCTCTTGGAACAGTAACAGAAAACCTTCATAAGGACCAAGCATCTGGACCCTTCACATTCATAAAGCAATAAAAATTGTAATTACAAAAGTCTTTTCCAATACTTGCAAGTTCAGTTTCCCCTTCTGGTTACACAAAAAGTTAACACATGACTTACAAATTACCCTAACAAAACTATTCGACAATTCACAATTTAAGTGATTTCAGTGAATATACACCATATATTACCCCAAGAATTGACATGTAATAAGCATCTCTCACATACTTCGTTAAAATCATCAAAATATTGCTGCCGATCAATGGAGCCAGAGACATGTAACAAAATTATCTGCATATCTCCTTCCATTCCATAATTACCTCTTCACATAGATTCCAGTGCTGTATATGTAGCATTGTATTTTACATTACATTGGTATTTAAGTTTATTTCTACCTCCAAAATAATTATCGATTTTGTCTGATGCTAGTTACACGTCCAGAACATGTATTGCATGAATACAATGAGTAAGTTATAGCATATTTACTTACAGTTTATTCCAATAATCCAGACAAGATAAAGAAGGAATCCCGGTAGCATATCTGTGAGGCAGAAGGTTCTGAATGGAAGAAAGGCTGCCTGCCCTGTTCAGAAAGCAGATCATTCAGTGGATTTAGTAGCCAATATTTCCGACTGCAGCACCAAGAGCACAGACACAATCAGCTTCTCTCCCTTTCTAGCCTTCTCTAGTTCTGATTGTTCAGATACCTCTTTAATTGCTCCTTATTCCTTGTATCTTTTCTGACCTACTGCTTACACATCGCAAAAGTGAATGAGAGAAGAGAGGGAGAAGTGAGGGGGAGGAGAAAAGGAGAATGCCAGCATAATGTAGAGAAAGACTTTCCTTATTTTTACTCTGATCTGGGAAAGTTGTAAATTGAGTACATCACAGACTATCACTATCAAGAGATATATTGTAAAAGGTGGGAATACCCCTTAATTCTTTGCATCAGGTTCTAAATGATGATACTTTGTTCTTTAAATAAACCCTGAACGACTTCCATTATACAGGTGGATACAAGAAATGAGTGGGTGTATGGTGAGAACTCACTAGGTGAACCCACCCCATACCCGGCAGGTAATGTCTATGACACACAGCCAGAATCTGCCTATAACACCCATGATTGTTAGCCTGTTAAATTCTGCTGTCAATCTCTGATTGAAGCATTAACTGCACCCCAAAATGGGTACACATCATAATATCAGCCCATCGGCTGCCCCATGATAAAATCGCGGGGCGCCAGTGGATTGCAATGTGAAGTCCAGGACCTGTTGAAGACCTTCATGGTTGACATCATGGAGTCCCATTAAAACCCAGCCAATGGGTGAGCTTCAAAGTAGACTGTGATTTGCTATATACAACAATACAGTCAATACATCCAAAGACCATACACTGATCCAATGCCTCAAGGCAAAATTGTACAAAACTGAACTTGAGGCTCCTAGTTTAACATACTGATCAGACTGTATGAAGCACACTACCATGTTTCAGTGAACCTCTCTGTGGGTCTCTTACCTAAAAGGTGCGATGACATGCATCAACCATCATGGCAGTAACAGTACACCAGTAGGTCGAGAGACCTGGTGTCCACAGCACCCATGCTACAACTCTCCACTAACACAAAATCACAGCAACAGTGGCCATCACACAGCACTATAACCAAGTATTTAGCTAAAAAAATCTCACCTACCACATGTTCACATGTTCACAGACTGTGAGCTGAGAGCACAACATAGGTGGAACCTCTACTGCAGTCTTCTAATCTAATAGGATCTTCTTCTAATTTAAAAACACCTTCAGAAAAGGTGTTTTCTACCATCTTGGCAAATAGCACTACATTTGTGTTTCTGTACTGTATGCAGCACAAGCTATCAGTAAATTGCAGTTTCAACAAAATCAGTGTAAAAAAAGTGTTAAAATATAAAAAAAAAACATAAAAGTTCAATTCAAATCACCCCTTTATTTCCCCATTAAAAATATAAATATTAAATACATACAAAATACACATATGTGGTATGAATGCATCCATAAAAATCCAATCCATCAAAATATATTAATTAACCTGATTAGTACACATCATAAACAAATAACAATTAGAAACACCAAAATTATTATTTTTTGGTCATCCCAAATGTTGTAAGAAGGGTCAAACTCAAAATACCATATCCACCCAAAAATTATACGAATAACAATATTGTCTCACCCCACAAAAAATAAGCCCTCACACCTCCATCGACATAAAAATGAAAACATTACAGGTGTCAGAAAATGATGACACAAAAAATAACATTTTTTCAAAACAAATCTCAAACTTTATTTTCACTACTAAAGTAATAGGAAAAAAACTGTACAAGTTTTTTATTGCCATATCTGTACAAGATTGTTATTGCCATAATAAATACATGTAAAAGCTTGTTATTGCCATAATCAGGCAGGTGATTTTTACCACAAAGTATACACTATAAAAACAATTCTCAAAAGACAAATGTCAGAATTTAGATTGTTTTGCTTCCTTTCCTGTTTTCCAGTACACAATGTGATGACATGAATGATGAAATTCAGAAGAACAACTGTTCCTGCAAAAGTAAAGCCTAATACATCTATGTGGAGAGAAAAATAAAAAGCGTATGGCTCTTGGAAGACGGGAAGGAAAAAAACAAAACCACAAAAACAGCAATTAGCCTTGTCAAGGAGGAGTTAAAGGGAACCTGTCAGCAGTATTTTACTAAGTAAAGTATAGGCAGGGCCATGTTGGTGCTGTCATACTGCATACAATGATACCTGAAGTGTAGAAATCTGTTTTGTAGATTTTGTTTAACCAGTGTTTGAATTTGTCTTGTCTTCATATCTTTGTGCATCCAGGAGGGACTGTGGGATGGGCCTGTGGTGAGGGACTATGGGGAGGAACTTTGGGGTGTGCCTGTGGGGAGGGACTGTGGGGTGGGACTGCTGGGCGGGCCTGTGGGGTTTGCCTGTGGGGTGGTCCTGTGATGATGGACTATGGGGAGGAACTTTGGGGTGTGCCTGAGGGGAGGGACTGCGGAGTGGGGCAGGTCTGTGGGGAGGGACTGTGGAGTGGTCCTGTGGAGTGGGCATCTGGGGAGGGACTTTGCAGAGGGTCTTTAGCTCTTTTTTGACCGCTCCGCTCCATCTGAGTATCTTTTCTTCAGCCTTTCATGCTGGCACAGTCCTAGCCGTGACTGCTTCTTGCACAAATTGATTTCAAGATGAACTTCAGCAAAATGGCGCGCTTACTGGGCTGCTTGTTGCATTTTTGATAAAATCTCTACAATATGCTGCTCTTAGATTACGTAGAATAAAACTGGTGAGGCCGGTTTCACATCACGAGTTGTGGCTGCCACGGATCCACACGGATTCCTGCACTCGGATGGCAAATAGCCATCCGATCCAATTCTATGCAGGCTCCGTGTGGATCCTGTTCTCTCTGCCTGTCCCTGCATCTTCTCTATCTGTATCTGTCCCTGTCTCTCCCTGTCTGTCCCCCCTCTCCTCTATCCTCCCCCTCATCCTCCCCCCTGTCCTCTTCCCTCCGGTATTTGAAAAAAAAATCCTCCCAGAGGATACTTTACCTTCCACCGGCGCCATGCAACAGTCTCCTGATCTTCTGGTGGCTGCAAGGACCTCTCGTGATGTCACAGATCCGGTCACCTGATGTGTCAGGTGACCGGCTCTGTGACATCTTCACAGGCCTTTCAGCCACCAGAAGGGGACTGTCAAATCCCCGCAGCCGACGGAAGGTAAAGTTTTTTTTTTTTTTCACACACCGGATGGAGAGAGGACAGGGGGGAGGATGGGGGGGGGGGTGAAGAGGAGAGCAGAGATAGAAGAGGGACAGGCAGGGACAGACAGGGAGTGACAGGTACAGACAGGGTTAATTATGTACTGAGCACTGCCTCTGGGCATGCTCAGTACATAAGCACGGAGCTGACATCGGATCCGAGTTCAACTCGGATCCGATGTCAATAGGCTCCCATGTAATCGGGGCTCAGATGTGCTCGGATCCGAGGCTGTCGGTTTTCATTCTCGGACACAAAACCGCAGCAGTCTGCATCTTTTTGTCAGTGCTTAAATTGAGCAGCATCAGATGGTGCCAAAATCGGATGGCAAAAGGCACACATCCGATCCGATCTGAGCCCCATAGGGATACATGGGATCCGATTTCGGATCCAAGTGTATCCATTTTGAAACGGATACACTCGGATGACCGAAAATCGTGATGTGAAACCGGCCTGACAGACTCCCTTTAACATACTTGCATTATAACATATTAGTTGTAAAAATAAAATATTTCACTGTTAGGTAAAGTGTAATCACACCAAGTTCGGGTACAATAGTTTATATACATGTTGAAATCTGTAATTATGCTTTCCTTCTTTTCTAGAAGGAGGATCATATAAGAAAATGCAAGAGATAAAGAAGATGTATTCCAAGTATTTTTGCAAATTCCTGAAATGCTAAAGATTTTGTCTTCTGTGATAAAATGTTGCATTTTGCATTTTTTTCAATTAGACTAATAATATATTGTACAGAAAACATTATATACAACAAAAAAGTAAAACAAGTTCTCTTTATTTTTTTTGCAATGTTTTCATTTAAGTGTATGGTGACCTTTGACAACAAGACTCTAATATATTCCTACTGTGAACTCAAGCTGATGATAAAACAGGAAAAACACAGAGTAATCAATTTTTTTAAAGCTTCACTTTGGACCATCAACCAATTAAGTAAACTCAAAAAATCTGCAACCTGCATTTTGCTGATGGATTTGCAATGTTTGAGGCAAGAAAACTAAATAATTATTGGGCTCAATCTTAAACTAATTTCAATAAAAGTATTAGGGACCTGCTAAATAATCCCATATGTAGTTGATTGTATATAAACGTGGGATAATCTAAGGCACATTACGGTAATCTATTTAAAGAGGCTGTCTGACCCTGAAATACACGTTTTTGTGAACTAATCTGTGCTGAATTTTATTATAAAATACCCCTATGAATTTAGTTTTTTGTTTCTACCTTTTGTCCCTCCCGAATTTCACTTCATTGCCTGTACCAAGTTTTGTAACCTGCGGCTCTCCCAACAAACTGGGCTTTTTTACTCTAACTTTTCAGCTAGAGCTGCCACTGCCCAACCTCAGTATCTGGTGTCTTTGTGTCCATCTACTGCACTCTTGTTGGCTGCCAGTAATCTGCCATAGCATTGCCCTCTGTCTGCCTACTACACATTCCTTGGCTGTTAGTAATCTGCTCCCGCATTGACCTGTATCATTCATTCCAGCATTGGGGCAGTGACAGCAGTGATAGGTCTCCTCTCACCTGTGTAAAACAGCCCAATTACTACTCTACACATCCACAGGGGTGATAGAGCAGTCTTATGTCCCCACATTACCCCTAACATAAATACCATAAAGTGAAAATTTTACAATGATGAATGTGAGCAAGAGACTAAATATGTCTGTGTATATCTATTTATATTCCTCATAATAACCCCATAATATACTTCAGCTGCAGTAGAACTCATAATTAGAGATGAGCAAACCTTTTGAAGTTTGGGTTCGGTTCGCCGAATTGACATATCTTCGCCGAACAGTTCACCAAACATCTGAACCCCATTGAAATCAATGGAACGCAAGTTCAAAGGCATAGAAAACAACTTAAAAGGAGCCCAACAGCTGCCAAAACAGCTCAAATTAGGGGCAGACACCAGGAAAAGTGCCATATTTTCCCCAGAGTTAAAATTTTTATTATGGTGCATTATGGATGTATGGGACAAGGCCTGGCACAGTATTTGAAGCTTCAACATTGATCAGGAATAGGGAGATGAGTGACAGGTGTAGGCATGGTGCTCAGACAGCTCTGCTAAATTCACCAAACACACAACAAAGACACCCAAAAAAAAAGTGTCCACATTTCAAAAGTTCGGGTCAGACACCATGAAAGTGGCTTCAAATGACACAGACGAAAAATTGTATGATGGCACAGCTTGCTAGCATGGCACAGGGTCTGGTACTGAGCCTGGTCGAGCAATTAAAGGTTAAACATTGATCAGGAACGGGGGATAAGGGAAAGATGTATGCATAGTGCTCCATGAGCCCTGCTAAATTCAGCAAACAGACAAAAAGGAAACCCCAGTAAGAGCGTCCACATTTCAAAAAATTAGGGGCAGATACCACCAAAGTTGCATCAATTGAGATCAATGCAGCACATTGAAAAGTACAACAGCACCTACTCTGCCCAGTCTGCCACTGGGGTGGAAAAGTCCTTGGAGTTCCACGACTTGTTCATCTTGATGAAAATTAGGTGGTCTACACTTTCAGGGGACAGCCAGACACACTTATCCTTCAGGACACCAGCAGCAGCACGAAGACTCGTTTTGAGATAATGCTGTCTGCTGTGCATGAAAAAACTTCCAAGGTGTGGCCAGCGAGCTCAAGCCACTTCTCCATTTTTGAAGCCCAAAATGCAAAAGTGTCCAAACTCCCCCGATGGCATGTATATTGAGCTTCAAATATGCCTGCACCATCCTCTCCAGTCATTCACTATGTGTCAGGCTTGTCCTCTGTTCTGCTGGTGGATGGGCTCGTTTAAAAAATTGGTTAAACGACTTCCAAAAATTGCTTTTAAACTGTTAAACTGTTAAACTGTTGCTGCTAATGTTTGTACTCTGATAATTTGACATCCCCCTTATTGGAAGTGTAGATCTTTGATGCATACTATGTCCCTTACTGCTATGATAGGGAAACCAGTTCTAAGGGCTCTTTCACATCAGCGTTTTTTTCAAATCGCGGCAGATGCGGTGAAAAAAACGCATCTGCCGCGATTACTGCATACCGGCTGCACTTGCGGCGCGGTTGCGGCACGGTTGCGGTAAACGCCATACTATGTATAGGCGGACTTGCGGCAGGTGCGGCAAGTGCGGTTTTGGCACTTGCGGCAGGTGCGGCCGCGAAAAAAAACGCGGCTGACAGTATTTTTTTTCGCGGCCGCACCTGCCGCAAGTGCCAAAACCGCACTTGCCGCACCTGCCGCAAGTCCACCTATACATAGTATGGCGTTTACCGTCACCGCGCCGCAACCGCGCCGCAAGTGCAGCCAGTATGCGGTAAGCGCGGCAGATGCGTTTTTTTCACCGCATCTGCCGCGATTTTCAAAAAACGCTGATGTGAAAGGGCCCTAAGATTGTTAAGATTGTCTACCAGCTTTATTTGATACTCCAGCATGAGTGTCTCCCTGTCCAGGGGAAAGCATCTGGCTAAATTTACTCTTGTACCACAAATTCAACAGTGTGGCAACCCAGTAGTAATCTCTAATTAGAATCCTAACAATATGGACATCATGTTGCAGATAGTGCAGTAAGAAGGTGCTCATTTGTCTGACACATCCATTAGGCTCAAGTCCTTGTTGTATTGGTGGAGAGGTAAAAATCAAGCTTCCTTCCTCCATCCTCACCTGCTAGATTCGGACAACAGAAAGGGGAATAATTTCTTTCTCATCTCCTGACTGTTCTGTGCCTATCACCTCATCATTCACATCCTCCTCCATTTGTTCCTTGGCTCCTGCACATTTAACCCCTTGCCGACATAGGACGTTGTACAACGTCCTGTGTTTCTGCCCGTTCCCGACACAGGACGTGGTACAACGTCCTGGCAGGTTTGAGCTGCTGCAGCTCCTGTGAGTGGGGCCACTCAGGTGTCACAGATGCTGCTGCTCTGTGACAGCCTGTAGTTGACCCCACAGGGGGTGGATTAACCCCCCATGCCCAGGACCCCTCCGATCGGCAGTTTTAAAGTGAAACCGACGATCGGAGGGAATTATAGGGATTCACCCCTCCAGATCTGATTGGAGCTCTCCAATCAGATCTGGAGGGGCGGATCGGCAAGTGTCCTCCCCCTCCACAGCCCCCTCCAGCACCAGGACTAACAGGGGCCCCCCCACCGTCCCCCCCAACTGCCCGCCCCCCTCTATTATGTATATACCGGCGGGCTGCACCCGCGGGTGCGCCCGCTGGTCACAATGCCTGGTCCCCTCCTGCAGGCCCCCCCCAGACAGCCCCCACCTCTGTCCTGTTAACTGGCCCCCCCTCACCTCCTGTGGCGGGCTGCACAAACCGGTGCACCCGCCGCTGCGCCCACCCTGCCTCCGCCGCTGCGCCTCCTCTGCCCGGCCGGTCGGTGGCTCCGCCTCCTCTCCCGACCTCCTCCTGCTCATCGGTGGATCGAGAGGGAGGTAAGTATGTATGTGTGTATGTATCTATGTATGAATGAATGAATGAATGAATGGAATTGATGGATGGATGAATGATGGATGGGTGAATGGATAGATTGATGTGGGGTGCATGCGTGGACATGTGCGTGTGTGGACGTGAGCGTACATGAGCGTGCATGGATGTGAGTGTGTGTAGACGTGTGCGTGTGTGGACGCGTGCGTGGACGAGTGCGTGCATAGAGTGTGTGTGCATAGACGTGTGCGTGCGTGGATGTGTGCATAGATGGATGTGTGCGTGGATGTGCGTGCATGGATGTCAGCGTGCGTGTGTGGATGTGTGCATGCATGGATGTCAGCATGCGTGTGTGGATGTCAGCGCGCGTGCGTGGATATGTGCATGCGTGGATGTCAGCGTGTGTGCATGTCAACGTGCGTGCGTGGATGTCAGCGTGCGTGAATGTCAGCGTGCATGCGTAGATGTCAGCATGTGTGGATGTCAGCGTGCATGGATGTGCGTGCGTGGATGTGTGCATGTGTGGATGTCAGCGTGCGTGCGTGGATGTGTGCGTGCGTGGATGTCAGCGTGCGTGAATGTCAGCGTGCGTGCGTGGATGTGTGCGTGGATGTCAGCGTGCGTGGATGTCAGCGTGCGTGGATGTCAGCGTGTGTGGATGTGTGTGGATGTGTGCGTGCGTGGATGTGTGCGTGGATGTGCGTGTGGATGTGCGTGGATGTCAGCGTGCGTGCGTGGATGTGGATGTGCATGCGTGGATGATGGGTGCATAGGTGGATGGATGGGTGCAACAAAGGATCAAGTGTCCTCTTGTTGTAGTCTCTGGGATAATAGTCATGGTGCACTGTATGACAGATCATTGTCATACAGTGCACCATAACTCTGACCCAAGAGGCTGTAGGAAGAGGACACTTGATCCCTTGCTGCAGTCTCTGGATTGAGCAGAGGTGATCGAGAGTCATGGGACCTTCGTTGTGGACTACGTCGGATCTTTATAATAAAGATGGAGTCCGAATTTTGTTTGTGTTATTTTTTTCAAATAAAAATATTTTTCTCTGTGTGTATTTTCTGACTATTTACCAGAGATTCCTAATGGCGGGTCTAACATTGGCCCTATATTATGAATCTCGGGCTTAGTGCCAGCTGCCAATAAAAAGCTGGCATTAATCCCTTTATTACCCAGTTTGCCACCGGCACCAGGGCAACTGGAAGACTCAGGGTACAGCACCAGAAAATGGCACTTCAATGAATGCGCCATTTTCTGGGCTGCAATTTGCAGCATGGGGGGCCCAGAATGCTTGGGCCTCTCCATGCTGCGGATTTCATCCCCTAGCTACCTAGTTGTACCTGGCTTAACCAAAAATATGGTGGAGCCCACATCATTTTTTTTTCTAGAATTAGTCCTAGAAAAAAAATAAAAATGGGCTTCGATGTATTTTTGGTTGCCAGCCAGGTACAATGAGGCAGCTGGGGGTTGCTGGCAGTCCGTAGCTGCCAAGTTGTACCTGGCTGGACCAAAAATATGGCGGAGCCCCACACCATTTTTTTTTTCCATAAAAATTTTCTTTTTTCATTTTTACAGATTAATTTGTGAAGCACTGGGGTGTTCAAAATGCTCACCACCCATCTAGATAAGTTACCTGGGGGGTTTAGTTTCCAAAATGGGGTCACTTGTGTGGGAGCTCCAATGTTTAGGCACACAGGGGCTCTCCAAACGCAACATGGTGTCCGCTAACAATTTGACTGAAAAATCAGCTGAAAATTAGCTCCAAAAGTCAAATTGCGCTCCTTCCCTTCTGAGCCCTGCCGTGCGCCCAAACAGTGGTTTATGACCACGTATGAGATATCGATGTACTCAGGAGAAATTGCCCAACAATTCTTAGGATCCATTTTATCCTGTTGCCCATGTGAAAATGAAATCATTGAGGCTAAAAGAACATTTTTGTTGGAAAAATTAAAATGACCATTTTTTCCTTCCACTTTGCTTTAGTTTCCGTGAAGCACCTGAAGGGTTAATAATCTTCTTGAATGTAGTTTTGAGTAGCTTGAGGGGTGCAGGTTTTGGAATGGTGTCACTTTTGGGTGTTTTCTGTCATGTAAACCCCTCAAAGGGATTTCAAATGTGATGTGGTCACAAAAAAAAATGGTTTTGTAAATTTTGAAAAATTGCTGATGAACTTTGAACCCTAATAACTTCCGAACAAAAAAAATTTTTTTCCAAAATTGTGCTTATGTAAAGTAGACATGTGGGAAATGTTATTTATTAACTATTTTGTGTCACATACCTCTCTGGTTTAGCCGAATAAAAATTCATAATTTGAAAATTGCTAAATTCTCAAAGTTTTTGCCAAATTTTAGATTTTTTCACAAATAATCGCAAAAATTATTGACCTAAATTTAATACTAACATGAAGCCCAATATGTCATGAAAAAACTATCTCAGAATCGCTAGGATCCGTTGAAGCATTCCAGAGATATTACCTCATAAAGGGACACTGGTCAGAATTGACAAAAATGGCCTGGTCATTAGGGTCAAAATAGGCCCGGGGGTGAAGGGGTTAATAACAGTTTGTCTGGTACCACTCCACCCTTCCATGGCAGACCTGCCTGTGCCATGAGATTCCAGACGTTAGAGATATTGGTATCCTTCCTGCATTCTCCTCTTCTTACGCCTTCTCTTCCTCTGGGAACACCACCTCATCTCACAGACTTGTTAAAGTTGGCTCCAGCATGTAGATGACCGGAATAGTGATGCTGATGACAGCATAGTCAGCGCTAACCATATTAGTAGCCATTTCAAAACTGTGTAGAATGGTGCAGAATTTGTTGATCTGTGCCCACTCTGCAAGCATCATTTGCACCACATTTGGCTTGTCCAGCCTTCAGTGGTGATATGCACCATGTCACACACAGAGTTTCTCAAAGAACAGATGATTTTGTCTGTGACATCCTGGTGTAGCGGGGTGCAGTTTTCTTAGAGAAGTAATGGCAACTGGGCAACAGATACTGAAGGGCTCTGATGGCTGTTAGCTTTCGGAAACTGTCTGTATCCACCATGCAGAAAAGCAGCATTAACATGGCCAACAAACTGGAAATGATGAAGTAAAAACTTTTTGCTTTGGGATTTGTAGGAGGAAATAATCTTTTATGTGACCACAACTGTGAGACCGAAGCCTGGCTGCTGTGCTGAGAGAGGGTGGAGTAGGGTGTTCCCGACAAACTGATGCACTGTGAGAGTGGTGCAGGAATAGATATTCTGGTGGGTTGACAAACAAGTGGTGTGCTTGATGTCTGAGATCAAAAACAGCAGGCATGTCCACTTCTGTAACAGCTGATGAGCACTAACTGACTCCAACTGTAGCGGTTAAACAAGGGGAGGTTTGTGGCCAGACAGGTGTCAGCAACGCTTGCCACAATGATGAAGAAGGAAGAAGCAGCAGATGCGGTTATGGATGGTGTTTCGTGAGGCCTACTCACCAGGCACAGTTTTAGCACAGTAACTTTGGCAGAGTAACAAATGGTGCTGGGCCATGGGGTGGTTCATGCATGTAGTAGTCTACTGAAGATTTTTTTTACAAACTTTGCAAATAACGCGAGTTGGCCCATCCTTTGCGGTGTCAAAAAAGACCAAGACTAGGCAACTCTTGCTGCCCCTCATAACTGCAGACCTGTGACTGCTGCTGTTCAGAGCCAGAGTTGTGGCTGAGGATACAGTGCTTGACATGCTTGAAGCCGTCAGTCTCTTTGCAGGAAGACGCAACCTAACCTCCCTATCTTTCTCCTCTACCTCCTCTGCTGAGCTACTCAGCTGCGTTACTAGCCTTGGTTGATTCAAAGTGGGATCTTGACCCTCATCATCATCCTCTCTGTTGTCCCACTCCTCGCCCTGAGAGTCACCCTCCTCCTCTTTCTTCCCTTGGATGCACAATACAGTGCGGGTGCTCTCCAGGTATCTGAGTCTCATCATCATCACGTCCACCCCTGGGGTTAACATTTGGTGATGATGGTCTGGATTCTGCTGAGACCCTACTTTGTCCATCTCCGGATCTAACATCAAAAGATTTTGGGCAGATGCTTACCTCCTTTGGAGTATGTGAATCTTTGGAGCAGACCTCAGATGCCCATGGAATAGAATATGTGTGCCTCACCCACAACTTGTAATTCTGCTGTTGGCAAACAAAGAGACTGGAGTACGGTGTTCAGTAACAGAAGTTGTCTCTTTGTTTGGGATACGACGAGCCAGTGTTTGGTCAGTACAGCTTTCAGTAACATTAGGAGTAGCACCTACCCCAACACCAAGACGTTTACACCTTCCACCATGCTTATTCACCTTTCCACCATGCCTATTCCCCTTTCCAACATGACCTTGGAATTTCCCACTCATGTTTAATGAACACAGATTTGGAAAGCACTTGTTTGAGGTTCAACAAAAGGTTATTTGACAACAGAGAGAGAGAGATTTTGGCAATGAGATTTTTGGATGACAATAAAAATCATTTTGGGGGAAAAGCAAACATTAGGCAATCACTGCTTTGGGGCCAAAAATAGCCTTTGCCTTTTTAGGGGAAAATTAAGGATTTGACAATCATTGGTTTGAGGCCCATCACAGCCTTTTTAGGAGAAACTGATAGATTTCGCAATCACTTGCATTTAGGCCCAAAAAAAAAGCCCTTTAGGAGGAAACTTTAGGATTTGGCAATCACTGGTTCGAGGCCAAAGCCTTTTAGGGGAACTGAACAATTTGGCTAGATTACGATTAATAATAAATATCTACTGCCACTTATACCAGAATTTTTTATCGTCTCAGAGGCTCCAACATCTTCTTTCATCTCGACCTTCGTGGAGAATATAATCTAATCCGAATACGCCAGGGGGATGAACGGAAAACTGGTTTCAACATCTGGGATTGCCACTATCAATTTTGGTTAATGCCTTTTGGGCTCAGCAATGACCCCTGCAATCTTCCAGGAGTTTGTGAACAACATCTTTTGGGATCTTCTTTACTCTTGTGGGGTCCTATACATGGACAACATCCTGGTGTTCTCTCTTAATCTGCCCACACAATAATATTTGCTAAGTCCTGCAGAGACTGAGGGAAAAGCATCTGTCCTCCAAAATGAAGAAGTGCATTTTTGAGCTGACCCCACTTCCTTTCCTCTGGTACATTATCTCTGATACCGGATTGAAGATGGATTCTGAGCAAGAGTCTGAAATACTGAGGTGACCTTGTCCTGACAGTGTGAAGGCCATCTCGTGGTTTCATAGAATTATAAAATTCTTGAGTTGGAAAGGACCTCCTTGGTCATCTGTTCCAGTCCCCTACTCAAAACAGGATTTACTAAATGATCCCAGACAGATGTCTCTCTAGCCTCTGTTTAAAGACTTGTTAAAAAAAAAATTCTGGTACTGGCTGCCAACTGTTCCAGTCTGTTTAGATCTTTTTGAACCCTCTCTCTTCTCTAGTATTAGCTATCTCTCCTACTCTGTTTCCCCTAAAATAATACACTCTCTTATCTTACTTTTTGCTCCAATGTCTTATTTTCAGGGGATGTCTTATTTTTCCATGATCTCCTTCCAAGCCATGCAGCCCCTAATATCCCCATCATCCCCTTGAAGCCCCCAATGTTCCTATGCAATATTCCCCGACATCTTATTTTAGGTGAAACAGGGTAGCTTTTTTTATCATCAAATGTAATCAGTTTACCCTCAATTCCTTCATCTAAATCATTTTAAAGACATTGAAAAACACAAGGTCTAGGTCTGGCTATAGTTAATTGCTTTATTCTCATCTAGGTACTTATGTGCATTGTTGTTTAATAATTTGTTCAAGGACCTTTCCTGGTATAGAAGTCAGGCTCACATGCCTATAGCTCTCTGGGTCCACCTTTCTTCCTTTTCGAAGATAAGGACAAAATTTGCTCTTTTTCAGTCCTTTGGAACATCTCCTGTTCTTCAAGAATTATCAAAGATAATGGAGAGTGGATCAAAAATTTCCTCTGCTGTGTCCGTTAGTACCCTGGGGTGAAATTCATGTGGGCCAAGAGACTTGAATTAATTTATACACATACACATTATAATGCTGCACTCAGTCCTGTCTATGAAGGTGCTAACTAAACACAATTCTATTTCAAATATACAATAGTTGCACTCGACATAGACTTATTTCACAATAGAGAAAACTGAAAAATGAAAAAGTAGAGATACTTGGTATTGTGGAAATGGCCAAATCGATAATTCACCCAGTTGCCACGTTGCGGCGATCTCTGTTAACTGGGTCCTAACACTAATGAAACTCCAACTCAAAAATCTTCACCATAGAAGTGTATTCCACACATCACTAATATCAAAAAAGACCCCTAAGGGACTATGGAATATCTTTGAAAATTATCAATTTATTAAAGAGCTTAATTTAAAAGCAATACAATAGAAAATTCTACATTCAATATCAAAAAAGGATACAATATGGACTCACAAAAATACATGAATTACAATCAATTCTGGAAGATTTTAGTGGATTACACTATCATTATTCAGTACCTTATGGCATATGGAGATGCACTATAGAGGAACATCTAGGGTATGGATCCCACCCTCACCATAATGTCACCTAGTCAAATCAATCAATCCCACAGTAAGGTAATATAATACAGAATATTGGTATTAATTATGATGAACAACAGGGTAGCTCTCCCATAATACTCTCCCCCTATTCATCACCTCCCATTCACTGCCTTACATCACCCACAGTGAGTGCAATTCAATGCATACTGACCCCCTGAGGAAGTCTGGTGACGAAACGGCGTCGGGGCAGCCGGGAGCTCTGCAACTAGAGGTCTGTACCATCCAAATCTGGGGTGAATGTACAACCCCCATATGTCATGTAGTATGAATTGCACTCACTGTGGGTGATGTAAGGCAGTGAATGGGAGGTGATGAATAGGGGGAGAGTATTATGGGAGAGCTACCCTGTTGTTCATCATAATTAATACCAATATTCTGTATTATATTACCTTACTGTGGGATTGATTGATTTGACTAGGTGACATTATGGTGAGGGTGGGATCCATACCCTAGATGTTCCTCTATAGTGCATCTCCATATGCCATAAGGTACTGAATAATGATAGTGTAATCCACTAAAATCTTCCAGAATTGATTGTAATTCATGTATTTTTGTGAGTCCATATTGTATCCTTTTTTGATATTGAATGTAGAATTTTCTATTGTATTGCTTTTAAATTAAGCTCTTTAATAAATTGATAATTTTCAAAGATATTCCATAGTCCCTTAGGGGTCTTTTTTGATATCACTAATGAAACTGCCTGATGTCTGTCTGGGCTTTTCCTCATCGGCTGATACCAGAGAACAATGGATTTGCAGTCTTACAACTGTTTAGTTAGCACCTTCATAGACAGGACTGAGTGCAGCATTATAATGTGTATGTGTATGACATGGGTTCAACACCCGTTTGCTAGCACCTTTCCTCACTCTAGTTGTGAGATATGAGCTATTGCCCTCTGGTATCAGTCTCTAGCACGCCTAAGGGGTTAACCTCTTTTCCCAAGGCACCAATTACATATTCAAAGCACCTGTCTTTAGTTGTAAGACTGCAAATCCATTGTTCTCTTGTATCAGCCGATGAGGAAAAGCCCAGACAGACATCAGGCAGTTTCATTAGTGTTAGGACCCAGTTAACAGAGATCGCCGCAACGTGGCAACTGGGTGAATTATCGATTTGGCCATTTCCACAATACCAAGTATCTCTACTTTTTCATTTTTCAGTTTTCTCTATTGTGAAATAAGTCTATGTCGAGTGCAACTATCGTATATTTGAAATAGAATTGTGTTTAGTTAGCACCTTCATAGACAGGACTGAGTGCAGCATTATAATGTGTATGTGTATGACATGGGTTCAACACCCGTTTGCTAGCACCTTTTCTCACTCTAGTTGTGAGATATGAGCTATTGCCCTCTGATATCAGTCTCTAGCACGCCTAAGGGGTTAACCTCTTTTCCCAAGGCACCAATTACATATTCAAAGCACCTGTCTTTAGTTGTAAGACTGCAAATCCATTGTTCTCTTGTATCAGCCGATGAGGAAAAGCCCAGACAGACATCCGGCAGTTTCATTAGTGTTAGGACCCAATTAACAGAGATGTTAGCTAAGTATTCCCTTGTTATTTCTCCATCATAGATTGCCTATATTTTTTTTTCTTTAATAGTACAGTGACGATCAGTTGATGTTACATTTACTTTCCGAGAGAAAACAGATGCAAAACAGGAATTTAAAAGTTTGGCCTTCTCAACATCATTTTTTACAACTTCACCATTTTCATCCTGTAAAATTCCTATAGTATCTTTGACTTTTTTTACTTTCACATACGCCCCAAATCCTTTTTTATTGCTTTTGACATCTCTGGCAAGCTTTGATTCATTATTTGCTTTTGCCAATTCGTCCTATCTATTCTCTTTCTGAGTGCCTTAAAAGCTGCCTTTCTGAAATCCAACCTTGAAGCCTGAGTCTTCAGAGGTCTTCCTTCACTAGTTATCCAAAATTCTTTGATAGCATGATCGCTGCCTCCTAGAGTCCCAGCACGGGAACTCATCAGCACCCCAATGGGCCTGGTAGTAAGGGGGTAGTGCAAGGACAAGAATCAGCAGCAAGACCTGGGATAGTCAAGAGAAGGCATACCACGGGAGTCTCCAAGAGATCTTGCAGCCTGCTGTGACTATCCGGCCAGCTACCTTACAAAAAGACTGTTTCCCACTGTGAACTGCATTGCCATCAGAACTGTTCCAGTAAAGTATTCGGGTAGAGTGACAGAGTCTCTGTGTGTTTGTCCTAATATTGCATTGCTGATAATTTACTTCTACAGACTGCATCCCTATCATCATCGGTGCATTCCTGCCCCGGAGGCCCAGCTTCACCTGCAGGGAGCTGTTCCATCCAGGCTGCCATACCATCGCCCTCTGGAGGACTGAGGCAGCGCTGGTGTCTAGTCACCCGAATCTGCAGGTGGTGTCACAAACTCTTTATTCCAATTTACACTACCCCCTTTTAATAAGCATAGCCCCAGGGCACAGGTCTGGGCAGGCCACCAGTGACATCACAACCTCAGCAAGGGCCCAGATACCGAGTACCCCATATACCCTGGGACGGCACACACGTACAATCCTAGTTGAATGAATTGGACTTCTTATCTTTAGACTTTTTATTTTCAAAGGTAATTATAATATGTTGTATGATGTATGCTTCACTCGTTTGCTATTCTTTGCAGCTTCTTGATCTATATTTTGCAGAAATATAAATTTTTTGTGATAAATTGGAAGGTCATGCATACAGTGAGATTACAGTTTATAATTAGGAATACAGTAGCACCCTTAGAACACATTTGTTAGGAAGTAATGCAATGTGTAAATCACGCAACATGTAACCTGAATAGATGCGGATTTATACAATCACTCATCAAAAAGAGTAATTTTAGAAGACCAACCAACCTTCATTTAAAGCATTTCTTAACCTACATCTTAAAGTAGTCTATCATGTGTCTAGTTCTCCCTAGTTGCCCAATCTTGTGTGCTCACCTCTGCCCGTGAAACAATTATCACACATGGGTGCTTTCAGGTTCTGAAAAGGATTAGGTTATTAAGATTTTCTGCTATTCTTCCCACTTTCTGCTTCCTGATCATCTATATTATTAACACAAGCAGTTTCACAGGAATTACACCACACAGAGAACAGTCAGGTCCCGCTACCCAGCTTACTCCTAGCGTCATCTACATCTAACTTGATGGCTGTTTCATCAAATTACACAGCTTGTTTCTGACAAATGTGTTGTTACTTTAGTGCTCTTTAGGATTAATTCATTATATACTCTTATATACTCATAAATTTCACTGAAGCACCAATCTTACCAAAAGTTTCTTAACATCTGATTTTAACCATTTGCGTATTTATTATTATCTGCATGACTCCAAAGGAACTTTGGTACCTATCCCGTCTTCTAGGAAATCAAATTCCAGTTCACGTATTTTATTATGGAAACTTGCAGAAAAGAGATTGCCATCTGCCTCTTAATACAAGGTTGTTGCTACATAACTAATTTCACTCACACAAGCTGGTTGTATGAGACTGAAAATACCATTTTCACATTATTTTAGAAGCGTAACTTTTTCCCACTGTTAAAGTGATTGAAGTTAGTTGTGAAAATAAGTACTACAGCGGGAATCACGCCTGCAGTTTTTGATGCTGTTTTTTAACCATGGGTGGACCTAAAAGGGAAGATGAACATAAATCATTTCTTCATAGTTTCCTATCTTCTTGAATTCATTATTAGCTTTAATTAAAAAAACAAAACAAAAAAACAACAACATGCATTAGTCCACCATTATATGTTTTTGATGCCTTTTTTTTAGCCAAAGCCTTGTGGATCTAGTAGAAAGTTGGATATTTTATGGCCTTCCTTTATATTTTCTGTTCTAAACTAATTAAAAAGGTTTGGCTCAAAAACAGTAACAATATTAAAAAAAATGTGGTAACCCCAGAATTTAGTTTTCTCAACAGGTTGCATATGACTGTAATTGCACCTAGAGTCTATGTGATCATTTTTGTATGCAAAATCAGGGAGGGTCTTAAAGGGAACCTGTCAGCTGATATATGCTGCCCAATATATGAGCTTCATGTATTATGTATCATATTTATTTATTATTATATATTTATATAGCGCCTTTGGATTCCATGGCGCTTTACATATGAAGAGGGGAGAACGCAGGCAAGCACAGTAAATTTGGACAGACAAGTTTACAGATACAGGAGGGCGAAGGCTCACAATCAGGGGTGGGTGAAGAAACAATAGGAGGGGGAGCGCCAATCATGTGGCGGTGGGGCGGCCGGGTCTCAGTGTAGGCCGTAAGCTTGTCGGAAAAGATGGGTCTTCAGCTTTCTCTTGAAGGTTCCCATGGTAGGCGAGTGTCTGATATGATGGAGGAGAGAGTTCCAGAGTATAGCAGATGCACGAGAGAAGTCTTGAATACGGTTGTGAGAGGATGAAATAAGGGGGGAGTAGAGAAGGAGGTCTTGGGAGGATCATAGGTTGCGTATGGGCTGGTAGCGGGAGACCATGTCGGTGATGTATGGGGGGACAGGTGATGGATGGCCTTGTATGTCATGGTTAGAGTTTTAAATCGGGGTCTCTGAGAGAAGGGGAGCCAGTGAAGGGCTTGGCGAAGGGAGGAGACAGGGAAGTAGCGGGGAGACAGGTGAATTAGACGTGCAGCAGAGTTTAGAATAGATTGGAGGGGCACAAGGGAAATAGCAGGGAGGCTGGTGAGCAGGAGGTTGCAATAGTCGAGGCGAGAGATAATGAGAGCATGAACAAGGATCTTAGCCATGTCGTGGTCGAGGAAAGACCAGATTCAGGAAATGTTCTTGAGCTGAAGTCGGCAGGAGGTGGCGAGGGCTTGGATGTGTGGCTTGAAGGAGAGGGAAGAGTCAAAAGTGACCCCAAGGCACTTGGCATGTGGGACTGGAGAGAGTGAGCAGCCATTGACAGTGATGGATAGGTCAGGTAGCGGGGGAGAGTGATTTGGGGGGGAAGACGACGAACTCTGTTTTGTCCATGTTCTGCTTGAGGAAGGCAGCGGAGAAGATGGATGAGATGGTGAGATATATAGCTGTATATTCTCAGTCTGGTATGTTTACTTTGAAACAATGCAGCTTTTCAGTGAAAAACATACTTTTAATAGCTGCTAGGCAGTGCCGGGACAAGGCAAATTGGTGCCCTAGGCAGGTAAGGCAAACGGCGCCCCCCCCCCTCCCCGAAATATGTCTGGGAATAAAAATGTCAACATACTTTGAAAGTAAATTTAATTTAACGGGGACCTATAAAAGGTTCGTCCAACCACACTACAGAGACATACTGATAGGTTGTTTACATTGTGAGCCCCAATGGGGACAGTGTTCATGATGTATGTAAAGTGTTGTGGAGTTCATAGTGTAATATAAATGCAAAAAGTATTATTCTTAATATTATGTCACAATACCAGTATCTGAGGATCTTCTATTTCGAGGTCAGGGGCTCTCTGATGCCATGTTGCTGCTTGTCTCGCTGTTGTTCATTTTGACACTGCAGTGCGGTGGACAAGAGAGCATTAACTGGTTAATAACAAGAAGTATGGAGTGTGTACTAACTGAGCCATAAACCCTCCCCTTACCATGAAGTATGGAGTATGTACTAAATGAGCCATAAACCCTCCCCATACCATGAAGTATGGCGTGTACTGACTGAGCCATAAACCTCCTCATACCATGTCCAGCAGACATTGTAGGATTACTACCCGTATATACTCGTGTATAAGCTGACCCTGGTATAAGCCGACCCCCCTACTTTTGCCCCAAAACCTGGGAAAACCTATTGACTCGTATATAAGCCTAGGGTGGACCCCAGCACAGGTATACAGCCCCCAGCAGTGTGGTATACAGCAGCCTCCCCAGTGGTATATACAGACCCCAGTGGTAATACAGCAGCCCCAGAGGTAATACAGCAGCCCCAGGGGTTATACAGCAGCCCCAGGGGTTATACCGCAGCCCCAGGGGTTATACCGCAGCCCCAGGGGTTATACCGCAGCCCCAGGGGTAATACAGCAGCCCCAGGGGTAATACAGCAGCCCCAGGGGTAATACAGCAGCCCTAGGGGTAATACAGCAGCCCCAGGGGTTATACAGCAGCCCCAGGGGTTATACCGCAGCCCCAGGGGTTATACCGCAGCCCCAGGGGTTATACCGCAGCCCCAGGGGTTATACAGCAGCCCCAGGGGTTATACAGCAGCCCCAGGGGTAATACAGCAGCCCCAGGGGTTATACCGCAGCCCCAGGGGTTATACCACAGCCCCAGGGGTTATACAGCAGCCCCAGGGGTAATACAGCAGCCCCAGGGGTAATACAGCAGCCCCAGGGGTTATACAGCAGCCCCAGGGGTTATACAGCAGCCCCAGTGGTATATACAGGCCCCAGCAGTATATACAGCAGCCCCAGTGGTATATACAGGACCCAGCAATATATACAGCAGCCTCAATGGTATATACAGGCCCCAGCAGTATATACAGGCCCCAGCAGTATATACAGGCCCCAGCAATATATACAGAAGCCCCAGTGGTATATACAGGCCCCAGCACTATATACAGCAGCCCCAGTGGTATTCACAGGCCCCAGCAATATATACAGCAGCCCCAGTGGTATATATAGGCCCCAGCAGTATATACAGCAGCCCCAGTGGTATATACAGCAACCACAGTGGTGGTATACACAGGCCCCAGTGGTGGTGTATACAGGCCCCATTGGTGGTGTATACAGGGCCCAGTGGTGGTGTATACAGGGCCCAGTGGTGGTGTATACAGGGCCCAGTGGTGGAGGTGGTGTATACAGGGCCCAGTGGTGGAGGTGGTGTATACAGGGCCCAGTGGTGGTGCATACAGGGCCCAGTGGTGGTGGTGGTGTATACAGGGCCCAGTGGTGGAGGTGGTGTATACAGGGCCCAGTATGCGGACTGGGGGGGGCGCCTTTGCACACTCACCGCCACCGGTCACCGAGGCCGCCGTCACCGTGCGTCTGCTGGCTGTACGAGGAGGAGAGGAGGTGCGGGCAGAGCTGCGGGACAGGAAGTCGGAGTCCCGCCCTCCTTCCCCTCTGGCCGACGCGCCGCGGCCGCTGGCAGCCAGCACGGGGCCTCCAGTGGGCGGGCAAAAATGCGCCCTCCACAAGATGGCGCCCTAGGCGATCGCCTAGGGTCGCCTAGCTGTTGTCCCGGCCCTGCTGCTAGGAACCAAGCCATGCTGCTGACTAGTCAGAAAGGCGAGTCCCTGGTGGCCTCTCCTTGCCTGCTGCCCTGGATTGAAAGGTCTCTGTCTATACACAGATAAAACAAAACACCACCAGATGTTCACAGTTGCGGTGAAAAACATTGGTTTATTAATCAGTACCAAAATGGTCACAAGGGAACACACAAAAAATAAACAACATATAGTAGGGCGAGCAGTTTGGTGTCAAACTCTTTAAGTTAGCATTTGCATACCCATCATGATCACTGTGGTACAGCCTAAACTCAGGACTTACTGATCATAGTCTGGTCACTGCAGAGATCAGCAGACTGTCTGTTTAGCCATTGGCTGATAGGCCGGGCATGGAATGATGGACTGGTTATAAGAAGCGTAGATAAATCAACAGACTACTGGGAGATCATTCACACGGGTCACCATGGTCAGCTTGAGGGAATTCAAACTCTACTTCCAATTGTAATCTTTCCTTTACAACACCACCAAATAGGCGCGTGTATACTAGCTACTGAGAATAGGTTCTGGGAGACTAGGTATTTTGTCCTATAAATATGGCATCGTTTGGTGATTTCTTTCTCTAGCTTGCCATCTCAGCTCTCTGTCCTTAGTAATTGCCAACTGTCTCCACAATGGCTGCTTGGCCCCTCTATGGTCTACCCAAATGTCCACTGGCTGGTGCCAGGAAGACTTGACCTTACACCTATATTACCTATAGTGCTGCTATGTATTACATTGGTTTGCACTACACTATGTATTACTAACATTACATTTTATATTAGTACACCTACATTACATTATGAAAATTGCTATATTTTTACATATTACTAGAGCTTATCATATTTTACACTATGTGTTATACTGGGGAATCAGATGCTGCAGTACAGGTGTAAAGATTTACCATTTTACAGCTGGGTTTAAATTAGCAGCTGGTAAGGAGCCTAAATTAGGTACATCTGTACTTGGAAACCACATCCACGTGCCTCTAGGGAGTACGACCCTTTAGTAAAACAGAAAGTAATATCCACTTTCCCAAAATTGTTTTTGAAGGGAATCACACTGGACTACATGAAGATTAACCCCCCAATCTAGACTGTACTTTGCTGTAATATATTGGCTTCATTATCTGTGGTCGTCTCAAAGAGGCTTTATTGTTCTGCAGGTTCAGAGACTGAACACAACATTTCTTATAAGTGAAACTGATTTTCAGTATGACATGGTCAACACTATTAAGAAGAAATATTATAGGCATTCATAAAGTTCATTTAAAGCGTTAATTTAAAAAGTAAGCTTACAATAAATAATCCTCAGTCTTTAAGGGGAATCTGTCAGCAAGTTTTTGCTATCACATCTGATAGCAATATAATGTAGGCAAAGAAACCCTGAATCAAACAATGTATCATTTAGATTACTGACTGCAGCTATTTTCACACAATCAAATAATTTAGTTGTAGAAACACAGCAGAGCTAGGAGAGCTGCCCCTGCTCACTCAATCTCAATAGAGTTTGTGTATTAACATGGAGGTATCAATAACAGCAGGGGGTGTGTCAGACTGCTGTGCATGTGAAAAAGTAATCCTGTAATGATAATCACAGAGTACAAAAAGACTTTAGTCTAGGTAAACAATAGCACAAACAGGAGAAACACAGTTGCTTTTTGTTATTTTTTAACCCTCACAGCATTCCCTTTAAACACTATTGTGACCGTTCATCTCATTGTTGTATGTTTGTATCAACCCCTTCACCCCTGTGCAATTTTCTTTTTTCTTATTTACCTCCCTTTTTTCCAACAGCTATAACTTTTTTTATTTTTCAGTCAACATGTTGTTTATGAGGACGAGTTGTACTTTTGAGTGACATATAGTCTACTGGAAAATGGGAAAAAATCCAAGTTCAGTGAAATTGCAAAAAAAGTGCAATTACAAGATTGTTTGGAGTTTTTTTATTCTTCAGGTTAACTATATAGTAAAACTGACCTGTTATTATGATGCCTTGGATTTGTACGAGTTCATAGATACAAAACATGTATACTTTTACCTTTAGCTAAGTCCCCATTCACACCACAATTTTTTGGGATCCGTGGCTATCCGATGTAAAACAGATAGCCACAGATCTGATTTGGCCCCCATTTATCCCTATGGGCACGGATGGGCATGGATTGGTGCTTAATAGCCAGCCGTGTGTGCAGGGATCAGATTGTGTCCGCTGTTTTCACATCCCCAAAATCGGAGACTTCTCCAATTTTTGGCACAGTGAGCACAATCGGACAGAATTAGACAGCATCGGATCCAACTTTGTTCGATTCAAATAACATGGGGTTCTATGGAGCTCGGATCCGGGAAATAACAGGATCAATTCCCGGATCCAATTTTAGTGTCCTGAGTATGCTACTCAGCATACTCAGTGTGATTTCACTTTAACAATGTATCTACAAACACTGCTACAGTGAAATTAAATAAAGCAATGTATTAAAAATAAAAAAATAAATACTTACCTCTCTGCCGGCTGTCCGGGACCCGAGAAGATGTCCAGTTGCTGCCAGGACCTTAGTTCAAATGTGGTTGGCCAGTAGCGATTAGGTGGTGTGTCACGTCACATATCACAAGATCGTTACCGGCCAATCACAGATATTTAAGGTCCTGGCAGCATTCAGACGTCTTCACGGGTCCTGGACAGCCGGAAGAAAGGTATGTGTGGCACCCCTCTCGCGGGACGCCACAGGGAGGTACTGCATCCCAAATAGAAGGTGTGGTGCCTCCATAGTCGCAGGCAGAAGGGGAAGCTACAGAGTCTGTATACAAAACCACAAGATCCCAATCACAGCCACCCTAGCACCAGGGACTGTATATTTAGTAGGTCCCAGGGGGTGGAGCTTAGCAGAGCGGGAGACGTGATGTAAGGAGTCCAGGTCAATACTGGTAAACCGGAACCGAGGCAGTTTGTTAAGGTTCATTCCAAACTGCTGACAGGCAGGCTGTGAGCCTTATCAAGAAGGTGCCACAGCACCCATCAAAGTAGTCCAACCTCTGTCCCATAGCTGGGTTAAAAACGCTGATATGTAAGAGAGATTTTAAGCAACAGACCCGGGGACCAGAAACCAGACTCAAGAGTGGGAGTGTAAGGAGCCAAAAGAGCCCATAAAGGAACAGAACTAAGATAGCATTTGAAAGGCACCTCTGACAGACTCTGTGGTTATCCTCAAAACCTGTGCCAACAAAAACTAGACTGTACCGTGTACCTATTGATCCATCTAGTATCAGTAAAGAACTGTTTGGGGTAACTTGGTGTCTCTGCATCAATTATTCGTCGCCTTGGAGGCTCTTACAGCACAACAGAGCCAAGGACTACTACTCCCCTCATCTATCCCGCTGCCTTGAGGTAAAGCTCCGCCTGTGGGGAGCTGTACTACCCAAAGCTGCATCACCATCACCTCAGCGGCCGGCTGCAGCACTGGTAAATACATTACCAGGTACCACAGGTGACGTCACGTATAATAATCCCCCATTCCAAATAATTTTCCCCTCAGCAATTGAGTATCCAGGGCACGGGACTGGGACTTGACCAGCCGTGATCCCACTGAAGTAGCAACCTGTCCCGGTATCCGAGTACCTGCTACCCTGTCATATTACTCATAAGTATTTATTTTTTTATTTTTAAAGTGTAATGGCCCCTTTACACGCAGCTACAGGTGACAGGTTTTCCACAGGTAACTTACTGGTTGCAGTGAAATCATGGAGACATAGTTCTATCTTGGTGCTGTGTACAAATGGAACTATGTCTCCATGATTTCACTGCAACCAGTAAGTTACCTGTGGAAAACCTGTCACCTGTAGCTGCGTGTAAAGGGGCCATACCTGAAGGACCTGAGAATACAGACACGCTCCCAGGTGAGACCAATCTCATTTTCAACATTTCCTCGTACTTTCTCTCACCTTCAGAGACAAGGGTCCTTCAGAAGGGACTCTCGTTCTGCCCCACCCCTGCATTCAATTCTTTTCGGGTCCAACAGGAACTTAACCGCTTTTACAGAACAATAAGGCTGAAAGCTCATTTCTGCAATGATAAGAGGACACCGAGCGTACCACTTCCAACTACCAGTGAAGATACTTCGAACTCTCTTTGCCTTAAAGACCTGGGTCTCCGCTTGAAGAGTAATTTCCAACCACCAAAGAGCTCGCACCCAGTTGAAAGGTATATTTCACTTGTTTCTAGATCTGTTAACAATTCTGTCAAAAATATAAACCAAGGTGATTTCCATCTCGAACGTAATTTAAGTAAGGAAGAAACAATGGCCCTCAATAGTCTGAAAAACAATAAACAAATAATTATAAAACCAGCCGACAAGGGGGGTGCCATTGTCATTCTAGATAGAAAATACTACATAGAGGAAATACAGGGTCAACTCGCTGATCTAGACACATATGAACCCATAGGCCACGATCCCACCTACAACATCAGGAGAAAGATAGAGAATCTAACCAATAAATACCTTTCCACGGGCACCATAGACAAAAAATTGGCAGAGTACCTTCACAATCAATATCCCATCACACCTGTGATATATACTTTACCAAAAATTCATAAGAATCTTGAATATCCCCCAGGCCGACCAATAGTCGCCTCTACTGATTCAATTCTATCTCCTCTTTCAATCACCTTTGAGAAGGTCTTAACTCCCCTGGTGCCGACCATCAGATCCTTCCTGAAAGACACCACCGATTTTCTCAGCAGGATACGTACACTCGAAACCATCCCACCTGACAGTCTGTTGGTTACCCTTGACGTCAACAGCTTGTACACCAGCATAGACCACCAGCTAGGTGTCGAAGCTGTTGACTGGTTTCTCACGGCAAAGAACCCAATAGATGTTTCCCAGAAAAACTTCTGCCTTGAGACTCTTGAACTCGTTCTGAAGAATAACTTCTTCATGTTTCAGGACCAGTTCTATATACAGAGACGCGGTACAGCAATGGGGGCGAACGTCGTGCCCCCGTACGCAAACATCTACATGTCCAAGTTTGAACAAGAACATATCTATACCAATAGTCTGTACAAAGAACACGCAATCTTGTGGCTGAGATTTATCGACGACATATTCTGTATCTGGACAGGTGACACTACTAAACTGACTACTTTCCTCAACGAGATCAATCACAAAGAAAAAATCTTACATTTACTATGCACTATGACCACGAGAAGATTGACTTTCTCGACACAACGATCCACATGGATCCTCAAGGACGTCTCACCAGTGACATATTTACGAAGCAGGAACAGCCTGCTCCATTGGACGAGCTGTCATCCTAGACATGTGAAAGAGTCCCTTCCAAACTCCCAACACCACAGAGTATCCCGTATTGTGAGTAACGAGACCACCAAATACCTAAGACATGGAGAGATGACAAACAAATTTCTACAGCGGGGCTACCCAAAGGAGGTCTGCACACCAAAACCACCAGATCCCAACAGAGTGAAGACACCGGTTGATGACCGACTTAAATTCATTAATACCTTCCATCCATTTTCACCACTCATAAAAAAATCAATTATTGAACACTGGCCTCTCCTCCGAACCTCATTTCCTGATGTGCCCGAATTTAAAAATCCTCCTTTGGTATGCTATAAATGAGCTAACAATATCAAAAACCACCTAGTCAGAGCCGACATCGGACCAAAAATTCCCAAACCAATACAGGGTACCCTGGGGTCCACAAGGAATGGTACGTTTCCATGTCTTCACTGTGCACAATGCACAAATGTCACAAGGGGAGAATCATTTACCCATCCCAGGTCTGGTAAAAGATACAATATAGACGGTTTTTACACATGTGATTCCTCGTTTGTGATCTATCTAATAAAGTGTCCATGCGGTCTCGGCTATGTTGGGGAGACCACCCAGCATATCCGAGACCGCATAAGTAAACATAAATCCACCATTCGTCGGAAAAACACTCTGTTGCCGGTACCAGCCCACTTCATAGAACATGGCCATTCTGTTAGTCAACTCAAATTCCAGGTGATTGAGCAGGTCCCCCCATCGAGACGAGGGGGTAACCGTATTCACAAGCTAATGGAGAGAGAATCCTATTGGATTTATCACCTCAACACCTTATCACCCTATGGTTTGAACCGAGAATTTGAATTATACTATTAATTCCCCCTCCCGACTATGAACTGGGTTAAGGGAGGATTCCGACTCAGGGTATTGATTGAACTGATTTTTGGTTAATGGTGTCATATCACCAGTGCCCTCGGAGAGTCGCTTTAACACACATTGTGTGACGACTCTCCCACTAAGGCTATTTAATCTAATATTGTATATAAATAACAAATATACTTTCTATGTCAGTAATTTAGTTTTCTCTTTACAGAAAGGAAGCTGAGAAACTTTCCAGATCACCACTGTATGGAATCACATAAGCATTTTTCCTGCACCGATCGTGCACAACTATTTGAGATTTTTTTGCACTGTTTACATCCTTATCATGCATTTCTGGTCATGTGACCAGCTACAGCAGTCACTAGGGCGCTTCTGTGGTGTTTTACACTCATTTCAATGGCACTTCCTGTCCTCCCGGCCTGAGCATGCTCACTGCGAACATCAGGACACTAATGACCTTCCCAAGATGGCGCCGCTGGTGATGCACTTCCTGTTTCAGCTCTGTGCTCATTTACACACCACTATAAGAAGCATCCACACACTACACATAGTGCTCCTGCCACCAGCCCTCCAGCATGACTGCATGATGCACAAAACTTCAACACAAGGTACAGCTCAAACCTCTGTCACTCTGTTACTCTGTTACTTTATTATTATGTTGCATTCTCTCTGCTGCAGTGTTAACTCCTTGAGCCTTCACTTTTGACTCCCTTCCTTTCTAGGACAGGAGCCATAAACTACCTTTCTGCTAACCATGTGGTATGTACCTGTTAATATAGTCTTATTAGCCCACTCCATGGAAATAGCTCACTAATATGCTCTCCCCACATAGATGGACCTTGATGTATGGACCCCCATTTGCTCAGCCAGACCACGTCTGTGTATCCACTAATTTGGATCTCGGACTGCATTCCCTATCAAACAGAGGTATCTATAGTCCTCAAATGATAACATTCCCCTTTTTATATTCTGGCGTAACTGAAAAACATTTTCAACTCCATAGGCCTCCAAGGGCAGCATACACCTATCTAACTAAGCTAAAAAGTGGAGTAATACTCCCACTATTGCATATAAGGTACTTTCCCTAAATCTCTATTACCACTACTAATCATAGATTGAAACTCTGCTAGTTTATCTACTTCTATTCCGTTTCCCACGTTCTCTCTCCCCTTTTTCTCTACTCTTTCTACTCTATCCTTTACCCTACTACCCACCCACGTTCCCAAAATCACTGACCACCACATCACAATCACCCCACACCAGCCTGACCGCCACAATTTCTCTAGATCTGATACACCTACATCTTATCACCACTCAACACGTCATATCTTTTGAAGCCCTCGCATCCCACCACCGAACACTAGTCACTATAGAGCAACACTAAAGATAAACATCACAAATTGTGTCTGATACCTGTTTTTTTATTTCTATTGTATATATTGTACAGAATCACTTGATGAAGGCTCTTGCATGAGCCGAAACGTTTGATGATTGATGAACTTTCACAAATGATGATTGATGAACTTTCACAAACTCCACAAATAAAAAACACCAAAAGGATCAATCCTCTCTTGCTTTTTTAAGTAGAGTGCCAGGTTAAGCTCTGTATATAGTTATTCCTCCTTCCCTGGGCACCTACGCTTGCGGTTGAGCCAGACTTGTCCTATATACCTGTGGACAACCTGTCACCTGTAGCTGCGTGTAAAGGGGCCATAACCGTTGTTTAAATTTTAATTTAATAATAATGTAGAGCAAGAGATTTTAATAAACGTCATAATATGGATCATTAGAAAATTCTGTCTGGTTACCATTCGTAGTCCTTCCACAAGATGTCTTCAGTGCACTGTGAGTGAAGTTGTTTCTGTGCCAGGGCCATCTTCACAGTGAATACGTACATGTGAGGAAATAATGGAGAGGGAGTGTGGCCTACACTGTGTGCCTGCCGCTCACAAGGAGACAAGATATCACATTACAGCACGGAGCTCGATGTAAACTCCTCTATACAAGCTCTCTGTAATGTCATCTGTCTCCACACAGCAATCCCTGTTAACCCCTTGTCTGCTGGCTCCCCACACAGCTCACTACCAGCCTCCTCTCATACACCCAGAGCTGACTGACTCTGGCCACTCCCACACAGACAAAAAATACAGCTTTTAAAACACAACAGAAAAATGTGTGAAAATCAGTGATATGGCATAAATAATCATTATCTTAGCTGCTATGTGACCCATCATTGACATCCAGTGCAGTATTGTTTTTTTTTTTTTCAATGAAATGACATTTACACTTTAATACATGTTTTCTCTTTTATTTTGCTTCCCCAATGTATGTGGATAGTGTATGTAGATATACTGGGAAAGCAAAACTTCAGCCCCAACATGTCACACGGGGGGAGGAACACAGGATTCATCTTCCCCCCGTGTGACATCACAGCCCCGATACCACTGGGCTCCTCCCAGCTCTTTCAGTGTCCAGATCCATCAAAATCATGGATCTGGACACAGAAATAACATCCTGAGTTCACATCTAGGCCTGTCCGTTCCTGTCCATGGGGTCCAGCAAAAAACAGGACGGGAAAAAATCGTGGTGTGAAGGGGGCCTAACTGATTAAAAAAATTCTGAAGTTTAAAAAAAAAAAAACAATTGCACTCTTGTCATCATTTTTCAAGATCTGGCACTGTGTGATAGCTTATTTTTGGCATCTTGAGATCACGTTTTTAATTATACCATTTTTGAGTAAATGTGAAGTTTTGATCACATGTTATAGCATTTTATTGCAATGTTGTAGTGATCAAAAAACGTTTGACATTTGAACATTTTTTTTCTATTATGCAGTTTACAAATCTGATTAATTGATGTTATATTTTGATAGATAGAGCATTTCTGAATGAAGTGATACCAAACATGTTTTTTAATAGTTTTATGTTCAATGGGGCAAAATGAGGATGATTTGAACTTTCATGCTTTTTTTAATTTTTTTCATATTTTTTAAAACAGTTTTTTTTAACTGTTCCTTTATTTTACATAACCCCTAAGGGAGCCTCAGCACTGCAGTGTCTGATCGCCTGAGAGATGCTTCACCATCCCTCTGCACAGCACAAATTATTGCATTCTGCCAGTGACACCGCTCGGGCATCGATGTCTCGTGATCGCATCACGTGGCCACCGATGCGGGCGGGGAACGATGTGATCCATGCTGCGGTGCTTTAGAATTCAATTTCAGTGAACCACAGCACGATCTAAAGGGTTAACAGTGCTGACCAGACTTCTGATCCGATCAATCCTGGTCGCTACACGTCACCTGATCAGATCAGTTGATATATGCAGGGAATGATGCTAGCTTAGAGTGTGAGCTCGCATCGAAGAAAAGGAGGCGGCCATACTCCCTTGTTTGTGAAGGGGTTAAACTAAAAAGCATCAAAGGAAAGGAGGTTTAGACATACTCCCTTTTTGTGAAGAGGTTAAACTGCCCCAATGTCTTCTTAGTGATACAATGTGTTTCACTAACATGATATTCTCAAGCAAAAAGTTAAAGTATTTATCTAAAAAACACTTTATTGTGGCGCCCCTGCGGGTATGCGCCACAGAATGGTATTACACTTGAATATAAAATGTGTTTTTCCTTGTAAGTTGCCAGGTTATGATTTAAATCTTATGGAGTCTATTTTTAGCACTCACTTAGGACCGCACCACTTAGAGTAGGGGGAACTGTTATATAGTAGGTTCCACAGGTGGTGGGCGGAGCTTAGGATAGAGTTAGAGTGACAGTTAAGAATTTACCTCAGACGGCTTGGGAAGGCAGACCGTGTGGTCACGCCTGGCGGCTCAGCTGAGTGGAGGGTACCCCATCTTTATGAGGGGGCCCAGGACAGATGGCAACGGACCTAGACTGGTAGGAACCAGCTGGTCATGTTGAGGGTTCACAGGTGACACGGACTACCGAGGCAGCCAGGAGTTCAGCCCTGACTGCGAAACCGACGAGCTGCAGGCCCAACCAGACCGGGTTGCTGACAGCACCACAAGTTACCTCACCCCTCATGAGGAGAGGAGGATATCACCGAGGCGGAGGACTTCATTCAGTTCCTGAAGGAGCCAATTGCAAGTGAAAGCAGCCAGGTCAGTGTCGGGGAGGAAGAGGAGAATCTGGAGGAAGGAGCCGGTGGTACGGAGGAGGCCGGGCCCCGCGAGCTATGGAGGGTCGCGGTACCAGCAGCAGCGGTTGGAGAGAGGAGAGTCCATCTATCTGCAGTTACCCAGGGCCATCCAAAACGAGACCTGTATCGTGGTGATGTGATCACCTATGAACGCCACGCAGGCCCCCGGGGAAGGTTTGCAATCCGGGTCAGTAAGTTGAGCAGTAAAGAGTTAACCCGGTATTGCACTGTTTAAAGTGTGAGCAGAATTGTTTAAAATGCATATTTCCCTTGCATTGCACTGTTTCTTTTTCCTTTTTCAGCATTTGATGGACATTAATCAAGGAACTTGCTACCTGGTCCCAGTTGGGCCAATATGGACTAGATTATAGTCAAAGTTTGATGCAACGTTATAAGCAGTGAGCCTCCCGCAAGGGAAGAAAAGAAGCAATCTTACTGTTGATAAATGTTCAAAATGTTCATTGTTATATGTAAACTGTATTTTTATTCCAGGTTTGGTTTGACACCCGCGGACGGGTGTGTTTCACCAAGGGGGTGTGTGGCGCCCCTGCGGGTATGCGCCACAGAATGGTATTACACTTGAATATAAAATGTGTTTTTCCTTGTAAGTTGCCAGGTTACGATTTAAATCTTATGGAGTCTATTTTTAGCACTCACTTAGGACCGCACCACTTAGAGTAGGGGGAACTGTTATATAGTAGGTTCCACAGGTGGTGGGCGGAGCTTAGGATAGAGTTAGAGTGACAGTTAAGAATTTACCTCAGACGGCTTGGGAAGGCAGACCGTGTGGTCACGCCTGGCGGCTCAGCTGAGTGGAGGGTACCCCATCTTTATGAGGGGGCCCAGGACAGATGGCAACGGACCTAGACTGGTAGGAACCAGCTGGTCATGTTGAGGGTTCACAGGTGACACGGACTACCGAGGCAGCCAGGAGTTCAGCCCTGACTGCGAAACCGACGAGCTGCAGGCCCAACCAGACCGGGTTGCTGACAGCACCACAAGTTACCTCACCCCTCATGCCCAAAAGACGGTCCTACACTAGTGAGGAAAGACTGAAACCCGGTGTCAGGTGGAAAACTTGTGCGTTCCTGCTGTTCCCATTTGGACCGGTAATAGTCAAATTAAGCCTACTAGATACAGACTGCAGGACTGGCGGGTGAGCTCTTCAAAGGTGGGAAAGACAGAAAGATCTAGAAAGAGAATAGAAACCCTGAAAGACAGAGAAAGAACATCTAAAGACTCCTTAAGAGAAATCCTGAGTTGGTAACAGCACCCTAAACCAAACTGTACCGTGTATTGTTATGCCATCAGCCGGTACCGAGTAAAGCAAAGTTAAACAAGAATTGGTTTCTGTTATTCTTCCTGCCGCAGCTCAAAGGACGTAACATCATCAACATCAACAGCAGAGGGGTAAGAACTGTACCACCATTAACATCACTGTCCTCCCTCACCGTCTCATCTCCATCATAGCTGCCCTGAGGTAAAGCTCCACCTGTGGGGAGCTGTACCACACACTGCTGCCCCCTCCATCACCTCAGCGGCCGGCTGGCAGCGCCGGTACCACCTTACCGGACTCTACAGGTGGCGTCACGTTCCCCTGTAAATAACCCCTTTTACCCCCACCGTTTACCATCAACACCTGGTATAGTTGTTCGCCAGGGCACGGCACCGGGGATACCGACCATCCGTGACATCCCACACAGAAGCCCCGGTGACCGAGTACCCCATGCACCCCAGCTCTGGTTGAAACATTATCATTGGATGATTGCAGTTAGGGCTATCAAGACTGAAGTGGGCGTAAATAATTTGAAGAGGACTGTAACTGACCAAGACTGAAAGCGTCACCTAGATGACTGAAAGAGAAGGTCTGTGATGCAATCACCTAACAATAAAAAGTGTCTTTTTTTAGATTAATACTGGGATCTTTTGCTTGAGAACACCATGTTTTAAGGTACCATCACACGCTGCCATATGGCAAATCGCCTGCAGGACATCGGAAGCGATCTTCCCTTCACACATCGCCGCGTCACAAGCCACAATCGTAGCAGCGATGTGGGCATACTGTTTCGATAGGGGCGTGCTAGAGTGGGTTTCACTGCGCTCCTATCACTGCGATTGGTGGACGGAACTGCGTTCCAATTGGTCAGCCTTGCGTGAACGCACGGGTGATCAAATAAGGCGCCTCGGACACGGCCAGCCAATCGGAACGCAGTATCACCCACCAATCGCCGCAGATGTGGCACAAAAAAACACCATCCAAGCAAGCCTACGGGATTGATTTCAGGATCGCTGTGTACATTGCTATCGCCCTGTGACATGCCAGGATGCGCTAATATCGCCTGGTTGATATTGCCTGATTTCTCTGCAGGGCAGGGCAATCAGGCGACACTCCACCGGCGATTTCTCGCCGTAGAATCGCCCAGTCACATGCCACTACGCACATGCGATGTGGTTTCCACATCGCCGAATTCGGGAATTGCCAGCGTTCTCGCCGGCGATATGGCAGCATGTGACGGTACCTTTAGAGATGCACATTGCACAAAATGATGTGACAGGTTTCCTTTAAACTGTAATTAGAATAGGAGTTAGGACCAACAGTAATATTGCTATTTAATGCATCTATGTTGTTACAGTAAATGCTGATTCCTCCATATTTCATCTTATTTCATTGATCTCGGAGGTAATGTTGTTTTATTTTCACACCTATAGAATGAGTGTGACATATGCCTGAGAACAGTGATTGATATGAAATGCATATGCCACAAAATAAAAATTCACCTCATCCCAAGCCTCAGCCTCTGTACTGTTAATGAAAAAACAGACTTGTAAAACTCAATAAAATAAAAATAAAAAATCAGTTAATATATCCACTTGATGTGCTTCTTATACTGGTTATTATAATTTCTCATAAAAAAAAAGTGCAGCCAATGTTTAAATTGACGAATATTTAATTGAATATGAAAAGGTAGGAATTCACGTGCCAGATATCTTACTATTAAATATTGTTTGTAATTTGCAAAAATGGCAATACAAAATTACAAAGAAGAGAACTGAAAAATATTGTGTAATCAATTAAAACAAAATTGATGCTATAAGGCAATTTACAGTTCTACATGGTAACTTTATATTCACAGATAGAATGACAATCAAGGGCACAACGTTCGCACTCGCAACCGGGCCTGGGGGTACAGGCAGTGGCGTAACTTCAGTCCTCGGGGCCCCGATGTGAAAGCTCCAATGGGGCCCCCAATTATTGCAAATCTTTAGTATTATCAGTCTTTTTCTATGGGCCAAAGGGACTTTTGGGGCCCCCCCTAGGCTGCAGGGCCCGGGTGCGATCGCAACCCCTCCACCTATTGTAGTTACGCCCCTGGGTACAGGGATCTGCCAACACCAGTGCCTGCTTCAGATGAATGTGCGTCCTCGAGGACGCACATCCAGGTTGCTGAGATACATACCACGTGGCCACTATGTTGCCCATGATTCTCTGGCACCATGACCCCCCCATTGCCAGCACCCCCACTGCAATGATGAAATAGAGCGCTCGCTCCTTCATCACTCTGCCTGCTCTCTGACATCTCATCGCAGCAGAGCATGGTGATGTCAGGACTGTGTGCTGCTGTGCTGAGATGTGCAGAGTGTAGGACACTTGCAGGAAGACAAGAGCAGCAGAGAAACCAAGGAGAGGTGAGTACTTATTTATTTTTTTAATCAGTGAGTACATGGTGGGTTAAGGACTATGAAAAAGTTCATTAAATTATATGGGGTGTATTATAATATATGGAGGGATATGAGGCTGCATTATACTATATGTACAGGGATATGAGGCTGAATTCTAATGTATGGAGGGATATGAGGCTGTATCTACTATATAATTGTCTAAGGCGTCTGTCGGTCACAGAAATCGCGCACCAGACAGAGGCCGGACAGACTATGCAAATAGGCACGAGAATTCAAAGTTCGAATTTCGCGCCTATTTGTAGACCGGCCGCCGGGATACATGGTCCGGATGACGGTGGCCACAGCGGTGGCACTCCTCACAGCCCCCCCCGCTCCCCGCGGCACCCCTGCTCTTCTTGCCCCCTCTGCTCCTCGCGGCACCCTCTGACCCCCCCGCTCCTGCTGTCCCCGCGGCCCCCCGCTCCTCCTGTCCCTGTGGCCCCCTGCTCCTCCTGTCCCTGCCGCCCCCTGCTCCTCCTGTCCCCGCTGCCCCCCGCTCCTCCTGTCCCTGCGGCCCCCCCGCTCCTCCTGTCCCTGCGGCCCCCCCGCTCCTCCTGTCCCTGCGTCCCCCCCGCTCCTCCTGGCCCTGCGGCCCCCTGCTCCTCCTTGGTGATAATAAAAATAAAAAAACCCTCATAGAGGATACTCACCCGTCCGCCGGCGTGCTCCACCTACGTCTTCTAGCTCCTTCATGGCTTGAGGACCTGTCGTTGCCTGGGAAACCAATCAGCTGATCGGCTTCCCAGGCATCGACAGGTCCTGCGAGCCGGCGGACGGTTGAGTATCCTCGCATCCATCCTGCCCCCCCTGCCACCACCATCCCCTCCCCCCCCCCCCCGCTGGCTCCATCCTGCCCCCCCCGCCGGCTCCATCCTACCCCCCCACTGACACCATCCTGCCCCCCCCGCCGGCTCCATCCTGTCCCCCTATTCCCCCGCCGGCTCCATCCTGCCCCCCGCTGGCTCCATCCTGCCCCCCCGCCTGCTCCATCCTGTCCCCCCCCCTGCCAGCTCCATCCTGTCCCCCCCCCCCGCTGGCTCCATCCTGTCCCCCCCTGCCCGCTCCATCCTGCCCCCCTCCGACAGCTCCATCCTGCCTCCCCTCGCTGGTTCCATCCTGTCCCCCCCATGCCGGCTCCCTCCTGCCCCCCGCCTCCATCCTGCCCCCCCACCAGCTCCATCCTGCCCCGCCATCTCCATCCTGCCCCGCCATCTCCATCCTGCCCCGCCGGCTCCATCCTGCCCTGCCGGCTCCATCCTGCCCCGCCATCTCCATCCTGCCCCGCTCGCTCCATCCTGCCTCGCTCACTCCATCCTGCCCTGCTCGCCACCATCCTGCCCCCCCCATCCTGCTCCTCCGGCTCCATACTGCTCCTCCGGCTCCATCATGCTCCTCCGGCTACATCCAGATCCTCCAGCTCCATACTGCCCCGCTCGCTCCATCCTGCCTCGCTCCCACCATCCTGCTTCGCCGGCTCAATCCTGCCTCCCTGCCGGCTTCATCCTGCTCCCCACGCCACCATCCTGCCCCCCCACCACCATCCTGCCCCCCGCCACCATCCTGCTCCCCCGCTGACTCCATCCTGTCCCGCCGGCTCCATTCAGCCCCCCCCGCCACCATCCTGCCCCCCCCCGCTACCATCCTGCTCCCCCGCTGACTCCATCCTGCCCCGCTCCCCACTATCCTGCCCCCCCCGCCGGCTCCATTCTGCCCCGCTGGCTCTATTCTGCCCCGCCAGCTCCATCCTGCCCCTCCGCCACCATACTTCCCCCCCCAGTCACCATCCTGCTCCCCCGCCGGCTCCATCCTGCCCCGCTTGCTCCATCCTGCCACGCTCGCCACCATCCTGCCCCCCTGCCACCATCCTGCCCCGCTCGCTCCATCCTGCCCTGCTTGCTCCATCCTACCCTGCTCGCTCCATCCTGCCCCGCTCGCTCCATCCTGCCCCGCTCGCTCCATCCTGCCCCACCAGCTCCATCCTGCCCCACCAGCTCCATCCTGCCCTGCTTGCCACCATCCTGCCCCCCCGCCGGCTCCATCCTGCCCCGCCGCTCCATTCTGCCCTGCCGGTTCCATCCTGCCCACCCCACCACCATCCTGCCCCCCACCACCATCCTGCTCCCCCGCCTGCCCCATCCTGCCCCGCTCGCTCTATCCTGCCCCGCTCGCTCCATCCTGCCCCACTCGCTCCATCCTGCCCCACTCGCTCCATCCTGCCCCACTTGCTCCATCCTGCCCCGCTCCCACCATCCTGCTTCGCCGGCTCCATCCTACTCCCCCACCGGCTCCATCCTGACCCCCATCCTGCCCACCCCGCCACCATCCAGCTCCTCCGGGTCCATCCTGCCCCGCTCCCACCATCCTGCACCCCCCCCACCATCCTGCCCCCCCCCCACCATCCTGCCCCCCCGCCGCCATCCTGCTTCTCCAGCTCCATCCTGCCCTGCTCCCTCCATCCTGCCCAGCTCCCTCCATCCTGCCCCGCTCCCTCCATCCTGACCCCCCCCATCACCATCCTGCCCCCCTGCTCCATCCTGCCCCCCCCGGCAAGTTAGCGGTCATGTGACCAATCAGCTGATCGGTTTCCCAGGCAACGACAGGTCCTAAAGGCCTGTAGGACCTAGAAGACAGAGGTGGAGCAAGACAGCGGACAGGTGAGTATCCTCACTGAGGATTTTTTTACTTTTATTGTGGAGGAGCGGGGAGCGCCATATACCATAGTGCTGCTCTACATGTACTGTAATGTACCGCCATATACTATAGTGCTGCTATACATGTGCTGTAATGTACCGACATATACTATAGTGCTGCTATACATGTACTGTAATGTACCGCCACATACCATAGCGCTGCTATACATGTACTGTAATGTACCGCCATATACTATAGCGCTGCTATACATGTGCTGTAATGTACCGCCATATACTATAGTGCTGCTATACATGTACTGTAATGTACCGCCATATACTATAGCGTTGCTATACATGTACTATAATGTACCGCCATATACTATAGCGTTGCTATACATGTACTGTAATGTACCATCATATACCATAGCGCTGCTATACATGTACTGCCATATACTATAGTGCTGCTATACATGTGCTGTAATGTACCTCCATATACTATAGTGCTGCTATACCTGTACTGTAATGTACCGCCATATACCATAGCGCTGCTAAATATATGTGCTGTAATGTACCTCCATATACCATAGTGCTGCTATACATGTACTGTACTGTACTGCCATATACCATAGCGCTGCTATACATGTACTGTAATGTACCGCCATATACCATAGTGCTGCTATACATGTAATGTACCGCCATATACTATAGTGCTGCTATACATGTGCTGTAATGTACCACCATATACCATAGCACTGATATATATATATATATATATATATATATATAGTTCACTCACGTTGACTGAACAAGTTCTGTCAGTCACAGCATGTCAACTACATACATTCTCTATAATACCTGATATGTTAGAATCGGGCCACCATCTAGTTATACTATATGGAGGAATATGAGGTTACATTATATCACATGAAGGGGTATGAGACTGCACTATACTATATAGAAGGATATGAGGCTGCATTATAATGAAAAGAGGGATATGAGGCTGCATTATGATATATGGAGAATAATTAGGGTACATTATAATAATCGGAGGACTATGGGGGATACCTTTTGCATGGAAGTGCAACAATCTCAAGGGCCTAGGGTACTGGACCAGCCGGGTGAAGTCAGGGGAATGTCACGGTGGCAGATACAGGGGTATTTACAGGAGATTATAATGTCTTTACGTGAAGCCACCTGTGGTACCTGATCACGACCAGCGCTGCTTAGATGGGCCCCCAGGAGATAACTGTAGTGGCAGCCGGGATGGTGACACTCCCCACAGGCGGAGCGGGCCCCCGGGGATTTGGTGTAAGAGTCTTTGGGGAATGACGATGGTGATAGTTATGGTGCAGGAGGTGGCAAGGAAGGCACAGGAAATAAGCAGGATCACACAAAGGGTGCAGTTCTTTTACCTTTACTGAAGAAACGTGATGCAGTTCGGGGGCACTGGTTACCAGGTACAAGAGGGTCCGGTCAGCCTGAAAGCAGTTAGATTCTGCCTTGCCAGGTGGGTTTGGAGGCCTGCCTGATACGCTTCTTAGTTTGGGTTCCAGCTGCCTGTGAGCTATTCTGTGGCCCTGTCCTTTCCTTCTCTTGCTCTCTCTGGCAGACAGCACGAACCTGCAACGGACACTGCCGACTTGATTGCAGCTCTGGGCTCTCATTACGCTGTTGTGCTGTTGAGTCTCTACATGCGGCCAGGAAACTTACAGTCTCCTTTCCTTCAGATTTGGTTGCCAGACGTGCAGAACCCACACAACTCAGGACTCTGACGTCCTCCGTTGCGTGGCCTGGGGTGTGCTCATCAACACCTCCGCTCCTCATAACCATCTCCAACTCACTCCTCATTTTTAACTCCCTGTCTTACTGCTTCATCTCCTTTCCCGCACTTTCGTTACGGTCCCCTAACCTTTCCTCCTTGCCAGAAACAGGGCAACTTCCCTGAACTCGGGTGTAGAGCTCCCCTTTCTGGCCAAGGATCAGGTTTGGTGTGTGCATTTGATGGGTTACCTAGCATGGGGATCTTCTTCTGCTTCCAAGCGTAATATCACCTCTGGTGAGAGAGGCAATGCTACTGTGGCAACCGGACTATAGGGGCGCCACAAAAGACTATAGGGGGTGCTTTATAATTCATGTAGGACTATTGGGGCTGTGTTATAATAAATGGGAGTACATAATACCATATAGAGGAATATGGGATGCATTACAACAATTTTAGGACTATGGGGGCTTCCTTATGCATGGAGAACTATGGAATCAATTATAATACATCAGTGGCGAGGAACCATTTATCTGCCAAGAGCCATTTGGAAATTTCTACCATCCCTCGAGGGCCGTACAAAATTATCAACTTGAAAATTACCTGCTATATTTGGTTAAATAATCAACTCACCCCTACTGTGGTGGCTGGAGCTACCTCTCTTTGGCGTGATATTGGTCATGTTGCTTCCCAACGGCTTTTCCAGGTTTGCTAGAGCCCTAGACATCACAGGAGAGGCTGGGAGCATATACCTTACTGGTGAGGCTGAGACTGGAGCATAGAGATCACTGGAGAGCTGGATTTAAAGGGCAGACATTTGGCAAAATGCTTCTGCCAGCCTGAGCACTGCGGCCCTCAGGAATCTGCCCGGGGGCCGCAAAGAAGTAATCGAGGGCCGCATTCGGCCCTGGGGCCTGAGGTTCCCCACCCCTGTAATACATAGTGGACTATGTGGGTAAATTATAATATATGGAGGAATACGGTATGGGGGTGCATTATCATACTTGGAGGTTAAAGCAAACAGGGTTCCGGGTACCACGCTGGGTGGAGCACTTATCCTGATAGTGTACAGCAGCAGGGAGTGACAGCCTGACTAAGGCTGGAGAGGCGATGGTGCTCCCCCTAATGCTGACAACTAAACATCTTCATTATAATAGTTGGAAATAGAGGGGCACTCACCAGATGTGATCTTCAAATGATTTATTAAATTACTAGTGACATATTACGGCAGGATGGTGCAGAAGCACCAGTCAAGGTCTGAAATTGCGCTATCATTCAGTGTCTCCTGCACCCCTCCCTGCCTTTGCTGCACCATCTTGCCCTAATATGTCACTGATAATTTAATAAAGCATTTGAAGATCGCATCTGGTGAGTACACCTCTATTTCCTACTATTATAATGATAATAATTGGAGGACTATGGTGGCAGGAGGAAAAGGAACATATATACCAGAAGGAGAACCAAATATAGTAGGCTAAAGACTATACATAGCAGGATGGGCTCATATATAGCAGGATGGGTCCATATATATCATGATGGAGATCATACATAGCTGGATGGACCCGTATATAGCAGAATGGGAGTCATACTGTGTATACCAGTATAAGGGCCATATTCCAGGAGGTGGGTCATTTATACCAGGATCAGGACTGTATATAGCAGGATAGAGACATGTATAGCAGGGTGGAGACCATATACAATGTGATGGGTCTATATACAGTGGATAGAGACCATATATAGCAGGATGAGGGACATTAATACATAATGAAGGGGGAGAGGGGTCAATTTATAAGTCTTTATAGGATTTAGAATGCTACACGGGGTCTCTACAACTGACCAACGGGCATGCGAGGGGGTCGGCAACATATGCACGGTGTGCAAGTCCACATTTTGCAATGGGGACCATCTGAATCTAGTTACACCACTGATGGCAATGTATAGAAGTCAAATCTCGAATACCTCATCTCTAATACACATGTAAAAACTTTTTTTTACTACTATTTCAGTATAAAAAATCATTCTTAATTTATCACAGATTGGAACTAGAGACCAACAAATACGGTAATCATATTTTCTATTGATTCCTCCAAAGTGTAATTTATCATTATTCACTAAAACTTATGGTGAATGTTTTATTGTTTGGGATTTGGCGCTAAGGGATGACTTATTGTTTTGCACCCTGAGATGATTGTTTTATTGATACGATTTTTGAGTAGTATAATGTTTTGATCACCTGTTATTGCATTCTTTTGAACTCTTAAGGTACCGTTATGGCCGCTTTACACGTCCCGATATCGTCCTGATATTGTATACAACGGCACGGGAGCGCGCACATTTTTGGCAGGAATCCAAGATCGCATAAGAGCTGTCACACAGGGAGATATCGGCAGGCAACACAACTGCGATGTATACGCCCCCTTGTACGAGCGAACCAGGGAACGACCATTTAACATGGGAGTGAATAGGGGAAGTTGTGCTCCAAATCGTAGTTGCGCTGTCACACAGCACGATCCTGCCAGATCGTCCATCCAATATAGGGCAGTTGGAGAGCCTGCACAATTCTTCCCCGATATCGTTTTGGCATCATTCTTGCATCCAATTGAACATTTACACCACATAACGCACGAACCACGTGACTTTTATCGGAGTTGGACAACGATATCGGGACGTGTAAAGCGGCAATTAGGGTACCCTTACACGTCGCAAAATTGCATGCAGTTTCACTGGCTATTTGCTGGTTGCAGTGAAATCATGGACACATTGTTCTATTTTGTTGCTGTGTACAAATGGAACAATATGTCCATGATTTCACTGCAACCAGTGAGTTGCAAGCAATATATCGCTTTGTGTAACGGTACCTTTACAGTTGTAAAAAAATGCATTTCTGGTGTTTTTATTTTTTTTTAGTTTCACTGTTTATGAGCTGATTAATTCATTTAATATTTTGACAATCATAGTTGACCATTTTTGAATGCAGCGATACCAAATATGTGGTTTTTTTTCTCTTGTTTTATTCTCCATGACACAAAAGGGAGCTGATTGGAACTTGTTTTTTTATCATTCATATTTTTAAAAGCTTTTTTTCCCCACTCTTTATCGTATTTACCAGCCCCATTAAAGGACTTGAAGTCGCGATCATCCGATTGCTTGTGCTGTACAGACCAGTGTATTATAGAAATAAGTGGCATCCACTCAGGAGTTAAAGTTTCTACATTAATTTATATCTTTATTAAATGATTAACCCCTTCCCATCCTTGACATAATACAACATCAAGGGTCGGGTCCCGGTGTTTGATGTGAGCTCCGGTGCGGTGCACAAATCAAACACCCGACATCTCAGCTGATCTCATCCCCTCTTCCTGTGAGCAGTTGGCAAGCGCTACCAACCACTCACAGTGCGCATTTGTGACAGGTCCCGATGTGCTGCAGCTCATTGAGACCTGTCCTGTCATAAGCGATCGGACCCTTCAGCAGTGTGCCTCCCTATGGGGGTGTGTGAAATAAAGTGTAAATTAGTAAATAAAGTTTTTACAAACCTGAAAAAAAAAACATGAACGTTCAAATCAACCCCTTTTCCCCATTCAAAATAAAAGCATTAAAAAATTTAAAAAATAAACATATTTGCTATCGCAGCGTACAGAATCGCTGATCTATCAATATATATAATTAATTTATGAGAACCGTAAGTTGCGTAATGGAAAAAAAGGTCGAAACGCCAAAATTCAGTTTTTTTGGTTGCCCCAACACTGCTATAAAATGCAATAGCGGGCGATCAAAGCAGCGCATCATTAGAGTATCAATTGCACCTGCGGCAAGCCCCATGCAATGTCTATGGGGCTTGCAGCAGGTGCAGCAAGTGCGGTATAGTTGCGGTTTCAGTACTTGCGGCAGATGCGGCCGCGAAAAAAAACTTTTTTTTTGCGGCCGCATCGGCCGCAAGTGCCGAAAACGCACTTGCCGCACATGCCGCACACTTACCGCAAGCCCCATAGACATTGCATGGGGCTTGCCGCAGGTGAACCGCAAGTGCGGCCGTTATGCGGTAACCGCTTACCGCTGATGTGAAATGGGCCTTAGACATATGGGTCAGGGCCACGTCACACACACAGATATTTGGCAGATATTGTTCACAGATCTCTGGTTGCAGTGAAACCATGGACACATTGTTACATTTGTACACAGCCACAAAATGGAAAGATGTGTCCTTGATTTCTCTGCAACCAGAGATCTGTGAACAATATCTGCACAAATATCTGTGTGTGTGACGTGGCCCTAAGTGTAATAGAGAGGAGTGAATGATGCACTTCCATGTGGCTATCAATGTCATCCCATAGCTAAGAATGTGTTGGAATATTAGCATTTGATATAGACAATTTGATTCCATGCTTAGCCCAGGTATTAAAGCCTGATTGTGGTACCAACCTTTGAATTTTTCACAAAGTACTTCTTTGTATTATCCTTATGTGTATGAGCTTTTAATCATTTAATAAAGTTATAAATTAACATAGAAACTTTAACTCCTGAGTGGATGACACTTATTTCTATAAGTAATTGGAGTGTTTCTTATAAAGTATAGTCCCCACAAAAAAACTCCTGGTATATAGTGGACAAGTCATGAATTATGAGGCTGATATATATATGGTGGACTTTGTGTTGTTTGAACAAATTATTAACAGACTAGTGTATTAGCAGCCGGCGTTCACTGGAAGTTCATCATAACAGACACAGTGGTCATCAGCTGAATCTCAGCTGTTGTGAAAACCCATTGCGATCATGTCTTGGGGCCATCGATGGGAGCTGGGAATGATGTGCTCCTTCCGGCACTTGTTAATTCCCGCTGTTGCAGATTGTTAGAGACACATGTTGGCTGACCAGATCAGATAAGCCGATATGTGCAAGGAAAGACCTAGGCCTAAGGTCCCCGTTACACATAGCGATTTCACTAACGAGATCACCACAATGTTACAGGTTTTGTGACGTAGCAGTGACCTCGCCATTGTTGTGTGTTACACTTAGCAGTGATCGGTCCCCCGCTGGGAGATCGCTGATCATTAATGACTGGCTTGGACCATTTTTTCATTGGCGATCTCCCCTGGGCATGCTGGATCGCTGTGTGTGACACGGGCAACGACCAGCGATCCCCATTCTGCGGCCTAGAACCTGACGGATCCCAACGACCGTCGGGTTGTCGGTGCATCGCTGGGTCTGCCTGTGTGGCATCTCACCAGTGACCACGTAGCGAGGCACAAGCGATCCCGGGCAGGTCAGATCGTTGTCGGGATCGCTGGTGCGTCACAACGTGTAACAGAGCCTTAACGTGTGGGCCTGCATCAAAGGGTGGGGCACGGCACAGAACGTAACAGTACATCCTAGGTCGTGAAGGGGTTACATAAAATCTAAGAGATTAATTTATCTGAAAAATTTCTTTCAGTAAGCTATAAATAGACAATGACTAATGTTACAATAATATCTGTAGAGATACTAAAGGAAAGAATTGCTTTCCTGGAGTGAGGATGCTGATAGAGGTCAATAAGGAACTTATAAGTGATGAATCACAGAACATGCAACACAAAAGACTTCAATAGAGAAGCCATCAATACCGTGTTTCCACGAAAAAAAGACACTGTCTTATATTTTTTTGGGGGCCAAAAGTGACCCCATGTCTTATTTTCGGGGTATGGCTTATATTGGCAGCCACCAGCCTACTTACATACACATACCCATACATACACACATATATATACACACACACACACACACACACACATATATACACATACACACAGCTTCCTACCTTGTACCCCGTGCCGACCGCTGTGCTGCCTCCTCGATCCTCTTCTTCTGTGCTGGGATGTCCTCTGTGCCTTCCGGTGGGGTCCTCGCTCCGTTCCCGGTCTGCTGTGCCTTGTGGTTTCCCCTGCTTCAGTTCCATCATCATCGGTGCTGGGGGCTGCCATCTTGCTTCTTCTCTCCGCCCCCGGCCAGTGATGTCAGAGCAGGCCGCACTGTGATTGGCTAGCACCCGTGACACGTGATCACGGGTGCTAGCCAATCACAGCGCGGCCTGCTCTGACATCACTGGCCGGGGGCAGAGAGAAGAAGCAAGATGGCAGCCCCCAGCACCGATGATGATGGAACTGAAGCAGGGGGAACCACAAGGCACAGCAGACCGGGTGACAAGGTAGGAAATACTGCGCAGCGCCCCCCACCCCCCGCGCCCTCCCTGTCTTATACCGTATTCCCCGAAAATAAGTCACCCTGTCTTATAATCGGGGTATGACTTATATTGGAAAATTCTGCGCCAGCCCTGCCCTGACTTATATTCGGGGGTGACTTATTTTCGGGGAAACACGGTAGGCTAGATGCATGTAAAAGAAAATTCTCCCTAAAATTGAAGTAAAATGTAAAAAATAGAAATTCTCATTTTACTATAATAAATAAATGATTATAAGTTCATAATTAGACTAAAACTAACTCCTTAGCGAAAGAGTAACCAGTTTCACTGGGGACCTTTAAGATGAAAGCTGCAATTTAATAGGCTGCTTAGGGCAACTGAACAGGTTTTCTTTGAAAGTGGATTTGGTATATATTCCTTATTAAATTTAAACATCCAGTTATTTTAGGGTATATGTATAGGTCTTTTTTTAGGCAGATACTGCAGCAGAAACTGCATGAAAAACTATCAGAAAATGCTCAAAACAATAAACATATGCATTTCTGTGCAAAAATGACTTACTATTATACACATGTTCAGGCTTTTAAAAAATTGTAACTACTTTAAGTTTCTTAAGAAGGTAAGTAATTTTAATGCAATATCTGAACATTCTTTTTGTGTTTTTCGTTCGTATGGCACTCTGTACTATACAATACAAGGCAATAGGACAGTGAAAAACCCAGATATCTCTTTGAATCTTCTGCTTTTTTACTTGACAATTGAAAAAGAGACAACAAAAAATATACAAAAGTCCCCCAAAAACCAGCAACCAAAACCGAAGCAAAGATGCTCAAGAAACGACCAGAAAACTGGCACTAAAAACACTTCTGGAAATAAAATCTAGTTTCTTGCAGCTTCTTGTACTTGAAAAGCTCAGTTAGCATGCCAGAGTTTTTAAGATGTTGTGTGCAAATACTCAATGGGGTCCCAGAATCTTACAGTTTTCTCAATGATTGGGTTGTTGCCCCTCTCACCTCCTCTTCCATATGTGCCTCCTATCCTTGTAGCTATCATCACAGGTTCTCTGACTTGAGCCTGTGCTTGTATTATTATGCAGGAAACAATCATAAACTTCACACATTAATCATTTCTAGAACATTTCTCTCAAGACTGATTTAGCCTTATACCCTGTTGGTTGATATGTCTAGAAAAAAACAAAAGGGAAGTCTCCTAATAAACAAAGAAAGATTGTAAATCTTTGCTCTCTTTTTTAGACTGTCTCATCCCTGTGCACTCTCTCCGCCTTTGTGAGCTCTCCACTCTGTGCACTCTCTCTCCATTGCGCTTCCTCTGTGGCCAGTCTTCCCCCATGCACTTACCCCCCTGTGCTGTCTTTTCGTCTCATTTACTCTATCCTTTGAGCTTTCTCCCCAAAGTGCTCTGTGTCTGCCTCCCTGTGTTCTCTCCCCACTGTGCTCTCTCACTCTACCCTGTGCCCTCTTCCTTCTTTGCACTCTCTTTCTCCCCTATGTGCTTTCCCCCATGCACGTTCGACCCCTGTGTGCTGTCTCTTTTCCCCCGTGCTGCCTTCTCACCCTCTATGCTCTCTCATTTGAACTGTTTCCTCTCGGTGCTTTCTTTCTTACCTTTGTGCTGTCTTCTCCCCTCATGTGCTCTTTCCTTTGAACCCAAGTGTCCAAAGACAGCATCCACAAGAGTAAGTGAGCATTTACCACCATCTTTGTGTATCTAGGTATCTAATATGGTGGCCACATGAGTAAGTGCACATGCGTGCATTGGGTATGCACATGCATACTTACTGAGGCGTGTGATAGGAAGACAACCAGATGTCGGAAGTGACAGATGGGACAGTTCAATTATGTAAGTAGATTATTGGTAGATTAGTTCAGAGATATATAAAGGAGACTAAAATACAGAATTTAAAATTACCCTAAAACTTTATGTGTTTATTTGGGGCTAAAACGCTCGTCAGATGACCCGTTGGCTGGGAACAACACCTAATCTTAGGCGTGTCCCCAGCCATTGGGTCTACCAGCTTGTATTATGCTGTAGAACGTTCTGAAATTTTTTAAGCTTCCTGGAGTTTGCAGGTGTTTTTACACCTGCAGGGTATGAATTTTGGAAACAGTGCCAGATGTGTCAGCAGCTGGGAAGTCCAGGAAACTTAAACATCAGTTCAAGAGAGCTTTATATTTTTAAGGGAATTTTTTGTGAATGTTTTTATTATTATTATTTATTTATTTATTTTATTGGAGAGAAAACTTTTATTGTTGCAGATGGTCATCAGCATGCAAGACCATCTTTTGTACACTTATTTAAAGAGGACCTGCCACCACCCTGGTGTTATTCTAACTGAATGCAGCACTGAATGCAACGTGTCTGCTGCATTCAGGAAAGGGGTCCCCCATGTTTCTAGATCCCCTGTAAGTTGTTAAAAAGACTTTATAAAGTGTACAAATAATGAATCCGGAGGAACTTACTCAGTAATGAGTCATTTTTGTTGCTGGTATCCTCCCCGCCTCCAGCCCTCTCTGTGCCACTTCCAGTCCTCTCTTGTTCAGTCTCCTGTATATGTCATCGCTGTTGCTGGTGTCCTCTCCACCTCCAGCCCTCTCTGTGCTACCTCCAGCCCTCAGCAATGACACATACAGGAGACTGAACAAGAGAGGGCTGGAGGTGGCACAGAGAGGGCTGGAAGCGGGGAGGGCACCAGGGAACAGCGATGACTCATTTCTAAGTAAGTCCCTCCGGACTCGTTATCTGTACACTTTATAATGACTTTTTAACAGCTTACAGGGGGGCTTGAGACATGGGGGACCCCTTCCCTGAATGCAGCAAACACGCTGCAGTCAGTGCTGCATTCAGTTAGCATAGCACCAGGGGGTGACAGGTCCTCTTTAAAAGCAATATATGAAAAAATAGAATATGGCCATTATATGCTTCACATCCCTGATTTTATAGCTCTGTTCACACTAATGAAACCCCATAGTATGGCTATTGCTTCTTAAAAATGTACAATCACTATATAATGTCATAATAATCATGGTACTAATACAAATAATATTTATTCATTTGTATAGCACTTTGCATCCATTTGCAACACCATCCCCATTGGAGCTCACATTTCATGTATAATGCATATTCCAGTTGTCGTCCTCCTTGCATTCCTGCAGTGCCCAGTAGTCTAATTCAGCATTCCAGATTAATTAGTGGTGAATGTTGACATGAATAAAATAATTTATTTTCATCATTATGTTTCATAGTAACATGTCAATGGTGACCTCACAGCTTAATATATGATAGCACTGAGACCTGAGCTTTAACGCTTTACTATACCACAGGTCTCAGCGCTGTCCATAGCAACAGCGGTTACTATGGCAACAGTGACAAATGACAGGGCTGAGACCTGCGCTATACTAAAGCAGTAAAGCGCAAGTCACAGCACTGTCATGTAGTAAACGGTGATGTCATCGTTGCCATAGTAACCGCTGTTGCTATGGCAATGGTGACCTCACAGCTAACTATATTGCAGGTCTCAGCGCTGTCATTCAGTGATCAGAGACGATGGGGAGCGTATGTGTTTTTCTTTCCTTTGGTCTCTGATGTATCAGAGCTGAGTCTGTCCAGGAAGAGAGAAGACGAGGATCGGGAAGGGAGTTATAAGCATGTAATCACTAAGTGTCTCTGTTTCTTTTTTTTAATAAAATAATTTTTTCTGTGTTGTGTCGTTTTTACTATTTATTTGAGATTCCTAATGGCTGACATATATAAAGTTTTAGAAAAAGACCTACAACATCTATCAAAAATAGGACTCTCTTGGTTGGGCAGAATTAGCGTATCCAAAATGCTAGAATTACCTAAGCTCCTATATATCTTTAGAACCATTCCACTGCCAGTCAAAAAGGAGACCCTACAAAAATTACAAACTCAATTAAATTTCTTTGTGTGGGGTAAAATTAGACCTCGAGTCAGTCAAACCGTACTTAAAAAAAATAGATTTAATGGGGGACTAGGGCTGCCAATCAATAATTATTAAAAGTAGCCAGAAATACTGGATCAAAGAAGATAAACTTGCATGGGTTGGCCTCGAAGATTCATGTTGTTTAAACACTGAAATGGGAGACTTGGTAATGGACTACCTATGCAACTTCAAAAAGCGACTCCCTAAGGAGGTCCTCACCAAGTACTCCATAACAATATGGAAGAAACTAGAGGCCCAATCTAGAAAAAGCTTTAGTATACAATCAATAGACTGGATGAGAGTTGACACTTTCTCTGCATGCTCACCTAGGTTAAAATTCAACATCTGGAAAACATCGCTCATGAATCTTATCGCAGATATCCTGGACAACGACATTCTTAAAAACTTCAAGACTCTGGAGAAAGAATTTAAACTTCCAAAGTCACAGAAGAAAATGTGGAAAATGCTTGAAAAATTACTTAAAAAATAAACCACACCACTCTCCCTCCCAAACAATATTGTAGATCTCCTAAGGGACCCAAGTAATTCCAATAAATGGAGAACCAAAAATATATACCAACTACTTAATGATGATAGGGATTTCAACTCTTCTAACCAATTAGAATCATGGAAAAAACAGTTAAAAACTACGGAAACTCCAGTGGAAGAAAATTACAAAAAGAAATAACTTCCATCTACAAAAATATTCCCTGTGTGTCACTCACAGAGACGTTCTATAAATTGTTCACACACTAGTTCCTCACACCCCACAAACTAAATATTATAAACCCAGAAATTCCCAACAACTGCTGGAGAAACTGCAAACAGGTGGGCAATGTAACGCACATATTTTGGGCATGTCCCAAAATCAGAAAATTCTGGGGAGACGTTCAATCACTAATAAATTCAATCTCGCACCTGAATATAACTTTAACGCCAGAATTAGCATTGTTTCTGCTTAACATTGACGCAATACCAAAACAATTTAGGCCCATAGTCATACATATTGTACTAATCTCCAACAAACTGCAAGCTTCCAAAAGGAAGGGTACAAATATTCCAAAAATACAAGACGTCACAGAGACTCTATCACTTCATAAAACATTGGAATACTACAACTCAATCAAAAACAACACCCAAATAAAATTTTTATAACAAATGGGACTCGTGGCAGGAATTTACTGGTAATTACTTGGCCCAGTCCTATTGACATTGAAAACATTTTAGCTGACTTTCTAATCAACTATCTACACAAACAATTAATCTTGGGGTTCTGAACCTTGACAGTCTTTCTAAAAACGTAATTTTGATATTAATAGAGATCTATTTTCTTATAAATTCAACTTAGGAACCTACGCCAGAAAGTTGTTATTGGTAATATGTTTATTATATGTTTCTTCTTTTAAAACATCTATTGTACACATAGGATATTGAAGATACAATACAGCACATTTACAAACAATGTAAAGTAATTAAGCAAATTAAGCAAAATGTATAATATGATGATTGTACGACATTGTAATTCTTATCAGATAATTATCGATTGACAGTTATTTGGATTATTAAGAAAATTCAATAAACATTATTTGAATCCTAATGGCCGTGTCTAATTTGGCCTGACATTAAGAATCTCAGGGCTTAATACCAGTTTGCAATACAAAGCTGGTGTTAACCCCTTATTACCAGGCTCTTCCAGCGTGCCACTGCCACCAGGCTGCTGGAAGAGCCTGGTAAAGCGCCTGGGAATGGCACCCGGATGAAATTTTCAGGGTCTTCTATTCTTTAGTGTGGGGGATCTTAAAACAATGGGCTCTCACCCCGTTGAGAATACCAGCCCTCAGCTGCCTAGTTTTATCTTGGCTGGCAATTAAAAATAGGGCAGAGCCCACATATTTTTTTTACCATCCAAGGTAAAATTATTCTGCTGAGGGCGGCAGCTCGCAGCTGTCTGCTTTCACTTGGCTACACTTAAAAATACTGCAAAGCCTCACACATTTATTTTTTTATTATTTATTTATTTACCACCCTATGACATAGTATGAGCGTCATAGTATGAGCGTCTGTGATTGGCTATTTGCCAGTCAATGCAGAAAATATGCAAGTAGCTTAATGGGTGGCCCCGGATTTGATTCAGCGGAAGCAGAAGACTGAGCTGTCCCGGGAGCAGCAGCAGGAGGCTTGTAAGCTTGATCTACCTGTCCTTCTATCTAACTTCATTAGGTTCTGTCACTCAGAGGAGACAGCTGTATGGCAGAACAGTATGCAGACAGTCTACATTATGTCTGTATACTGTTCCCAAGCAGTTTGAGCACAATCTCATCCATCTCTGCCTATTTACAGCCCTCTCAGAATTCATCGCTATTCGGTTAGAGCGTCTTTTTTTAGTTATACTGTGCCTGCCAATCACAGTAATGCCATTATCAAAGATGAATATGGCATTACTATGACTGGCAAGCAATACCAGCATGTTTATTGGTTGAAAATCAGTCAGGAAACATGCTTTTCAGCTCACTTGAATATCTCGAGTAAAATCCAAAACACTCACAGAGTTACGAGTATCACGAATACCGTACTATCCGTGCAAGTAGCGAATAGTAAAGAGTATACTCGCTCATCACTTGTCAATTATAGTGTGGATACATTCAACTCCAGTACTGATTGCTTGGGTCTGAATCGTGGCCTTCAATTCAAGAGGCAGGGCCCCTTGGGGAAAGCAAACAAAACACAGCCAAAGCTGCGGAAATTTAACAGAACCTCCCACTATCTTACCTGAGTCTGCACTCCCATAGGCACGCAGCACTGCTGTCTCTCCAGCCCAAGTGTCATGTAGCTCCGCTGTCTGGATTCCACACTGCAGTTATTTGCTTTCTTCATGGATCCCCTGCAAGGCATGGCTGACCTCAAATCAGAGGATGATATCTACTTAAGTGACTTGCCCCCAGGGCCATGGGTACTCGGAACTAGGCTGGTTTGGTCTCTCGTGGGATGCACGGGGGCTGAGACCCGGCTCCGTGGCCCTGCAGAGTGGCTACAAATGCGGGGAAAATGATTTAGGGATAATGTATCGTGACGCCACCCATGGTTTGCGGCTATGGGTAGCCGCTGCTGCTGCAAAACCTCAGGGAACGATTGACAGGCAGCTGGGATGAAGTGGCTCACCATGGGTGGAGGGCGTCCCCAGGGCAGTGGATGTTGGAAGGTCATTGGTCTGCAGGACGGAGGGTGAAAAGTAACAGACAGACTCACAGTTGTTTTTTCCTCAGGTCCTTTACTGATGGTACTGGTGCAAGCTGGGACACTAACAGGTGATGTTACTTGGAGTCCAAGCAACCTAGAAGCAACTCAGGGTTTTCCTCACCTGGCAAGTTCTAGGCCTCCCTGCTGCTCTCTCTCTCTCTAGGTCCATGCTGCTGCTTAAGCTGAGCTGCATCCCTCTCTCTCTTCCTGTATTGTGCCGGTATGGCAGGCAGCTTGAGCCCTTTTCCAGCCCCACTTCACTGGTGGCTGCTTTGCCTGCAGACATCGTGGCGTGGCTGGGGGACTTGTGACCCACCCCAGGGCCTTGGGGACTCGGTTCCGGGCATTGTAGTTCACGGGGTTGTCACGAGCAACCTTTGCTCAGGCCCATGGCCCAGGTGGTCGCTGAAAAAGGGGAAAAATAAAAAGTAAAAATATTTGTGATGCCACCCACGGTATCCGGTAATGGTACTGGCGCTGTGACAGACCTCCGGGGATGGTGATGAGGCAGCTAGATGGCAACGCTCCCCGTAGGTGGAGGGGGATCCCTAGGGCAATAATGGAAGAATAGAGAACTCACACAGGGAGGTGGCTCTGCAGATAAAGGTGCTGGCACACAGTCTATTTGAGGGCAGGATCTGGGCCGCAATGATGGACACACACACACACTAAAAGTTGTTTCTTTACCTTTTACTGATGTGATGAGCAAGGTTATATCTATGGTACAGTTCCAGGTGGTGGGGTGACAGTTCAGGATTTCCATACCCGATGAGTTTTGAGGCCTCCTCTGTGCTGTGTGTGTACCTTAAGTCCTGGCCTGTTTGAATCCTGACCAGACCTCCCTTGTGTTCTTCACTTGTATAGCAGGCAAGGTGAACCTTCGCTTAGGCACTGCTGTCTCCTCTGCAGTCCCTGGTTCTGTGTTATGCTGTGCTACATGTGCTTCCAGGGCACTGAAGTCTCCCTGCTCCTCCGGTGTTCTCTACTGGGCTAACTGGACCCGTGCAAACTCGGACTCCTGCATCCGGGTTGCTTTGGTGTTTTCCTGGGGTGAATCGGTATGGTTCCTCTGCCCCCACTTTCTGTTCCTCACCTTGCCTCCGACCCTCACTCTTGGATCCCTTAAACTGGCTAGGCTTCCCTCTGGAATGGGCCTACCGCTGCTCCATTCAACAGGTGTCTTCCTCAGCACTGCTCCATACTGAACTGCCTAACTCCTCCCCCAGGCCTGAATTTATAGAGCACCTTGCCTGAAGTCGACAAGTAGAGCTCCCCCTTCAGGTCTGGAGGCAGAAAGGTGTTGTGTGCTTGGCTCACCTGGTGTGGATACTCTCTGTTGCTCTCAGGTAGGACACTACCCCCGAAGGTGGCAATGACATCGTGGCATCCAGACTCTGGGGTGCCACATAAGCACCCCGGGGGCAGAAGGTGGGTGAGCCAAACCAGGTCAGAATTTATAAGGAAGCTGCCATGAACCCGGATTTTAGAGCTCCCCCTTCAGACCTGGAGGCAGAAAGGTGTTGTGTGCATGGCTCACCTGGTGTGGATACTCTCTGTTGGTCTCAGGTAGGACACTACCCCCCGAAGGTGGCAATGACATTTTGGCATCCAGACTCTGGGGTGCCACATAAGCACCCCGGGGGCAGAAGGTGGGTGAGCCAAACCTGACCCAGAGTGCCATCATGTAGAGTAGATGGAGAGTGAGAGCTATGTCACCTGGAGCTCCACTGCACTTCCCAATTTGGGTATCATGTGTAATGAGGTGTGGATCCAGTCCTGAGTTCCAATGCAATCTGTGGACCCAAGGAACAAGTACCAGCAGTCAGGTGAGTTTTACAATACGGCATCTGGGCCGGGGAGCAGCACATGTCAGACTGCAGATAATCTGGCTGTATCTCTGACTACATTCCTGCTGCAGCCGGTGTTGCAGTCTCAGCTCCTGGATCCCATTCTCCAAGACCACCAGGACCAGGACCTTAATGGGGAGCCCAAGGAAGAGGAGCACCTAGAAGGCATTGTGTCCCAGCTGTGTGGATCATACTCACCACCTCCGGAGGAATTCAACTGGCACCATGCCATGTGGGGACCCCTATTTCTTTTTAGCACCTATCCAAGAAGACATCAACCATCCTGTTCTCATATGTCATTCATTGAGGAGATTTAGCATGCAGATGCCATGGTCCGGGACTGGCTGCATGGGCCTAAGGCAAATTACTTCCTCAACGAATGCACGAAGGGCTAGGTGGTGGCATTTAAACAGGATAAGGAATATGGGTCCCTAGTGGAACATGGCACTAGACATTGGTGCTATGTCAACCGTCTTCTCCAAAGACTACGCACCATCTATGTTGGGGATGAGGTCATATTTATGAAGGTGTGGGGCATGAAGGGGTGGTTTTTGGTTGGCATATTCCGGGCTGGCACCACGGCCCAATTTCACAAGTGGCAGGAGGAGGCCGACTTACAGAGAAGTTGCCATCAGGTGCGGCCAAAAGTCTCTCTTGGTTGGCCAGCTGAATGCACCCAAAGCCACAGGGCATGGACATGTTCCCCACAATGGTCCTGGTCTTGTCTGTCCTAGAGGGGGTGGTCGTCTCCTAGTTCCTCCATCATCCTCTCCAGCTGTGGCAATGATGCAGTGTGATGGGGGCAGGTGGTGGCAGAGAAGCCAACATTATGCTGGGGGCAGGGAAGGGGATTAGTGGTGTCTCATCGGTGGCAGAGGATGCGCCAAGAGGAATAGCCCCGGAGACTCTCAAGACCGCCTGGCAGCAGGCTCCCATCCAAAACTGTGCCAGACATCCAGGTCATTGGCAAAAATGCAAGTAAACATGCCCAGTGGATCTTCCTAAATGCGTGTCAGTGGGTCTGTGACAGTGACCGTTCCTTACATGGCATAGACTTTTGTGACTTGTTTTATTTACAATTTTTTTTGTTGTCCTTCACCAAGCCAAGTTTTTGTTAGTTATGTGTCTATACTATGCATATTGTTATGTTTTCATGTTTGAGACTTATAGTCTGTGTGTAAATAGTAAACTTTTTTCGAGTTCACTCCATGTGTGCTGGACTGTATCTGCAAACAGGTGCCTTGATACTGTCCTACAGACACTGGTGAACAAGCCGCTAACCTCTAGCCTGAAGATATGATGTATGGAACTGCAAGACACTACGCCCACTCCAGTAGAACAGAGCTGTCCAAGTGCAGTTGTCAAGAGCCGCAAACAATGAATGTTTTCAAGATTTCCCTAGCATTGCACAAGGTGCTTGAATTATCCATCACCTCCACAGGTGAAGAAATTAGCACCTGTACAATGCAAAGGAAATCCAGAAAACTTGCACTGCTTTCAGATCTTGAGGAGTGTAGTTGGCCACCCCTGCCCTTGAGGTCTCTGTGGAAGTAGCCAGGGGGCAAGAGGAATCCTTGAGCCTTTTCACCACAACTGCGGCTCTCCCTAGACTCACTTAGGCCCTGTGCCCATGGTGTGTTGTTTAATGTTATTTTTACGGAGATTGAAATTTTGCTTGCAAATCTTCATGTCTATCCTGAAGCCAGCAAAGTGTAGGACAGATTAGTAGTCCTGTTGTCATGTTGCTTTTTGTATACTTGCACATGAGGCTCAGATTTCTTTTTACTTTACTAAAATCTGCAAGAAAAAAAAACACATTGGCACAGCACTTAAAGGGAACCTGTCATCTAGATTTAAGCCCCTACACTATCACTAGCTGTCCCTACACCTTCCTAGCTGCTCCCTATCTATCTCTTTCTGATCTAAAGGGGCCCTATTAAAAATCAGAAAAATAACTTTTAACTTACAGAAGTCCCTGAGGCTGGGGCCTGGAAAGGCGGCCCCACGCTCCAGTGTTCCCTCCTAGATGCTGCATCGCACACCCCGCTGGGCAGCATTATTCTTTATTCCTCCCCGCCTCCACCATTTGGAATCTCCCCCCATCTGTAGATGTAGTATGCACTGGCTGCAATGTCACATCCGGCGTGGTGCATTATGGGGCCGATCATATGATTGGTCCGGATTCAATAAGCGCATCATGTGCGGAGCCGGGCCCATCACGTGATCAAGTCCATAATGCACTGGGGCCGATCACGTGACCGGCCCCATAATGCACTGTGCCGGATGTGACATCGCGGCCAGTGCACACTATGTCTATAGAGGGCGGGAGATTCCAAATGGTGGAGGCGGAGAGGAATAAAGAATAATGCCTCCCAGCGGGGCATGCGATGCAGCATCTAGGAGGGAACACTGGAGCATGGGGCCGCCTTTCCAGTCCCCAGCCTCAGGGACTTCTGTAAGTTAAAAGTTATTTTTCTGATGTTTAATAGGGCCCCTTTAGATCAGAAAGGGATAGATAGGGAGTAGCTCAGACATGCATATTCTCAAAATCTGGTTCTAAAAAAGCATCAAACAACACGGCGGGGCCACTGTGGGATTAACTGCTGCATGATGCTGGCTGTGTAACCTGACAAATAAATAATGGAAAAAACATTTTGGGCTCCACCCTATTTTTAATTGCCAACCAAGGTTAGGCCTCTTTTACATATCCGTGCAAACATGCACATGTGAGAGAGGCTGTTTTGGGGGGCTCGTGTGTCCATGTGTCCTGCACCGTGTGACATATGTATGGTGCCCGTTTGATATTCGGATAGCACACGGACATTATGTCATTGTAAACTCACCTGTCTCCAGTGCTGCTGTCCCTCTCACTACCGGGGCCACTGCAGCTCACAGTTCAGTGAATATTCAGGAGATGAATGAGCAGCCCCAGAAGTGAGAAGGACAGGAGCATTGCTGGAGTCAGGTTAGTATAAAATTATTTATTTTTATTCTTACAAATTTTTGGTACACCCTATGCAGACGGATGTCACACAGGTGACATCTGTGTGCAGGACGTTTTTTGTACGGACCCATTGACCTGAATGGGTCTCTAAGTGAGAGGGAGAGCGGACCCACAAGCAAGCAGCAGGTGACTCTGTGTTTTTTGTGTGCATCTGTCAGCTTTAGGACACCTTGGAAGGTGTTTTCTACCTGATTCATGTGTCTGCCTTTGATTTCAATGGTATTCAGAAAATTCGGTGAATGTTTGTTGAATTATTTACTGAACACTCCACATTTCGTGAACAAATCGGAAAATGATCACTATGGTGTTCGCTCATCTCTAATACCAACCAAATGTAAGTCAAAGTACAAGTCTATTGGCACTCGCTTGACCAATGTTAGTCTATGGGCATGTTGGATATGTATATTAGCAAACTCGTTATATCCAAACATTGTGTGCAGTGAAACCTACAAAGAACCTTTACTATTATTATTCAGTCATGGTATTGATATTTAGCATATACATAAGTGGCATGTATAGTGTTTTACTTATTTATTATGTTTGTCAGTGAAGATTAACCAACAAAATGACCTTTATTATGTGTTGACATCTGTTTTGATGATAATTTTCTCCTATTTACTAACAACATATAATTTATTTTGTCACATAGGATTTAAAGTTGCTGACAATGTCTTGTTTTTTTTGTGTAAAACAAACAACCAGACTTTTTAATGAATGTAATTAGACAGAAGTTGAGAATATAGTTTACATTAAATATGCATTTAACTCTATGCATACTATTTTCCGGCTGCACACTGTGATGAATGCTTTTAGCATTCTTGCACTTCCCCGGAATTACTGCAGTAGAGGAGTAAGTCATCCGCTGTATTATAGATGTATAGATGGCTGGAAAACTTTATCATTATGGGGGTAATAAGGGGTAAATGGGGAGGTGGGCGGTAAAAATATATACAAAAAGTGAGCAACTTGTGAGAAGACTAGAACAAGGGAAGACAATACCATACAATGCAATGAAGTATTAGGTGCTGTAGAGAAGCGTCTTAACATTGATGTGGGATTGATTTTTATGTGACAGCAGGGAGCTTCAGTATGGAGACGTTATCCAAATAAATGTCACAATGAATTTGTTGTTTTTCTGCAACAATTTAATCAATGTTTGTTCATTAAAAGGTTGGGTTGTTTATCCATACATTTCATACATTAGTGGATAATATATACATTGTTAACAATCTTTTTGGTAAATTTACACTCCTCAGTATTGACATTGCAACAAGTAGGAAAAGCCATGGTGTTATCTCAGTATTGACAGACTTGTTAAAGTAAACCCGTCACCAGGTTTTTGCCATATGAGCTGTGGCTACCACCAACAAGACCTTATACTGTGTATAGCATTCAAGAAGCTACTTATATAATCGCCCTGTCCCATCCATCATAGACTTCGGTTGTCCACCTATCTTACGCAATCTATTTCTGCTGCATTCTCGAGATTTGCGCAAGCAAGTGATGGGTGTGCAAATATGGTGCCCCTCGCAGACTACCATCAGTGGTGATGCCAACAAAAAGACCCAACACCACCTGCAACTGATGCCTGGAACCGCCGACACCCAACCCGCCGCCCACACCGCTGCCAACAGCAATAAGCTATTTCTGACCTGACATTACAGGTGAATCCAATTACAGGGAAAGGGGGTGTGGAAAAAGCACTCACATATACTCTCCTGGATCAGGGTTCCGGTGGAATGGCTACCGTCCATCCAGATTAAGCAAATATCTAAAAGGTCACCAGGAACCAAATTGTTCTCTTTTCATCCTTTATTGAAACATGGTTAAAAACATGGAGGTAGGACTAACGCTCAACGCGTTTCAAGGGGTCACCTCTAAGGGCCCTTTTACACGCCTCCACTGAAAGGTAGCAACTGCCTGGCATTGGGGATAGTTATGCCTGTTGCTATGAAATTGCTACGAAATGGTGGCGTCTAAATAGGGAAATGCCTTCCTGTGTCCTGTAGTGGACTCAGACACCTGTTGCTGAGCCGTGCTCAAAAACCGAAGGCAACAGAAATGCACAATTGCCATGGTAGTGGCGTCTAAACGGGGCACAGGCATGGATGTTGCGTCCCCTAGTGATTTCACAGGGGCGTGCCACAGCGTCATGGATACCACGCCCCATCAGCTATCATTGGTGGGGGCTACTGTGTAACCATTGGCTGTCCCTACACAGGGCGCCATATTTAAAGAGCTGACCATTCACATTACACATTTGCAATGGCGTCATGTATTAGCCAGCCTTCCTGCGCAGGCTGGCCAATCATGATGCTATTGCGTTGTCAAATCACCGTACGAGCGTCACGTAATACACAACTCTGTCACGCCTATGTACTTGCGGCGCGAAATATGTATGCCCATATTCCTTTGTGGTAGCGGCGTGTAAACCAGGGAAGGTATTCAACAGGAAGTAAGCCACAGGATCTGTCAGCACTTCTGGGGAACGCAGATACCTTCAGTGGAGAACGCAGTGGCGGCGTGTATATGTGGCATTAGCGATCGGTATCCACCGTTAAAAACGTGCGCGTGCACGTGCGGTGGATACCTGTTGCTAGCAACAGTGGAGGCGTGTAAAGGTACCTTTAGTTCTCAGCATAACAACAATAAAAATTTTTGAACACACATATATTCAAAAATACAAACAAAAACACCCACCATGCACAGTTGAAAAGAATTAGGAATAGGATGAATTTAAAATTACTATCGTTGAACACAACCAAGAAAGGTTTAGTTGGTATGATTCCGCTCACAATGAGCTGCACACAAATTAATACATGCATAATTTTTCACTTTTCATTACATACCCATTTTTTGTTGATAATAAAATTATTTTGATTAGAAAAAGAGGGAAACATGTGAAGACCAACATAAATTTATAAAGATTTGATCTCATTGTAGAAGAATTACTCTTATTAGAATAGTAAGTTACCGTACATTCTGTTCTTATGTCACCTCGTGATGGAATAGAAAGATAACACTTTTATCCCTACATATACAATCTTTATACCTCCACAATTTATTATATTTTCCTATAGCCATCATATACAAATTTCCATTTTTTATTTTTCATTTATTTTTTATTTTTCATTTCGTTATATTCCTATGCATGTAGTGTTAGATGTTATTAGGCAAACTAATAATCCAATGTGGATATATGTTGGCTATAATTAGTGCCAGCTCATTAGTTTTTCTTTTAATTTTTTATATACAAGGGGCCAGAGAACCCGTATAAGAAGCTGTGACTTTTAATAGTAGTAAGATAAATCATTTCTATAATTAAGGCCATTCGGACTTCGGGTGTCCAGCCGTAGGATCCAATGAAGTTCCCGATTATGCAGCAGCCTCCCCCAATCTCCGCCTCTGTAGGGGCAGAATACACGTTCAATGCCCTTCACAGTCAGGGATGTTAGGTCGCCACCATGTATCTCCCTGAAATGTCGTGATAGGCCAGATATCCCCGTCTTATATGTATTTGGATTGGGGTTAGCTGCTGTTACATGCTCGGAAATTCTCTTTTTCAGAGAGTAGCTTGTACAACCCACATAGTCTTTCTTACATGTATTACAACTCGCTAAATATACCACGTATGGTGTATTGCAATTTATATAATATGCCATCTCAAATCTTTTACCCGTGGATTTATTAATGAATCGATCAGTTATCTCGATGTGGCGGCAAAGATTGCACTTTTTACAGGCGCATCGATATGAGTCTTTGCATGTTAACCACACAGGCTTCCTTACGGGTTCACTGCAAAATGTGCTTGGTGAGATCATATTACCAATACTGCATAGTCAGCGTGCCACAGTTCTCCAACCACTAGAAAGAATGTGGCGGAGTTTTTCATCTTGGTATAACATAGGTTGATATTTGTCTATCAGAATTTTGATGTTTTTAAAATCGGTACTATAGGGGGTCACAAAAGTAGGTATATCATCTTGATTTTGTTTTCCCCTCCCATTACGATTGTTACGTGATTCTTCCAGCAATTTAGATCTATTTTTGGTGCCAGCTATAAACGTTGCTGTATTTATTGACCATTTCTTCTATCCTCTCTTAGTTAGTCTATTTGAAATTTGTCTCACCTCCTTAAAATAATCTCCCTCCCGGCTACAGTTTCTTCTAGCACCAATAAATTCCCCCAAAGGCAGATTTTTAACTACATGATGGAGATGACAACTGTCAGCTCTTAGAGCTGAATTACCACTAATGGATTTTCTAAATAGTTTTGAATGTATAGTATCCCGTAGGTGATTCCCCATAAGTACCAAATCTAAAAAGGGGGCAAAATTAGTATATTCCTGCATAGTAAAGAGCAAATTGTAGTCGCTCCTATTTGAAAATTTCAACAGAGATCGTGGAGTGATCATTGGAGGTTGGGACATAGGTACAGGAGATACATCTGGCAAACGATCCCATATGAGGATCAGATCGTCAATGTATCTCCCGTACCATCGTATGTGATCAACAAATGGACTCTGGTTGTTGTAAATATAGTTATTCTCCCAATCCTGTACATACAAATTGGCTAAGGACGGGGAGAATTTGGCACCCATGGGACAGCCTAGTGATTGAATATAGAAGCTGACATCAAACTTAAAAAAATTGCTGGTTAACATGTTCTAAATACATAACCAAAAAATTCTTTACATTTTTATCAAACACATTTGTATGCAACAAACTATTCATGACAGCCCGAAGGGCTGTATTGTGTACCATTGATGAATTGTGTACCATTGATGAATTGTGTACCTATACTGAATTTTCCTTCCATTTTAATAGTTCCAAGCATTGTAATAAGTGCTTGGTGTCCCTAATTTTGCCTCTCATGCCCTCCACCAAGACCTGACGTTTGCCATCCACCCACTCCGACAGCTTTTTGTGGAGGGACCCAATGCCCGCCACGATTGTCTGCAGAGGGGGAGGAAAGGTTCCCTTGTGGGTATTGGGGAGGGCATGAAAAGCAGGACAAACAGTGTTGGTGACTTGTAAAAATTCCTTTGTTTTCATATCAATGGCACCAATAGACACCCCCTCCTATAGAAGACGATTTAATTTTTCCTGAAATATATATGTAGAATCATCCGGCAAGGGACGGTATGTGGTGGTGTCATTAAGCATATGCAAAACTTGTTTTTTGTACAATCCAGAATCTAGGACAACCACAGATCCGCCCTTGTCAGATGATCTAACTACGATATTATCATTATCCTTTATTTCTTTCAAAGCACATCTCTCCATAGTGGTAAGATTATCCTCCATTGAAACATTGCTATCTAAAAGAAGTTTGAGCTCCTGTTCCATGATTCCTTGAAAGGAATCCATTATAGGAACATGAGACATTAATGTATAGTAAAGTGGATTAGAGTATTTCGCTGCTGAATTTGGACTTTTTTGTTTCCATGATTTTCTTCTCTAACTCATCAATGTGCTTATGCATCCGATCATTTAGCTGCTCATAAGTCTCCAAAGAATTGAACTTGTTCACTTCAGTTTGGAGTTTGTTCACATTTTCCTCCAAGACTGACAATTTTTTCTTTTCTTCCATGATAATAAGATCAATTAATTTAAGAGAACAATCAGAAAGTATTCCAAAATATTCCATTGCTGTTTAAATTCTTCTCCAAAAGGTGTGGTGGGTAACTTCTTTAGGCGAAGACCCCTGGGGATCATTCTGTTTGCAGCGTACTTGCTTAAAGTCGCATGGTCCCACCACACCCTTAAATGTTGTAATAACGCTTTCTCTAAGCCGGAAAAGGCTTTTTCAATGTCAGAACCGGTTATTTCGAAGGTTGCCCCCCCTTATAAACAAGAAATCAACCTATTTTGTTTTTGCTTCATGGCATAAAGATAGATAGGTGGAAGACAAATCCATTTTGTTAAATGTCAGTGTTGGCGTTACAGCCTAACAATAATCCCAGTGGATAGTGAGTGCTGCAGCCAGTCCAGATGAATCCAATTAAAGGGAAAAGGAGTGTGAGAAAAGCACTCACATATACGCTCCTGGATCCGGGTTCCGGTGGAATGGCTGGCGTCCATCCAGATTAAGCAAATATCTAAAGAAAGGTCACCAGAAACCAAATTCTTCTCTTTTCATCCTTTATTGAAACATGGTTAAAAAAACGCGTCCAGTGTTAGTCATACCTCCATGTTTTTAACCATGTTTCAATAAAGAATGAAAAGAAAAGAATTTGGTTCCTTGCTGACATTACAGGACCTGTGGTGATGTCACAGTCTTGTGATCAATCATGTGCATGGGAGAAGCCAGGTGCACGTGACTGATCACATCACTATGACAACCCCACAGGTCCTGTAATGTACTGCACAGAGAGCGCACAGGGAGGCAAAGGGAGTGCAAGGGAAACAGAGAGCAGGCAGGGAGGATGAGAGAGCACAGAGGGCAGAGCAAGCACACAGGGGGCTGAGAGAGTGCATAGGGAGGCTTGGAGAGCACATGGGGGCAAAGAGTGAAGGGGAAAGAGAGACTGCAGGGGGGCTGAGAGAACACAGGAGGGGCAGAGAAAGCAAAGGGGGCATAGACAGTGCATAGAGGGCAAAGACAGTGCACAGGGGGGCAGACAGAGTGCAGGGGGAAGAGAGAGCACATGGGAGGCAGAGAGAGCACAGGGGCAGAGAGAGCACATGGGGCAGAGAGAGTGCACAGGGGAGGCAGAGTGCATGGGGCAGACAGAGCAAACAGGAGGAGCATAGAGAGCACACAGGGGGGCAGAGAAAGCACTTGCGCTACTCATGTGGTTTCCATCTTTGAAAACTTGCTACAAGAGCGGGATAATCGCCAGTTTTGGCGTTTCTCATGGAGGTGCCAATTCTGAGGTGCCTGCTGACTGCATTTTCAGCACGGAGAGTTCAGAATGTTTTGGCCTCAGCATGCTGAGAATTTCAGTCCCCAGCTGCCTGGGTTACCTTGGCTGGCAAAAAAAAAAACAGTAAGGCCCACACCAATTTTTTTAAATTATTTATTTATATAACTAAAAAAATAGGGCTTCCTTGTAATCTCAGAGGGGTTGGCAGCCAGTAGCTGTTTGTTTTACCTGTGCTGGAAATAGAAAAAGCAGCACAGCCCTAGCCATTTTATACTAGGAAAATAAACACTTTATTAATAAAAAATACAGAAACAGGTTTTTAAGTAAAAATACATTTATACATTGGGAGAGAGTACGGGGGGGAGAGAGAGAGCTTGCAGGGGAGAGATCGCACAAGTGGGAAAGATGGTCACCGCCCACAGCACCACAGTGCCTGCCCCCATTGTAATATCCCCACCCTCCTAATGCAGTAGCATAAGGCTGAAATCTAGTACTGCATATGTCCTCAGGCCGAGCTGTATAACACAAAAAATAGCTTTCTTAATTCTCACCTGCGGCGCCATCCAGTCTAATGGATGTCGCTGGTCTTGATCCGATGCCCGCTCTCTGGTTGTGATTGACATCCTTCTTCTCTGCTTCTTGTAAATGACTTTATTTATACTAGTCATCGGTGCTCAGAAGGACTGAGTCCTTATATAGAGGGAGAAGATAGTGAAACCTGATAAGGAGGTGCTTTATTTGTCTTATGTAGACTCTACAAACCCTCTGATGCAGCCATACATAACGGCCAAACCTCACGTGATGGTTTAGTAACAGAAATAAAAATGTATAACAGAATACGTTATTATGCTCACACTGTTCTCAAAAAACTTGAATTGAGAAATAATGCAATACTTAATATACTGAAAGCAGGTAATGTAGGCCCACAGTTCTTATACTATTAGAAATAACTGTAACACATATAGGGTTCCGTAATAATTACCTAAATTCAAGTTGGAAATAAGAATGCTGGCATAGGTTGATGCTATGCTGACATCAGAGCAAAGTACTTTAAGGCGCAGGTGTGGAGAAACTTCAAAGAACTCCCTCGCATGAGCGGGCGTTCTGTGACCTTTCCCGCCCCTGTGTGTTACAGTACTTTGCTCTGCCATCAGCATGGCAGAGAGAAGTGCATATGTGCAGGAGCGCAATGAAGGCCAGGGAGTTGATGATGCACAAGAAATAGAGCAGAATGGTAATCATATGAAGAGAGAGGGCATCGGATCAAAACCAACGATGCCCATCAGACTGGACCGCTGCACAGGAGAGTATAATAACAGCAAGTTTCTATATTGTACAAATCCTCCTTTAGGGCCACTTTACACACACCAACTTCTGTGTCCAACTTCTGAACAGATCTCTGGTTGCAGTGAAATCATGGACACATTGTTCCATTTTGTGGCTGTGTACAAATGTAACAATATGTCCATGATTTCACTGCAACCAGAGATCTGTTCAGAAGTTGGACACAGAAGTTGGTGTGTGTAAAGCGGCCCTTAGAATTATATACAACATTCTAGAATGCAATAAATACGCGCTTAAAATTAGTGGCCACAGCTTATATTACAAAACCCTGGTGACGGGTGCACATTAATGATATGCAAATGAAAAACAAATTGATTATAATATAATCTAATTATATATATATATATATGTATATGTATATATATGTGTATATATATATATATATATATATGTAATTAATTTTTTTTTTTATTAGCTGAAGTGTCGCACCCCGTCTACAGAGGGGAATGTCAAGGCTCCGTATGCCCAGGTGCGGCAATTAAAAGGGGATGATAGCAAAAAGGGAATAAAGTTTATTGGAATTGCCTGTGACACCACCAGTGGTTTGTGGCTAATATGGGCCACCGCTGCCATTCAGACCGCTGGGGATGATGGTGGAGGTGGCAGCCAGGATGATGAGCCCTCCACAGGTAGGGCTTTTGTCCCCAGGGCAGGTATAGGGATGGTGGGACGCTGCAATTGTTCTCTCATCGCAGCTTCTCCCATGGCAGAAAACAAGTGTGTGGCTCTGCAGCCGAGCCACTGCAGTCTCAGCACCAATAAGTCTCAAACACAGTTCTTGAGTTCACCGGGTATTTTACTCCACTACCAACACAATAAGACAGTCTCTACCACAGTATTTTACAGTTCTTTAACGCACTTGTAGTGGACCGGGTTCACACAACAGCCACGGGCTAAGGTTCTCACTGCAGCTGAGATGGTTCCTCTGCATCACTCTCCCTCAGTGTACCTTTCAGGCCCTCTGTTTCTCTCTCCTCTCCTTCATGTATGGTTTCGGTCCAGCCATCACGGGGCCTGCAGGGATCTATCCCACACTCTGGGTCACTAGCCCTAGTAGGATGGCTTTGTCCTACACCGCACTGTTTGTGGGGTCTAGGGACATAGAGTCCCCGCACCCTGCCGGGTGTATCGTTGTTAGGGGCTTGAAGCGTTCCTAGCCACATTTACAGAGCCAGCACTCTGGTTCTTTGGTCCAGCCACCAGTGACCAAGGTTAATCGGGCTCACCTGGCTCCTTCCATCTCTCCATGGATTAAGCCTGGGTTCCCGGCCAGCCATTAATGGATACGGCCGCCGGGCCCCGTTGTTCTCTCTGTCTGCGGCACTTAACTGAAGGTTGTCTTGGCTTGGGGATCCTTCCTTCTTCCTCACCCTCCAGGGAATTCTGCCTCCATCTTAGTATTCCTAAGTCCTTTTGGAGTCTAGTTCCTCCACCCCTTTTTCCGGGTTCTTTCTACTTCCCACCCACACATAGCTTCTCCCGCCACCCCTCGCCTGACATGAAGTGACTTAGGCTCAGGGTCGGAGTGTGTGTGGGTGTTTGTGTGGAGTGACCGTCCTGCCTAACCTAGCTGCAGTTCACCCTGTGGCCACCTGGTCGCAGGGGCGCCACGGAAGCATACTGGTAAATTTTTTTACAAGATTAATATGACAGTAACCATTCGAGTCCATAGAATCATATTGCCAGGTGATTTTGTTGCCACACAATGAATGCTGAAAAAATGGTTCTCAAAAAATAATAGAGGAATTGTATTGTTTTTTCTTTTTGCTATTTCACTGCACTCTGAGTATTTTTCCTTATTTTCTAGTACACTGTATGTCAAAACTACAGCTCATCTTGCATTAATCAATTAATACGGCTAGGTCAATGGATAAATAAAAATAGTTATGGCAAAAAATGGAAAATTGTTTGGTTGCGAAGAGTACTTGGTCGAGAAATATGTACTAGTTCTAATTTGCACAATTCTGTGTTACATTTACCATACTCCTAAATATAAATGAATGTTAATGAGAGTAAGGTAATAAATAGTGTCTAGCAAAATGTTAATGTTTGAAGCATTTCCGGCTGTCTCCATTGCAGTTTAGATTTTTTATAACGCTTGCTTTCCATTTAATTACCTGTATTTACAATCTATGTCTCAGCACATACAGTGATGATAAAATAAAGCAGCACAAGCTTCTGTTGATGTCATTTCATAGTCCTATATAAACAGCTTTAAAATGCATTAAACAGTTATCTCCTACCACCCAACACTGCCAGGAAACGGTCTCCTAAATCTACAGACTCCAGATACCTTATTTTATTTTAGATACTTAAATACATTACCGTGTAAAGTCAGAGAGACCATCCTCTTGTTTATTTAATTTCCAGTGAAAAAGTAATTAAATTGATAACTCCTGGCCATAAGAAGAAAAAGAGAAAATACATTTATGGCAAAATCCTTTGCAATGAAAATATTTCACAATTTTGTCTACACCACTTGACCTTATTATTACATCTACAGTTGTGTAAGACAGACTTTGCTTCCTAGGAACAGTTTCATAATTCAATCCCAGAAGTCGGATGACATTCTGGTGTCCTATTACTTAAACAATCCCAAAAGTGTTACGTGATACTGAGGTTTGGACTCTGGAATTACCAGTGAAATGTTCTGAGAAGAGCAGAAGCTTCTACGTAGTGCAGGCTGATGTTCACTGCAATGTGCTTGGCACCATAATCTTTGAGGATTTCTTTTTCTCTAAAGGGTATTACTTTATGCATTATAAGAATTAAATAAAATTATTTACACATACTCAAACCTGTTTTGATATCATATCTCTTGGGGAATGATGCAGACATGAATGGCATCCAATAGAGTCATCTTCACTTTTTTTTTTCACTTTTTATGTTTTTTTTTGTTAATTGCTCCATAGATATAACTGCAATGCTCAACGAACAAGTATTCGGGAATGGACCCATTGGGCCGGAGTACTGATCATGAGCTGGAAGAACGAACCTAAGCGGCTACAGAGTTTTCTCTAGAGCCTCAGAGGGAGAGGTTAGGCTTACGCTGGCAGTTGGACACCCAGTGCTACTCCAGGGGTCTTGGTACCAAAACAGCTCACTTCAGGGGGTCAAGCTCCTATGGACAAGTATGGTCTTTGGACTGATGAAGCCAGGAAGACTGAATGGAGGCAGTTGCAGGCTCTGAGTATGGCAGCATGACTAGAATGGCAGTTCGACTTGGTACAGACAGTGCAGCATCGGGCTGGACCAGGTGGTATGGCATCAGGTTGGAGCAGACTGGGGCCTGCAGGTCAGCAGAATTAAAAACAGATACTGATTAGGCAAGGCACGGACACTGGATAAAGCAAGGGGACAGGACAACTAGCAGTGTATCTCTAACACATAGACCATGTTGCTCAGGCACCTTCTGAATGGGGAAGAGGTCTTAAATACTCTCTGCTTCTCAGCCATAGGCTAAGAAGCATTTCTTGGTGGCGTGTGCTAGCCCTTTAAGGAAAAGAAGCAGGAAGCAACAGATGGAGCCCGGGCAGATGCCGCAGGACCGCCAAAGGGTTGAACACATTGCCACCGTTGGTCTCCTTGATGAGGAGGTTCCGGCGCTACAGTGGGTGTAACAATTAGCAGATTGGAGTTTGGCCATTTGCATGACTTTTATGCAGATATGTTTCACAGAGAAGTAATTTTCCATTAATTTAATTGTTACTTATCATGCGTTAAGGTCTCTTCAGTACTGTCCTCCATGTTTCCATCACATCTCTGGAATAGTGTTCACTTTAGGCTAAGGTTTCTGGACGTTAGCAAACTATGAAGTTTACTATGCATATGCAGTGACCTCTGGAAATTGTACACAGAGGTCGTGACTTGGCGATCACTCTAGGCCAGGACTTCTAGATACAAGTAGGCCCCTGAGAATACTCAATGACTTCAAGAGACTGCTCGAGACTGGAAGCCACGGCTAATAGTGAACTCAGAAATGCGTGGTAGTTAATGGTTTTAAAAAAAAGATGATACTTGCCTCACAGCTAGACTTTTTGGCTGTCTTTGCTGCTTCCTGTCCCACTTGTCTGATTCTATGCTCCTGCATCATATCAAACTCTGGTCTCTGGTGTATAAGAAATACATAGCTGAACTAGAGCGGGTCCAGAGAAGAGCGACCAAGGTTATTAGAGGACTGAGGGGTCTGCAATACCAAGACAGGTTATTAAACATGGGGTTATTTAGCTTGGAAAAACGAAGGCTTAGGGGCAATCTTATTACAATGTATAAATATATGAGGGGACAGTACAGAGACCTTTCTAATGATCTTTTTACATCTAGGTCTGGGACAGGGATAAGGGGAATCCACTACGTCTGGAGGAAAAAAGGTTTAATCATAATCACAGATGTGGATTCTTTACTGTAAGAGCAGTGAGACTGTGGAACTCTCTGCCACATGATGTTGTAATGAGTGACTCACTACTAACATTTAAGAAGGGCCTAGATGCCTTTCTTGAAAAGTATATTACAGGTTATATATACTAGATTCTTTGATAGGACGTTGATCCAGGGAACTAGTCTGATTGCTGTATGTGGAGTCAGGAGGGAATTTTTTTCCCAATGTGGAGCTTAGTGTTGCCACATGGGTTTCTTTTGATATCCTCAGGATCAACATGTTAGGCTATGGGTTGTACTAGATGGACTTAAAGTCTACCCACAACCTTAAAAACTATATTATTATCTTACTATGTTACAATTCGAGCTCGATGTACAATCTAGGCTGTGGTCTCCAGCTGTGAGAAATTCCGGAGCATGCACCGTGAATTTTGAGGCCTTTTTACAGCTCATGCCCTTGTCTTGAATGAACACTGGACGGAAGAAGCGACACAACAGAGGAGCAGAATACTGGACTGCAGGCATGGAGCAGCGGAGGCTTATGCGGTGGTAAGCAAAGAGGTACATATGTATTTTTTTTTAATCTTTTCACGCTTTTACAGCCTCTCTACTATTTATCAAGATGGTACAATACAAAAACCTGAACTGGAACATGACGTAGTGTACATGTAAAGTATAAGAGCATGTTCACACTGGCCATTAAGCAGTATTGTACATAAGAAAGTATAGCCCTGTACACTTCAGAATTAATCCAACTGCTTTTGTCTTCAATTACATCATCAATAAACAACCAGTGACCCAGTGCCATTGGGAACCATGCACGCCGAGCCATCATAGTGTCTCCACCATGTTTTACAGAGGATGTGGTGTGCCTTGGATCATGAGCTGCTACAAGTTTTCTCCATAATTTCTTGTTCCCATCATTCTGCTGCAGGTTGATCTTAGTTTCTTCTTTCTAAAGAATGTTTTTCCAGAACTGGGCTGATTTAGATTTTTTTTTTTTTGCAAAGTCTAATTTGGCCTCTTTTTAAGGCTAACTTGAACCTTATGGTGAACCCTCCATATTTGCTTTCATGGAGTCTTCTCTTTATGGTAGAATTAGGTACTAAAACACTTGGTTGGATGTTGTGAAAGAGTTTTTTTTTCACCACAGAAAGGACTATGCGATCATTCTAACCACAAATGTTGTCTTTTTGAGTTCCCATGCTCTGCATTGCACTCTTTTTTCTTTTTTGCAGAAAGTACCAATCTTTTAATTTAGTCACTCCTAAACTTTCTGCTATCTCTCTGATGGATTTATTCTTTTTTTCAGCCTAATGATGATCTGTTTCTCTTCAATTGAGTGCAGCATAGTTGAGTAATGGGAGTGGAACAGATTACTTAAAACAATTCAATTAATGTTTCTCTTTAGATTGGCCTATCACCTCACCTCACTTGTCTAATTATTCCTATCTTCCCTTTTTCAAATCTGTCCTTTTGTGTCATCTGTCTGCACCCTCCTTGCACAATAGTAACATAGTTTTTAAGGTTGAAGGAAGACTTTAAGGGTACCGTCACATGTGAAAATATCGCCGGCGATGCCATAGGCGAGGCCGAGGCGTGGCCTGTCGCCCGCGACATCGCCAATCCGTCGCCTAATGTGAATGGGCGACGGCGACACGTCTGAGTGGTCGCCTGGTTTCACATCAGAGCTGTGAAACCAGGCGATCATTCATGGGCGATGTGTGCTGATCGCCCTATGTAACATCTCATGAGCGATGTCAAAGGCGACAGCACACATCGCCTATACCAGTGATGGCGAACCTTTCAGAGGCCGAGTGCCCAAACCGCAACCCAAAACTAAATTATTTATGGCGAAGTGCCAATATGGTAATGTAACCTAAATTACAGCAGTGGTAATCATAAGCGCTGCACAGGGGGAGAGTCAGCAGATGCTAACTCTCTTCCCTGTGCAGTGGTTATAGTCCTGAAACATTGATAATCAATTCAATTATTTTAACAATTAATTGATTTTAAACTTACCTTTGCAGTCTTCTCTTCTCTTCAGCAGTGGTCAGACAGCTCACGTGTACTGCACATTGAAGCTGAGTCGCTGCCACTGCCCTTTCTAGAAACGGCAGGTGGACTGATCTGTATGGAAAAAATGCAGAATATTAGACAGAAGATAGATTTTATCATGGAGTGCAAGCATATTTCATACTGAAATCTTGGTCCCTTATCTTGCAGTAATGTGCTCCATCCTGACCCTCTCCTTGTAGCTATGTGCTCCATCCTGACCCTCTCCTTGCAGTAATGTGCTCCATCCTGACCCTCTCCTTGTAGCCATGTGCTCCATCCTGACCCTCTCCTTGCAGTAATGTGCTCCATCCTGACCCTCTCCTTGCAGTAATGTGCTCAATCCTGACCCTCTCCTTGTAGCTATGTGCTCCATCCTGACCCTCTCCTTGTAGCTATGTGCTCCATCATGACCCTCTCCTTGTAGCTATGTGCTCCATCCTGACCCTCTCCTTGTAGCTATGTGCTCTATCCTGACCCTCTCCTTGTAGCTATGTGCTCCATCCTGACCCTCTCCTTGTAGCTATGTGCTCCATCCTGACCCTCTCCTTCTATTTATGTGCTCCATTCTGATCCTCTCCTTCTAGCTATGTGCTCCATTCTGATCCTCTCCTAGCTATATGATCCATCCTTACCATCTCCATGCATTTATGGCCCCATCCTGACCCTTTCCTTGCAGTTGTGCTCCATCCTGACCCTCTCCTTGCAGTTGTGCTCCATCCTGACCCTCTCCTGGTAGTAATGTTCCTATCCTGACCCCCTTCTTTTAGTAATGTATTTATCCTTATCCCCTTGTAGTATGCCCCATCCTTGTCCCCTTCTGTAATGTCCCTTCCTTGTCCCTTGTGGTAATGTCCCCATCCTGACCTTATAATGTAGAAATGCCCCATCCTGCTGTAATGCCCTATCCTTTAATATGCCACATTCTTGTCCCCTTGCAGTAATATGCCCCATCCTGCTGTAATGCCCTATCCTTGTCCCCTTGCAGCAATATGCCCCATCCTGCAGTAATATGCCACATTCTTGTCCCCTTGCAGTAATATGCCCCATCCTGCAGTAATACCCTATCCTTCTCCCCTTGCAGTAATATGCCACATCCGTGTCCCCTTGAAGTAATATGCCCCATCCTGCAGTAATGTATCTCATCCTTGTCCACTTGCCATTAATATGCCCCACCCTTATTCATTTGCAGTAATATGCCCGATCCTGCACTAATGTGCCTCATCCTTGGCCCTATGCAGTAATATGCCCCATCCTGCACCAATATGCCCCATCCTTGTCCCGTTGCAGTAATATGTCCCATCCAGCAGTAATGTGCCCTATCCTTGTCCCCATCACATATTAATCTGCCACATCCTGCCCCTATCACATAGTAATATGCCACATCAGCCCCATTACATAATATGCCCCATCCTGCCCCCTTCACATAATAATATGCCCCATCCTGCCCTCTCATAGTACTGCCCCATCCTGCCCTCTCTTAGTAATGCCACATCAGCCCCTCACAGTAATGCCCCATCAGCCCCTCACAGTAATGCCCCATCAGCCCCTCACAGTAATGCCCCATCAGCCCCTCACAGTAATGCGCCATCAGCCCCTCACAGTAATGCACCATCAGCCCCTCACAGTAATGCCCCATCAGCCCCTCACAGTAATGCGCCATCAGCCCCTCACAGTAATGCACCATCAGCCCCTCACAGTAATGCCCCATCCAGCCCCTCACAGTAATGCCCCATCCAGCCCCTCACAGTAATGCCCCATCAGCCCCTCACAGTAATGCACCATCAGCCCCTCACAGTAATGCCCCATCAGCCCCTCACAGTAATGCCCCATCAGCCCCTCACAGTAATGCCCCATCAGCCCCTCACAGTAATGCCCCATCAGCCCCTCACAGTAATGCCCCATCAGCCCCTCACAGTAATGCCCCATCAGCCCCTCATAGTAATGCACCATCAGCCCCTCACAGTAATGCACCATCAGCCCCTCACAGTAATGCCCCATCAGCCCCTCACAGTAATGCACCATCAGCCCCTCATAGTAATGCCCCATCCAGCCCCTCACAGTAATGCCCCATCAGCCCCTCACAGTAATGCCCCATCAGCCCCTCACAGTAATGCCCCATCAGCCCCTCACAGTAATGCCCCATCAGCCCCTCACAGTAATGCCCCATCAGCCCCTCACAGTAATGCCCCATCAACCCCTCATAGTAATGCCCCATCCTGCTATAGATTATGAAAAAAAAAGTCATACTCACCTTCCTGCTGCAGTTTCCTCTTCTGACATCTTCTCCAGTGTCTTCTCCTTCCGACCCGCGTTGAGTGCGGTCACGTGACGCTGGGCGCATCACATGACCGCTGTCACATGAAGCTGGCTGGGAGGGCGGGGCTTGGAAGTGTGTCGGAGAGAGGAGAAATGTCTCCTCTGCTCCGACACAGCCTTGATCTGCCGGCGCCGCGGCGCGCGCCGGCAGATCACAGCAGCAGTGTAGTGGCGAGGCCGTGTGCCAGGGGAAGCGGCTCTGCGTGCCATCCCTGGCACGCGTGCCATAGGTTCGCCATCACTGGCCTATACCATTCCGGTAGGCGTTTCTGGGCATATTAGTATCTCTGGCAGTGTGCGTGGATTGGTGGCAGCTCGAGCGTTCCGATTGGTTGTCCTGTTCCTCGGCGCCATATTTGATGATGTTCAAAGGTGTCTCACCCAGGAGCGTACATACTGTACATAGATGTCGCCTCTGTGTTTGCTGCTGTGTGCTAAAAGTTCAGAGATGTGCTGCCACAAATGTATGTTAACAGAACGCAATTGCAATAACATCTAAAATAAAAGCTGCATGAGCGCTGTAGTTGCAGGCGTCCTGCATGACAGGACACCCAAGATTACAGTATGGGCGTCCCAGTATGGTGTACCACAAAGTTATGGTGACCTAATTTCAGATTTAAAGGGATACATAAGCATTGTGGACATATGTACGGGAAACAGGGAAAGCCCAATGTGGTGACACTGTATGGTGCCTGTGTGTAAAAAAAAAACATATCCATGTGTTGCATTGCACATATTCTGCTCACACACATGGAAAAGAGGATGTTTAGTTGACCAATACATATGGGGCACATAACTGCAAACACACACACATATCTGTGCACACACATACTTTCATGGCTGCAATACTATCAGGACCAAAAAAGCAAGAGTGATTTTATTAGACAACGCAGTTGCACAACACACTCAAGAAAAGCGCTGTACATATTTATTGACTGTACAATAAACTGTCACGCGAGCGTCTTTTTTTTTTTTGCCTTCTTGGCAGCGTCAATGCGTTTATCAATAATCCGCGACACATCACACTAGAGTTGTCTATAAAGCACCGAGCCAAAACGCACATGCATTTACATGTAATTATGTGGCGCGGCAATGAGGGGACACGTTAAATAATGACCAATCACACGTCTTCAAGGCGTCACACTACATTATGTTAACGCCTATCTCAGAGATGCGGCTAAAATTTACGCCCACATCGCTAATATGGTGGCTCTGTGTGACGCGGAAGCGGTGACCAGCGACTTGGTCGCCCCTGGGCTTTGGGCGACGCTCAGAGCAATTTCCGGTCGGGTTGTCACCCGAGTGTCGCCTAAATTGTCGCCCCGTGTAAATAGGCGATGGCGACCTTAGGCGACACGCAAATACGTGCGCGTGCACGTGCGTCGCCTATGGCATCGCCGGCGATATCTCCACGTGTGACGGTACCCTTAGTCCATCAACTTCAACCCATAGCCTAACATGTTGATCAAGAGGAAGGAAAAAAAAAACCCATGTGGCAATACTAAGCTCCACTTTGGGAAAAAAATTCCTTCCTGACTCCACATACGGCAATCAGACTAGTTTCCTGGATCAACGCCCTATCAAGAATCTAGTATATATAACCGGTAATATTATACTTTTCAAGAAAGGCATCTAGGCCCTTCTTAAATGTTAGTAGTGACTCACTCATTACAACATCATGGGACAAAGAGTTACATAGTCTCACTGCTCTTACAGTAAAGAATCCGAGTCTGTGATTATGATTAAACCTTCTTTCCTCCAGATGTAGAGGATGCCTCCTTGTCCCCGTCTCAGGCCTAAGAGTAAAAAGATCATTAAAAAGGTCTCTGTACTGTCCCCTCATATATTTATACATTATTATAAGATCTCCCCTAAGCCTTTGTTTTTCCAAGCTAAATAACCCCAAGTTTAATAACCTGTCTTGGTATTGCAGACCCCTTAGTCCTCTAATGACCTTTGTCGCTCTTCTCTGGACCCCTCTAGTTCAGCTATGTCTTTCTTATACACCGGAGACCAGAATTGTACACAGTATTCTAAGTGTGGTCGCACTAGTGACTTGTATAGAGGTAAAATTATGTTCTCCTCATGAGCATCTATGCCTCTTTTAATGCATCTCATTATTTTATTTGCCTTTGCAGCAGCTGGCTGACACTGGCCACTAAATGTGAGTTTGTTGTCTACCCATACACCCAGGTCTTTTTCAGTGATAGTTTTGCACAGTGATTTACAATTAAGCACATAATTATACATTTTATTCCCTCTGCCCAAGTGCATGACCTTACCTTCATCCCCATTAAAGCTCATTTGCCATTTATCAGCCCATGGGCGTACCCAGGATTAAAACTAGGGGGGGGCAAGCTATGGTGGTTCATGATCGTTCAGAGGTGACATGGACAGATGACAGGCTGAGAGGTGACAGGGACAGATGACAGGCAGAGAGGTGACAGGGACAGGTGACAGGGAGAGAGGTGACGGAGAGATGACAGGGAAAGAGGTGACAGGGACAGGTGAAAGGGAGAGAGGTGACAGAGAGAGATGACAGAGACAGAATACAAACAGGCAGACCGGCGGGCACTGACACTGGAGGACCAGCGGGGACTGGAGCATTGGCAGGCACTGGCGGCACAGACTACTCCCCTCAGCTTCCTCGGAATGGATAAAGCTGTTGGGAGTTGGTCACAGCCAGGTGAGACCGCCTCCTACACTCTGATAGGAGCGATGAGTCACAAAGACCATCACTCCAATCAGGGCTGAAGGGGAGGGTGACCTATCTCCAGCCAATGATCGTGATTGACTATTGAAGCCAATCACGGCGATCAAGGTCATCTTCTGTTTCCCTGCTCAAAACTACATCACCAGACCCACCAGAATAAATAAGTACATCCATATAACCATCATCAGTACAAAAACACAGCATCACAACCCTCATCAGTACATAAATACATCACCAGACCCACCAGAGGTACAAAAATGCATCTATATAACCCCTATCAGTACAGAAACACTATGGTAAAACCCTCATCAGTGCAGAAATCACAACCCTCATTGGTAACAAAATTCGTCATCAGAACCACCAGAGGTGCAGAAATATATAACCAGAACCCCCATCAGTACAGGAATACATCCATACAACCCCCATCACTATAGAAACACAGCATCACAATACTCAGCATAACTAACATCAGTGCATGGTAGAACAATTGTAATGTCAGGTTAGACCTATATACATTTGTACTGCATGAGCTTACAACTCCTAATACATCCTTAACAATGGTAAGGAAATACTGGGAGTTGTTGTTACCAGTCACCATCAGACCATACAGGAACTACAACACTGATGAGAATGTCATTATCACAAATAATCATTTACATCCGGGTACCTTATAGATGACCTTGTCTCTGATCGGGGTCGTCTTTTTCTTTTCTACATCTTGTCCAGACACCATGATGACTTTTCACATCCACAGCTCATCTCTGGGGATGTCCATCTTCTCCGATCCTCTGCAGCCCATCCTTAAAAATATCAGAATGATCAAAATTCTCATAAGTAAAAATATCTGCCCTACACTGAGCCCTGGAATAATTGCTCCTCCTCATTGTTCCCTGCACAAAATAAGATTTACATGCTGTCCACTTTCTGGAACATGCCCTCCACACTGCCCTCTCATCACACTGCCCTTTCCTTTCCATACTGGGCTCCCTGATCACACTGTCCCCATATACTACCCACTGTTTATCCTGTTCTCCCTCATAACACTCCCCCTCCTCGATATACTGTCCCCTCCTGGCTGTGGCCTCACAATGTTCCCACATGCTGCCCCCTCACTATTCAGCCCCACACTACTCACTCTATTCTGTGCCCCCTTACATTTTTCTCATCCCCTACTGTTTCCTCACTACCTCACTCCCCCCCCTCACTCCACATACTGGGTTCGCACCGATCTCCTCCTCACTCAACATACTGTGCTGCAGCCATCCCCCCTCACTCATACTGTGTTCACACTCTTACCCCCTCACTACATAAACTGTACCGCAGCCATCCCACTCCACATACTGTGCCGCAGCCATCCCCGCTCACGCCACATACTGTCCACACCAATCTCCTCCTCACTCCACATACTATGTTGGCAGCCATCCCCCTCAGTCCTCATATTGTGTCCACACTCTTCCCCCTCCACGCCACATACCGTACCACGGCCATCCCCCTCTCCTCATACGGTGCTGCAGCCAACCACCCTCACTCCACATACTATGCTGTAGCCATCCCCTCACTCCTGATATCGTACCACAGCCATTCCCCTCTCACTTCTCATACCTTACCGCAGCCATCCCCCTCTCACTCCACATACTGTACTGTAGCCATCCCCTCACTTCTCATACTGCGTCCACACTGATTGCCCACCACTCTTTTATACTGGAACCTCACATTTATCCCCTTGGTTTACATATATTCCCCCCAACCTTTCCCTGCAGTTTTGCCCAAATATTCTCCCTCCACCCTCTTCCCCCCACCCCCCAGTTTGGCTCACATATTCTCCACAAACCTCTCCCCCCATTTTGGCTCACATATACTGCCCCCCACCCTGGCTCACATATTCTCCCTCCATTATCTCCGCCCAGATTGGCTCACACTCTCCCCCCCCCCCCCAGTTTGCTCCTCAAACTTCCCCTACACTGTCATTTGATACTCACACCCCCCCAGTTTCCTGCACACAGCCCCCCCCCAGTTTCCTGCACACAGCCCCCCTCCAGTTTCCTGCACACAGCCCCCCTCCAGTTTCCTGCACACAGCCCCCTCCAGTTTCCTGCACACAGCCCCCCCTCCAGATTCCTGCACACAGCCCTCCTCCAGCTTCCTGCTCACAGCCCCCCCCCCCCCAGTTTCCTGCACACAGCCCCCCTCCAGTTTGCTGCACACAGCCCCCCCAGTTTCCTGCACACAGCCCCCCTCCAGTTTCCTGCACACAGCCCCCCCCCCCGTTTCCTGCACACCCTCCCCCCAGTTTCCTGCACACAGCCCCCCCCCCCAGTTTCCTGCACACAGCCCCCCCCCCAGGTTCCTGCACACAGCCCCCCCCAGTTTCCTGCACACCCTCCCCCCCAGTTTCCTGCACACAGCCCCCCCCAGTCTCCTGCAACACCCTCCCCCCCAGTTTCCTGCACACCCTCCCCCCCAGTTTCCTGCACACAGCCCCCCTCCAGTTTGCTGCACACAGCCCCCCCAGTTTCCTGCACACAGCCCCCCTCCAGTTTCCTGCACACAGCCCCCCCCCCCGTTTCCTGCACACCCTCCCCCCAGTTTCCTGCACACAGCCCCCCCCCCCAGTTTCCTGCACACAGCCCCCCCCCCAGGTTCCTGCACACAGCCCCCCCCAGTTTCCTGCACACCCTCCCCCCCAGTTTCCTGCACACAGCCCCCCCCAGTCTCCTGCACACCCTCCCCCCCAGTTTCCTGCACACCCTCCCCCCCAGTTTCCTGCACACAGCCCCCCTCCAGTTTCCTGCACACAGCCCCCCTCCAGTTTCCTGCACACAGCCCCCCCCAGTTTCCTGCACACCCTCCCCCCCAGTTTCCTGCACACAGCCCCCCCCAGTCTCCTGCACACCCTCCCCCCCAGTTTCCTGCACACCCTCCCCCCCAGTTTCCTGCACACAGCCCCCCTCCAGTTTCCTGCACACAGCCCCCCTCCAGTTTCCTGCACACAGCCCCCCCCAGTTTCCTGCACACCCTCCCCCCCAGTTTCCTGCACACAGCCCCCCTCCAGTTTCCTGCACACAGCCCCCCCCCCAGTTTCCTGCACACCCTCCCCCCCAGTTTCCTGCACACAGCCCCCCCCAGTTTCCTGCACACCCTCCCCCCCAGTTTCCTGCACACATTCCCCCCTTTGGCTTCCTGCTCCACCTTCCCGCCCCCCCAGTTTTCTGCTCACATCTTCCCCTCCCTAGTTTTCTGCACACTCCCCCCAGTTTCCTGTTCACACTACTACCCCTCTCCCTCCATGCTGTGCCTCTTCCCCTAATTATGTGAACCTTCCAGCCAGGTCTTCACATCCAGCCTTTTGCCGCGCTGCCTCTGCCGAGTGACGTCAGTAGCGTGATCAGGTGATGTGATCACGTGACTGACATCCCCCTGACCCGGAATTGCTGGGAATCAGGGCGGCTGAGAGCCCAGCTTCCATAGTACAGGCATCTGAGTCTGACGCCTGTACTATGGACTGCCGGAGCCAGCGCTGCTCACACTCTGCTCCCGCTGTCAGCTCAGCTGACTACAGGAGAAGATCCGGCTCACACCGTGGGTGGCCGGAATATGTGACGGCGGCCGGCTGGCAGGGAGACACCTTGGCGCGGGCGCTGGAGTATAAGGTCTGATGTTTCTTGGGGGGGGCACCTGCCCCCCCCTGCCCCACGCTGGGTACGCCCATGTATCAGCCCAAGCTTCTAGTTTACATAAATCCTCCTGTAATATAAAATTGTCCTCCTCTGTATTGATTACCCAACAGAGTTTAGTGTCATTTGCAAATATTGAGATTCTACCCTTCAAGGTCATTAATAAATATGTTAAAAAGAAGCGGGCCCAATACTGACCCCTGTGATACCCCACTGTTAACTGTGACGTATTCTGAGTGTGTTCCATTAATAACCACACTTTGTTTCCTATCACAGAGCCAGTTCTTAACCCACTAACCTATATTTTCCCCATTCCCATTTATTCTCATTTTATGTATCAACCTTTTGTGTGGCACCATATCAAAAGTTTTTGAAAAGTCCATATACACCACGTCCACTGCATTTTTTTGGTCCAGTCCAGAACTTACCTCTTCATGGAAGCTTATCAGATTAGTTTGACAGGAACGGTCCCTCGTAAACCCATGTTGATATTGGGTCATGAGGTTATTTTTTTTTCAGATACTCCAGTATAGCATCTCTTAGAAAACCCTCTAGGATTTTACCCACAGTAATGGTTAAGTTTACTGGCCTATAATTTCCAAGTTCAGTTTTTGTCCACTTTTTGAATATTGGCACCACATTTGCTATACACAAGTCCTGTGGTACAGACCCTGTTATTATAGAATCTTTAAATAGTAAAAATAATTATCTATCTATGATGGTACTTAATTCCTGCAGTACTCTGGGGTGTATCCCATCCGGGCCCGGTGATTTGTCAACTTTAGTGATTTTTAGACGGTGCCGTACTTCCTGCTAGGTTAAGCAGGTGACATTTAATGGTGAATTTAGCACAATATAGAACTTTTTTCTGTACTTGTACACATCTCGGTCAGTGCAGCATTAGTTCATGCAGCATTACGTGAATTCCCTATTTATTATATTGATGACTGGACTATATATGACAGCACTTTTTACCATTTACCTTCTGTATTGCCTCATAGATTGCAAGCTTGGGCAGGGACCTCACCCCTCATATATTGTCTCAAATTGTCTGTTTATGTGCCCTCTGAATTGTAAAGTGCTGTGGAATATGTTGGATCTACAAATAAAATTATTATTATTATTATTATTATTATTAGTAGTAGTAGTAGTAGTAGTAGTAGACTGTACTGCTGATAATCTAGTTAATCCAGGAGTCCAAAAAGGCAAAATGTAAAAATGGTTTATTCTCTATGAATTTCAAAGCTTAAAGGGAACCAACCACCCCAAATGACCCCCCCGGACTGTTAATATGTGTCCCTACACCCTGCAGACACATATGGGGCAATCGTTTTTGCTAAAAAAACGGATTTGTAAAAGCTAAGATATAGCCTTATAAACTTTTAAAAATCTTGCCGACTGGGCCTTATCTAGCTGCCGGGGGGGTGGGGGGGTGGAGCGCTGCGCAATATGTACAACCTGGTCCGGTGCCGTCCCTGCACTCCTGTCCAGTCCTGTCTCCCCGCTGCTCTCTCCGGTGCTGTGATGTCAGTGATGTCATGTAACCGCCCCTGCGCTGTGATTGGCTCACAGCGGCGATCACATGACACAATGGCCCTGCGTTCTCATTGGTGCAGGGCTGACCTGGGCGGGGATGGGCAGGAGGAAGCAGGAAGCTTCCCCATTGCCCGGAGCCCGCACCGATAATCATGTTACCGGCCTGGGGCACAGCATGGAGACCATGACAGGAGGACACCAGCAGGCACAGCACCGGAGAGACCAGCGGGGAGACAGCACTGGACAGGAGTGCAGGGACGGCACCGGACCAGTTTGTACATATTGCGCAGCGCTCCACCCCCTCACCCCCCCGGCAGCTAGATAACGCCCAGTCGGCAAGATTTTTAAAAGTTTATAAAGCTATATCTTAGCTTTTACAAATCCGTTTTTTTAGCAAAAACGATTGCCCCATATGTGTCTGCAGGGTGTATGGACACATATTAACAGTCCGGGGGGGTCATTTGGGGTGGTTGGTTCCCTTTAAGCAGCTTCTTCATCGGGAAACCCATAATAGTAGATTAATTTCTACTACTAATCCCATTCCACTATTATGTTGTCTTCATGAAGGAGGGTGTTCCCACCCTGAGAGAACTGAAACAGCTGTTCTATATGACATCCTCAGTTGTGGGTTTAAACAACCTAAATAGATAAGCAATTGTTATCTATCAACTAAAGTTATTCATTGGCCTAGACCCTATTGCCCTGTGTCTCCCCTTTTTTTCCATTGAGAACACCTTTGACCGCATTTTGTTGTGGATTCACAGCAAAAAACGTCCAAATACAAATGCCACACCTAGAATCAACTCCATTCATTTTCATCTGCTTAACTGATGATGAATTAATAATACAATAGCCCTTGCATTGCATTGTAGAGCTTTAGAGATAATTGTCCAAATAATTTTGGTCTGTTAAAAAATATGCAGCTACATATTAGAGCTGTGATTCCTAAACCCTTGCTCCAATTCCTTAATATACTTGAAAAATATATTGCAATCTGAGAGTCCTCAGTGGTTGATACCTTTTAATGGCTAACTGAAAAGATGGTAAACATAGCAAGCTTTCGAGACGACTCAGGTCTCTTTTTCAGGCTGATAATGACACAAATTCTGAAGACACATACATTTATACATAAGCAATAGAGAAAAAAAAAAAAGAAGGGGAAAGAAGAGAACAGAAAAAAAAATGGCAAAACAGTGTTATATGCTCTGGTGGATATGACAGGTGACGCAAAGCAGAGTCGGGTAGGGAGGGGTGGAGGAGCAGGGACAGAGAAACCAGATCTCTAAGATAAGCGGAACCAATGTATTAGGTGGATGGTTAGTAACCCATGGAGACCTGAAAATACTTAGTTAAGTTGTGGAGAGCAGACTAAGTGACAGAGTTCACAGAAGTGTCAGGAGTTCATTGTCCTACGATTTCCGTGTGTAGCAAGCTGTCTCCAAATGCACTTTCATTTTATATATAAAATGCATGAATCTGCTATCCCCAAATGTCCATTCATTTTACATAAAATCCCATAAATCCATGTGAAATATTTAATCCGGTTTCGAGTGTGTTGAAGGTTGTTATCAATTTGTATTCCCAAATTCTTCTCTCTCTCTGAGATTTGAAGTCACTCTTTAAGATGAGCAGCCTCATATCGGATTCAGTGTTGTGCTCAGAGCTGCAAAAATGCTTTGCTACAGGTAGATCCATACGCTTTTCTTTTATTGAGTGGCGATGAGAATTCATTCTTGTTCTGAATTGTAATCCGGTCTCACCTACGTACATGCCACCTGTTGGGCATTTGGTACATATGATTAAATACACCACATTGCTTGTAGTGCAGCTGAAGTGACCTGGGATCTTGTAGTCCTGATCTGTCCCAGGAATCCTTATCTTGTCAGTTGTCATTATAGATGGACAGGTTTTGCACTTTCTCTGGTTGCAGGGAAAGGTTCCTGTTGCTGCTGGAGATGACAGGGCGCTTCTCACAATGTTGTTTTTTAGATTCGGAGGTTGTCTAAAACACAAGAGTGGGGGATCCGGAAATATTGATTTTAGTCGGGCATCTTTTTGTAGGAGTGGTTGCAGTTTCCGTGCAGCTCCTCTTAGCACCTCCAGACTTGGATTGTAGGTGACTACGAGAGGAACTCTGTTGTTCTCTTCTCTAGTTTTGTAATGTAGGAGACGATTCCTTGATATTCTGGTGGCTCTTGTAATCTGGTTCTCGATTGTTCTTGGATGGTAGCCCTGGTTCAAAAAGGTCTTTCTGAGGTCCTCAAGGTGACTGTCTCTGTCTGTAGGGTTGGAACATATCCGATTGTATCTGATGGCCTGGCTGTACACAATAGAGTTTTTTATGTGCTTTGGATGAAAGCTGTCCCATCGGAGATATGTTGGACGGTCAATTGGTTTCCGGTACAAGGATGTCTCTATTTCATTGTTCTGTAGCTTAATGATGGTGTCCAGAAAGCTGACTTCAGTGCAGGAGTAGTTGAGTGTTAAGTTAATGGTGGGGTGAAATTGATTAAAGTGTTCGTGGAACGTCTTCAGCTGTTGCTCAGACTCCGTCCAGATGATCAAGATGTCATCAATATAACGGTAGTAGGCCAGAGGCCTGATAGGGCAAGAGGATAAAAAGTCACCTTCAAGCTTGGCCATGAAAAGGTTTGCATATTGTGGTGCCAGTTTGCTCCCCATTGCTGTGCCAGTCTCCTGTAAATATATGTTGTCGTCAAATCTAAAGTAATTGTGCGTGAGGATGAATTTTGTGAATTCTACCACAGAGTCAGCATCAATCCCTGTGTTCTCCAGGAAGGTTTTGCAGGCATTTAATCCATCCTGGTGTGGGATGTTGCTGTACAAAGATTCCACATCCATGCTGGCAAGGATGGTTCCTTCTGGTAGAGGACCTATTGCTGACAGTTTATTCAATAGGTCAGTTGTGTCCTGAATGTAGCTGGGCGTCTCTTTTACCAGGGGTTTGAGAACACCCTCTATCCACCCAGAAATTTGTTCGGTGAGGGTGCCCACACATGAAATGATTGGTCTCCCTGGATTTCCTGGTTTGTGAATTTTGGGAAGCATGTAGAATGTGCCTGTTCTTGGACTTACTGGTAGAAGGTCATCAGCTCTTACAGATACGTCAGGTAGACAAGAAACCAGCCTTTTTAATTCCTTGTAATAGTCCTGTGTGGGGTCAGACTGCAATTTCTTGTAGTAACGTGTGTCCGTCAGTTGTCTGTTTGCTTCCTTCAGGTAGTCAGATTTGTTCATCATGACTATTGCACCACCCTTGTCTGCAGGTTTAATGATGATTTCTTTGTTGGTTTTCAAGGACCGTACGGCCCTTCTCTCCTGGGCATTGATATTGGATGGTGGACTCTTGTGTGTATCTAAAATAGTGGATTTTACCAAATGTCTGAAAGTGTCTATATAGTTGTTCAAATGGGAGTTACGCTTAGGATCAGGTGTCCAGTCTGACCTTTTCTTTTTGGTTGTCGGGATCCTTGTTCCTTCGGCCCAGTTGAGTTCGGAATCCTCTTTGTCCCTGAAAAATTCCCTTAGGCGTAATCTCCTGAAGTAATCCTCCATGTCGCTGCACAGTTCAATTTTATCCAGAGCTTTAGTAGGACAAAAGGAGAGTCCCCTAGAAAGCACAGAAAGTTCCAACTTGTTGGGTTTGTAATCCGAAAGGTTGATAACACAATTAGATGCTTTCTGACAGGAGGAATTGTCCCAGTTGTCAGGATGTGTCTTTGTTTTGTTTGTATTGAGTCCTGAATTGATGCGCAGTCTGTGTAATTTCTTTTCCTTGTTCTGAATCAGACGAGTTTGTAATTTATGGTAAAATTGTTGTAGATTATGTTCCATGGCTTCTGTAAGTGTGTTCCTCCGTGTTTCCAATTCCCCCTGGATGTTACTTTTGATGTTGTAGTAGACATGCAAAAGGTGGTTCCTTAGTCTCTCCGAGGTCCTGTGGCAAAGGTTTCGTGCATACTGAGTATTATAGGTGTGCAGAAGTGGATTTGTAATCCAGAGTCCTTTGGGAATCAGATTCTCCTTCTTACATTTGGAAAGAAAGAATATGTCACTGTCCAGTTGTGCACGTTTCTTCAGAAGTGTCTTTAAATCCATAAAGATTCGGTACATTCCGGTATCCTCCATTTTGATAAGGTAAAGAATATTTATACCGTGTTAGCCAGTAGATAGAAAAATATATTGCAATCTGAGAGTCCTCAGTGGTTGATACCTTTTAATGGCTAACTGAAAAGATGGTAAACATAGCAAGCTTTCGAGACGACTCAGGTCTCTTCTTCAGGCTGATAATGACACAAATTCTGAAGACACATACATTTATACATAAGCAATAGACAAAAAAAAAAAAAAAAAAAAGGAAGGGGAAAGAAGAGAACAGAAAAAAAAATGGCAAAACAGTGTTATATGCTCTGGTGGATATGACAGGTGACGCAAAGCAGAGTCGGGTAGGGAGGGGTGGAGGAGCAGGGACACAGAAAGCAGATTTCTAAGATAAGCGGAACCAATGTATTAGGTGGATGGTTAGTAACCCATGGAGACCTGAAAATACTTAGTTAAGTTGTGGAGAGCAGACTAAGTGACAGAGTTCACAGAAGTGTCAGGAGTTCATTGTCCTACGATTTCAGTGTGTAGCAAGCTGTCTCCAAATGCACTTTCATTTTATATATAAAATGCATGAATCTGCTATCCCCAAATGTCCGTTCATTTTACATAGAATCCCATAAATCCATGTGAAATATTTAATCCGGTTTCGAGTGTGTTGAAGGTTGTTATCAATTTGTATTCCCAAATTCTTCTCTCTCTCTGAGATTTGAAGTCACTCTTTAAGATGAGCAGCCTCATATCGGATTCAGTGTTGTGCTCAGAGCTGCAAAAATGCTTTGCTACAGGTAGATCCATACGCTTTTCTTTTATTGAGTGGCGATGAGAATTCATTCTTGTTCTGAATTGTAATCCGGTCTCACCTACGTACATGCCACCTGTTGGGCATTTGGTACATATGATTAAATACACCACATTGCTTGTAGTGCAGCTGAAGTGACCTGGGATCTTGTAGTCCTGATCTGTCCCAGGAATCCTTATCTTGTCAGTTGTCATTATAGACATTATAGGGCTGGTACATGCCCCCCAGGGCTCTGACACGTCCCCCAGGGCTGGCACATGCCCCCCAGGGCTCTCACACATCCCCTAGGGCTGGCACATGCCCCCAAGGGCTGGCACATGCCCCCCAGGGCTCTCACACATCCCCCAGGGCTGGTACATGCCCCCCAGGGCTCTGACACATCTCCCAGGGCTAGCCATGCCCCCCTGGGCTCTCACACATCCCCTATGGCTGGCACATGCTCCCCAGGGCTCTCACACATCCCCTAGGGCTGGCACATGCCCCCAAGGCTGGCACATCCCCCAGGGCTGGCACAAGTCCCCCAGGGCTGGCACATGCCCCCCAGGGCTGGCACATGTCCCCCTGGCTGGCACATGCTCCCCAGGGCTCTCACACATCCCCTAGGGCTGGCACATGCCCCCAAGGCTGGCACATCCCCCAGGGCTGGCACAAGTCCCCCAGGGCTGGCACATGCCCCCCAGGGCTGGCACATGTCCCCCTGGCAGGCACAGATCCCCCAGGGCTGGCACAAGTCACCCAGGGCTGGCAAACGTCCCCCAGGGCTGGCACATGCCCCCCAGGGCTCTCACACATCCCTTAGGGCTAGCACATGCCCCCCAAGGCTGGCACATCCCCCAGGGCTGGCACAAGTCCCCCAGGGCTGGCACATGCCCCCCAGGGCTGGCACATGTCCCCCTGGCAGGCACAGATCCCCCAGGGCAGGCAAAAGTCCCCCAGGGCTGGCACATGCCCCCCAGGGCTGGCACACGTCCCCCTGGGCAGGCACTCGTCCCCCCGGGCAGGAACAAGCCCCCAGGGCTGGCTCATGCCCCCCAGGGCTTGCACACGCCCCCCAGGGCTCTCACACATCCCCCAGGGCTTGTACATGCCCCCCAGGGCTCTGACACATCTCCCAGGGCTAGAACATGCCCCCCTGGGCTCTCACACATCCCCTAGGGCTGGCACAAGCCCCCCAGGGCTCTCACACATCCCCTAGGGCTGGAACATGCCCCAAGGGCTCTCACACGTCCCCCTGGCAGGCACACATCCCCCCGGGCTGGCACATGCCCCCCAGGGCTGGCACCCCCCCCCCTCCCAGGGCTGGCACAAGTCCCCCAGGGGCTCACACATCCCCCAGGGCTCGTACATGCCCCCCAGGGCTCTGACACATCTCCCAGGGCTAGAACATGCCCCCCTGGGCTCTCACACATCCTCTAGGGCTGGCACATGCCCCCCAGGGCTCTCACACATCCCCTAGGGCTGGAACATGCCCCCAAGGGCTCTCACACGTCCCCCTGGCAGGCACACATCCCCCCGGGCTGGCACATGCCCCCCAGGGCTGGCACACCCCCCCAGGGCTGGCTTCACGTTCCCCTGGGCAGGCACTCGTCCCCCCGGGCAGGCACAAGCCCCCAGGGCTGGCACATGCCCCACAGGGCTGGCACCCCCCTCAGGGCTGGCACATGCCCCCCAGGGCTGGCACTCGTCCTTCAGGGCTGGCACACACCCCCCAGGGCTGGCACAAGTCCCTCAGGGCTGACACATGTCCCTCAGGGCTGGTACACGGCCCCCATTGCGGCTGGGCAGAAAATAATAAACATTTTATACTTACCTCTCCGGTGCTTGCCACAGCCTTTCAGTACCTCTCTCCCTGACTGCCCCAATCTCCCTCCGAGGTCCCAGAGAAGCCAGTCATGTGATCGGACGCACACTGATGACATCACCCGCACTGCAGTCATCAGTGTGCACCCGATCACATGACCGGCTTCTCTGGGACCTCGGAGGGAGATTGCGGCAGTCAGGGAGAGAGGCACTGAATGACTGAGGCAAGCGCCGGAGAGGTAAGTATAAAAAGTTTGTTATTTTCTGCCCAGCAGCATGGGGGGACTGCAGGAACATTTAACATGCCCTGCTCCCCTGTCCATACCTCGGCACTAGCTTCAGCGCCGAGGTGATGGACAGTGGCAGTGCATATTAAATGAGTTAATGAGCAGGGGTCACGTGACCTCCCGCTGCCTCTTACAGCCCGCAGGCAGCCCGCCCCAGCCCCTAGACACACTCCAGAGCTGCCCCCACTCTCCCCTGCACCGTACGTTTGTTTTTTAAGACGCACCCCCCACTTTCCCCCAAAATTTGGGGGAACAAAAGTGCGTCTTAAAAAGCGAAAAGTACGGTAATATGATTACTAACAAGAAATGTACATTACATTTTATACAATACAAATTTGTTAATAGATTTTACAATAACCTTTACTTTTATTGGCTTTCTAGCATGCTTTTAGCCATTTAGTAGTTTAATGCTAGTTATAATTGGTGGCCATGGTGATTACACACTATTCATTGGTTGCTACACTTCTCCTTTGACAGTTCAAAACACTTCTCTTAGTATATGAACATTCGGCCTCTTCTCATTATTTCAAACAAGACATATTAGAATTGATTAGAACAGTACATTTTTAGATGCACTTCTGTAGAACTTGAATATTCAATTCCTTAACATTGTCAAGGTAACATAAGCATTCGGTAACATAGCAATTTTGACATAAGGTAACATGCAAATACTCCACATGCATCCATAGTAATATACTTTACATAAAGGGAAAAAAAAATAATTATTGAACTAATTAGGTGAAGCCTAGTAATAGCTACAAAATTACTGATGCAGATAAAAGAGGATAGCACCTTACTAAAGACTTGCTAAATTGACTGAATAATAACAAAGTGGAAAGGCTAGATGTATATACACTGTGTTCCAAATTATTATGCAAATGTTCTTTTTCTCTGATTTTCCTAAATGGTCTGTGCAAATGACAGTCAGTGTAATAAACGTCATCACCCGTTAGAGTATACATCGAATTATATTGAAGAAACCTCCCAATGATAGCAGTATAATCTTCAAAATAAAAAAAAAACTCTAAATGCATTGTTCCAAATTATTAGGCACAGTAGAGTTTCTAAACATTTGATATGTTTTAAAGAACTGAAAATGCTCATTTGTTGAATTTGCAGCATTAGGAGGTCACATTCACTGATATAAAAAGCTATTTAACTCCAAAACATCCTAACAGGCCATGTTACATGTTAACATAGGAACCCTTCTTTGATCTCACCTTCACAATTGTTGCATCCATTGAACTTGTGAGTTTCTGGAGAGTTTCTGCTTGTATTTCTTTGCATGATGTCTGAATAGCCTCCCAGAGCTGCTGTTCTGATGTGAACTGCCTCCCACCCTCATACATCTTTTGCATGATTATACTCCAAAGGTTCTCTATAGGGTTGAGGTCAGGGGAAGATGGTGGCTACACCATGAGTTTATCTCCTTTTATGCCCATAGTAGCCAATGACACAGAGGTATTCTTTGTAGCACGAGATGGTGCATTGTCATGCATGAAGATGATTTTTGATCCTCAAGGCACGTTTCTGCTTTTTGTACCATGGAAGAAAGTTCTCAGTCAGAAACTCTATATACTTTGCAAAGATCATTTTCACACCTTCAGGAACCTTAAAGGGGCCTACCAGCTGTTTCCCCATGATTCCAACCCAAAACATGACTCCTCCACCTCCTTGCTGACGTCGCAGCCTTGTTGGGACATGGTGGCCATCCACTAACCATCCACTACTCCATCCATCTGGACCTTCCAGGATTGCTCGGCACTCATCAGTAAACAAGACTGGTTGAAAATTAGTCTTCATGTCTGGGCCCGCTGCAACCATTTCTGCTTGTGAGCACAGTTTAGGGGTGGCCGAATAGTAGGTTTATGCACCACAGCAAGCCTTTGAAGGATCCTACACCTTGAGGTTCGAGGGACTCCAGAGGCACCAGCAGCTTCAAATATCTGTTTGCAGGTTTGTAAGGCCTTTTTAGCAGCTGCTCTCTTAATCCGATAAACTTGCCTGGCAGAAACCTTCCTCATTCTGCCTTTATCTGCACGAACATGTCTGTGCTCAGAATCAGCCACAAATCTCTTCACAGTATGATGATCACGCTTAAGTTTTCGTGAAATATCTAATGTTTTCATCCCTTGGTCAAGGCACTGCACTATTTGTTGCTTTTTGGCAGCAGAGAGATCCTTCTTCTTTCCCATGTTACTTGAAAACTGTGGGTTGCGTAATATTGTGGAAAACCCAGTTTTCCTTTTATTGGGCTCACCTGCCAAACTAATTATCACAGGTATCTGAGATTGATTTCAGTGATCCAAAGAACTCTGAGACACAATCCCATCAATGGGTTTCATTAAAAAAACAAAACAAAAAAACAACCCTATGACACTTAAAAAAAATTTGCATAATAATTTGGAACACAGTGTACAATCATGTTGAAGCTTTTGCCACCCTTGAAATTGTTGCACAGAATTAGGTATTTCTCACAGAGGGTTATGGTAATACATAAATAGTATTTTTTTTGGTTATACACTTGAGCTAGTCAAGAAGGGTGTAAAACTAGATGTTGCAGCTTGAAGGTCATGTGGGGATCACCTTGCTTAATCCCTAGGGGATGGTAAAATCTATAGTTTTAGAGGCCCAGCGCACACAAACCCTTTATCAATGGCTTCATATATTCCCTCCACTATATCCCTAAAATGAGTAGATTGTGCTGGTTAACCATTCACTGGATGTTTATTTAAAATATACAAGATTAATATATAAAAAAATGTAAAAAAGTAGACACATTAAAATGTGTAGGCATTCATTTTCCTATATAGAGCAGATTCTCTTTCTAGATGTGTTCCATATGCAATCTTCTGTAATGGATCCCAGTCTTTAGTTAGTTGTTGTTCCTTATATTCGTATCTGGTATGTAAAAAATATATATGGTATATAAATCTTTACGCCAATTTTGTGTGATTGAACATAAACCTAAAATTCTGTGACTTCTTACCTCTAGGTATTCTTCTCACTAGAGAGTTTCTTGGTACTGTAAATTTCTATTTCTTTCTTTTAGCTGCTGGGGTTTGTTTTTATATCCGTTAGAATTGTGAATTATAGGATGCATTTATATCCAAAATATTGCCTTAAATTGGTATATACTGTATATACTCGCGTATAAGCCGAGTTTTTCAGCCCAAAAATTGGGCTGAAAAGTCCCCCCCTCGGCTTATACGCGAGTCACTGTATACTGTATACACTGTATACAGTGTATACAGTATACAGGCCCGCCCCCATCAGTATACAGGCCCCCCTGCCTTGTGCACAATCCTGTAAAGGAAGAGATTAGTATACTTATCACTGTCCAGCTGCCGCTGTCCCGCCGCCGCCATCGCGCTCCTCCGTCTTCATCCGTCTTCTTCCGGCTTCCTCGGGTCGGCGCAGGCAATGACATTGTCTGCGCGACCGAGGAGGAAACTGGAAGAAGACGGAGGAGCGCGATGGCGGCGGCGGGACAGCGGCAGCGGGACAGTGATAAGTATACTAATCTCTTCCTTTACAGGATTGTGCACAAGGTGGGGGGGCCTGTATACTGATGGGGGGGGGCTGTATACTACCTCTGGGGCTGCTGTATACTACCACTGGGGCTGTATATACCACTGGGGCTGCGTGTATACTACCACTGGGGCTGTATATACCTCTGGGGCTGCTGTATACTGATGGGGGGGCTGTATACTACCTCTGGGGCTGCTGTATACTACCACTGGGGCTGTATATACCACTGGGGCTGCTGTATACTACCACTGGGGCTGTATATACCTCTGGGGCTGCTGTATACTACCACTGGGGCTGTATATACCACTGGGGCTGCTGTATACTACCACTGGGGCTGTATATATCTCTGGGGCTGCTGTATACTACCACTGGGGCTGTATATACCTCTGGGGCTGCTGTATACTACCACTGGGGCTGTATATACCACTGGGGCTGCTGTATACTATCACTGGGGCTGCTGTATACTACCACTGGGGCTGCTGTATACTACCACTGGCCACTGGGGCTGTATATACCTCTGGGGCTGCTGTATACTACCACTGGGGCTGCTGTATACACCTCTGGGGCTGCTGTATACTACCACTGGGTCTGCTGTATATACCTCTGGGGCTACTGTATACTAACTACTGGGGCTGCTGCTGTATATACCACTGGGGCTGCTGCTGTATATACCACTGGGGCTGCTGCTGTATATACCACTGGGGCTGCTGTATATACCTCTGGGGCTGCTGTATACTAACTACTGGGACTGCTGCTGTATATACCACTGGGGCTGCTGCTGTATATACCACTGGGGCTGCTGCTGTATACTACCACTGGGGCTGCTGTATATACCTCTGGGGCTGCTGTATTCCACACTGCTGGGGGCTGTATACCTGTGCTGGGGTCCACCCTCGGCTTATACACGAGTCAATAGGTTTTCCCAGGTTTTGGGGGCAAAAGTAGGGGGGTCGGCTTATACACGGGTCGGCTTATACACGAGTATATACGGTAGATATTTTTATACACTCTCCATATTTGACCCAGTCATAGAAGAAGAAGTCTTCAGGCTTCTCTTTTCCTCTCCTCCCACTACATAAACCACTGACCCCTTTCCCTCACACCTACTCTGGTCTCTCTCTCCAGTCGTCACTACTCACTTAACTAAAATCTCTCCCTCTCTTCTGGCATCTTCCCCTCCTCCTTCAAACACTCTATCAGTACCCCGTTATTAAATAAAAACTTCCCTTGACCCATCCTGCACAAATCACTACAGACCAGTCTCCAATCTTCCCTTCATCTCTAAACTCTCGGAGCGCCTGGTCTACACCTGCCTCACCAGTTTCCTCTTCACTTACTCTCTTCTAGATCCATTACAGTCTGGTTTCTGCCTCCTACACTCTACAGAAACTGCCCTCATCAAAGTGACCAATGACCTTCTGATGGCAAAACGTAATGATGACCACTCTCTGCTTATTCTTCTTGACCTCTCTGCAGTTTTTTACATTGTTGACCACCATCTCCTACTTTCTATGCTGCATTCCATCGGCATAAATGACACTGCTTTCTCCTGGTTTTCGTCCTATCTTTCTGACCGCTCTTACAGTGTATCATTCACTGGCTCCACTTCTTCTCCCCTTCCTCTCACTATTGGGGTACCTCAGGGTTTAGTCCTTGGCCCTCTTCTCTCCTCTCTCTACACGGCCGCTATTGGACAGACCATCAGCAGATTTGTCTTCCAGTACCATCTCTATGCTGATGACACACAATTATACACTTCAGCCCCTGACTTTACCCCTGTGGTACTAAAGAACAGCAATGTCTGTCTCGCTGCAGTTTCCAACATCATGTTCCCTCTCTATTTAAAACTCAACTTTTCCAAAACTGAAATTCTTCTGCTCCCGCCCTCCCCTAACCTCCCTAAATCTGATCTCTCCCTCTCGGTTTCTGGCACCACAATAATGCCTAGGCAGTAGGCTCGCTGTCTGGGTGTTATGTTTGACACCGATCTCTCCTTCACCTCCTATATACAATCTCCCATCAAAAACAATAGAAAAATTGGAGCCCGCCTCAACAGGACTGGATTTTTTTTCTTTTTTAAAAGAAAGTAAAGTGCACACAAAAGAAAAATTAACATGGTCGACCTGACCCAGTCGACGCGTTTCGACTGCACTAAGCAGTCATACTCATGACAATCTCTCGACCGCTCTTGTCACTTGCACCTGAAGAACATCTCTAGAATCCACCCCTTTCTCACCATGGAAACAACAAAAATCCTCACCTGGCCCTGATCCACTCCCGCCTTGACTACTGCAATTCTCAATTAATTGGCTTCCCCCTCACTAGACTTTCTCCTGTCCAGTCCATCCTTAATGCAGCAGCCAGGATCACCTATCTAGCTAACCGTTACTCGGATGCCTCAGTCATGTGCCACTCACTGCACTAGCTGACCATACACTACAGAATCCAATTCAAATTGCTCCCTACATCTCCTCCTTCATCTCTGTCTATCACCCTACCCATTCTCTACGTTCCACAAATGATCTTCGACTTACATCTGCATTAATCCGAACCTCCCACTCCCGGCTCCAATACTTCTCCCGAGCTGCACTAATTTTCTGGAATGCTCTACCACAAGAAATTAGGACTATACACAACTTACATAACTTCAGACCCTCCATCTTTTTAAGGCGGCCTATCATGCTCCCTAATAGAAGTCCTTTATACTGTATATAGCCCATTCACTCTCTCTGGACATAACTCTCCTTCAAACTCCACCAAACCCAAAACCTCTACACAGATTGGATGATGATCATTCATGTAATTTTTCTATCCCTCTCTTTCTCATGATGCCTTGACCATCATTGTAATAAGCCCCTGTACTTTGTCTAACACCTATCTTGTAGATTGTAAGCTCTTTTAAGCAGTGTCACCTCCATTTTTGCTTTAAGTATTGAATTGTATTTTTTACATTGATTCTCTGCTTTATTTATTGTATTGTATTTTTCACATTGAACCTGTACATTAATTACTATATTGTATTTTTTTATATAATTGTTACCTATGACTGTTTGTATATGAACCACTGAATTGTAAAGCGCTGCGGAATATGTTGGCACCACATACCATATTTTTCGGACTATAAGACGCACTTTTGTTCCCTCAAACTGTGGGGGAAAGTGAGAGGTGCGTCTTATAGCCCGAATATACGGAGGGTGGGTGCTGCTCTGTAGTGTGTCCGGGGCTGGAGTGGGCTGGTTGCGGGCTGCAGGACCCAGTGGGAGGTCTTCTGCTCTCGCTCATTTGACATGCACTGCCATTGTTCATCACCGTGGTGCTGAAACCGCACCGCGGTGATGGACTGGGGGAGCAGCGCATATTAAACTGTCTGCGCCCCCCTGTGATGGCACATGCCCCCCCCGTCTCAGATATGGCCCCCCATGCTGCTGCCAATAATAAAATAACAACCACATTACTCAGCTTTAGAAATGAGCGATGTTCAATTCGAAATGTTCGCCTATCTCAAATTCGAGCTGTTTTGGGCAGTGTTCGAGTCATTTGACGAATGCGAACAATTAGCTTCAAACTCGGCAGTTTGAGGTTATGTTCAATAACAGTTCACCAAAAAGGACCCTATAAAGTGGTCTGGGGGCAGAGGAAAAGACTAAAATGGGGGCATGATTGTTTAAAGGCCGACTGTAAAAAAATTATCTTCCATCCGATGTAGTCGAATCAGGTTTTCTTCTTTAGGTCAGCTACATCTCTGGTAGAGAACCTCTACCAGAGATGTAGCTGATCTGTGCAGCACCCGGGCGTGGTAAGTTCATGTGAGTTCATGCTGCATGAACTCACATGAACCTTTCCCTGACAGCACCACGGCTTCTTCAAGTGAACAGCTAATCTGCATCAGCTGATCATTTGAAATAACCGGCGGGAAAGCCAGCGGTGAGACTTCACCGGCGGCTTTCCTGCTCTGTGCTGCGCTCCCCGCTCCCTGATGCCCTCTCATCGCTCCCCCTGCCGCCTCCTCGCCTGATCCTAAGTTAGGACTGGGCAGGGGGAGCAGATCCAGGGCGCGGGGAGGGGGCATCAGGGAGCAGGGAGTGCAGAACAGAGCAGGAAAGCCGGCGGTGAAGTCCTCTTCTCACCGCCGGCATCCCCGACTGTGTCTTTCGCTCCCCGCTCCAGGTGCTGCAATCCCCCCTCCCTGTAATTGCTCCCCCTGCCCGATACTAACGTTAAAACATATTTTACATTAATTTTCAATGGTGTTCTACTTGTTCGACGGTGTTCGACGAACATTCGATGAACATTCGACGAACACACGGCAAATTCGATGAATCAAATTAAATTCATACACCGGGGTGGTGGCTCTTCTCTACTCACCTTTTCCAGCGATGTCCTGGCTCCCTCCATGCAGCTTCACTTCTCTACTTCCTTCTTCTTCTCTATTAAGCTGGTCATGTGATCGGCTCAGCCGATGTGCGCCCGATCACATTACCAGCGTTACAGAGAAGAAGCAGGAAGTGGAGGAGCGCAGCTGCATGGAGGGAGCCAGGACATTGCTGGAAAAGATGAGTAATGTGGTTGTTATTTTATTATTGGCAGCTGCTTGGGGGGCCATATCTAACACGGAGGGGGCATATGCCAGCCGTGGGGGACTTGTGCCAGCCCTGGGGGGCACGTGCCAGCTCTGGGGGATGTGGGAGAGCCCTGGGGGAAGTGTGATAGCCCTGTGGGGCTTGTGCCAGCCCTGGGGGATGTGGACAGCCCTGGGGGACATGGTACAGGCCTGGGGGACTTGTGCCAGCCCTGGGGGGCATGTTCCAGCCCTGGGGGATGTGGGATAGCCCTGGTGGACGTGTGACATCCCTGAGGGGCATGTGACAGCCCTGAGGTGCATGTGCCAGCCCTGGGGGACTTGTACCAGCACTGTGGAGCATGTGCCAGCCCTGGGGAATGTGTGACAGCCCTGAGGGGCATGTGCCTGCCCTGGTGGATGTGTGACAGCACTAAGGGGCATGTGCCAGCCCTGAGGGATGTGTGCCAGCCCTGAGGGACATGTGCCAGCACTGGAAGTCATGTGCCAGCCCTGGGGGATGTGAGACAGCCCCGGGAAACGTGTGCCAGCCCTGAGGGACATGTGTTAGCTCTGGGGGATGTGGGGCAGCCCTGGGGGATGTGGGACAGCCCTGGGAGGCATGTGCCAGCCCTGAGGGATTTGTGCCAGCCCTGAGGGACGTGTGCCAGCACTGGAAGTCATGTGCCAGCCCTGGGGGATGTGAGACAGCCCCGGGAAACGTGTGCCAGCCCTGAGGGGCATGTGTTAGCTCTGGGGGATGTGGGGCAGCCCTGGGGGATGTGGGACAGCCCTGGGGGGGCCTGTGCCAGCCCTCGGGGATGTGGACAGCCCTGGAGGACATTGTACAGGCCTGGTAGATGTGTGACAGCCCTGAGGGGCATGTGACAGCCCTGGGGGACTTGTACCAGCACTGTGGAGTGTGTGCCAGCCCTGAGGGATGTGTGACAGCCCTGAGGGGCATGTGCCAGCCATGGGGGACTTGTGCCAGCACTGTGGAGCATGTGTGCCAGCCCTGGGGGATGTGTGCCAGCCTGGGGGATGTGTGATAGCCCTGGGGGACGTGTGACAGCAATAGGAGGCATGTGCCAGCCCTGGGGAATGTGGCACAGACCTGGAGGATGTATGCCAGCCCTGACGGATGTGTGCCAGTACTGGGGGGCTTGTGCCAGCCCTGGGGGACATGTACCATCACTTGGGGACGTGTGCCATCACTGGGGGACGTTGCCAGCCATAACCAGAATAAGGGGGCCATATCTAGGATGGGGGGTTATATACCAGGATGAGGGACCATGTACCAGGATGAGGGGGCTATGAGGGACATACACCCTTTATGATTTGTAAGACGGACACTGACATTATAAGACGGAGACGATTTACCATTCAAAAATAATTTTTTTCTCTTTTCCTTCACCAAATTTGGGGGTGCGTTTTATAATCCATTGTGTCTTATAAAGGAAAAATACAGGTAAATAAAATTATTATTATTATTATTATTAATAATGTGAACATACGCTAAGGCTATGTTCACATGTAGCATTGTCTGCTGTGCTTATAATGCAAAATTAAATGTTGCTTTTTGCAATACAAGTAAAAGCTTTAAAATCTGTAGCATGTCAATTAGTGCAGAATTTTTGTTGTGTTTTTCACCCAAAGAAATCATGATGAAAGTAATAAAATTTGTTTTCCCACAGCATTTTTGAACCGATTTAGTGAATAAAACTAACTTTATTAAGCATGTACCGTAAACAAAGCACACATGTACGGGTAATTAGTACCCAAAACTCCATGACATTGCTAAAAATGGCCATTTATGCTGAAAAGAGTTAGTTTTGGCTGTAGAGGAAAAAAACAGCAAACACCCTGTGTGAACATAGCCTAATCTTGGTTTTTGGTACCAAATCTGTGAAGCAGGCTTGGTTCTTTTACTGTTTCTATAGCCATGTTCAGTATATGGTCTCTATTTTACCTCAGTATTTGAAGCCAAAACCAGCAGTTGGGCAGAAAAGGAGGCATTGTGCATGTGTTTCTATTATACTTTTCCTCTGATTGTTCCATTCCTGGTTTTGGCTTACAAACAGGGAAGTAAAAAACTCACTAAATACTCTATGTTTGCACTTGGCCTATGTAGTTAGTAGTGATGAGTGAATAGTAAGATATTCGGGTTTGGATTCCTCTTACCAAATACTTTGAAATATTCTAGTACTCTTCACAAATATCGAACCTAATGCAAGTCAATGGGGAACTAAAGCATTTTTCTGGAAGATTACCCTTAAAAATATTGAGTGCATTGACTTGCATTAGGTTCATTATTCGTGATGAATAATGGAAAGGGTCAAAGTATTCGGAAAGAATTATCAGAACTCGAATATGTTACTATTCGCTCATTCACTAATAATTATCTTGGTTGTAGTACCATTTCTGTGTGATGAGCGTCAAATTTCAATGATGGGTTAGTGATGAGCAAGCACTAAAATGCTCGGGTGCTCGATGCTCAGCTGAGCATCTCGAGATGTTCGGGTACTCGACCCTAGCACCGAGGCCAATGCAAGTTAATTAGTGACAGGCTCCACCCACAGACTTCCGGCTATAAAACGAGTGTTTCTGGGAAAGGGCGGGAGGGGGGTCTTTTTCAAATCGTCGCAGCATGCAAGACCTTGCTGTGCCCCCCAGAGGGACCCTAACAATCAATCTGCTCTCTGTGAGGTGCCAGCTCACTGTGTGCACTGAAAGGATGCTGTGTATTTTGTCAGATCGATAATTATTAGTGAAGAGTCCGAGCATCTCGGTGGTACTCAGTGCTCGCCAGCATCCCGAGTATCGAGGTACTCGTGCGAGTAACATGCTCGCTCATCACTGGTGAGGATGTATCTGCAGAGTCTTGTATATTAGGCTTACCTCAATGGTGAATTTCATACTGTAAACATAACAAGGACGGGCTGCTGCTCATGGGCGACTGCTGTGTGATTGCCACCCAGGTCAACATTTGCCAACCAGCCCCTGGTTCCCACGATGAGGAGTTAGCTGCGTTATGGACTCGACAATGCTACATTGTATAGTACAAAACAGAGAATGGGACTTATAGAAATCCCATGCCCATTGTGCTTTTTTTAAAAGCAACATACCATGCTGTGCTTCGTGAGCCGTAGCATGTCAATTTATCCTTGTGGAGACACTAGAGTTATCAGCAGGAGAACACAGCAAAAATACACTGCACCTATAGTCCTGATAGTGGGCCCTATGCTACGTTCTCCGGCTGAGAACACACAAGTCTCTGCAGGAGAAAACACACACTAAGCCCAGAATGAGCGTGTCCTGATAATGGCACTTACCCTAACTTGTTATTGATATAGCAAGATGACTTAGTTTTATTTTGTTTTTTTCATCTTTTATAACATTGTTCTGTATTCAGTTTCTATATTTATAAAAATACATTTAACCACAGCAACCTCTATATATTTGAAAGAAAATAAATATTTCTGAGTGACTTTGAAATTGCGCAATAATGACTATATCTTAACTTTACTATTTCAGTGTCTGCATAATGATCTTAATATATAGAAAAACTCAATCATGTGCTAATCAAAGGAATATTACTACATCTATAAATTGTGATGTGTTACTATAGTCACTACACTTATACTTGATCACAAATTAATGTCACCATGCTGTTTATCATTGTTCTTGTGCTTGTCGTTGCAATCTGTATAAAATTGAATGCTTTACCAGAAGTAAAACAATATGGCTTAGTTCATATCTATGCACTAATCATTTGCTAGCACTGCGCTAGCGCAGTTCAAGCGCAGTGCTAGTACGGCCAAGTGCAGGCCAGCGCACAACGCACAGTGCAGCGCATTGGCTAGCGCCGCATTACCTTCTAAGCGAGCGCACAGCACCACATCCAGAAGCGCAAGTGTGACAGGCTGTGTCACAGCCAGGGTGCACCAAGCCCTCTGCGCCTGAGCGCCGCACGATTACGGGGGGGGGGTGCTACGGAGCCAGCACTGCAGCCCTCTGCCGCTGACCGCATGAGCCGCGGCACCGGCAGTCATTGCCGCCGCGGCGTGAGTACTTTGGGTGCTATGCCGCGGGCAGCGTCTGCCGCCCTTCTGTGCCTCTTCACCGGGTCGCCGCTTACCTCGGTGCGCGCCGGCGCCATGACAGGGGCGTGTGCATGAGGCCCGCCCTTCTGCACTGCCGCTCCCCTGCGGCTGCCGCTGAATGACAGGGCACACTGTCAATGGACGGTGCGGCCTGGTCACAGCGCATGCTCTTATTCTGGACGCATCGGAAACGTCGCATGATGCGTTTCCAGTGCATCCGGACTAGCTCATGCGCTGTGACACAGGCCCTGTAACACTTGTGCTTTCGGGATGCGGTGCAGTGCGCTCGGCCACAGAAGGTAATGGTGGCGCTAGAGCAATGCGCTGCATCTGTGTGCCGTTGCGCTGGCCTGCACTTGGCCGTACTAGCACCTGCGCTATGAACCTGCGCTAGCGCAGTGCTGGCAAATGCATCGGCGCATAGATATGAACTAAGCCATATTGTTTTACTTCTGGAAAAGCATTCATTTTGTACAGATTGCAAGGCAAACGCATCGGCGCATATATGTGAAACAGCCATATCTCTTTATTTAAAGTAGAAATTAAGACAAATTAATATTTTCAGAATAAAGAAAAAAATACTAACACTTTACTCCTGCTAATTTATTTGAGACTGAAAAAAAGAATCACCTGTGGTTCACTTACACACTTTCCCTTAAAATACTGGAGAAAGAGGTGAATATACTGATTTTCAATAATTGCATTCATATGAAATAAATTTTGTTTTCATTTTATAGTGAGTAATAGAAAGTCGCATCATAAGCCCTGTAGTCAATTTACTAACATATGGTTTATATGACTTATTCAAGAAAGTATTGTATATTTCTAAACATAGTTTTTTTGATGTGTCAGTGACAGTATGACACACTTGGTGGTGATTTCGATCATAACCACATACAGGCACATTGCCTTTATTTGGAAGGATAAATTGGTTGATATATTTTGTCCAAACACCCTCTCAAACGGAATGTACACACTGTACTTATAAAAGCAGATACAAATTAAAAGTCTCACAGATGAATAACAAAATAGAAACTAGAAAAGCTCCAGAACTGTGACCAATTTGTTCGAAACCATGAAAAATCATCCATGGTTTACTTACACACCTTACTTTAGATAAATGAACATTGAGGAGAATGTAATCTCCTAACGGCATTGATATAACATAAGTGTTCTTTTTCTTGAATAGATAAAAAATCATCTGATAAGCGTAGCGGGGGATTTAATACATGATGCTTTCTTTTTCAACCAATTATTGATTTTTTTCTTTTTTAATGTCTTTTTTCACTGATCAATAATGACAAACAACATTCCTTCTTTTAAAATAACTGCAGTACAATAAAATAAAGCTTGTGGCATTAAGGCTACATCCATATTTTTTGAGTTTTTACCTCAGTATTTGTAATGAGTGATGGACAAACCCACCGATGTTTGGATTCACCCAGACTTCTTCTAAAGTCCGAACTTGGGGCCGAATGTGACTTGAACTTAAGTCCAAACCCTGAACTCACACTTTAAAGTTATGAGATGGGGCAGGGATCTGTAAAAAGAATGCATGTCGCTATTAAACAGCAGCATCATACTTACCAACATCCTGCCGCTTGTACTTCTGGGCTGCTCATTAACTTCCTGGATAATAACCGCACTCTGCCTTCATCAGCCAATCACAGATGCTGTCACAGAGAATGGGCATCTGTGATTGGCTGTTGGAGTAACATGGCCACACATGCTAGAAGATGCTAGAATGTATGGGCTGGTTTTAGGTTACTCCAGCAGCCAATCACAGACACCCATTCTCTGTGACAGCATCTGTGATTGGTTGTTGTTACCCTCACCCATTGACTGTCATCATAGTACTGTAAAAATAAATAAATTAAAAAAATTATGTAGCCTTTGCAGTATTTTTGATTTTCAGCACAGATAAAGTGTACAGCTATGGGCTGCCACCCCAGCTGCCTGGCTTAACCTTGACTGGCAATCAAAATACAGGAAAGCCCATTTTTTTTAACTATTTAAAGAAATAATAAAAAAAAAATATGCGTACGCTTCGCCCTATTTTTGATCGCCAGCCAAAGTGAAACCAGGTGCTGGGATGCTCAGTGTGGTAAGGCCCAAATGTTCTGTCCTTCTATGCTAAAGATTACAGCCTGCAGCTGCCCCTGAAAATGGCATATTTTGTCATAGGGCCATTTTCAGATGCTTTACCTGGCTCTTACAATGGCCTTGGAGGAAGTGGCACGCTGGGTAATTAAGGGGTTAATGCCAGCTTTGTATTGGCAGCTGGCACTAAGCCCAAAATTCATAGTGTCAGGCCAATATTAGACCTGCCCACTATGAATTTCTAGTAAACTTTAACAAAAAAACACAACACAGAGAAAAGATATTTTAATTACAATAAATCACAAAGAACATCCCATGGACTTATCGGACAAAGCGCATCTGGCTTAATAGGGCAGACACTACAGTTCAGATACTGTCCTATAAACAAAGTGCTAATAATTTTAACATACATATCAATCATTGCCAGTATAATCCACTTTAGTTGGCCACTTGAACATTAACTTGTAGGGACACATTGCCTTTATTCTGAGCTGAGTATGCCTTATCTATATTTGTTTAAACATACTCTCAAATGAAAGTACAATTTGTACTGAGAAAACCACACAGTCTCCAATTATATTAGAAGGCTTACAAAATAGAAACTATGTTCCCACTGAAAGCGACTTCATAAATAAGTAGTGACAGCTCTGTTTCTAAATAGGTTTTCTTATATATTTTGGCTGGTTATTTGTGTGTCGTGAGCACTGATCCTATGACAACACCACTGTGCACAAAAGAATGCAAGATAAAGGCTAAAGAAAAGCTAATTTTCTCTATGATTAAAAAGTACCCTATTACTGAATATTACAATTAGATCATTTATACCAATTGCTCAAAAACGTCAAGTCCTTCACCTGATGTAATTTAACCACTTTACTACCCAGCCTGTTTTGACCTTTATAATAATGTTTTGCAATTCTGACCAGTGTCAATTTACGAGGTTATAACTCTGGAACACTTCAACAGATCCAAACGATTCTAGATTGTTTATAGCGACAAATTGGACTTTACGTTAGTGGTACATTTAGGACCATATTTTTTGCATTTATTTGGGAAAAAAATCTGAAATTTGGCCAAAATTTTGCAATTTTCAAACTTTGAATTTTTATACCATTAAAGCAGAGAGTAATGTCACACAAAATAGTTGATAAATAACATTTTACACATGTCTACTTCAGCACAATTTTTGAAGCAAAATAATTTTTTGTTAGAAAGTTAAAAGGGTTGAAAGTTTATCAGCAATTTCTCATTGTTTCCAACAAAATGTACAAATTACATTTTTCAAGGGACCACATCACATTTGAAGTGATTTAGAGGTGCCTATTTAGCAGAATATACACAAAAGTAATGGCCACTTTACACATCCCGATATCAGGGGTCCAACTCTGACCAAAAGTCACGTGGTTCGTGCGTTGGCCCCGATATCGTTCGTGCGCTGTATGGTTTAAACGTCCAATACGATGCACGAACGATGCCAAAACGATATCGGGGATCAAATGAGCAGACTCTCCAACGGTCCGATATTGGTTGGACGTTGTAGCCGAATCGAGCTGTGTAAAAGCCCAACTACGATGTGAAGTACAACGTCCCCTATTCTCTCCCATGTTAAATGGTCATTCCTGGGTCGGCCGTACAAGGGGGGCGTAGACATGGTAGAGGCGTTGCCTGCCGATATCGCGCTGTGTAAATCTCCGATGCGATCTTGGAAATCTGGGCAGAAAAAGCGCGCTCCCGCGGCGTCGGATCCAATATCGGACCGACGTTGGGACGTGTAAAGTGGCCATTACACCATTCCAAAAACGGCACCCCTCAAACTATTCAAAACCAGATTCAAGATGTTTACTAACCCTTGAGGTGCATAGCAGAAACTAAAGCAACATGGAAGGAAAATATGAAAATATTACTTTTTCCAATGAAAATATTACTACAGCCTCTAAAATTGCTTTTCACAATGGTAACAGGAAAACTTGCTCCATACAGTCTGTTGTGCAAGTTTTCTTAAGCCCTTCATGACCTGGGAATTTTTCATTTTCATTTTTTGCTCCCCTGATTCCAAGAGCCATAACTTTTTTTATTTTTTCCGTCAATATAGACACATGATGGCTTGTTTTTTGTGGGACAAGTTGTATGTTAGATGCAATCATTTATTTTACTATATAGTGCACAGGGAAATAGCAAACAAATTCCAAGTGCAGTGAAATTGCAAAAAAAGTGCAATTACGTGTTTGTTTTTTGGGTTTGTTAGTCGCCATGTTCAGTATATGGTAAAACTGACATGACAGTGTGATGCATCAGGTCGGTACGAGTTCGTAGATACCAAACATGTATGCCTTTACTGGTATCTAAGTGGTGAAAAAATATTCAGAAGTTTTGAAAAAAAGAAAATCGCACTTTTGGCTATGTTCTGCGACCTAGCGTCCATTTTTTGGAATCTGGCTGTGCTACAGTTTTTTTGAGTCTTGAGCTGACATTTCTAATGATACCACTTTTGGGTGGATGCGCTGTTGTGATCGCCCGCTATTGTATTTTATAACAATGTTGCGCTGACCAAAAAAAAACGTAATTTTGGTGTTAGGACCTTTTTTTCTTTTATGCAGTTTACACTTCCCTTTAAATGATTTTATATATTGATAGATAAGGCGATTCTGAACGCAGCGATACCAATCGTGTATTTTTTTAACTTTTTAAACTTTTATGTTTTTTTTACATGTTTTTAAAAACTTTATTTTTTAATTGATTCTTAGTTTTGCACTGCGCCATAGAGAGTCACCCTGCTGCACAGTCCGATCGCTTCATGAGAGATACCGATGATCTCTAAGAATCGCGGACTGTGTGTGGATGGCAGCTCCGTGACAGTTTCTGGGGTCAAGCCAGGACCCGGCTATCACATGAGTGCCAGGGATCCTACGATACTATCACGGGATCTCTGGTGCAGAGATCCCGGATCCAATCGGTGCTGTTACCCCGACATCTGAGCTGATGAGATCAGCTCTGATGTCAGGTGAATGATATGAGCTCCGCACCGGAGCTCACATCAAACCCCCCTTACCAGCCCGTGATGTTGTATAATGTCATGGGTCGTGAAGGGGTTAAATACGCTGAAACCCCATATGTTGCAGAAATCCACAGTTTGGGAGCACAGCAGGGCTCAGAGAAGAAGGAACCTCCTTTGACCTTTTGAATGGCAAACTGGAATCACTAGCTGACACTGTCGTGTTTGGAGAGCCCCTGATGTACCCAAACAGTGGCGCTCACCCACAAGTGACCCCATTTTGGGAAATAAACCCCCCATGGATTTTAGCTATATGTGTGGTGAGAACTTTGAACCCCCAGGTACTTCAAATGTTGAGCTGTGAAAATGAAAAAAATATTTTTTTTTTGCCAAAATAGTATTAATTTATCCTTAATTTATTTAATTTTTACAAGGGCAACAAGCAGCAATTTCTCCTGAACACACTGCTATCCCATATGTGGAGAAATCACTGTTTAGGAGCACAACAGGGCTCAGAAGGGAAAGAGCCCCATTTGACTTTTTGAATGGCAAATTGGGTAGAATCTTTAGCGGACGCTATATCATGTTTGGAAAGTCACTGATGTGCCTAAACAGTGGAAATCTCCAACAAGTGACCCCCATGTGCTTCACAGAATTTTATAACCTTGAGCTGTGTAAATGAAAAAATACTTTTTTTCCACAAAAATGTTCTTTTAGCATAAATTTTTACATTTTCTCAGAAGCAACATGATAAAACCCGAACATTTGTTAGACAATTTTTCCAAAGTACACTGATACCCATATGTGGCAGAAAACCACTTTTTGGGCACACATCAGGGCTCGGAAGAGAAAGAGTATAATTTGACTTTTTGAATGGCAAATTGGCTAGAATCGTTAGTGGACTCCATGTCACGTTTGGAGAGTCCCTGATATGTCTAAACAGTGGAAACCTACATAAATTACTTTATTTTGGAAACTAATGCAAACTATGAGAGAGGAGAGAAAGCGCAATAGGGTCTTATCCTTATAACACTGAAATTGTGCAATTTTATGTCACTGCTCACCTGGGACAGTTGTGTGACCCACAACCGGTGTAAAGGTATGGTATGGCTGCCGCAGAATCCACACTCCACCCACAATAGTGGTGCCAAAGACAAACACAGGAAAAAGGACAGTGCTTCCTAGATCCATGCTGCACATACTGTGGATTAAGATGAAATAACCAGAGTTATCAGGCAATGATGGCTTTAATTCTGATGTTTTTCAGAGCTAAATCCCAGCTCCTTCCTCAGGGAACCAACTATGTTTGTTGTTAACATACGTTGTTATATAAATAAATAAATAATTTTAAAAAACCATGTGGGGATTCGCAGTATTTTTAAGTTTAGCCCAATGAAAATGGACATCTGCGAGCTGCCACCCTCAGCTGCATAATTTCACCTTGGCTGGCAAAAAAAATGTGTGGGCTCCACCCTATTTTTAATCGCTAGCCAAGGTGAATCTCAGCATCTGAGGACTGGTATTCTCAGTGGGGTGAGGGCTCATTGTTTTAGGGCCACCTAAGCTAAAGAATAACAACTCACAGCTGCCCCTGAAAATCGTGCATTCATAAGAAGCGACATTTCCAGGCACTTTACCAGGCTCTTCCACAGCCCTGGTGATAAGTGGCATGATGGGTAAGAAGGGGTTAAAACCAGCTTTATTTTATCTGCTGCTAATAAACGCTGACATTCTTAATGTAAGGCCAAGTTAGATCCGGCCATTTAGAATCTCCAATAAAGGGTTAAAAAAGACACAAAACTGAGAAAAATTCATTTCTTCGAAATAAAAACACAGACACCCTTAGAGATGCCTTCTTTATTACTGCCTCCCCACCCTCGCACCCCTTCATGATCCTGGTCTTCTATTTTCTGTCTTCTTCAACAGATGCCACTCTACTATATCAGAGAGCATGGGGAGGAAGAATGTTTATGCTCCCCATGCTCTCTGATCACTGAATGAGTGAGTAGAGACTGCGACGTGGTAAGCGGTGACATCACTGGTTACTATGGCAATGGTGTCAGCAAACGAGCAGTTACTAATGCAGCGATGATTTTGGATCACTGCCGTTAACACCCTGCTTACTGGTGCCACTATCCCCGCAGCTCCTGAATGAGCCGACTCCTGAATGAGCCATGTGAAAAGCGATGTGGTAATAGAGCCACAGAAGTTAACTCCCTGCTTACCGTGCTACTATTTTTTAGCGTGGGGTACCCTAAAACAATGGGTCCTCACCCCGCTGAGAATACCAGCCCTCAGCTGCTGAGTTTTATCTTGGCTGGCAATTAAAATATAGGCAGAACCCACAGATTTGTTTGCCAGCCAAGGTGAAATCCTGTAGCTGCGGGTAGCGTTTGTGATTGGCTGTTTGACTAATGCGGTGCAGTGAATATGCACATAGCTTAATGGGCAACCCTGGAAGTAAGTAGCAGGAGTCTGGTAAGCCCGATCTAGCTTTTCTATCATCTATCTATCCTATCTATCCTGTCTATTCTATTCTAACTTTTTCCAACATGAGAAAGATCATGCTAAAATTGCTGTCCCTATGGTGTCCGTGTGCTGTCAGTGTGCTGTGCTAGTTTTTATTGCACTCATTGACTTGCATTGACAGTTCTCGCATCCACTTGCAGCAGAATCAGAATGAGAAAAAAGATAAAGACAAACGTTCATCTGTTCTGAGTCATTTCTTAACATTGGTCAAAATGCAATGCAAGATTTTCTTGCATTGCACTTATCCGATTTCAGCGCTATGTGCCTGAGCCCTAAGGCCAGGGCTTGGATCCCACGCCACTTGTAAAAAAACAATAAAATTGAATTAATTAATATTTAACCCCTTTACCCCAGAGCATGGTTCGCACCTTAATGATTGGGCTATTATTTGCAATTTTGACCAGTGTCTCTTCATGAAGTTATAACTCTGCAATGCTTCAACGGATCTAAGTGACTCCAAGAATATTTTTTCATGACATATTGGACTTCATGCTAGTGGTAAATTTCGGACAATACTTCCTGCGTTTATTTGTGAAGAAAATGCAAATTTTGCAAAACTTCAGAAAATTTCGCAATTTGCAAACTTTGAATTTTGTACTGTTAAACCAGAGATTTGTATCAAACAAACTATCTAATAAATAACATTTCCCACATGTCTACTTTACGTCACCATAATTTTAGAAACAATTTTTTTTGTTAGGAAGTTAGAAGGGTTGAAAGTTCATCAGCAATCTGTCATATTTCCATCAAAATTTCCAAATATACTTTTTAGTTACCACATCACACTTAAGGTGACTCAGGAGCCTATGCGACAAAAAAATACCCAAAAGTGACACCATTCTGAAAACTGCACTCCTCAGACTACTCAAAACCACATGCAAGAAGTTTATTAACCCTTCAGGGGCTTCACAGGAACTAAAGCAACGTGGAAGGAAAAAATGAACATTTACATTTTTTGTTCAAAAATGTTACTTTAGCCCCAAGGGCAACAGGAGAAAGTGGACCCAAAAATGTATTGAGCAATTCCTCCTGAGTACGCTGGTACCTCATATGTGGTAGAAAACCACTGTTTGGGCACACAGTAGGGCTCACAATGGAGGGAGTGCCTTTTAACTTTTCAAGCAGAAAATTAGCTGGAATGGTTAGTGGGTGCCATGTCGCATTTGGAGAGCTTCTGTTCTGCCTAAACAGTAGAAACCCTCCACAAGTGATACCATTTTGGAAACTATACCCCTCAAGGAACTTTTCTAGATGTTTGGTGCATCATAAAATATTAGAATGTTGAGTCGGGAAAATAAAAAAATCCAATTTTCTCCACAAATTTTTTTTCTCCCTACCGTATATACTCGTGTATAAGCCGAGTTTTTCAGCCCAAAAATTGGGCTGAAAAGTCACCCCCTCGGCTTATACACGAGTCAATACGGTATGTGGTGTGTGGGGGATGTGTCCGGGTGCTGGGGAGGCAGGAGGAGGCGGGGGGAGGCTGCTGACAGAGCGGCCCGTCACATGGGGCCGCTCATTAGATATGCACGGCTCCCCCCGCCCATCACAGCGGCAGCGGGAGCCGTGCAATACTGTGCAGCCCCCAGATGTATACAGGCCCCCAGTGGGGTATATAGCAGGCCCCAAGTGGGGTATATAGCAGGCCCCCAGTGAGGTATATAGCAGGCCCCCAGTGGGGTATATAGCAGGCCCCCAGTGCAGAGCCCCCCCCTCCCGCTGCATTATCTTACCATCCAGCGTCTTCATCACCGCCGGTCCTCCCGTCCATCCTCTCGCGCTGTGTTCGGGTCTCACGTGACCCGGCGCGATGACGTCATCCGACTGCGACCGCCGGGTCACATGAGACCGGGAACGCAGCGCGCGAGGATGGACGGGAGGACCGGCGGTGATGAAGACGCTGGATGGTAAGAAAATGCAGCGGGAGGGGGGGGCTCTGCACTGGGGGCCTGCTATATACCCCACTGGGGGCCTTCTATATACCCCACTGGGGGCCTGCTATATACCCTACTGGGGGCCTGCTATATACCCCACTGGGGGCCTGTATATATCTGGGGGCTGCACAGTGTGGGGGGGCTCTGCATTGGGGGCCTGCTATATACCCCACTGGGGGCCTGTATATATCTGAGGGCTGCACAGTGTGGGGGGGCTCTGCACTGGGGGCCTGCTATATACCCCACTGGGGGCCTGTATATATCTGGGGGCTGCACAGTGTGGGGGGGCTCTGCACTGGGAGCCTGCTATATACTCCACTGGGGGCCTGTATATATCTGGGGGCTGCACAGTGTGGGGGGGCTCTGCACTGTGGGCCTGCTATATACCCCACTGGGGGCCTGTATATATCTGAGGGCTGCACAGTGTGGGGGGGCTCTGCACTGGGGGCCTGCTATATACCCCACTGGGGGCCTGTATGTATCTGGGGGCTGCACAGTGTGGGGGGGCTCTGCACTAGGGGCTTGCTATATACCCCACTGGGGGCCTGTATATATCTGGGGGCTGCACAGTGTGGGGGGGCTCTGCACTAGGGGCCTGCTATATACCCCACTGGGGGCCTGTATATATCTGGGGGCTGCACAGTGTGGGGGGGCTCTGCACTGGGGGCCTGCTATATACCCCACTGGGGGCCTGTATATATCTGGGGGCTGCACAGTGTGGGGGCCTCTGCACTGGGGGACTGCTATATACCCCACTGGGGGCCTGTATACATCTGGGGGCTGCACAGTGTGGGGGGCCTGTATACCTCTGGGGGCCACCTGTATACCTCTGTATACCTGCTGTATACCATACTGCTGGGGCCTGTATACCACTGGGGGGGGGCCTGTATACTTCACTGCTGGGGGCTGTATACCACTGGGGGACCTGTATACCTTACTGCTGGTGGCTGTATACCTGTCCTGGTGGCTGTATACCTCACTGCTGGGGGTTGTATACCTGTGCTGGGGTCCACCCTCGGTTATACGCGAGTCAATACGTTTTCCCAGTTTTTGGGGGCAAAAGTAGGGGGGTCGGCTTATACACGGGTCGGCTTATAAACGAGTAGATACGGTAATTTTTTTTCACAAGGGTAAAAGGAGAAAATGGCCCCAAAGTTTGTTGTGCAATTTCTCCTGAGTACGCCAATATTCCAAATGCTTGGAAGTGAGAGAGCACCATTTGACTTTTCAAGCAGAAAATTGGCTGGAATTGTTAGTGGATGCCATGTCGAATTTAACCCTGATGGGCCTAAACAATAGAAAACCTCTACAGTCACACCATTTTGGAAACTATACCCCTCAAGGAACATTTCTATCTTCTCCATAAAAATGTTCTTTGAGCGGCATTGCTCCTGACAGTGAGAGCAAGGTCTGCAATAAATCTTAAAAAACTTAATTAACATACGATCAAACCCAAGCGCCAAACTCACACACAGACTTTTTTTAGTCCATGTTCAAGTTTGAGACATCTAGCGTTTGATACAAACTCGGAACGTTACAGTTCAGGTGTATTTATCCATAATGTCCTAGATTCATGATGTATATGGGGAGCTATGGGGAGACTAATGTTGTATTTAGGTGGCTATGTGGGGGCTCATGCTGTATATAGGGGCTAAGTGGGGGCTTATGCTGTATATAGGGAGATATGGGTGGGTTCATGCTTTATTTAGGGCCTATGTAGTTGCTCATGCTGTATATAGGAGACTATGTGGGGGGTTATAGTGTATATAGGGTCCTATGTAATGGCCCATACTGTATATAGGGGCTATGTAGGGGCTCATGCTGTATATAAAAGTCTATATGCAGGTTCATCCTCTATGTAGAAAGCTATGTGGGGGTTCATGCTGTATATAGGAGGCTATGGTAGGCTCAGGCTGTGCATAGGGGCTATGTGTGAGGCTCATTCTGTATAAAGGATGCTATGTGGGGGCTCATACTGTATATAGGGTGCTATATGGGGCTCACACTGTACATAGGAAAGCTATGAGGAGATCAAACTGTACACCAGGTTCCAAATTGTTATGCAAATGTTCTTTTTCTCTGATTTTCCTAAATGGTCAGTGCAAATGACAGTCAGTACAATAAACGTCCTCAACCGTTAGAGTATGGATCAAATTTTAGTGAAAAAAACTCCCAATGATAACAGTATAATCTTCAAAATTAAAAAAAACTCTAAATACACTGTTCCAAATTATTAGGCACAGTAAGTTTGTAAACATTTGATATGTTTGAAAGAACTGAAAATGCTCATTTGTTGAATTTGCAGCATTAGGAGGTCACATTCACTGAAATAAAAAGCTATTTAGCTCCAAAACATCCTAACAGGCCAAGTTACATGTTAACATAAGAACCCTTCTTTGATATCACCTTCACAATTCTTGCATCCATTGAACTTGGGGGTTTCTGGAGAGTTTCTGCTTGTATTTCTTTGCATGATGTCACAATAGCCTCCCAGAGCTGCTGTTTTGATGTGAACTGCCTCCCACCCTCATAGTTCTTTTGCTTGGTTCTCTATAGGGTTGAGGTCAGGGAAAGATGGTGGCCACACCATGAGTTTATCTGCTTTTATGGCCATAGCAGCCAATGACACAGAGGTATTCTTTGCAGCATGAGATGGTGCATTGTCATGCATGAAGATGATTTTGCTCCTGAAGGCACGTTTTTACTTTTTGTAACATGGAAGAAAGTTCTCAGTCAGAAACTCTATATACTTTGCAGAGGTAATTTTCACACCTTCAGGAACCTTAAAGGGGCCTATCAGCTGTTTAGCAATGATTCCGGCCCAAAACATGACTCCTCCACCTCCTTGCTGATGTCGCAGCCTGCTTTAGACATGACTGCCATCCACCAACCATCCACTACTCCATCCATCTCGACCATCCAGGGTTGCTCGGCACTCATCAGTAAACAAGACTGTTTGAAAATTAGTCTTCATGTATGTCTGGGCCCACTGCAACCGTTTCTGCTTGTGAGCACTGTTTAGGGGTGGCCGAAGAGTAGGTTTATGCACCACAGCAAGCCTTTGAAGGATCCTACAGTTTGAGGAACTCCAGAGGCACCAGCAGCTTCAAATATTTGTTTGCAGGTTTGTAAGGCCTTTTTAACAGCTGCTCTCTTAATCCGATGAACTTGCATGGCCAAAATCTTCCTCATTCTACCTTTATCTGCACGAACATGTCTGTGCTCAAAATCAGCCACAAATCTCTTTACAGGACAGTGATCACACTTAAGTTTTTGTGCAATATCTAATGTTTTCATCCCTTGTCCAAGGCATTGTGTGGCACCATGCAAATGCAGGCATCACAGAGGGGTATTACACCTGTAAAAGAGGTGTAAATGCTCCAGCTGCAAGTGGACCCTAGGATGGAGGGTGGGACCCATTCCCAGCACTCCCACATGAATTTAGGGTGGGAGGTTAACCGGGAGGGGGTAAATTCACCTCTATGGGGAACAAGAGGGTCTTTGGTCTTTGCCCCGAGGTCTTTGGACCTTAGGTCTCTCGGCTGAGGGACCAGAAGGAAATGGAGGAAGAGACCTTGAGAAGGTCCTGAAAGAGGGCGCCCGACGAGGGAGTCTGGGCCCTAGAAAGAAAGGGAGATCCTCAGAGTGGAGCGCCCATACTCCAGGGGATACTCCAGTCCACCAAGGGAACTCCGGATCCGGCCAGAGTTCAGCTTTGCAATCGGCAGCCGGTTGCTGTGGCTCGTTTATCAGCCGTAGCACCCTGCCATCGGAGCAGTCTGCCTGCTTCCTCACCAACGAGGGAGGGGACTCCCAGGGAAGAACGGACAGTTGACTAATGAAGGTACACCAAGGGTTCCACCATACCACCTGGGATCCACTTGCAGCCACCCGTTAAGCTACCTGTTCTTGTAACATCTAACTGCTGAATTGTTAACTGTAACTGATGCTGCTACTTTGCAGGAATGCTGCCCCGGAGGTCTAGCCCTACCTGTAGGGGACTTTACCAACTAAGCCGCAATTCCATTCACCTCCGGCGGACTGTGGCGGCGCTGGCGACCCATCACCAGAAACTACAGGTGGCATCACATGAACTGTATATAAATTCCCCTTTAAATATAACCCCTTTTTGAAGTGTCACCCAGGACACTGGATCAGGCGCTGCCACCACTCCCCCGTGACACAGCAACGCTACCCTTTGGAGCCTGATACCCGAGTACCCCAAAGCCTGGGGCTCGACAATTGCACTATTTGTTGCTTTTTGGCAGCTGAGAGATCCTTTTTCTTTCCCATGTTACTTGAAAACTGTGGCCTGCTTAATATTGTGGAACATCCAGTTTTCCTTTTATTGGGCTCACATGGCAAACTAATTATCACAGGTTTCTGAGATTGATTTCAGTTATCCAAACAACCCTGAGACACAATACCATTAATGGGTTTCAATGAAAAAACAAAACCCTATGACACTTAAAACCAATTTGTATAATAATTTGGAACATGGTGTATATAGAGGTTGTATGTGGCTTATGCTGTATTTAAAGGGCCTTGTGGGGGCTCAGGCTATATATATTTTATGCTCCAAAATACAATTATTTTGCTATTTGCTAGGTGAAAATTCAGCAAAATGGCAGTCAACTGCTGCCACATTTTTCTGAATCATCGAAGACCAGGTAAAAGGTTAAAAAGTAAAAAATAATTTTCACCTTACTGCTCACCTGTCCTGCTGACCCTTCATTCTGTCATCCAGTCCTTTGTGCCCCATCATTTTCTCATCTTGCGTTGCATGACTTCTCTAGGGCCTATGTACTCCAGACTGTGGCTTCTGGCTCAACAAGTCCTCTGATATCACTGTTAAACTGCTAAACTGTTGTGCATTGCTAAGCGAAGGCATGCCGTTCAATGACATCTGAGATCTAGTTGAGCCAGAAGCCACAGTTTACAGTGAAGACTCAGAGGTGGAAATGATTGACAGGAGGAGGGGAAAAAGAGAGCAGAAAGGAATAGAGAGTGAGCTGGAGGGCATCAAGACAGAGGAGAGTGTTCAATTTTTTAACATTATCTTTACATTTCTCTTTTGTTAATTCACTTTGCTTTTTAATAATTGATAAAAATAAATTAAAATTTCCCATTTTGGAAAGCACTATGCAGCATTTCATCAACACCAGCATAAAACTTTTGCACAGTCCTGTATATATTACTAAATTTAAAAAAAAATCACATTCCTGTGTTACACTTCACTACATGTGACTCAACTGAGAAGGGAAAGATGAACTCAAATGTGTTAAATTATGTCAATATTACTGATGGAAATTATTTACTTATAATGGTACCTTTACACGCCGCTACAGAAGGTTAGAAACAACCGGGTGTCGGACACAATTGTATCTTGCACCGTCAAAACACCGCGAGGTAGCAGCGTGTAAATCAGGTTGTTGCCACCGGTCACTGTCGACACCTGTTTTTGAGCAGTGCTTAAAAACAGGTTGGTTCCAACCCAATGGTAACAGCGTGTAAATGAGGGAACAGGAAGGTTTTGTCGACACCTAGTGAACTCCCTGGGGCGTGACACAGCCTCCGGGATACCGCCCCACTTCAGCGATCATTGGTGGAAGCTCCTGCGTTACGATTGGTTTTCCCTGCATAGGGCGACATATTTAAGGAGCTGACCAGTCACACTACACAATTGCAATAGCATCATGTATTAGCCAGCCTTCCTGCGCTGGCTGGCCAATCATGATGTTATTGCATTGTCCAATCACCGTATGAGCGTCTCGTAATCCACAACTCTGGCACGCCTATGTGTTGTTCCTGCTGCCCCAGGTCCTCCCATATTCCCATCTGTAGCAACGTGTAAATGAGGGAAGGTGCTCTACAGAAGGTAACCTGCGGCACCCGTCGGTGCCTCCAGGGATAGAAAAAACCTTCTGTAGAGCACCTTGTAGCGGCGTGTAAATGCGGTATCAGGTACCGTTAGCAACCATTGGAACGTGCTCGTGCACGTGAGACACCCGGTGGTTTCTAACCTTCCGTAGCGTAGTGTAAAGGTACCATAAGTGTTCATTAAGGAGATGTAAGCTATGTTAAGGCTCACTGAATCAATCAGTGTGAATTGGAAGATGTGTCTAAATATGTATCGTGCACTTTGTGGTTTGTTGATTTGGAGACAGGTAGTTTTATAATTGCATTTATTCTGTACATATAATAGTTTAACAATTCATTATTATCATTTTATACTATCTTTTTACAGTGAGTTGTGAATATCATAAGCACTTGAGATTTTAGATCACATACTATACAATTAATTAAATGAGATACAATTAAATGAAATGTAACAAAAGGAGAATGATTAGCTCCTGATTTAAGTTTTCAGAAACAAGGAATTTCTTGACAATTTGTTTAGCAGACAGGCTTTTCAATTATCTTTATAAACTCTTCCATCTAAGGATGTAAGGTCTTGTATAGAAAAATTACCGGGCGATGATGGGGTGCTTCATGTGATGGAAGGCGATAGAAAAAAGAAAATGAATGCTTGACTTAGGCTGCCTTCACATTTGCGTTTGTGTCTACATGCGGAGGGCATGCAGACGCAAACCCAGTGCAAACGCTGCCATACTCATGTGAACGCAGCAGAGATTCTCCGCGTGCGCTCACATCAGTATGGTGCAACAGCCAGCCAATCAGCGATCTCGGCGGCGGCCAAGAGGTGGAGATCAGCGGCAGAGATCTCCTCCTCCCGGCAGCTGCCGAGATCGCTGATTGGCTACTGGGAGAGATTTCAATGAGATCCGCAGCATTCTTCTGCGTTGTCACATGGAGGACACTGCGGATCCATAGAGATCCATGCATTTTTTTGTGCGCTTGGTGATAAAACAAGCGCCCGTGAATGCACAAAAAATGCAACAGGCCGCGTTCGGAGGGCGCACAAATTATGCCTATCCGAATGCAACCGAATGCAGCCAAACGCAGCTACTATGTGTTCCCATGTTAAACATAGGAATGCAGTGCACATGCAGTTGGCTGTGTTCTGTTACGCTGCGTTCTGAATGGTAATGTGAACCCGGCCTTACACTAGACAAAAAGCTCCAAACACTCACATGTTGGCCTACAGCTTTCACTACAGGAAATCCTAATCAGGACTGGAAGACATATAAACCACTGGAACAGGGAGCACCAGCCAACTATCTGGAGGGTGGATGCCAAAGCAACAATGAGTAAAGCATGTATATATATATATATATATATATATATATATATATATATACAGTATTGGCCAAAAGTATTGACACCCCTGCAATTCTGTCAGCTAATACTCAGTTTCTTCCTGAAAATGATTGCAATCACAAATTCTTTGGTATTATTATCTTCATTTAATTTGTCTTCAATGAAAAAAACACAACAAGAATTGTCCTAAAGCCAAATTGGCTATAGTTCCACACCAAGCATAAAAAGGGGGGGTGGACAAAAGTATTGGGACTGTTAGAAAAATCATGTGATGCTTCTCTAATTTGTGTAATTAACAGCACCTGTAACTTACCTGTGGCACCTAACAGGTGTTGGCAATAACTAAATCACACTTGCAGCAAGTTGACATGGATTAAAGTTGACTCAACCTCTGTCCTGTGTCCTTGTGTGTACCATATTGAGCATGGAGAAAAGAAAGAAGACCAAAGAACTGTCTGAGGACTTGAAAAACCAAATTGTGAGGAAGCATGAGCAATCTCAAGGCTACAAGTCCATCTCCAAAGACCTGAATGTTCCTGTGTCTACCGTGTGCAGTGTCATCAAGAAGTTTAAAGCCCATGGCACTGTGGCTAACTTCCCTAGATGTGGACGGAAAAGAAAAATTGACGAGAGATTTCAATGCAAGATTGTGTGGATGATGGATAAAGAACCTCGACTAACATCCAAACAAGTTCAAGCTGCCCTGCAGTCTGAGGGTACAACAGTGTCAACCCGTACTATCTGTTGACGTCTGAATGAAAAGGGACTGTATGCTAGGATACCCAGGAAGACCCCACTTCTTACCCCGAGACATAAAAAAGCCAGGCTGGAGTTTGCCAAAACTTACCTGAGAAAGCCTAAAACGTTTTGGAACAATGGTCTCTCTTTTTGGGCAAAGGCATCAACATAGAGTTTACAGGAGAAAAAAAGAGGTATTCAAAGAAAAGAACACGGTCCCTACAGTCAAACATGGCGGAGGTTCACTGAGGTTTTGGGGTTGCTTTGCTGCCTCTGGCACTGGACTGCTTGACCGTGTGCATGGCATTATGAAGTCTGAAGACTACCAACAAATTTTGCAGCATAATGTAGGGCCCAGTGTGAGAAAGCTAGATCTCCCTCAGAGGTCATGGGTCTTCCAGCAGGACAATGACCCAAAACACTTCAAAAAGCACTAGAAAATGGTTTGAGAGAAAGCACTGGAGAGTTCTAAGGTGGCCAGCATTGAGTCCAGACCTGAATCCCATAGAACACCTGTGGAGAGATCTAAAAATGGCAGTTTGGAGAAGGCACCCTTCAAATATCAGGGACCTGGAGCAGTTTGTCAAAGAAGGATGGTCTAAGATTCCAGCAGAGCATTGTAAGAAACTCATTGATGGTTACCGGAAGCGGTTGATCGCAGTTATTTTGGCTAAAGGTTGTGCAACCAAGTATTAGGCTGAGGGTGCCAATACTTTTGTCTGGCCCATTTTTGGAGTTTTGTGTGAAATGATCAATGTTTTGCTTTTTGTTTCATTCTCTTTTGTGTTTTTTCAATGAAGACAAATTAAATGAAGATAATAATACCAAAGAATTTGTGATTGCAATCACTTTCAGGAAGAAACTGAGTATTATCTGACAGAATTGCAGGGGTGTCAATACTTTTGGCCAACACTGTATATATATATATATAATATAATCAGGACCGGCTCCAGGTTTTTGTGGGCCCTGGGCAAAATAGTCTCAGTTGGCTCCTTTACACTCACTGGCTGTATATATATATAATATGAAGGCTGTAAACTGTATTATATATATTTACTAGCAAAAAGGCCCGATGCTATCGCATCGGAAGTGCGGTGAAATGAATATTGCTTAAGTTTAGTGCTGGAAACCGGAGCAGTAGAGATGTCTGACACTCTTTGTGGTTAGGAAAAAACCTGTTTTATGTGATGGTTTTGTATTTTAAAAAAACAGTAAAGAAGTAAAAGAATACTTTTTATTAAGATGTCCTAAATAATGTCAAAGCATTATACTGTTGATTAAGAGTTACAGAAAAATAAGGAGAACGTCACCAGCGGGGCGGTCCGTAGCTGGGTAGAGGCTGGGCAGAGTGTGAGGTAAAATGCGGCTTGCAATGGCGCATGCGTGCCATCGCTCGCGTGGTGCAGTGGCGATGGCGCATGCACGGTTGTTAGGACGCTGCAAGTGAGAGGCAAGCAGCGGCTTGCGATGGTGCATGCGCTCGCAATGCCACAAAGGATCTTGGAATAGCAGCACAGTGGCCAGAAGTGCAAAACTCATAATTATGTAAGTAGATATGTATATATAATGCCTCTTGTGCACTGTCTCTCTCCTTGCACTGTCTCTCCCCTCTCTGTGCGCTGTCTCTTTTCCTTTCGTCTGTCTCCCCCTGTATAGTGTCTCTCCCCTGTGCACTGTCTCCCCTCTCTGTGCCTGTCTACTCCATGGGCTATGTCTCCCATCTCTGTGCCTGTCTCCCCCGTGCACTTGGTCTTCCCTCTGTGTGCTGTATCTCTCTCCTGCATCTGTCTCTCACCCCTGTGCGCTGTCTTCCCTCTCTGTGTCTGGCTCTTCCTTGTATTCTGTCTCTCCTCCCATCCTTTCTGCTTCCTTCATGTGCACTTGCTCGCTCTCTCTCAGAAACATTAATTTGGTAGAGTCTGGAACAGAAATTAAAGCAAAAAACACACCTTATACGAAGCAAAAACAAAATGCACCGTTGGCACTGCATTTTTCTGCTGCAGTGACAGCAAAGCACACTGGATAGCAGAGCACAGACAGCAGAGCCCACTGACATTAGAGCACAGTGACAGCAAAGCACATCAGATGGCAGAGGCCAGACAGCAGAGCCTACTGACAGCAGAACACAGTGACAGCAAAGCACACTGGACAGCAGAGCACAGACAGCGGAGCCCACTGATGGCAGAACCCATGGATGGCAGAGCACAGACAACAGAGCCAACTGGCGGCACCAGAGCCTCCAGTCTACACCTGTGCTCAGCACAATGCAGCAGCCAGTGCACAGAGCACGGCTGGTGGGGAGGGGTGCAATGCTATGCAGCGCCTGTCCTTCACATGCACACAACTGCAGTAGAATAGCTGAACATTGGGCACATTACATGATCTGCAGAACACTGGGCACATTGCATGATCTGCAGCGCACTGGGCACACATGATCTGCAGAGCACGGGGCACATTACATGATCTGCAGAGCACTGGGCACTGGAGATGATCTGCAGTGCACGGACACTGTACATGATCTGCAGAGCTTAGTGAACACATGTTTTGCAGAGCACTGGACACACATGATCTGCAGAGCACTGTGCACTCATGATCCGCAGAGCACTGGACACTCATAATCTGCAGAGCACTAGACACACATGATCTGCAGACCACTGGAAACACATGATCTGCAGAGCACTGTGCACTCATGATCTGCAGAGCACTGGGCACACATGATCTGAAGAGCATTGTGCATAAATGATCTGCAGAGCACTGGACACACATGATCTGCTAAGCACTGGTGCTCCCTTCACTCTGCTCCAGCATGTTGGGTGATGTGTGGACATGCTGCCTGATGACTGGGATCACTGGACTCTGTGCATTTGCCCCTGACAGGGGCCCCCTGTGTACTGCCCCCCCTTCTCCCTCTTAACCTGTGTGGCAGATGCTTTCACGCTGATGCAGAGCTCCTCTGTACTGAGCTGGTAGCAGATCTCTTATCTCCTGCACTTCCTGCAGGGGATCATAGAGGTCAGTGGCTCAGGACAGAGGGGCTCTGCATCAGCGTTACAGTGTCTGCCACACAGGTTAAGAGGGAGAATGGGAGGCAGGACAAAGGTGCCCCTATTAGGGGCAAATACACAGTGCCCAGAGACCCCAGCCATCAGGGACTGTCCTGCGGCAGATGCATTCTGGGGCCCCCAGGCACTTCAGGGCCCTGGCACTTGCTCGGGTGTGCAGGGTGCTAATGCCAGTCCTGATATATATATTATGATATGTAAATATATTCCTAATATATATTTAAAGTCGTTGCAACCTTAAGCCTATTGAGGGAAGGGTACAATCAGAGAGCATGACTCCATAGTTGAAGCAATAGAAAAACTGCAGCACTCCCTAACATGCAATGTGTACAGATACAAAGCCGAACATGACACATTGTAATAAAAATGACAGCTGAACTAATAATACTAACTTAGGCAATAATAAATATACATTCTTTGTGCTTGTGCACCCCTCTCCCACTAGCTTTAGCTGCTATTGTTCTCTGCTACTAAGTTCCAACTCACCCATTCAAAAGGAGATTTTTAGATCCAAAGTGAGGCAGGGACTGAGTGTAGGTTCCAAGTAAAGAGACATGCCTAATCGTGGCTACTGGGTGAATATATACATGGTCATCTTTATATGATAAGTGTCTCATTTTTTACGTATTTCCTTAGCTATAATGCTAGTCCATTTTCTTGAATATTTATTATTGCCTAACTTAGTATTCAGAGTGCAGAATATATACATAGCCTTCTGTGACGTTTGTCCAATGCTACCGACTCAGCTGCTATTTACGCTGAGCCTCTAGAGATGCTGAGACACTTTAACCCCTCTACAGGGATCTGGAATTATAGCAGAGTAGATGAGCAGCAGTCTAGAGGCAGAAAGTACCTCAAACAAGGACAAGCCAGTAGCAGAGAAGGCAAGAAAGAAAAACAAGATACAATAGCATGGCCAGGAAGTTGAGTCAAAAACCAAGGGGAACAACAAGGTACAAAATTGTATAGCATAAGGCTACGTTCACACATTGCGCATTTTTAAGCGCTTTTTTACGAGCGCTTTTCAAAAATGCACAATGTGCCTTTTGTCTGCCAGCAAAGTAAATGGGAAATTCCCTTTCCTGTACAGACACTGCATATTTTTACTCAGCGCTTTTGTAGGGACTGGGGCTGGGGCTGCTGCATCTGATGTCACAAAGGGAAGGAAGAATCCTGGTTCCTCCCTCCCCTCTGTGACGTGTGACTTCCCCCTTTTGATTTCGCATTGTATTAATATACACTATACACTGCGAAATCAAAATTAAATAAAGCCAAATGTATTAAAAATAGTAAAGAATGAATACTGAACCTTTCCGACGCCTTTTCACGCTATCCGGGGCAGAGCCCAGGCCAGGTACCGATCGATAGGACCTTGCATGACGTCATTGATGACGTCTTGGGTGCTGATTGGCCGCTCGCGTACATATCACCTATCACATGACAGCGAGCGACCAATCAGCGCCCAAGACATCATCAATGACCTCATGCAAGGTCCTGTCCATCGGTACCTGGCCTGGACTCTGCCCCGGATAGCGTGAAAAGGCGTCGGAAAGGCTAAGTATTCATTCTTTATTATTTTTAATACATTTGGCCTTATTTAATTTTGATTTTGCAGTGTATATTAATACATTGCAAAATCAAATGGGGGCTGGCAGACATGTCACAGAGGGGAGGGAGGAACCAGGATTCTTCCTCCCCCTCTGTGACATCCCATCTCCCCGGGGCCGTAAAAAAGCCTGCTGCGTGAACAGCACTGTTTCTTTTTTTGTGTTTTTTTGCGCAGGTGCAGAACGCTGGTAAAAGCACCCACGCGAAAAAAAAAACACGCAAAAAAGCGCTGTGTGTGAACATAGTCTAAGAGTCCAAAAAACAGGCAAGGGTCAAACCAATAACACTAAATGCAAAGCTAGCTAGATAGAAAACCAACGACTATTTCTGGCAGCTTGCAAGACAGGCCAAAGGTATATGAAAACTGTGGAACTTTCCCATAGGTTGGGGCTCAGGGAATGATGACCTCACCTGGACCACAAGTCCCAACAACTCTAATTCTCGGGGATGAACAAAGCATGAAACTTCCAGAAACCTCCACAAAGACCTCTTCCGTAAAGCCAGCATCACCAACTGGGTGAATATGGCAGGGCCTGGTGGCAGGGGCAGGAATCATCAAATGAGGATGTATTACTAGCACCACTTATAGATGGAATACGGCAGTGCCTAGTGGCTGAGGCAGGAATTGCAGAGCAGATTCGGATGGGGACGTGACAACATCTTTATATGCTATGTGTCATATTTTTGCATATTTCTTTAGCTTCAAAGTTAGTCCATTTTCTTGTACAATCATTATGGCATAACTTAGTGTTGAGAGTGCAGCTGTCTTTTTTGTTACAAAGTGTCATGTTCAGTTTTGCACCCATATTCCACAGTGCTTTACAGACATCATTATCATCATTGTCCCCATTGGGGCTCCAAATCTATATTCCCCTATATATATATATATATATATATATATATATATTTCCCTGTCAGTATTTCTTTGGAGTGTGGGAGAAAACCGGAGTACCAGCAGGAAACCCATGCAGACACGGGAAGAATATACGATCTCCTTGCAGATGTTGTACTTGGTAGCATTTGAAACCAGGTCCCCAGCACTGACCATTAACCCATTGTGCTTTCCAATGGAGTGTTCACAAAACAGCATTTTGCATGTTTTTTATGTTCCAACTAGAATTGAAAAGTAGAGACAAAGCATGCAGGGGAAAACTGGTGAAAAATGCATAATTACATAATGGCTGGAGATAATATTATTCCTTATACACACTGTCAATTACTTTTCAGTTTATTAAACGAACCAGATTATAAAATGCACCCCAAATTTGGTGAAGTAATAGAGAAATTTTTTTTAATATTAAATGGTCCATCTTATAATGCCAGTGTCTATCTCATAATCAGCATATATGTTCCCTCATCATGCTCTGTGTCCTCCATCCTGATATCCTGGTATATATGCCCCCCTATCCTGGTATGTATATCCTCATCCTGGCATAAATATCCCTCATCCTGGTATATTTGTCCCCCCATCCGGTATATATGGTCCCCCATTCTGTATGTATGTCCCCTCATCCTGTATATATGCACCCCATCCTGTATATAGGTCCCCTCATCCTGTATATATGTTCCCCATCCTGTATACATGTCCCCAGATCCTGTACATATTTCCTCCATCCTGTATATATGGTCCCCCGTCCTTTGTACATGGCCCCCTATCCTTGTGTATATATATCCCCCACACCCTGGACTCACCATGGCTTACGGAGCTAGGGCTGTGGTTATGAAGCGGGAAGACACAGCTGCCGGACCGGAGATGCGGGGGGTAACGGCGGCGCAATGTGGTGGGCGCTACCATGTTCTATGTGCCTGGCTGCATTTATTAACAAGGTGCAGCAAGTTGCTAGAGGGTAGAACTTCTAGAAAATGGCCTCCGGCACCCCCGCTCCACGACTGCAGCCTCCCCGAGTAAGTTTTTCTGTTTTGTTTTGAAGATTCAGATTTTAAGACCCACCCCCGTTTTCCCCCTAATTTTGG